>CM055871.1:39393111-40607111 GCA_029582165.1 Portulaca oleracea
TTAATTGATTGTATATGTTTGGTTAGTTAGTTAAATTAATTTAGTTATAAATTAGGGTTGAGTTTAATTAAATAATTAGTTAAATGAAGTTAAAATAATTCTTGAGAATGTAAATGATTATTCAAATTTAAGTAGGTTAGTTTTATATGTTATAAATTAGGGTTGAGTATGAATGATTTTGGTAGTTATTAGTAAGTGAGTTAGTTATTATGTTTGGTTAGGAACAAATTTACGCGACTCCCAACTTCGTTGGTTAACTTAATTAAATGCACATCTTCAAATTTAGTTATTATGTTTGGTTAGGAATAACTTGTTGCCCACTCATCCGTCCTTTCTCAGATTCAAAGCCAACTAACACAAGTGTTCCAACATCAACAACAAGCTGGTAGTTCTTCTTCCCCGTCTCAATATTTAAACTTATCAGGATCCCCGCAATTCCCTCCTCAACCTTGAACTTATGAATTTTTAGTTATTATATATTTGTACGGATATTAAGTAAGTATATGTATGAAACTTATGAATATTTAACGTATGTACATGGGAAACTTAGCTAATGTATGAAACTTATGCATGAATGTTCAATATTATATATGTTTAATTATATTATGTATGAAACTGACAGGTGGATAAATATGCAACTGAATATACATATATATATATATATATATATATATATATATATATATATATATAATAATAATAATAATAATAATAATAATAATAATAGCAGCGACCGATAATTCGTAAACATATCAACAAACACAGCGTGATTATAACCCATCGATCACAATCCTGAATTTAAAAAAAATTAAATTAAATTATGCGACCGATACGTATCAGTCGCTGATTAATGGTCACTATTAGTGATTGTTACCTTGCGACCGATATTGTATTAGTCGCTATTTTGCGACCAACATGTTGCGACCGATACGGTATCGGTCGCTGAACTTGCGACCGATACACAGCGATCGATATGGTATCGGTCGCTGATTAGCAACCGATATGTATCGGTCGCCCGTGCTTCTATCGGTCGCAAGTTCAGCGACCGATACGTATCGGTCGCCCGGTTAGGAAAACGACGGATATGCGGCGACCGATACGTATCGGTCGCTGATATCGGTCGCCCGCCCTCTCCTAGAAGCCTATTGCGACTGATAATAACGGTCGCCTCAAACCTGTTCTGTTTTTAGTGTTTGATAATTGGTTATCATTGTTCCCCTAATCCCCTTCACATTATACATCATGATGTTTGGGAAGGTCCTCGTAATTTTGTGGATGACTATTCATGCTTTACTTGGTAATATCCCACGAAAGTTCGAAGTGTTTGATACTTTTCTGCAATTGCAAAAGTTAGTTGAAAATCACTTTGACAGAAAATTGAATTCTTTCATAGTGGTAGTATGTTAGAGTATGATAATCATTTAGTTACCACTCATTTTAACATGGTGTTAATCACAATTTATCACTTGCCTACACCATTGTTATTAGGTTGATGGTGTTTTTACTGCAATTTTCACAATTAATCGCTTGCCTACACCATTGTTGTTTAATATCAGTCCTTTTGAACATCTTTTGACCGTATTCCTTATTGCACTTTGCTTCGTACCTTTAGTTATACTTGTTTTCCTAACTTCTCAGCTAATTTGGCGAACAGGCCAGGAAACAACCTCGTTTTGTTCTTTATGTATATTCTTGGGATACGCTATAATTACAAAGGTTTTTAGTTTTTTGCTCCAAAACTAACCGTGTTTATATCAGTTGGCACATTCTTTTTCATGAAAATATTTTTCCTTATCACACTTAGATTGCTCTTGTTGTCGCTCCTCCTCAGCCTACTCAGTCTATCATTAAGGGTATACTAACTCTCACGCCAAATGCTAATCTTTTAGTGTCTCAGTCCCTATTGGTAACCACATTGCCCGATTTCAAACTCTGGTCTCTATCCTGTTTGTCATTCCATCTTTTAGGGCCTACTTGGAAGAAGGGTAAAGGGTGTGTTAGAGTTATATCGAGAAAATTAATTTGCAGAAGCGAAAATAAGATGACTACAATAAATTGAGAAAAATAAATGCGAGATTAAAGAGGACAAGAATTTAAAGTGGAAACCCAAATTGGGGAAAACCACGGGCGGCACAAGCACAAACGAATCCACTATGGTAGAGAGTACAACGAACGATCTCACCCCGAGATCAACACCAAGAGAGTAGAACAACCCACACAAACTCTCACAATTACTCTTACCAATGGGAATACGAAAACTACTGAATTTTTGGGATGATTACAAAAGATGGAGAAGACTCCCTTTTATAAGGAGGACACACCTAAAACCCTAACCCTAACTTGACTCCCACTCCAATTAGATTTAGAATCTAATACAATTAGGAAACCCAACATAATAAGGAAACCTAAATAATATCCTAATACAATTAGGAAACAAATAATTGTGGGATCAAGAGACTGGGTAATTTTGGGCCACTTTCTAACAATCTCCACCTTGGACCAAAATTATTCCAAATCTTGTCGCCGCCACCAAACCCCGAAGGGTAGAGCCCCGTAGGGCAACGCCCAGAAGGGCACTCAAAGATTACCCGCTAAGTCCAAGCTCCTCTTAGACATAGCTATTCCTTTCTTCTTCACCTGATCCAACCATACACTAAACATCCGAGTTAGATCATCTTCAAAAGAGTTACCTGAAACTGCTGAACCTTGTAGGATATATAGACCTTTGCGCCTCAAACCCTTTAAAAGAATTTCAGAACCCTTGGACACTTTCAAAACTCCACCTTCACCTGAGTACCTTAACCCTTTGGAGTCAAGTACACTTAAAGAGATCATATTACGCTTCATACCAGGGATATGTCGAACTTCTGTTAGTGTCCTGATAGCACCATCCTGAGTCTTGATCTGAACTGTACCGATTCCAGCAATCTCACACTGGCTATCATTAGCCAAATTAACAATACTAGAATTCACAGGATCATATGTAGAAAACAAATCTTTGTTAGGACATACATGATAACTAGATCCAGAATCCAAGACCCATTCAGACATACTTCCCTTCTCTTGAGAAGCAAGAAAAGCATCACCATCTGACTCATCTTCCACTATTGCAGCTTCACCTTCTTTTTCCTTTCTCGATTTCAACTTACGACATTCAGAAATTTTGTGTCCAGGTTTCTTACAGTAGTAGCAGTCACCCTCAAATTTAAACTTAGAGCCTTTCTTTTTCGACCTACTCCCCACAACTGAAAAACCTTCAGCTTTGCCATCAGAACACACTTCAAGATCAAATTTTTCTTTAGACAGTAAATTTGACTTAATATCCTCATAACTCAAAAATTCAAGATATCAGAAAGCATAATTTCCTTGAACTGTATACGAATGGGGTAGGAAATAACCAAAAGAATGGCCTTATCCGATCATCAATTTCCACCTCCAAATTTTCCAAATCTATCAAAATCGAATTAAACTCATTAAGATGGTTTTGGATAGGTGTTCCTTCAGCCATGCGAATAGTGTACAAACGCTCCTTCAGTCGAATTTGGTTAACAAGACTCTTAGTCATGTAAATTTGTTCTAACTTTAGCCAAAGATCGTGATGAGACTTACGATGAACCACCTCACGAAGAACTGAATCTGCTAAACATAACTGAATTGCCGTAAGAGCTCTATCATCAAGCTCCTCCCATTCCTCCTTTTCAATATTGGCTGGCTTCGTACCCAGTGCTTTCTTCAATCCACTCTGTGTAAGAACAACTCTCATCTTGATCCTCCACAAACTGAAGCTGATCTTGCCATCAAACTTCTCGATATCGAATTTAGTGACTGTAGACATCTTATAACCAAGGCTCTGATACCACTTGTTAGAGTTATATCGAGAAAATTAATTTGCGGAAGTGAAAATAAGATGACTACAATAAATCGAGAAAAATAAATGTAAGATTAAAGAGGACAAGAATTTAACGTGGAAACCCAAATTGGGGAAAAACCACGGGCGGCACAAGCACAAACGAATCCACTATGGTAGAGAGTACAACGAACGATCTCACCCCGATATCAACACCAAGAGAGTAGAACAACCCACACAAACTCTCACAATTACTCTTACCAATGGGAATACGAAAACTACTGAATTTTTGGGATGATTACAAAAGATGGAGAAGACTCCCTTTTATAGGGAGGACACACCTAAAACCCTAACCCTAACTTGACTCCCACTCCAATTAGATTTAGAATCTAATACAATTAGGAAACCCAACATAATAAGGAAACCTAAATAATATCCTAATACAATTAGGAAACAAATAATTGTGGGATCAAGAGACTGGGTAATTTTGAGCCACTTTCTAACAGGATGGTTAGGAGGGGCAAATGAAGGTCCTTACTCCTCCTTACCCCCGCTTGGGAAGAGAGTGAGAGAGGGTAAAGGAGGGTAAGAGGGAGTGAGGTTTACACTCCTTTACCCCTCTTAACCCTTATTTTTTTAACAGCCCAATTTGGGGTATAAGCAAGTGTTCAATTAAGTTATAATATACGTATAATATGAAATTACCATAATACCCTTAATCCTAATTGAATTACATATAATATGAAAGGGTAAATATGTCAATCAACATTTTACTCTTATGAACTCTCCAAATTATTCTCCCAAGCAGGGGTAAGTAGTTTACCCTTATGAACTTTATCATACTCTCACCCTCCTTTACTCTTATGAACTCCTACTCTCCATTTTTAACTCCCCTTCCAAACAGAGCCTTAGAGTTGATTCCTTTGTTGTGTCTTCCTTACACAAACATATGTCTCTTCTTCTACTACCCCTTCTTGATCCTTTCATTTGTTTCCTCCCCTTTGGTGTCTCCTCTAAGCTCCCTTCGTTTCCCTTGTCTCTTTTAGTTTTTCACCGCTTGCTTCCCCTATTAGAGTTTCTACTATAGTTATGTTATATGTTTATTCCATACACACTAGATTTAAAGCAACGACGATCCAATTGTCTAACCTAAACACATCTTGTCGTTATTGACTGTTTTTTAGAGTCTGAACCTTCATATTTTAAAGAAACAATACAAAATCCTAAGTGGAAAGAGGCTATGAGTGATGAATTTGATGCCTTGATTTCTGATAATATATGGGAGTTAATTCTCCCTTCTTCAGGACGCAATTTAGTGGCTGGTAAGTGTTTATAAGATAAATATAATTCGGATGGATTTGTTGAATATTACAAGGCTAAATTGGTGGCTGCAGGTAATCACCATCAGATAACTATTGATTTTTGTTGAACTTTCTCCCCTCTTGTCTCTTGTAAATGGCCTATTCGTCACCTTGATGTAAAGCATGAGTCCCTTCATGACATCCTTACTGAACATATTTACATGTGTCATCCCCTTTGCTTCGTTGACTCCTTTCATCCTCAATTAACATATTTGTTGTCTTAGGAAAACTATTTATGGGTTGGAACAAGCTCCCTGTGTTTGGTGTCATCGTTTCAATAACTTTTTCATTTGTCATGTTACTACCACTACAACAGAAATGCCCAGTACCGACGTTTAATAGGGGTCATACGCTGCAATTATACACGACACTAAATTTTCTAGCGACGCCTGACCCCAACTGCCACAATTTGGGGTGTTACAAGGAAATTATGTGTCAGGTATAAACGTCACAGTGCTAGTGACGCGTTCACCTGCCCCAATGCACTCTAACAGTTGCAAACAGTTTCTTTATTCAGTCTACTACCTTTTTTAATTAATATTTTGGTATATAATAATACAATATTTAGAATTTGTATATATATATATATATATATATATATATATATATATATATATATATATATATATAAAATATTTTGTCATATAATAATAAAATATTGAGAATTTGTATATATATACATATATATAACCATATTAAAGCAAAATAGTAATGCATCAAAAAGAAATAAACACAAATTATGGCACAATCTATTTTCATTAAACAAATTTTACAGCTAACTACAATAGAGTATTCGTTGGACATCATGTACATGAAATGAATATATGCATTCCTATCTCCTAAGTTAAAGATCCTATATTTGTCCTGTGAAGACGAGTGCATCATTTTGGAGCCCATCAAGGTCATCAAACTTTGGTCAGTATTTCCTCCTACAACAAAAAGGCAGTGAAAAAAATATTTGTAAGTAAAGAGTGGGGACAAGAGACGTAAATTCAACACACAAAAAGACCAAGAAATAAGAACAATTAGGTGGACATCAGATAATAAAGTATAGAACAACACAATAGTGTATTAATCAAGTTTGTTTGAGAAACAGAGAGCTCAAATTAAATTTGATTTTTGCAAATTTATTATTGAATCATATGAATAAAATAAGAATCAAAGCACTTGCTTTAAACACTTTTTCCCATCTTCATTTGTATAATTTGCCCCATTCTTCTACACTTTCTCACCCAAATTGATGATGTTCAACTACATAAATTCCAAGTCCCAATCTACAGAAGTGAATTACATGTCAAATAACAATTTCTAGCCAATTCTTCTCGATTTAGTCGCTAATAGTAGTTTTCTATCTTTTCACCATGAATTAGACTTAGCATTTTCTGGGTTTATGAATAATCTTTCTACACTTTCAAACCAAAAGGCAGATCTGTAACTTTTAAATGCAAAAAGAAAAAAATCAAAGAGGAATCTGAATAACACTAATTTCAAATAGTATCAAATACTCTACAACTTCAAGCAACACCCAAAAATCGGTAACTTCATTCAAATTAGAGAGGGTTTAAGAAACAACTACTACTAAAAATCAAAATCCAACACAAAGAGATACCTGATTCACCATCGATGGTTCTGACTGTGCCTCTGCTTCTCATTGAGCGGCAACTTGTGAAACTACAAGATATTCAATGTTGATGTCGACTGAGTGTGGTCAATATAGAGGTTGACTAAGTGTTTGAGTGTTCACTTGAGCATTTGAGGCAAGAAAGAGAGAGAGAGAGAGGAGAGAGAGAGAGAGAGAGAGAGAGATTGAGGGAGGGGCTCGGAAGGGCGAAGACTGGTGTATACAGTATAAAATTAGAGTTTCTCAAATAAATGAAGAAGTTGGGCCCAATTCCCACAAAGCCCATTATGCTTAATTAATTAAAATAATAAAATAACAACTTGTTCCCACCGTTTTCTCAAAATAAAGGAATAAGTTATTTTATTATTTTAATTAATTAAATATTGTATCTTGAAAGGGTGCTTTCCAGTTAAAAGCAATTCACATGACAAAATCATGGGCCCACTTGTGTTTAGTGACGGTTCTGAACGTAATTGTGCTTTTTATGAGTTTACAGGCGTCGTTGGAATATTAAATTATTTTTAGCTAGTGACGGTTGCTGCAAATGTTATAAGTACTAGCTAAATTGCCCGTCTAATGGATGGGGCAATTATTTTGTATTTTTAAATTATATTTATTAATTATATTCTCAATATTTTTATTTATCATTTTAAAAAAAATTAAAAATTAATGTAAAAAAAATTAGGTAGAAATAAATTAAATGACAAAATACTATTAATGATTGAAAACGTGAATGTGACAAATAATAAGGAACAAAAAAAAGTTAGTTAAGTGAACAAATAAAAAAATGATGGAGGGAGTATAACGAAATTAATAAATTACAATACTTTTCCCATTATATAAATAGTAAGTTTGTAATAGTAATGTTACTTTAATTTCTTTTTATTTTTTATTTTGTAGACTTGTGGTAAACTAAGTATGTTAAAGTAAATGGTAACTAATAGACAAATCATTGTAAAGCCACAAATAAAATAAAATAAAATAGTTAAAAATCATCAGTAAACAAAGAGAGTATTATATTTGCATGAAAGTGCACTTTTTACTCATGAATATAATATTATTTTCATATATATATTGAAAAATTGATTGTTAAAGTTTTTAAACATTGACTACTTATACTTTATTATAATAAGAAACATATAATTTTTATATGATACCCATTAAAATATCTACCTATTTAGGTCCTTTAAAGTTAAATTCTAAAAGGAATCTTCAATACTTATTTCAAAATTTATAGTAAATTTATAAATACTATTGTGAAGTTTATTGATTCATTTAAATTTATCGATTTATTACAAAATTGATTGTATGTATATTTTGATATATATACTACAATATATGATATAATTTCTGAATGACATAAAATAAAGGTACTATTAAATTTTAATTTTAATTCAACTCAAATAATTTTTTCCGAGTCTGATAAATTAAATATAAAATATACTAAAAAATTAAAAATTATTTTAAAACTAAAATCCAAATAAAATAATAATAACAATGGAGAATAAATAAATAAATAAACGAATAAATAAATAAGGAAAAAACTACAAGTAATAAATAAATGAATGCTAACAAGGTATAAAGAGGGTTGGTACATATGCTAAAACTTACCAAGTTTGTTGTGTAATTTGCAAAAAAAAAAAAATCAATCACAACACAACACTCGTAAAACGAGGCAAGTGCCTCTTCTACTTGTTAATGATTGCGTCGTTGTTGGGACTTTTTGTTGTAGTGTACTGGCTATGCAGTCTCTTTTTGCTCCAACCTTATTACCTAGCAATCAAACAAGCAACCCATGATTTATAAATCTTTTACTGAAACCAAATATCAGGTTGTTGCCTATACTATTGTTGAAACAATTTGGTTGCGCAAAGTGTTGTGACTTGGGTGTTCTCCTATCATGCTACCATTAAGGTATAGCATGGCAACACCAGTACCACATGCCTTACTACTAATTCGAGTCATCATGTGCGCAGTAATTAAGCATATTGTAGTTGATCACCATTTTCTACGCGAGCGTGTCGCTCATGAAGATTTTATTGTTCGTTATGTTCCTACTAAGTTTTAGTCAGTTGATATCTTTACTAAAGGGTTATCCACTAGCCAATTTACTTTTTTGAAATACAATTTGTCCACACATTCTCCCTCCATAATTGTAGATAGGATCCTATCATAATTTGCTTCCTTATTTTGACAATATACATTTCTTCGAAGTTCCCATTTAGGTTGAGCCATACCGAATAGTCCTCTCAAAGGGATAATTTGTAAGAAATTGTACTCAACTTCTCTCTGTTTAATTATGTGAAAAAATATTCTCCATCTATTCCATAAAAGTTGTCATCCTACATTTGGTAATATTTGACTAACATTTTTAGCTTTCAAGTGTAGTTGCTCTTGTGGCTGTTGTTGTTGTTCCCCCCTAGCTAATAAAACTATCCAAAGCTGAAAAGTATTAGGATTCAATAAGCTGATAAGTATTAGGATTTAGGAACATTGAATTTAAGCCTAAATGGTGATTTCTAAAAAGGTAACTTCTAGAAAAGCAGGACTTTTAATTATTTTATTTTTATTATCAATTGGTAAAAATACTAAAAATATTACTCCCTTCATTTATTAATATTTGTGGTTAATAATTAAGGATGGATAGTTTATGAAAACTGTGACAAATAATATCGTAAAGGGTTGTTCTTAGGTACACCTTGTTTTATAGGTAGTCTCCCTCAGCTCATTCTTTTTCCATATATATATATATATATATGAAAAATAAACTGGTTAGGAATAAAGAGAAAGTAAAAAGGAAAAGAGTATATAATTGTTAAGTTTACCTTGCAAGATAGACCAGAGTCTACCTACAAAGTCACCTATCTCGACTTTTTTTTTTTAATAATTAGCAGGACAAACTCATTTTATTCATGGATTTTTCGCATTTTGGTCCCCCGAACTTTAGGGGTATTTCTTTTCTGAACCCTTGGTTTTCAACATTAATTTTTTAGGCCCTAAAGTTTGTAGGCTGAATAAAAAAAGACCTTAAAGTTTGTGGGCTGAAGAAAAAAGCCCATGTCTTATTCTTTGTTTTCCTCCCATGTTTGAATTTATCTTCCGATTGATCGACGTCAAACTTCAGGACTATGATTAAGAATGATATTGAAGCTATAATACACTTCTTTTATTCATGTCGGGGCTACTTAGACCCCTGAGTACATGGGTTTAAGAAACTCCAACATGAATAAGAGAGGTTTATTATAACTTTAATATCAGTTTTAACCTTAGTCTTAAAGTTTGACGCCAATCGGGAGAGAAATTCAAACATGGAAAGAAAAAGAAAAACGGGAAACGAGCTTTTTTTTTTTGCAGCTCACAAACTTTAGGGTCCTTTTTTTCATCCTACAAACTACAAACTTTAAGGTCCAAAAAATTAAAGTTGAGAACCAAGAATTCAGAAAATAAAAACCCTAAAATTCGGGGTCCAAAATACAAAAAATCATTTTATATTCATCCGACAAAATAGTACCAACAACAATGAGAAATATACCGCCTATATCGACATATATAATATAATTAAGGATATGTTGTACAAATTACTTCAAATATCTTTCAATTTGTAAAAGATTAATCAATAATATTCCATCCGTTCTTTTTATCTGTCATTTACGGTTTTCAGTATCAATCTTTAATCAATAATTTCTAATACAAAATTTTTATAAAAATTATAATATTATACTTTTTCAATAATATTTTTTATTACGAATCTAATGACATCAATTTTGCATGATGAATCATTATACAAATTAATATATTAGCAGTCAAAGTTTTTAACACAATTTTTTAGACGACAAATAAATAAAAAAGAGTTAGTAATAATTAAAACAATGAGAAGTATACATAACACTCCGTCGCTAACAGACTATAGATAATCTGTTTTCTTTTTTTTTTTTGAAAATTGTCAAGTATAAACAAATTAAAGAGAAAGAAAAGTAGGATATTTATGAGTAAGAAGTGAAAGAGTCTGAATCTAAGGGAGGTACGTACGGATAGTTGATCTTGAATAAGCCAAAAATTACAATAATTTATTCACATTTCGTTCTATATTAAGTATCATTTGATGTCATTAATTTCTAAACACATACAATGTTCTAACATATGAAATTAGTATCACTGGATTCATAACGAAAAATATTATTGTAGAACTATGATATTATAATTTTTTTAATAAAATATACTGTAAACACAAATTTCGAGTCTAAAATAAATAAAGACAAGAAATTGAGAAACAAATTAATTTGTATTAATATTTGAATATGCGCGAATACAATCTCTGTATTTAATACAATAAAGTAGTCCTCTGGTTTGATCTCCTGAAACTTGGGTGAGACGAGGGCGCGAGCGCTTGATCTCGATCTCGAATGCATACAGGTCTAGCTGACGAACTCTTTAGCAGTTCTTGAGTTGAAGGTCTTGAGTGTTGATCTCCTTAGTGCTTGGTAACTAGAGGTTGCTCGAAGGTTAACCGTTTGCAGGTTGACCGTTGGTTGCAGTTCTTCAAGTTCTCGTATGCGAGGGCTTGAGTGCTTGGTCTCGATCGATGAACCAGACGAAGAAGATGACTGAAGTTTTTGATGTGAAAAACAGAAGTTGCTGAACTAGCAGGCGTTAGTCCTTAGCCTTGATAGCTGGAGGTCGCTTGTAGTTCGATCTTCTGAAGGCTTCGCAGGTCTTGACGAAGAATTATGAAGCAGTTCTTGATTTTGACGCGGTAGAGGCTTGGAGACTTGATCTTGAGCTTTTGCAGACTTCGATCCTTGGTGCTTGGTAGTTGGAGACTGCTGGCAGTTTGATCTTTTGAAACCTCTGGAGTGCAGAATGCCGAATGCCGCCGGGGTAGACTGCAGAGCGTGTTGCTGAAGAACTTCGTCGTTGTTCTTGATCAAGACGTGCCGAAGACTTGGAGACTCGATCTTGATCTTCTGCATACTTCGGTCCTTGGCGCTTGGTAGCTAGAGGTCGCTGGCAGTTTGATCTCTTGGAGCCTCTGGATGCTGACTGCTGAATCTTCGGAGGTAGACTGCAGTGTCTTCAAAATGATGGAGAGGACCTCTATTTATAGGCTCTGGAGGCCTAAGATTGCCTAGGATTTGAGTCGGGCTTTGGGCTTGGTCCCAAATTAATTAATTATTCCTTTATTTTAAAATAAAGAAATAACTGCTATTTTCTGCATCATAATTGACACGTGTCACGATGGTATTGGCCAGGACACATTTCCATTTAAAATTTAACTAATTCGACCGTCGTAATTAATTTAACACGTGGCGGATAATAATTGGCCAAATAAATTTAATTTATTTTCCACGTATCATTTTTTAATTGGTCGACAAATTTTTGCCTCCTACATATACTATAAAAAAAAGTTCATAATCAAAGAGGACATTGAGGATAATTAATATGAAACAGACAGAGTAATTTTAAAAGTACTCTCTTCTCCCCATATTATTTGTTACTTTAGACATGATTTAGAAAACCAAAAGTACTTTCATTCTATATTAATTTACCTCCTTGGAAATATGAAAATGTTGAATAAAATGATGAATAAAGAAAGGAAAAGGTGAATAAAAAAGAAAAATGGAAGAAAAATATGTAATTAATAAAGTTAATTTGATAAATTAATAATTAATGTGTTATTGAAATTATAAAGTAACAAATTTATGGGAAAAAAGAGTTAGTTAAAATGACAGATAATATGGAAAAGATGGAGTACTTAATCAAGCAAAGTCACTAGTAATACTGCAGCAATAATGCAGGAGTACTAAAGTACTACCTCCGTCCCAAATTGTTTGTCCATCTACCTAACTCCCTTGTCCCAAAATGTTTGTCCATTTTATAATTCCAATGATTGAAATTCCTATTATACCCCTAATAAATACTTTTTTGTTTCTTTTTCATTTTTCTTCACATGAGAAAAGTAAGGGCAATTCTGGTACATTACACATTTTTCATCCATTTCCCAGGATCATTGGACTTTTAAATATAGTTGGATGGACAAACAATATGGGACGGAGGTAGTACACATGCTGGTAACCATTAATTAATGCTAATATTCAACTAAAACTTGATTAGGGCTCAATACATCCCCCTTAACTGAATCTGACAACCAAAGACAAGGCAGATATCTCAATTTTCAAGGCTAACACAGGCTCTTCAACTTCACTTAATTAATTACTAATCACAATTGGCTGTACATGAGTAGTACTACTATATGTTTAACTATCTGATTATTAAATAATGAGATAATTATGGTTATACTTGCAACATGAAACCTTAAACTTACATCCTGATAGGAGCCACTAGGGGAATCTTTAAAATAAAATGAGGGGGAATTGCCACTAAGAAAATTTAATTAGATTTGTGAAGGGTGGTAGGATATATATTGGTTTAATTATAATTATAATTGGGACTTTCTTATATTTTTATAGTAATTTAAAATTTCAAATAAGAAGTTATAGATCATAGGAAGAAAGTCCAACTTCTATTTTCGATATCACCCTTTACGAAGGTTTGACTTTCAAGTTTGTAAAGATTAAAAATGGATATCACGACATGGGAAAAAAAAAATGAAAAATGGAGTATATGGAGTTGGTAAAAAATCCATCCGACTCGATAATCTATATTTTTCTGATGCGGAATAAACCGGGTATGGTCATAGAAGTTTCGTCCGAATTTTTACATTAACCAACGTGCCGAAAATTCAAACAATATTATTTTCAAGTTTCTATTGTCCGAACGTGATTTAGGTCCGAGTTTATGCTAGTTAGACTCGAATCCAACACGAAAAAGTATGTGAAAAAACTAGATATCGAACATGTAATTTTTGTCTGATTTATCTGAACTCGAAATCATGCAGACCCAGATTTTTGCCGAATCTAATTGTCGACAATGAGCGCTTTTCTACCTACTTCTACCTATTTCCAGTTACATGAACTATCTAAATCTACGTTATATTTTTACTTATAAAGCAACTCATTATCTACTTCTACCTATGGGCTATTTCTATATAAGCTCTTCAAACCAATCCAACTACATGGACCCATCGGAAGAACGAGGCCAACTACCAACAACTCAGGATGTTTTTCAACAACACTCTTATCCAATTTTCATCTGGTTCTCAAAATGATATTTGAAATGGTTTTGTTCCTTGATTTTGAAAATGTCTTTTTAAATATGTCGGAATCAATTTATTTATAAATTTCCATGAATAAAAAGAATATTACCTATAATAAGTTCCTAATAGACCGCATATCCTACATCTATCAGTTAATAATCAGCGGCAAAAGTATGCGATTTCATTCTATACAGGGTAACTACATCCATCAATTTATTTTTTTACTATATTCATCAATAAACCAAATCACTCTCACTTGACTTATAAATGTGTAACCCAATATTAATATTACTTCTTTTTCTTTGATTATCAGTTAATTAGAGACAGACCAATTAATAGTTATCATCAACAAATTAAGGTTCATTAATCTTAAGCATATTTTTTCCAAAAGTTTTTGTTGCTAATGTTGTTGAAAGTTTGATTAATGGTTGCAAAAGGGGGTTCATTAATGTTTTGATTGTCACCAAAATTCACAACTCATACATAATTTGCTACATCCATCACTTTATGTCCCATCAAAAAAACTCTCTTTTGAATACTGTAATATGGATAAAGAGACATGAAATTATGTGATGTGTGTGCATCAAGTCTTGACAAAGTACATGTGAAGTGAATCAGCCTACAATTGAACATAAGATAGATTTAATTATATTAATTAATTCAATTAGTACTACCAACTCATAATTAAAAGGAAAATTACAATATGATTTCTAATTTCAGCTTTTGTATGTTAGTAATCCTTTTTTTAAATATATTTTGATGATCCCAAATATATAAAAAAATTTATTTTAGTGGTACATCGTTGAGTTAAAGGGGGTATTGAATCAGTGGAAAGCTGATGTGTCAAACACACTTCTGTAGGTATACGTCAGCTTTCCATTAAGTCACCGCCCCTTGATTTGGTGACATTCCATCATAACAATTTTTGTATTTTCAGAACTATGAGAATATAGAAAAAAAAGTAGATATTACCTACATATAAAAACTAAAAGTAGAAACTATCAAATTTCAATTTAAAAAGCAAAAAAATTAAAGATATGATTTTGCTAATTACAGTGGCAAAGGTGTGCGATGTATCATTCCACATTCGAGAAGGGTTATGGGGTCAGGTGAGGTGACCTGCCATAAGTAAGCACCGGGGACCACCTTACGTCATTCTCTTCATTTTTTGTTTCTTCGTTAAAAAGAAATTATTATTAATTCATTTTGCCACATCATTTTCGAAATGTTATTATGAAAAACGTTATTTATGAAACAATAATAATAATAATTAAAGATTGAGGTGGATGAGCACCCCGGAAGATGGGTTGGAAGATTCTCATGTCTCAGTCCTCTTGTGCGATTTTCATTTGACTGTCAATTTTCATTTATGAGCTGATATTTTATTTTATTAAATATTTACAAGTTGTTTTTTTTAATTCTGTATTTTTGAAGTAATTAAAGATTTTTTATTATTTCTAGCCAATAATAGACTGCCAAATTCTTGCATGGCTTTGTTTGTTTCTCTTTTTCTTTTTTGAATTTCACTGAAATTTAGTCATGTTGTCCTAGTAAATATAAAGTTGTCTTTTCCCTCGAAACAAAAATATATAGTACCTATATGGCTATATGTATAGTTGTGTTTTTTATTTTGTTTTTTTCCTTTTGGGGTGGGCAAATTAATAGTTATCCATTTATGATTGTCAAGATCTTCTGATTAATTTGTATAGTTATTAGATAAGTTGGCATATTCACTTCGATCTTTATTCTTTTTTGTCTATCAATTCATTTTTTCGAAAATTTAGAATTTCGATTTTAAGTATCAATTTTTTAATATGTACTGCAATATGTAATTAATTTATTAACATTATAAAATACTAAAAAATGAATATGATATTTTAATTTTTTATAGAACTATTATATAAAAAATTATTGGTAAAAAAAGACTAAAGATACTTGAAAGTTTAATATGCCATAGATAAATTAAATGAGAAGTAGATTTGACAATAAAATTCACTTTGCATTTTAATTTTGACAAGTACGTCAAAATCTTTAGCTTCTTTTATGAATATAATTAGGGCATATTTAAAAAAAAGCAAACAAAATAAATTATAAATGTACACACATACATTGAAGTCCTTTTTTACTACTGATCGATAAGAAATTTTCATATTTAAATGCGAGTAGATAAAAGACTTATCATTTATTAATAACAATAAAGTATGTTTCGCTTTCACGATCAAGTGTAAAAATATTTAAATATACTTTACTTTAATAGATGAATATTAACATTTACAAAGATGTTGATTTCATATTATTATTAATCTACCTACACATTAAGGCCCTGTAAATTTCATGGGTATATTGTGGTCAGTAATTAAATACCAAAAATTACCGAAATTTACCAAAAGTTACTAAAAATTACTGAAACTTACCAAAGTTTTTATTTTTTATTTTTTTAATTTTTAAATTTTAAATTTTAAAATTTAAAATTTAAAATATTATATATTATATTTTATTTTATATTTTAAAATTTTACATTTTACATTTTAACTTTAATTTTTAATTTTAATTTTTTAATTTTAACATTTAATTTTTATAATTTTAAAATATTAAAAATTAAACATGTTAATTTAACATTTTTTATTTTTTACTTTTTTATTTTTTTATTTTTTTATTTTTTTAATCTTTATTTTTAATTTTTTAATTTTTTTATATTTTAATTTGTGAATTTTTAATTTTTTAATTTTTAAATTTTAAATTTTTTTTAATTTTTTAATATCTTGATTTTTAATTTTGTAATTTTGATAATAAATTTTATTTTTTAAAATTTTAATTTTAATTTTAATTTTTTTAATTTTAATTTTTTTCTTTTCATCTTTTTTAATTTTTAAAATTTTAAAATTTTAAAATTTTAAATTTTTAAAATATTTTTTTTTAATTTTAAATTTTTAAATTTTACGATTTTAAAATTTTGAAAATTATAAATTTTCAAACTCTAACTTTTAATTTATTCATTTCGTATTTTCAAAAACATATATAAACTTACATAAACTTACCAAAAATTTACCAAGAATTACCAAAATTTACTGAAACTTACCAAAAAGTAACATTTACCATACCTACACTTACCACTGAAGTTTACAGGCCCTAATTACGCAAATAGTACATGCACAATAATTTTCTTTTGGTGTTATGCATATAGAAGCTATATATCCCTAATAGGAGCTAGAGGTAGATAGATAGATCATCTTCCCAAAAACCAAATCTTCATCTTCCCAAACACCAAAAATGACTTGGAGGTACCTATCATTTTATGAAAATGATTTCTAGGACCCCATATTTTGAAAACTGATTTTAAGGTCCTTTTCTTTATGTGTTAATAATTATCAAGACCCACTATTTTAATAGAAATCTATTAAAAGGGGTAGTAACTTTTTATATTTATAGAAAAGGGTTTAAAACAAGGACCTTTTATACAAAAATATGATTTTTTGATATTTTTATTAAAACAGGTTAAAATAAACACTCTTAACTCTTTGTGATAATTTTAATGGTATTAATTATCACAATCTACTACTTATGCTTCAAAAATTGTATTTTCTGTGATTACAAGCTCACCATGCTTAGGAAAAATATTAAACTTAACTAGAGAACTTTGACTGATATCTTAACGTAGTATTAAAGTTATCATAAGCAAGTACAAATTTTTGAAGCATAAGTAGTAGATTGTGATAATTAATACCATTAAAATTATCACAAAGAGTTAAGAGTGTTTATTTTAACCTGTTTTAATAAAAATATCAAAAAATCATATTTTCGCATAAAAGATCCTTGTTTTAAACATTTTTCTATAAATATAAAAATTTATTACCCCTTTAAATAGATTTTTCTTAAAATAGTGGGTCCTAATAATTTTTTTTTGAAAGCGGGTCCTAATAATTATTAGTATATAAAGAAAGCGACCAAAATCGGTTTTAAAATACGTGCTTAAATCATTTTCAAAACGATAAGATCTTAAGTCATTTTTGCCCAAACACTAAATCTAAAATGAGCTACAATTACAAGTCTAGTATGGCTTTTCATGAGTAATTTCAGTTTACTAAAATTTATTAGTTTTTATCTAAATTTACCAAAATTTAATAAAAATTACTCAAGTTAAAAAAACAAAAAAATAATTTTAATATATTAGCGTAAATTTACTAAAGTTACTAAATTTACCAAAAACTACCAAAAATTAACAAAATTTACCAAAATTTAACTTTTATCAGACTGTTTTTTACTATGAATTTGAACACACCAAATTATTGAAAAATGACTTGTCAATATTATGGTCAAAAAGTCAATAGTACCCCTCATCACCTCCTATTTATTTCGTCTCCTCTTCCCATCTCCCACCCTGCCTCTCGTTCTCTCTCTCTCTCTCTCTCTCTCTCTCTCTCTCTCTCTCTCTCTCTCTCAAGTTTAAAGCATACACACACATTCTTCTACTCTTCTCATAATTACACTACAATTTCTTGCACATTTCCTGGAAATTTTATCACCATTTTCATCCAAAAAAACCATCTTTTCAGATACCCATTTAGATTTTCTTCAAAAGGGTTCCTTTATATATCCCTCATTCCATAAAAGCTCACCAAAAAATCACCCTGTTTTCAATTCAAACCTCTCAACTAATTTCTCTCTTAAGCTTGTAATTAAGGAGATAATTAATTATCCATGGAGGAGGAGATTAAGGGAAGTGATAAAATGGACCAAAGGGGTATGATGATCAAGGAGCTAGCTCAAGGGATTGAGCTTGTTAAAGAGCTTCGAGCTCGAATCTCGGTTAGTTCAAATGGTAATGGAGGTTATGAAGATAATCAAGCTCTTAATCAGTCATTAGTGGAGAAGATGTTGTCTGTCTTTGACAAATCAATCTCTTTGGCAAAGTTGTTTGAATGCAACAATGAGCATGTTTTGCCTCATGGTAGCCCTCCGAGTCAAGGCTCAACTCTGAATCTTAGAGTGTCTAAGAAAAGGTACGTAAACTTAAGTTTGAGTTTATTTATATAGTTATAAGCGAGATTCATATTGAAAGTTGTTTTTAATATTATATATATTTTTTTTGGGGGGTTCGGCAGGAAGATGTCACCTAGGATAAAATGGGTCCGGGTTAACCCGGGCGGGTCGGCTTCGGTGCTGGGTGGGCCTCTTGATGATGGGTTCAGTTGGAGAAAGTACGGCCAAAAGGAGATCCTTAAAGCTAAATATCCAAGGTATGTAATGTAATTAATTAATTGCTTGGTAATTTAGGATTAGAATTTTGTTGGTTTATGTTTTGTTAGTTTTTGGTACAAGGGTATAGTATAGGTTCTTTTGCTTGAAGTGGGATGCTTGATGTGAAGTTTGTAGGGATACTTTGAGAATTGTTTTATATGAGATAATTGGTTAGTTATTATATGTGAATCATAATTGGTAAAAATTGATAGATGGGTGTTTACTATCTGTTATAAAAAAGAATTTCTTTTGATTTGAGAATTCCAATTTCCACTTGATTCACTTTTTTAGAACATAAGTAATTGAAGGAATTTTAAAAAAAAATTGTTGTATTCTATCCTTGGTACATACTTCCTTTTTAGAACTTAAAACAAGGTTAATAGTATATTTTTCTATTATTTGTACATTAATATAAGTTGCTTTTAACTAAAATTGGATGCTCGTTGAAACTCATCGGTGTTGTTTGAGAATAATTTCATCTGGGATAATTGATTATACGTGAAGACTAAGTGCGAATTGTGTGATTAGTAAAATTGACATATCACTGTCTACTATTTATAACCGAATAAAATGAGTGTCTTTAGGTTTGAGAATCCCAAATTTATACTTTATCCATTTTCTTTTCCGCAACATAAATAATTAAAGGCACATAAAAAAGATTTATATTCTATGCTTCTAACGTAACTCATTCCAACACTTTAATTAAATAAATAGTGTTATTTACATGTGCTTCACAGCAACACAACTTTCCCTTCAATAAAAGATCCCATTTTAGCTCTATGTGAAATTATTTGCATCATTACTATGTAACTATTTGGTAATAGTTTTTAACAAAAAAAAAAAAAAACACAGTAAACAACTATTTTTCTTTAAAAAAAGAAGAAATAATATTTATCCCAGATGGAAGCAAAAGATATAGAATAAGCCAAGTGTCATGGAAAACTTGGCTCCTACTTAAGTTTTCATGTATGTGGGTCATGGTGGACTTGTCTCTTTATTCATGCAAGTTGATTTTTTTTTTCTCTGATTTGTTTTTTGGGTGAAATCTTTAAGACCCCATAATAGTAGACTTGGTTTCTTGCTTGGGCATTAAAATTGATGTACTATTATTTGCAGCTGTGTTGGTGACATTGAAGTCAAAATAATGAAAGAAATATTAGTATATGTTGTACTTTTTGGATGAGTAGAATTATTCAATAAATTCACCATATATATTTTAACCAATTTGTTTTGAGTAATAGTCTTGATCGATATTTATGTTCAATGGTAGAATCGATAAATTTTCGTAAAGAAAGTATTATGTTTATAAAATTTTCTCATAACTTTTGTTTAATTTTGCAGGGGATATTATAGATGTACCCATCGTCACACAAGAGGATGTCTTGCGACAAAGCAAGTCCAAAAATCCGACCATGACCCATCCGTCTATCAAATCATCTACAAGGGCGACCACACGTGTGCTCCGATGGCCCACATGGGCCAGACCGACAAGAAGCTCAAGTTGGACCAAATCGAACCCGAGCCACAACTACCCCCTATCCCACAACAACAATGCCCAATTGTAGAGTCCAACCAACAAGAAGTCAATTTGGGCTTCAGCCCAGAAGAAGCCCCAAAAATCGAGCCCATTAAGAATGATGATGAGGCCCAAATATTCGAGTCCTTATTAAGTTCTGCCCGATGTCAACATGAGCTAGGACGGGTTGATGATAACATTGCGAACTCCTCGTCTGGACTTTGGTCATCGGAACAAAACTATTTTTCAACCTTATCGACTTTTGACCCAGGATTTAATGTAAGGACGTCAGAATACGACCTTAATGGACTGATGTTGGGCCCAGGTTTAGGCCCAAATTCGACGAATGTTGGTGACTTTATGTTCCCCTTGGACATGTTGGACATTGATGCCAACTTCTCTTCCGATTTCGACCCTTTGGCATGTCTTATTTATGCTTCTTAGCAACTATACTATATAGGTAGAAAGATATAGATGCAACTTTCGCTAGACCATTTCCCCTAAAAAAGATAGGGTATTTGGATATGTAGAATATATTAATTAGCAAACACCTGGCTAGGTATTCATTATTTTTGTTCGATTCCACATTGTCACCTTGTGTGAAATTCTAGGCCACATGGTGCACCTAGCGTTTGTTTTGTACTATATATTGGTTATAGTAATAACTCTCAAATTTTTAGTATGAGTCTTACTTTTGTAGTGTATTAGCCCGTTTCTACGGAGTATTAGCAAGTAGTGATATAATGTTGTGTAATCAATATAAAAAAGATGCTTTGTAGGTAAAAAGTTTAGCATGTTTCTTTGATATTGTACTCTATGCTCTTTCTTCTATTCAATGTTCAACGGCTTAATAAAAAACATAAGATAATACTTGGGACTTAGCACTCTATAATTTTCATCTTAAATAATAACCATGCATACAAATGAATGTACTTAAATTTGGTATGTTATTTAAATGCGATTATATATTATAGAATTTGAAATCAAGATATAAAGGCCAACAAAACACCCATCCTAGTAGCAGATTTGAGAGAATAATACAATATCTTCTTCATGTCACACTTATACTTGAACCCCATGTCAATTAGCTTCGTCGATCCCCATTATACACTCTTCTTTCGATCTTCCAAATATGCACATACATCAATTCAAAACCTGAATTAATTAGTACATTCCAATTGCGTGGTAATGAAAACATATGAATTCAGTGTAACAGTTTCAACAATGGCTTAGTTACTTTTCTTTGATATGAAATTGTGGGTAGTTTTGCTTGCAGTATTGTGCAATTTCAATTGAAGAAATGAAGTCACTGGCACATAAGAATCTCCCACGAATCGAGTCTTTTGTACAAACAGAATATGTGAGCTTCAGCAGCATCTTCAATGTGTAGAACTAGAACTTTACCCAGAAATTGTTCTAAGGAGCTAAGTTGCCTGTATTGAAGTTCATTTTATGTGATCGGAGACAAGAATACCAACGCAAAATCGGTTGGATGAGGGAGTATAGTTTCACCTCCTACTAACCCTAATCCTAGGGTTACCACCTCCAAGTTCCCACCATCTCTATTGTAAAGGAAAGGTTTGGGAATTTTGTGCATGTATTGATTGTATATCAGCTGTATAAAAGAGGGCAAGTGCCCAGCATATATGTAAATTGAGCGAGCTAACCAACCTCTAACAAATCTCTAACCAACTAAGAATGAACTGTCATAGACTCATAAATATCTGAAAACTAACATCTTGACATCCCCCCTCAAGGTGGATTTGGAGGTTTTCCAACAAACCCATCCTTGAAGAAAAGAGATTGCGAGGAAGTTCGCCAAGAGGTTTGGTGAAGATATCTGCAATCTAGCCCTTGGTACCAACATGTTCCAGATGTAGAAATCCCTTAATGAACTTGTCACGGGTGTAGTGACGGTTAATATTGAGGTGTTTGGTGCGCTCATGAAACACCGGATTGGTGTTTCTTGTTGATGCTTCCTTTGAGATAGCGCAACACATACAAAGTAGCCTAAAATGGGGAACCCGGGGTGCTTGCACAAACTGACTTAGATGTTACGTTACATAAGAAATATTCGGCTTCGTGATATTGAGGTAGAGCAACTGGCCAATAATGCGTCGATAGGCATTAGGCTCATCCAGTAACTCCCTTGACTTGGTAGTAAGCTTCAAGCCTTTAGGAAGAGGGAACTTGACAGCATTAGCCCCAGTGAGACCAGCATCATGCAAGATATCAAGCACATACTTAGCTGGTGAACAAGAACACGTGTGTCGAACCGGGAAATTTCAATCTCAAGAAAGTAAGGAGCATGGCTAAGATCCTTAATAGTAAAGGCCTGATACAACTTATCCTTAACCTCCAATATCCCTTGATAATCGTCGCCTTTGAGGAAAAGATCAGCCACATACACGAAAATATGAGTGGACAAGCCATTAACTTGCCTAGTAAAGAGAGAATAAACAGCCTTCGACTGAGTAAAAACCAAACCCTTAAAAAATTAGTGAGATCTAAGTTCCATTGACGAGAAGCTTGTTTGAGGCCATATAAAGACCTTTCAAGTTTGGAAACCTGTCCCTCTGAAGCCTTGTGATAACCTTCCGTGGGTTTCATATACACCTCCTCATCAATAAAGTCACAGAGAAAGGCGTTATTGATGTCAAGCTGATGAAGGGGTCAATCATTTTAAGTTTAGTGATAGGGGAAAATGTGTGTTTGTAATTTTTATTTTTACTTGTTCAAAACCGCGGATCACAAGCCAAGCTTTGTACCTCTCTACTGATCCATCACGACAAAACTTCACCTTATAGACCCACTTTAGTATAAAAAAAAAAACCCCCAATAATTTAAGGGGGGGAAAAAGATACTTTTGCATTGGGTTGGGCTAGTTATATAAATGTTGGGCTGGGCTACCTAGTAATGATTTGGGACCGTTTTTGTAACATTGAGCTTTGTACTTCTGGGAGGACTGCTGGACTGATTTTTTTTCCCCTTTCTTTGTTGATTTTAAAGTTAAATTAGTTAGGGTTGGATTTCTATTTTTGATCGATATAACTTTTTGTTTGAACAATACCTATATCACTTTTACGATCAACAACAAAAAGAACTCTTAATACGAGTCTCATTTTTATAGGTTTGGGGAGATGCAAAGGTAAATAGTCTTATTTCAATAGATATAGTGCAATTATTCGTGGATAGACTGATTTTATGATATTCACGTCACTTTTAAGATCACATTTATACAAATTCATAATGTCATTATATTTGTGTTAATTTTTTTACATCACTTTTGTTTCAAATCAAACAACACTTTTAATTAAGATCAAATTCTTATTGCCAATTAGGTTTTCTATAATTATTAAAAAGCATTGCTACAAAGCTATTCACAGAAAGAAAGTTACATAAAAATTAAACCAAACTCCATATTAGAACATACAATGAAACAAAACCCCATAATTCACGTAAAACCAATGGCACAATACACATTTTCGAACCTTTTCCAGCATGCCATCAATCCTTCATGACCAATATATGTTTTTCCCCACAAGAAACTCCAACATAAACACATCATTTCAAGATCAAAACCAACCCAGATAATCACCTATATATACATGTCAATTATGTCATGTGTAACGAATAATTCACCCTATTAATATAGGCACCGAAATAATAAATAATCCACCAAGATACATACATACATACATACATAAATGGCGATCAAGCCTTGGTTTTTTGTTTCAATAATGGTTATTGCGACGATGCTTCTAAGAAGCTCGCCCCTAGCCATGGCCGACGCACCCCCAAAGGTGGACCCCATTCCGATCATTGATCCGCCTTCTGACATGGCGAATATTAATCGGAATATTATTAAGGAAGAAGGGAAAATAACGGGTTCGTGGGTGAGTTCTGCAGTGAGTTGTGACTCGGCTTATGACTGCAGGTTAACTGGGTGCAAGGCACCAATTTGTTTGGATCATGTCTGCACTTGTCCCTCTAATCCCTCTAGGGCTTCATCACATTAACCCTAGCTAGTTCTTAACTTTTTAAGGTACAAATAATCATGGTCTCTTAATTAAGTTGTAACCTTGATTTTATGAATAATTATGTGAATCAATAAATAAGGCAAGTCCAAGTATTCATTAATCCGTTACTCTGTCCACTCTCGATCTTAGCTTGTTAATATGTCCTGGAGGAGGGGTAGGAAAAAAAATCAATATCACAAAAAGAATAAAAATGAAATAGACATATCTCAATAAAAGAATAACGAAATATAAGGGAGATTACAATCTCATAATAAAAATTTCCAAAGTGAAGTAATTAAAATGAAGTCTCATTTAGATGTTTTAAAAGCACATAATTTGATCATACCAAACTAATTAATTGAGTAATACTCATTTAAATTTGCAATAGGAACAGTGGTCACCGTTTTGATAAGCTTGTTGCATGTTGGATATATACTAATTTAAATTTGAAATTAATTAATTAATTCAGCGAATGAGAATATTGATTAATAATATTGAACAGTTGAGAATGTTCTTGTCCACAAGGATACAATTGTTGAACATGTGAACCAGGACGTATAGTTTGTCCATCTCAAACATAACTTCATCCCACTTTATATATTGATTAATGACATCGAAAGTTGAGAATGTAGAATGTTCTACTGAGGCCGGTTCTTTTATACTATTGGTATCATGCGGAAATTGTGCGATATGATAAAATTGTAAAAAATGTGGTAGGTATGGAATGATATATTAAACTTGTGGAAATATATTAATAATGAATATGGTAAAGTGTGGAAGAATATTGAATAGTATGGTGAGTTAACAGATCGCACCGTACAAAAGAACAAGACCTGATATTGATTAACTTCACCTTACACAAATAAATGAGATTTTGATATTCGAATATAAGACCTCTATCTCATTTTAGTTTTGGTACTATGTGGAACTATCTCAACAATTTATAAAGTTGTAATCTATGTGGAATATGAGACCTCTTACACAAATAAAGTTTAATTTAATCTTTTTTCTAAGTTATCTTGGAAATTTTACGGTAAAATAATTGTCATGGATTATTCAAGTAGTAACAAAGGTTTGCCACTGGGTAAACCATGGATTACTAAAGTTTTAATCGTGGTTTGACACTGAATACACCCATTAATTATTCAAACACGACATAATTTCAACAATGGTGGTGCTCTCCTCCATATCCATTTTTAGTCATTGCTCTCCCATCAACTTATTCTCATCAATAAATAAAAAAAATTTAAAAACAAGCTCCATTATCAGTTTAAAGCAAAGAAGCTGAAAAATTACATATAGAGTTTGTTTTGTAATTTCAAACATATGTATGTTGAAAGCAAGAGTTGGACTAGCATTTGGGAGCAAATATAAATAAATTGACAATTGTGAATAGTTCAGCTGGACCAAGCGACCAGCTACATGGGCTCTTCATTCCACAACCCCAAAATTCAGATCAAACATTCAACATTTCTAAAGAGAATGTGAATACTTGACCTTCCATTCTAAACTAAACACAAAACGATTACAGGACATCAATCCTAATGACAATATCTCTGCCTAAAATACTTGTTGCTTGAAATTACAAAACAAATTCTATATGGAATTTTTCTCCCTTTTTGGTTAAAAATAATAATGGAGCTTGTTTTTTTTTGTTTTGTTTGATTTATTGATGAGAATGAGCTAATGAGATAACAATCACTAAAAATTGATATGGAGGGGAGCACCACCATTGTTAAAATTAGGTGGTGCTTGAATAATTAATGGGTGTACTCAGTGTTAAACCACGATTACAACTTTAGTAATCCTTGGTTTACTCAGTGGCAAACTATGATTACAACTTGAATAATCCATGACAATTTTTTTTACGTAAAATTTCCAAGACAGTTCAAGAATTAAAAAAATTAAATTGTTAAAAAATAATCATGCCATGTCAACCTTGTTGGTCCCCACATATTTTATAATCTGGGACCTCATTGTCCTTCTGGTCCTTCATGGTCAATTTGCTTTTTGGGTCATCCTTTAAAGTCAATAACCCATCTAATTTTTATGGGCCCAAACCAATATTTTCCTCTGTTATTTAGTCAGGCAAGGTTCTGGTTAGATTAGTTAAGTTATGATAAATTAGGATAAGATAAGATAGGAAAGGATATGATTGGTTTGAGTTAAGTTAGTTGTTGGGTGCAAATATTTTATTAATAAAATTTGAATATTTTGGGAAAACAAATGAAAAAATTAAATTTATTTTTGATTTGAAAAGTTGTTTTTAGTTTGGGTGTTTTTTAGAAAATTAAATTAGATTAGATTAAGTAAAGATAAATTAAATTAAGTTAAAGTTAGGTTTAACCCAACTAAAAAAACCAGACTTTAATTATGAATTGTCTCCTTTTTTTCTCAACCTTTGGAATCTAGTTCTTCTGTACCTAGTACCAAAGTTGTTTTTTTCATAGTATTGGTGGTAATGAGGTGTCAAATCAATTGTGAATTTGATAAAAATATGATTCTCTCTTAATATTTTTCGTTCCCAAACAAAAATCCAACTTAAATAAATTAATGCACCACCAAGAAAATCACACATAGGCTACATAGCTAAATTGTGGACGTCATAAGAAACCCAAAATAATGTCTAAAATACGAGAAACAAACAAAGAACACATGCGGATTATTGACCAAGTGGAGTGAGTCACCCTTCAAGATAGTTCTCGAGTTAGCAAAAAATTTTGGTTTGGGTAATTTTAAATTCGGATCAGTCGGATATCTGATAAAAGTTTCCTATTTAATATTGTTAGGATCAGATTTCAGATATATTGCCGATTGTTAGTTACTTGTTAGGGTGTAAAATAGAGCAATATATGCAGCGGAAGGGAAATACACGATGATTATGAAATCGAGGATAATACTAAAGAGAGGCAAAGATAAATAGGGCGAGACAGTAATTTTACGTGGAAAACTGAAGAACTCGGAGAAAAACCCACGGGCGACAACCAATATCCACTAGTAGAAAAAGAAGATATTACAAGAGGTAAAATGTATATGTGAACTCTCGTAGACTCTCATAACCTAGGGATGAGTAGGGTGAAGATGTGGAAATAACACCATACCTCCTTCATGGGGAGTTTTAAAGGCTCTCACATCTGACTACGTCTGCCACTCTGTCGCTTATTACAAGGTGAACAAAGATCTCTATTTATAGGGGTAAACCTCCTACAGATCTGGTTTGACTTCCACTCCAAATACAATTGGGTTTTAGCTAAAATGCTATTACAATTAGGAAACTAATATAATTAGGAAATAAAATAATTTCCTAATAGTAACCAATAATTTGGAGTTTAAACAGGTTTAGGAAACTTGCCAAATAATGAGTCTAAGAGAATTTGGGCCATTAATCCAACAATCTCCACCTTAGAACAAATTCTTCGATACCGTCATAGCACCCTGAATTTTGATCTTGCCAACGAACTTCTCGACGTCATCATGTTAACAACACTCTATCACCCAATTAAATTCTAATAACCAAATTTTGACTTCATCCCTGAATTTGATTGAACCCGGCTCTGAAGGAATTTGACCTGACTCCGGCAGGATTAGAAGTTTATTGAATCTGGTTGTATTTGGCTCTGAAGGAATTTCACTTGACTCCGGTAAGATAGGAATTTGACTGAATCTGGCTGTATCCGGCTCTTGAAGAAATTTAACCTGACTCCGGTAGGATCTGAATCTGATTAAACCTAGCTCTGATACCACTTGTTAAGAAAAATATATAGATGAACAATCAAGAAAGATAGTATGGTAATAGATATTAGAGGAGACACAAGATTTACGTGGAAACCCTAATACGGGAAAAAACCACGGACGACAGAGAAAATATTCCACTAGTAAAATGAGATATTACAAGAGGAGAATTATATGTGACTCTCGTAGACTCTCGCAAACTCTCGCAAACTAGGGATGATTATAGGTGAAGATCTCTCAATACAAGTAAGAATATAGGTTGATATTAACCTATATTTATAGTAGAGTGAAAGAAAAGGAAACTAGGTTAAATATTACAAAACCTAGAAAAACTAAACGAACACCCGCTGCTACTCAACCGGTGGTATTGGCAAGCTGCTTGACGCTGGCCGCGTCTCACAATTGAAGCTCCCTGGTTGTCACGCTGCTAGCGTCCGAAGGGGAGGGAGTAGCGTTTGTTGTAGCCAGACGTTAGTAGCGTCAAAATGACGCTAGTGGCGTGGCGTCCCTTCGAAGGTAGACGCTGGTGGCGGTTGGAAGAGAGAGGCTAGTGTTGTTGCATCCAATTCTTCAATCAAGGAGATTTTGGGCCATAAACCCAACAAATATCTATTTTTTCGCGTATTTTTTGGGATGAATAAATTGGACAAGCACATATTCGAATCTAAATAAGATTCAAACAATAAAAATTTGATAAAAAAATGTGTTTGAATTATTGGTCAAATTGGTCAATGTTAAAACTCAAACGAAAATTCCATAACCATATCCAATTTTTTATGAGTCAGACAAATCTGAATAATCGGGTCGAACAGAGTATAACTTTCGATACTTGGCCCCATACTTTTGTGTGGTAATTTATCCACTTACCACACTTTTTTCCACCTATCACACTTTACTTCAATTCCTTTATCTCCACTTTAATTATCCTATTTATTCATTTTATCCCACCCATCTATTGACTTATTACATACATACATACATGCATATATATATATATATATATATATATATATATATATATATATATATATATACACTAGCCGAAATACGCGCGCAATGCGCGCGGTGGACCGGAAAGCATATTCAGGCCCTGTTATTTTATGCGATACTCTGCGATATGGCGCGGTATGATGTGGTGAAATTATGGCGGGTTGTGGTGTAATTGTGGCGGGTTATTGGTATGTTGTGGTGAGTTTTTTGTATATATATAAATATTGTATTGGTAATTGTGAAAAAGTAATTTGTGGTGGATTGTGGTAAATTGTGGTAGGATGGTATTTTGTGGCAGGTTGTGGCAAACTGCGGTAGGTTGTGGTACCGCCTACCGCAGTTTGCCAACAGCAGAAAAGAACAGGGCCTGAATGATGTATATCTGTAAAGTATAGTAAGCATAAATAACAAGCTTTGAATTTAATTTATCCATTAATGAGAAATCGATGAGCAAAACTTAAATCAAGAGACAATATCTCATCTAAAAATATTAACACTGAGACAACATCCTTACAATTTCTCATTTGTTCTAAGAATTGGGTCATATAGTTTCCCAAAAGTTCGCAGTTCCCTTTGAAATACTAATTCTACCATGAACGTACATCATAAAGTCATAGATCTGAATGTTGAATATTACATAAAGTATTGAAATGTATGTCAACATTACAAGACGGGAGCTCCCCCAAGGCTTCCTAGAAGGCGACAATTGAACTCAAAGCAAATAAGATTCATACAAGATTCATTAAGAAGCTGCATAGCATCTACCATTATAGCAATGATCAAGATCATTAAGGGTCTAAGTAATAAAATCTTGAGTAGTTATGATATGGAGACATATTTAAGTAGACATCTATCCAATAAGCCCCAAAGATATTTAAGTAGACGTCTATCAATAATCATCATGTAGCAAGGGAAAGTAAGAAGACAACCAAATATAATAGTAAATAAACAACGAAAATGATAAATGTCTTGGGCAAGACACATATTAAATATCTTGTCATTGAATAAAATTTATATATTTGTAAATTAAATTGAAAAAAAAAACATGATTGACTTGTATATCCATAATTATATATATATATATATGATATAAAATCACACTTTTATCTATATTTTTAAAATTTACAAACAGATATCTAAAATATGCCCAACGAATGAGATTCATTTGTTAGGGTATTGATAATTAATAGTATCTGTCAAAAAAAATTAGAATTAAAAATAATAATAAGTATTAATTTTATGAGGAGCAAGACACTTACGCAGTGTCTTGCCCCAAAACATGTATCATCACCAAACAAAACAAAACAATGATTCGCTTTTCAATATTTGGTTTCCCTTTTACTTGACGTTTAATCTTTAAATCATGTTAAACAATTTTTCAAGAAGGAAAAAACCAAATGGCTAGACTCTTCCAGAGAAATCAATAGCTTGGTCTATCAAAGTGATCAGTATGATCTCCTCGGTTATAACAACCACTATGCAATGCAACCACAAAAAAAATTTCTCCTAAGTTTTCTGTCTCCAATTAACAACAGAACAATCTGTAAAGAAATGCAATGCAGTGGTTCCATCATTCTTTCTCTAAATTCTCAGGTTAAGACCATTGTTATTTAAAATCTTCCTTTGGAGATACTCGAAAGAGACCAAAAAAAAACTTCCAAGATCCAATAGGGAGGAATGTAGAACATTGTACCGCCAATAAAATAAATGAAGACAACTCTTCAAATGATGCTTTCAGAGACTTCAGTCATATTTATCTTAATAAAATGTGAGCCAAACCCATACCATCGGCCCAACCAAGCCCACCCACTCACTTAACCTGCCTCTCCCCTTCCTTTTCTCTTCCCCCGCCGAAGAAAAGAAAAAACTGTATTATCCAAGTGGTCACATAGATAAGGAAAAAAAAAAAATCATTACCATTCATCTTTCCAAAATATGGCAAATCTATCATAAGCACCTTGTCACCTTCAGTGCGAGCCTAGAACAAAAAGAGCATGTGAAACATCAAAACAAATTTACTTGATGAGTCTTACAATCTCCTAGCTTAAAAGCCATTAAGACCATCAAAACAGAAAGAGATCTTGACAATTAGCAAAACTAACTTTTGTCTTTTTTTCAAGAGAATAAGAGAGGGGGGGGGGGGGGACCTCTTGCTTGACAAGTCTTAGAATCTCCTTTTTAAAGGCCATTAATAGTTCCATACAGTTTAGGTTTCATGTTTTTAAGTTTCACCCTTGACCAATTTCCAAATTTGCTTGTTTTCTCCATCAATTTTATGTGTCCTACTCTCATATGTTCAAGTATTCCTTACTTAACAGTGGCACCAACAGTTGATTCATGAATCATGTCTAAAGTTTCACCAAGTTGGCTTGAATAATGATTTCTATTCTGTGAAATCTTTCCCAACTCTTAGTCTCACATACATATAATAATTCATACTATCACAGTAGTATCACTTATATCCTGCCCTCCATATTTTGCTTCAATAAATTTTTGACTTATACTCTGCTGCCCTAAATTTGAACGTTGACTACGGAGAAGACTACTATTACTGTAACGACCCGCCCTAAACCCGTATTAATTAAAGTCGTAATCACGGTGTTTAACTAAATTACGCTATTAGAAATTTTCTTTCTTTTACGTTAATATGGTTATTACTGTTATTATTATTATTAATTTTTATGCGCAACAGGTCTCGAACAAGGCGATGGTTAAACGGGTTGATTTTATGTTATCTCGAATTTAAAGTTATAATTATTATTACGAGTTTATGAATACTTTTACGATAAGTTTTATAATTTATTTTATGTTCTAAAATTTTTACGTCTTAACCCGAGGAAGGTTATATTATTCTCAATTCCGATTCTTTTACAATTTATACTACTCGATCCACCTAAGTACATTTTATGGCCCAAATTATTTTATTAGTATGTTTTATCAGTTTAGTTTATGTGATTTTAATTTTTAGTCTTCCACCCAATTTTATTCCAAGGAAATTTTATTTAGTTATATACTAAATTATATTTTCAAGGATTATGTTATTTATTTATTTGGGTTGATTACCAATTATTTTACCTAGCCAATTTCTTTTACCAATAGTTTAAGTTAAGTGTTAATTAGATGGTTTTTTAATTGGGGAGGGGTTTATATTACTAAGGGGGTTAAAAGGGGGGGTTTAGTTCATTTTTTTTCAAGATCAGAATTTCTATCACAACTCTCACTCACACCCACTTTCTCCCTCTTCTCCCTCCCACTTCTTGCTGTGTGCCACCCCTCTGCCGCCCAGCCGGCTGTTTTCCGGCGAGTCTGCCGGCGCCGATGGCCACCCACGCCGACCACCACTTCCTCCTCCCTTCTCTTGTTCAATCTCTCATCTCAAATTCAAGTGGTATAATCTTAAACCCTAACCTAATTCTTTTGTTTATAATCTGAAATTCTACTTCCAATTTATGTTCTCTTGATGTTTTTCATCTTCTTTATGTTTATTAAGCATGAATTTAAGTTGTGGTTAAGTTAGGGTTTGAACTGGTGAAGGAATACATGTAAATTTGGTGAAGGGTGGAAGTAATTCTTGTTAGTTTTTGATGAGTGAAGAAAACTCTATCTTGCATGTGGATTTTAATGGCTAAATTGATGATTTAGGGGCTGTTTGAAAGTGAATAATGTATTATTTAAGTTTCTACTCTTGGATAATATGGATTTGGGGTGGAATTGTTGATTTATGGGCTAATTTAAGTGTTGGATGTGTTCGTTTGGGTAATCTACAGTTGCATGTGAGTTTTGTGAACTAAATTGAGTATTCTTTGAGCTTTTAATTCTGGAAAAACTATGGGTAATGGCCAATTTGAAGTTTGGGTAAGAATTGATGCAAATTGAGGTCAAAGAAGAGCATGCATGTTAATTTAAAAGGCCAAAGAAGTTTCTGTTTTGATGTCTGATTTTTACAAAGGTTATGAAATGGGAGTTTTGTCTAGATTTTTACTCGAAATGGTAGTCCAAGTCATTAGCTAACTATAGGCTTTGGAATTTCGACAATCCGGCATGTATAGCCCGAGTTACGACCAAAACCATGAAGATGTACATTGTTATAGATTTTTCTGAGTCAGTAGGTTGTTGGGCATTTTACGTCAGTTTAGGGACCTTATTGGCTCTGAGAGTGAACATAAAAGTTTTAGGTCGTTCTTCAAGCTTTCCGGAAACATAAAGTTTGCGGCCATACGATATCGGGAGAGTGAGATACGAAACTATGTTCAGGGGCCGACCAACAAATTTCTGCCCAGAATTTTTATTGCTATTTTAGCCTAAAATTGCAAAATGGGTCTTTTAAGGAGTTCTTATGAGTTTGTAGCCTTTGTGGTGTTGTCAAGATAGTTGGGATGAGTTTTCCAAGCTAATTTAAGTTAGGTTGATGTTGAGGATTATCTCCTAAAGGATTATAGGTAAATTAGCAAACCATGGGTTAATTCGGTGAACTTTTAAGATCCGATTAGGTATTGTTGATGGCTAAGGGTTACACTTGAGTTCTTAGCAAGTTTATGAGTTCCTCTATGTCTAAGTAACCATAAGCTCGTCCTTTCATCATATCCAATTCACCGTTCATCGATTCGCAAATCGTTTCTAAAAATCCATAAACATGACATTATCCTAAGTCCGTCGCTTGCGACATTCTTCATGTTTTTCATTAATCAAGTACCTTCTTAGTAATAAGCTTTCAAATACTCTAATTCTATGTTCATTCAAGCTAATGGTTGAGAATGCCTCATAAGCTATGAACCTTCTCTAATCTTATTCAAGTCTCACCATGAGTTCCACTCTAAGTTTTTAAGCTGTTATAATTTATTCATGCACGCTCGTCCGGGCCGTTTTTCGGGCCCTTCCTTTCATTTCTAGCTTTTGGGCCAGTTGACAAAATTGTTGGGCATGATTTTCCCCTTTTCGAAAAGTATTCGTTTGCAAAAATCTGAGTTTTCTAGCCCAAATTATCACCGAAACAGCGATTTACGAAAATCTGAAATTTTATTTCCCTTTCTTATCTCTTATGAGACAAGTTTAAGTATTTAGTTCTATTTTATATAATTATACGAACCTGATCGATTTCTCTACGCTCTCATTACAAATTCCTTATACTTTCCAAGTCACCCACGCCATCTCAAGCTCGAGGCTCGTCGTTAAAACTTTCGTCTAATCCAAGGTACGCGAATTGTCCAACTCTTCGCTCCATTATGTTTACGGTTTATGCTAAGTTTATGCTTTTATGATTATTTCATGGTTTTAAGTGGTCCCATCTTATGTATTCTATGTTTTATATTCTAGCTAGTCACGTGAAGTGCTAGCCCTATTTATTTATTATATGCTCCTTATCAGAGTGTCCTAGACCTGGCAGTCACCCAATCCAAACTTAGATCGGTTTGGGCATGAGCGAGTGTGAGATGCTTTGGCATCGATTGTAAGGGACCAAAACTCTTGATTTTCTACGTTTACTTCTAAGTTTATGCGACATGTTCTTTCTTTATGAATTCAAGTTACCTTAAGCATGTTATCCCCTTTCCCGTTTTCAAAATGAATTTAAATGCCGGCACTAAAACCGTTTTCGAACGGTTTGACGTGTTGGAGGTTCACGTACTGAGTGTTTCCCCACTCACTTTTTATGTTGTTTTAATGTTTTGTTTTAGGCGGTCCGAGCACCCAAGGTAAAGGCAAAGGCAAGCAAGGGTAATCACGTGTTGCAAGCAAGGTAGTCATGGTTGAAGTATCCTAGTCGACTTGGGTGTCGCATGTTTTGAAGTACCCATGTTTATGGAAGAAGTGTTGTATTTTGTTCCCTTTAATGGTTGTTTAAAAGTTTGATGGTTATGCTTTGGAGACTCATCTTTAAGTATGAAGTTATGTTTTGGAAGTTCAGTATGTAATGTTTATATGTTTTAATGATGTTCTTTTGGGTTGTTGCCTTGTCCCAAGTGGGGACGGCGGTAATACCTCCACCCTAAGGTGTTCCGCTGCGCTAATCACAGGTTTAGTATGAGTTGTTGTGTTAATCTTGTGGTTAAGGGTGTTGGGGTGTTACAATTACCAAAGCACAACTTTCAAATATTCATCAACTATCAAGGAATAAAAGAATTTTTAGTGGTGCGCCAATCCTACCAAAACACAACAAATACAATAATATTCAAACATGAACATGCAACAAGATGATAGCCAGTGCACCTTTGTCCCTTCCATCCTTATGATCATAATATATAATATGATTTTTTTCTTATTTGTCAATCTCAGATTAGAGCAACTATTTTAGGTTGATTCTGTATCGTGCTACTCCAAAGTAGATGTATATTAAACATAGTTGTTACTACAAGAAGGCAATATAATCCTTTAAATAACTAAATTGTGGCAAATGTATGAACTCTACTAAATGTTTGGAGTTGATGTACATAAACTCCATAAATGATTGAATTTACGATGGAAAATGGATTTGGAATTCAAACTCAAAAGTGGTGGGCAAAAGAGGTCTCATATTAGTTTTCTCAAAATAACCAACAGAAGCCAAAATCCACATAGGCATAATGATACATCATAGGCGGCAAAGGCATTGACTGTATACCAACAAAAAGATACTAAAAAAGAAAGGACTCACTTCTACGGGAAAAAAAACACACAACAAAAAAGTTATAGCAATCAAACAATTTTTTTTTTATCCAAAACACAAAGAAATGGATCATATTGATTAGTGCGTACAGGACGGGAACAGGGCAATGGCAAAATCAAGTGACCCAATCATCCAAGGAAAAAACACACAACCTATTTTAGGACCAGGAAGACGCCAATGAGTAAATTAAATTACCTCTGCGGAAAGTAAGGATTGAATTAGAAGAAATAGCATTCAGGAAAGCCCACATTATAGCATCCATTGAATCCTGCCTGTCAGGACACAGTTGGAATGATAATTCATCTTTAAATCTTACCTGTTACAATAAAAAACAAAAAATATAGAAAAAATTGAAAAGCCTAATGAAACTTTGAGAAAAGAAAATGAACTCATGTTGGTCATATCCAACATCCATCTCAAAAAAACAATAGCATCACCAATTCCTTGTCGTTTGGTTCAACAGATTCAGCAGCAAACAGTGGCAAACACAGGAACAGACACAATTTACAAGCATTTCAAATATGATCGCCAACCATTGAACAAGGAATCTTTCATCTCAAACAGTAACAGCAAATTGGAATATCAATCCCCGTATGAAATTCACCTCAGAGACATAACTAAATCGTGCACAACTAAACAAGTAAAGGAAAGAATCCTAATTTACCTTTAAAATATTGACGAAGATGATGGCGCTGGGATTGAAAGACTGAACACCTAGGATTTTGAGCGGTCGTACCTATAATAATGTGAATATGTGATGTTGCTTTTTCCTCCTCCATTGAGCTCAACTTGTTGATTGTTGAGTACTTTCTCAATGTACTCACCGTTCTCGAGAATGAAGAGGTATACCCAGATTTCAAGTTTTAAGTTCGAGTCTGCAATGTCATGTGATGTAGACTTTATGAAAAGATTATTAGCCAAGCAACCAACATTTTGCAATAAACAGGCATAGCGAAATCCCCAATATAACAATCAATATTGCATGGAAACATTTATGATGATACACTTGATAGAGCAATATTGAGTAAGAGATTACCAAGCAATGTATCAAGGAAAGACGACGCAAAATTTGACGTAGACATTTTACCTTGGGCAATCAATTGGTCAAAATTAGCTTTTTTGCTCCTGGGCTTGACCATGTAGGGTTGCAACATTGGCCTTTGAATCAGTGGGTCAATTAGGCTAATCAGTGCCTAAGTCAATATGCCACTCAACTATGTTATTTGCTCACCTAGATGCTAGCTTACTGCATTTAAATCAATTTGACCTCATTCAAACTTGTGTAACCACCTAAACATGCTAAACCATCGAATTCTTGTGTTTATTGCAACTCTTGATTCTAATCATCACTACCTACCAATCCCACTTCACAAAAATGTTCGTTCTCAACTCCATAGCTGGTGGGCGTTGGGCGACTTACCCAACAAATTATTTTTATTCAGCTCTGATTCCAGAATATCTAGCAAAATCCCCATAGCTTTGCAGTAATCAAAATTAACAAGTATTCCAAGCACCTCAAATTGGAGGAGAATTGTTTTGAGATAAATTAAAGGAGCATTGGAAACGAGAACAAGGTAAAATTATTCTAATACATCAACAAATTATTTAAACCTAGATCGGTTTATCCCTAAAATGAGGTACATAGCAGGATAAAACCAAATCAAAAAATGAGCACTAAAAAATTGGGAATTGAATTACCTGCATTTACACTTGACGAATGCATACTGAACAACCCTTTTGTGCTGCATCACAAAATGCGCATTTAGTCCTTGGATTCTTGCTGTATCACCACCGACTGAAAACAACTCATCCCCCCCCCCCCCAAAAAAAAAAAAGAACAATCCCTAAAAATACCTATCAATTCAAGCACTCAGCTTCACCAGCACAGGCACAAAACCAAATTTCTACAATCAAATTGGAGTAATATCAACTGCCCAGTGCAGACAACATACAAACTTGATAAAACGACATTTCCTGAAGAGAAGGAAATATAAGGGATATCTCAGACCAAATTATTCACTGCGAGTCTGCAACTAAGCAAGCTTCGACAATTTAGAATAAATACACCACACAAGTACAAAATTCTCAAACATCCACAACCAAAGAATCAATTATTTTCACATCTATATTTTTTTTAAAAAAAAACAACCAAAGTGCACAAACAGCAGCTGCACATAACAACAGCCAAGCGAACCAAAGCAAGTGAAAAGCAGAAAATTGAGCAAGTCTTACATCAAGAAGGTCCAAGAGTTGAGGTGTTGAAGATGGAGGTCGCAAATTCCTTCTTCCAACATCCTTAAGTTCCTCAATGAGTTGATTCTCAGCTGTCATCCTAGTCATTCAAGCAAATGCTAATGAATCCCAGGATCCCACCAGCTAATAAAGGGTAGCCATTTTCTGTGAATTGTGAATTGTGAATTGTGAATTGTAAAAAAAAAAAAATCCAGCAAGAGGATAGAAGGGAAAAACACCCAGTGAGAGAAAGAGAGAGGAGGAGAAATAACATGTGAATTGGGGAAGAGCACGGAGAGGGAGAGAGGAGTTGAAGGGCTCAAGACACTGAACAACGGGTATGGGGAAAAGCACGGAGAGAGAAATTGACAGTAATGCCCCTCATTTACTGTAGATTGCTACAGTATTGTCATTCTTATTTTTATAAGGTCATAGATATATATATATATAAATTAGATTCTAATTAATAATTCCGACTTTTATGAATTAGACAACAATAATCCTTATTATCAATTTGGGTTCTGGTGGTCCAAAAAAATAAAATTAGATTGTAGTGGTACCAAATCCACCTCAACATTCTTTTTATTTTTTCATTCCTACCCCATATTGTTTTTATTTTTTTCGTTCCTGCTCCCAGAAAGATAATGAATTGTAGTTACTAAAACAATTTTCAAATTATTTTTTGAGATTCTGAGCAATTATTGTGATTTTTTTAAAAGGAATAAAATGAAAAAATCGTAAAAAATGGAAAAAATTGGGATCAACGCCGTAAATTCATTATAAATTACGGTAAAGTATTATACTAAATTTTGAATTAAATGCAACACAAAATCTATGATATTTAGGGTATACTCTCGATGATATCCCACTACTATCCAATTTAATTTTTTCTGGATCACCAGAATCCAAAATGAAAGTAGAGATTATTGTTGTCCAATTCATAAAAGTCGGGATTATTAGAATTTCTACTTTCACCTTTTGTATATCAATAATCCCTACTATCAATTTGGATTCTAGTGGTTCAAAAATAAATAAATTGTATTTTGGTAGGACAATACCGAGTCAAGTGATGTTGACTCGGTGGTTTGCTGACGTGTACTGGCGAGAGTATGTTTGGCCAAGAATTCGGACCACCAGAACATAATCAACTATGAAATGACACCACCAAAATACAATAAGTATGTCAATGAGACTACTAGAACAACAACAACAACAACAACAACCCAGGTGTCACGTTTGAGCGCGGTCTGAGAGATCCTAATGAAGGCAGTCTTACCCCCATGAACAAAAGTTCATGGAGACTGATTCCGACGGATCCGAAGCAAGAACAGAGGAGAAGCTTGTTAAGAGTCAATGAGACTACTAGAATACAAAAGTAATTTAAATGGGACCTCTAAAATACAACTAAAATAATAATTTCTTTGTCAACCATACTCTGACCGGTACATGTTAGCAAACCACTGAGTCACCAACCGACTCGATAGTGTCCTTTCAAAATACAATTTTATTTATTTTTGAACCACCAGAATCCAAGTTGATAGTAAAAATTATTACTATCTAATTTGTGAAAGTAGAGATTATTAGAATCCAATTTCCAATGCCTTAGAGTTATCAGTTATATGTAGAATAAGCATGGGAGTACTAAAGTGACAGACATTTCCCAACCACTCTCCAAGGCTCCACCCAAAAACCAACAAAGGTAGATTCTTTCACTACCATCTTATATTAAATCTTTACACAAATCATAAATATCAGTCAACTCTGGTATTATTTTTTGTATTGCTACCTTCAGTATAATTGTAAACATTTAATTTTCCAACTTTTGAAAGTAGATTTTGAAAGTGTGGATGTAATTTTCAATCTCAGTTTTGGTATATAGCTTCAATTTCTGGAATTCAACATGGAACAAGCTCCTGCAAATGGTGATGATCATCATGCTCAAATCTACAGCAAAGTTTGTGTTACTGGTGGTTCTGGATATATTGGTTCTTCTATCATCAAAAAACTGCTTGAGAGGGGCACTTTTATTGTTCATGCCACCCTTCGAAACCTCAGTAAGTTCTCTACATTATCTCTCTCTAAGGTTGTGTTAAATTCATGGGTAAAAAACAGTTTATTAAAGTTAAATTTTGGTAATTTTTGGTAAATTTACGCTAATATATCACAATTATTATTTTTAACTTTGATAATTTTTGATAATTTTTGGTAAATTTTGATAAATTTAGACAAAAACTGATAAATTTTGGTAAACTGGAGTTATCCATGAATTTGACAAGCCTTAAATCATATGTATAAGGTGATGAAAACAATTAAATCATAGGAATAAACTGTATCAAATTATGTTAGAGTTGTGTGTAATTTTCCTGGGCACTTTAGGCTTTGTTTGATTTTTAGAAAATGAAATAGTAGAAAGATAAATTTTATATTTCTTCATTAATCTAGTATGAAAAATCTCATTTTCTTTGTCAATCTGTCCCTCTTCATAATTCATACTTAATTTCCTCTCAAAATTAAAAAAAATAATGTTGATGGCAAAGTTAATCAAGTATTTCATGATATTTTGTTTATATATAATTCTGGAACAAATAATATTTACTCCCCACCAAGTTTTTGAAAAAGAGGATTTTACCCTCTACTTTTGAGAAATTATATATACCCTACCTCACCTTTATAGTTAATGATAGATATCCACACAACTAGGACTGATATATTAAATAGACAAAAATACCCCTATATTTTATGATGAAAAGACAAAAATATCCTCCCCTCTATCTTCCTCTTTCTCCAAATCCTTGACAAATTGTATCATGTGTTTCTTGTCTCCACCACACAGTAGGCAATCCGGAGGCCGCCTTTATCACAACTGGATTCAACGACAGGGAAACCATGATTTTCAGATTCAGAAGTTAATGATGGTGGATATCTATCAACACACCTCCCCATGACATCACCATGATTTTCACACACCCCATTTCTCAGAGCTGAGGGACACACTATTTAAACCAAATGTTCCGCACCACTATGATTAATTCTCTTTCCTTTCTTTTTATTTTTTTCTTTCTATGAGTGCCTAGGGTTACAGTTATAGGGGTGCCTTGCTTTGCTTTGTAGCTGGGGGAGGGGGCAAAGTTGGGTATGGAGTTTATATAGAGGTTGCCCAACGAGTCTCCATTGTCGGGTCTGCTTCACGCACTTTTCTCTGTTAGAGGAATAAGCATCGTTGGATTTGGATCGGCTGGTACTCCAAATCTGGGTTTTTTCTCTTCTTTGGTGTGTTGGAGGCCATGATGCAATTTGTCAAGGATTTGGAGTACCAGATTCAGAGGAATGCAGTTGGAGAGGGAGAAGGAGGAAGATAGAGGGGATGATATTTTTGTCTTTTCATCATAAAATATAGGGGCATTTTCATCAATTTAATACATCAGTCCGGATTTTGTGGATATCTATCATTAACTATATAGGTGAGGTAGGGTATATATGATTTCTAAAAAGTAGAGGGTAAAATCCTCTTTTCCAAAAACTTGGTGGAGGGGGGTAAATATTATTTGTTCTATAATTCTCTCTTTCTTCACCAATTGGTTTCCAAGCGGTGTTGAAACAGTTTTCGGCTTAATTCTTTTGCGGTTGTACAAATATTTTCTTTAGATCTATCGGAATCGATCTTTTCACATATTTCAGTCCGTCGGAAAAGACTTTGTACATCTGGATCCCTCATGTTTTACCTAAACAGGACTTCCCTAAGGACTATTGTTGTATCCTTTCTTTCTTCACTTTTCTTAAGAGTCAAAGAAAATTATTTTTCAAAGTTTTCTTTCCATTCATTTTCCAATAACAAAACTGAGACTGAGGTATATACTTAAATTTCCATTAGATATACTACTTCAATCCTTAATTGAGTGTCATATAAACTACCTTTTGAAGTCCAATATACCTAGAAAAAGTGACACTCAATAAGGGTAAAATTGTTATTTTAATTATTGAAATTGTAAAATTGACAAATAAAAAGGAATAAGGTAGTAATGAAATTCAACACTCATTTAAAGACAAAGGTAATATCTGATTAGTGGACTTGATTTCATGTAGATGACGTGACAAAAGTAGGGTTTTTGAAGAGCTTACCAAGAGCAGAGACGAGATTAAGGTTGTTTGAGGCAGACATTTACAATCCTGAACAATTTAAAGCTGCCATTAGAGATTGTCAATATGTTCTTCATGTTGCAACCCCACTACTTCATACTGAGAACTCCCAAGTTAGTCCCTCTTAATCGTCTCCTTCGAGCATTTCTTTTTAATAATCTATTTAACTTCTCATAATCTAGCAAGATCTATAATAATAAGATTTTTATACGTTAATATACTATATTTTGGGGTGTTGGACAATATTATCCTATGTGATTTTCTTGTATGATAACAATACCTCATGCCAAATTCTGTACATAATTGTCACCCACCCCCAAAGTACAGTATATTATCGGATAAAAAAAAATTATATAGTGCAGTATCATGCAACATTTCAAAATGTAGTAATTAAGGTTTGTTCTTTTGGATTGAAATGATTTATTTTCAACTCTTTCCAACTTTTACCAACTCCTTACAATTTCTCCGGCTATTCCAACTTCTTCCAACTTTGATCAGTTTCTTCAAACTTTTTCCAACTGCCATTAGTTTTCCAAACTCTTTCCAACTCTTATTATATATCTATTAGAACAAATTTGAATTATTTCTAACTCTTTCCAACTCTTTCCAATAGTTTTGATTCCTTCCAACTCTTTCCAGTTCCTTCCAACTTTGAAATTTTTTTTTTCAACTTTGATCAACTCCTTTCGACCTTTTGCAACTTTGACCAATTCCTCCCATCTTTTTCCAACTTCTAGCTCTATTTTCGATAACTGCTTCGAGGATCGCTGCTTGGCTTCACAAATCACTACGAGTCTTTCAAGCGTGCTTCATCCTCGCTCACATGCTGCTTGGAAAAACTTCCTATGATGTCACCCATTCTGAGACTACTCTCAGCCAAACACACTTAACTAAAGAGTTCTCAACGGATGAGCTATCTTAAAAGAAGTGCACTTTGGTGATATAAGTAGTCATTTCAATCCCTTTAATCCACACTTAACCATAGGGTTGTTACAGTCACCCCACTTAAGCCCACAACGTCCTCGTTGTGCCACAATCCACTCCTGAATCTTTACGCCGCTAGGTGACTGTCCATGGATCTCCCGTCCACTGGAGCAGCTCACGGTCGTGGGTCGACTCTAATATCATCTGTAACGCCCCGACTCTTGCGGGTTGTGAGCATTACAGATGGTATCAGAGCCGAACCATGATTGCGAGTTGCGCCATTGGACGGGGGATCAGTGGGCAGTTACCTAGCAGGGTAAAGATTGTGGAGTGGATTGAGGCACAACGAGGACATTGTGCGATTAAGTGGGGGTGATTGTAACACCCCAGATATATGGTTAAGTATCTTAAAAGGAATTGAAATGATTGCTTATATCACTAAGGTGCTCCTTCTTTTGAGGTAGCTCATCCGTTGAGAACTTCTCAGTTAAACGTGCTTGGTTGGAAGTAGTTTCAGGATGGGTGACCTCCTAAAAAGTTTTCCTAATTAAGCAGCGTATGAGCGATGATGAAGCATGCTGAAAAGACTCGAGATGATTTGTGAGGTCAGTCAGTGATCGTCGAAGCAGTTATCGGTAATATCTGTGGCCAGGGAGAGGTCATGGCATTACAAATGGTATTAGGGCATTACAGATCCCAAAACCTCCCGAGTCGCGGGCATTACATTTTCCAACCAAAAAGAACAGACTCTTAACATCCAATAACCCAACTTTGATTATTAGTTCAGTCTGAAATCTGACTACAAATGAATGTGCTTAAAAATGACGAGGATATAGTACAAGGACATAAAAGAAGCCGCAGTGGCAGGCGTGAAGAGCATTGTAAATTCCTGCATAAAATCAGGCACCGTGAAACGACTCGTTTACACATCCTCTGTGTTTGCTGCGTCCCCTTTGAAGCATGACGGCTCGGGGTTTTCTGATGCCATGGATGAAAACTGCTGGTCACCTCTCCATCTTCCTATTCCTTTCATGTCTGATTTTCTAAAGGCAATTTTCTAACTTTTTTTTTTCTTTTGCCATTATTTTCTCTCTCTATATATATAGGAAAATTAGATTCTAATAATCCTGACTTTTACGAATTGGGCAATAATAATTCCTACTATCAATTTGAATTCTGGTGGTCTAAAAAAATATAAAATTGAATTGTAGTGATACCAAATCTACCTCCACATTTTTTAATTTTTTTCATTCCTATTCCATATTGTTTTTATTTTTTTTCGTTCATGCCCCCAGAAATGTAATGAATTGTAGTTAATAAAAAAAATTTTAAATTATTTTTTTGAAACTCCGAGCAATTATTATGTTTTTTTAAAAGGAATAAAAGTGAAAAAATAGTAAAAAATCGTAAAAAATTGAAAAAAATTGGGAGAAACGCCGTAAATTCATTAAAAATCATAGTAAAGTGTTATACTAAGTTTTGAATCAAATGCAACACAAAATCTATGATATTTAGGGTATACTCTCGATGATATCTCACTACAATCCAATTTTATATTTTTTTGGGCCACCAGAATCCAAATTGATAGTAGGAATTATTGTTGTCCAATTCGTAAAAGTCGAGATTATTATAATCTAATTTTCGTATATATATATATATATACTTTCACGAAAATTGGATTATAATAATACATACTTTCACGAATTGGATAGCAATAATCCCTACTATCAATTTGGATTCCGGTGGTCCAAAAATTAATAAAATTGTATTCTGACGGGACACCACCGAGTCAAGTGGTGGTGACTCGGTGGTTTGTTGACGTGTACCGGCGAGAGTGTATTTGACCAAGAATTCAGACCACTAGAATATAATCAACTATAAAATGGGACCACCGAAATACAATAAGTATGTTAATGAGATTACTAAAATACAATAACAATTGAAATGGAACCACTAGAATACAACTAAAATTATAATTTCTTGGTCAAACACCTCTCGCCGGTACATGTCAGAAAATTACCGAGTCACCACTACTTGACTCGGTAGCGTCCCACCAGAATACAATTTCATTTTTTTTGGACCACCAGAATCCACATTAATAGTAGGGATTATTACTGTCCAATTTTTAAAAGTATGGATTATTAGAATACAATTATCATATATATATATATATATAGACACATATGTATTGATGTGATATTTTAAAATCAGTCTCTGCCTACGCAATATTATATGTAGAGCTAAAACTGACCCGTAAAAGTGGAATCAACATTAAAAGTTGGTGTTGTATGTAGTTTGTGCTTGGATGCAATTTAATAATTGTTTCACAAAGGAGTTGCACCTGGAGTTGTGAAAAGGATTTTACTAGAATATTTGAATTGAAATTGCTTGACTTGGAAAAATTGGATGCTGTCATTGATTCTTCGTCTAAGTTTTTCTCAAATTTTATTTGTTTGAACTCAATTTTAACACAAATTTATGACCATCCGAATTGTTTGGCCGAGACCAACTTGAAAAAACTGGGTAACATTCATTATTTCTCGTGCGAATTTTAATATTGAATGAATTGACCTATCTAAATTTTGACCCAGACCAGTTTTTTTGCTTTCGCTAGTTACATACTTCATGTTAATCAAGTTGGCAACAACCCCTGTTCAAAGCTCTCCGGGCAAGCATAAACTTTTCCTTGTACAAAAAATTGAGAGATTGATGAGACACGATTGTCATGCACAATTCGTTATTTACCTTTTTAATTTGCCCCCCCTCCCTCCTGTGTAGGATTACATGATCTCTAAGGTGGAAGCGGAGAAAGAGGTGTTGAAGTACGAAGATTACGGTGGAAATCTAGAGGTCGTGACTCTCGGATTAGGATTGGTAGGAGGAGACTCACTGGTTTCGAATCCCACAAGCTCTATGTTGGTATTTTTGTGTCAGATTACAGAAAACGAGCTTAGATACGAGCAACTCCGGTGCTTGGAGGAATTACTTGGAAAAATCCCAATTACACACATTGATGATGCTGCTGAAGCGCACATATTCTTGTTAGACAAAGACCCAGCTTGTGGGAGATTCTTATGTGCCAGTGACTATGTTTCTTGTGCTGAAATTGCACGGTATTACAAGCAAAATTACCCAGAATTCAACATCAAAGACAAGTAATTAAGCTAGTGTTGCTCCTGAAAGTGTTTTAGATTACTTGTCTAAATTAACGCTGATGATTCAGGGTTTTGAATAAATACAGGTACTTGGAAGGTCCAAAGAGGAGTATAAAATGGGCATCGACGAAGCTGATTGACATGGGGTTTAAGTATAAGTGTGACATGAAGATGATATTAGATGATTCTCTCAAATATGCTGTTAGGATGGGTGCTTTATAGGGCATAAATCAAAGCAAACCAAATTAGAGTTTGTCTTTTTGGTTAGGTATTTGGTCTTTGGTTTATGGTTGGGTAAAATATTAGTGAAAGATTGAAAGCTAATATGGCTTGTTTTTAGAAGTTTTTAGACCAAATCAGAAGGTAAATTGTGCTGGAATAAGAGTTAGTCTTTGGTTTATGATAGGGGTGTTAATTGATCGGCTACCTGATTTAGCATTTTTGGTTCGGGTACCTAACCTGGATTGTTGTTCTCCTAAATCGTAACTATGATGCAAAACTTTCAGGTAGCTGAATTTCGAGTAATCAAAACTTTCAGACCTGTTTCCCGGTATCCGAAAAACCAATTATTTTGAACTTTTAAGTTTATACTTTAGGATGTACTTATAGTGATTGTCAACTATGACAACCTACACAAGTAAAATAAATCTTACTCATATATATGTAGCGCTGAACACAGTCCAGTCCAAACTGGGATTTGGACTGGACCGGACTAGAACGAAAAATATCGATCCAGTCCTCGATTGAAGAAATTTTCATTTTCATTTCCGGTCCTTGGTCCAACCTTGGGACCGAATTGAATGGACTGAGGATCGACCAAGGACCAAACTCTTTTAGTGACACATTGAATTTTTAGGGTTTAGATTACCTAACTCTCTCGGTCCCCCGCACTTTCAGACAAGATCCCTGTGGTGTTCGTCTTCTCCAACCCGACTCCTCTCTCATTCTCGCTCGCACATCGCCACCGAAAACACAAACACAAGTTCAACCCATTAGATGTTCGGTCCAGTCGGTCGGTCCTATCTCGGATCGAAAAAAGCTCGGTCGGTCCTGTCCAGGAATGAACTTTTTTCAGTCTAGTCCTCCAATTCAGTCCATGCCAATCCTCCAGTTTGGTCCTTGGTCCATTTGGTCCAATCTCATTCGGTCTAGCTCCAGACCGATGCTCAACCCTATACATATGCCAAGTTCTATCTTGATCTCTCGTCTTTCATTTAACACGATATTATAAAATATTACATTGTTCTGATTATAATTTATTTACAAAAAAAATTTGAAAGTTAAATATTTTCCAAAAAATGTTAGTTTATTAGGATAAAAATTAAAGTTAAGATATTTAATTTTTAAAATTTTTATAAATGAATTTTTAATTAATAAAATATATTTTATAATTTTGTACTGTACAAAAGAAAATGAAATGTCAAGATAAAATTTGACACGTATATGGATGAGATTCATTTTAGTTGTGGTAGTTGCCAAAGTTGACAACCGGTATAAGTTTTTTCTTATACTTTATGCTTTTCAATTTAGAAAATTTGATCTTAGTAATCCCTACATTGGACGACTGGATAGTAATAATTCCAAGTAAGAAATCCAACTTCAACAAATGAACTATATCGAGGACTTTAACTTGTGTTTACTCTCAAACTTCGCACAATATTTCCACATAATTTTTATTAATTTTACAAATTTTGTCTCAAATTTTGTCTATTTTTTTTTCTATTTCCTCTTTTATTCCTTATTAAAAAAATTATATAATTATTCAGTTCTCAAAAAAAAAAATCTAAAAATTCTCTTAGTAACCTTTCCAAGTGCAGGGATAAAAAATTTAGAAAAAGGAAAATTGAATTCTAATAATTTCTTCATTCAACTTTAGTATGTTAATAATTCCCAGTTTATTTTTGTATTCTAATGGTAAAAAAAAATAAAATAAAATAATATTATGATGGAACACCACCTATTCAAGTGGCAGTGATTTGGTGGAAATTCAACGTGTCAAAACATATTACTCCCTCCCTCCCATATTATCTGTCACTTTAACTAACTTTCTTTTTTTTCATAATATCTGTCACTTTGTAATTCCAATAACACATTAATTACAAATTTAACAAATTAACCTTATTAATTACCTCTTTTTCTTCCATTTTTCTTTTTTCATTCACCTTTTCCCTTTTTTATTCACCATTTTATTCAACATTTTTACATTTCCAATGAGCTAAATTAATGTAGAAGAATGATTTTTTTTTAATTTTTGAAATTTTGCCTAATGTGACAAATAATATGGAAAGGAGGGAGTACAAGATTTCTTAACTTTCAAACACAACACAATTAGAAAAAGGATTCGATGTAATATACTCCAAACATTTTCAATTATTTTGATCTTTATAGCTTTCAAACTTTCTCAATGAAAAAAAGATTTTATGCTATAAGTGTCAAAATCTACAATCAAAACGGATCTCCAAGAATTCTTGACTATTGCTAATTTCTTTTCCACTAAAAATCCAATTTGAAACCATTATATGAAATTAGTGGTCATCCTCTTCTTAAATCACCATGCATACATATTTTCTTACGAAATAATGCGACAATTTTCATTGCATCGCATTGGATTATTATTATCACTTACCAACCACACGATCATTTTCATTGTAATGTTACAACTTTCTAGAGGTAGAGACATGGTGGACCTCAATTGTAATTGTCTTTCTTTGTCAATTGTAATTGCGCCTTAATTGAATCATAACCATCATACCTACCTTTTGAATATTAGACACTTACATGAATATAATGTTCATAATTCACATATTTACCCATGAAACAAATTATCTTAGCCACATAAAATAACTAAATGAATCTATCCAAGTTGTGTTTTTCCTAGGCTTAGGTTTGGACTCAGCACAGCATACATTTGAGCATAAGCAAATTTAGTCAAATCGAGCTCGAGTCAAGCTTTGATCGAGCAGTGCATAGGGTTGACTAAGTCAACTCGACTCTTTTACATCCCAACCTTTAACATGCAATATCTTAATTTTAGTAAAACATTGTTTGAAAGATTAAACGAACATATACATTGATCAAGAATTCCACTTAAGAACCACTTCAGAAAGTGCCTTTGTAGACGAGCCATCTTCACCAAGGGTTCTAATGGCAGCATCTTTCAAGTCTCTCATCTTGTTCCGCATAGCTTTCCCTTCTTCTCCTTCCATTAGACCCTTCACAACATTGACAATATCTACTTTATTGATGATTCCATTCGACCCGGGCTTAAGCCATAACGCGACCCCTGTATCCTGAACCAACATCGTCCCGTTCATCTTTTGCTCAGCATAGAGCGGCCATGCGATCAAAGGCACCCCATGGACCACGCTCTCGAGGACCGAGTTCCACCCGCAGTGCGATAGGAACCCGCCCGTGGACCCGTGGCTCAGGACCTTGATCTGCGGGGCCCACGAGGGGATGACTAGGCCCCTCTCTTTGGTCCTCTCCACAAACCCTTGTGGCAAAAAGTCCAAAGGGTCCCTCTCACTTTGGCCACCCTTGAAGAAAGTGGCATTTGCAGTGTCATTTGGGGCCCTCACCACCCACAAAAACCTCTGCTGGCTCATTTCCAACCCACTTGCCAGCTCAGTCAGCTGGTCATAACTGAGGGTCCCACCACTCCCGAACGAAACGAATAAGACCGAGCCACGTGGCTGCTCGTCGAGCCACTTCAGACATGAACTCGACCCTTCCCCGTCTCCCTCGCCCCGAACCAACGGCCCGACCGGGTAAACCGGAGGCTTCCCCGGTTCCGGGCTCCGCAAAGCCTTAATGGGACCCACCTCCAACTCATCAAAACTATTGACCAAAATACCCTCGGCTAGTTTATACCTCTTTGCATGATGAAACACCCACTTGTACGCCTCGTCGGCCCGGTCCTGGACCGGGTCGAGCAGGTCCGACCCGCGAATCGGGACGCAGCCCGGGATCCGGACCGGCTCGTCCAGGTCCCGGAACTCGCCAGGAACCCTAGCATCGAGCTCGGGGAGATGTAGGAAGAAAGAGAGACACGTGGCGGTAGAGGGGAAGAAGAGGTAGGGCTTCATCCCGAACTCCCCGCACAGGTCGAAGGAGTCCGTGTTGAAGAGGTCGACGATGATGACAGCCGGGCTCACCTCGAGCTCATCGAGGTGGGCCCGGAGGGCCGGGATGGAGCGGGCCAGAGCGACCCCCATCCGGGTCTCAATCTTGGCGGTCGGGGGGAGGTCGCCCGTGTCAACAGGCGGGAGGAAGGCCCGGGCAGACCCAGCCCGGCCCGGGGGAAGGGATGCCAGCGTGGCGGCCTCGGCAGGGGACGGGGGGCCCATGGTGGGGACGAGGAAGGAGATGATGAGGGAGGGGTGGGAGCGGAGGAGGCGGGATGCCAGCTGGACCATCGGGATGAGGTGGCCCATCCCGGGCGTCGGGACGAAAACTATGTGAGGCGAAGATGAACATTCTTGGTTCGCCATGGAAGGTGATTAAGTTTTGAGGTTGATCAAGTTGTTGATAATTAGGAGGATTTTGGAGAGAATAGTATGGTATCGTGTGGTTATTTATAGCACATTTATATTTCTATCTCTCTCGATGTGTATATATATGTGGTAGTGTACTAGAATGAGAGAATTATTGGAAGGAGGGGAAGGAGGGGAACCAGCAAGAAAACGTGCATGCATGCTTAGGTAGAGCGGAATGATACCTACTCCTTCCTCCATTCAAAAATAATTGTCATTCACCACTTATAAAATTTCCTAGTAAATGATAGAGATGACAAATGTTATTTTTGATAAGTTTCGGTAATTTTTAGTCACTTTTAATATGTATGCTAATGTTATTTTTGGTAGGTATAGTAAGTTTTGGTAACTTTGGAGAAATTACGATAACTTTTTTTAAGTTAGTATACCCTTATCCACTTACCATCAAACATCATAGGTCCTTAGTTAACTGTCACGGTTTTCAATGTCAATTTTTGATTGGTGATTGTTCATATAATATTTTATTAACAATTGGGAAAAACTCATAGTGATTGTCAACCATGACAACCACCACAACGAAAATAATGTTTATTCATATATGTGTCAACTTTTATTTTATAATAGTATTTTTCGTTGCGAATTTAATGGTGGTAATTTATATAGCAACTCATTGTTATATAGATAATATCCGTGGCCTCAATTTCAAAAGTTTGACTGTAAAATTTCCAAAAACGACAATTACTAATATGCAACGGATTTGAGGGAGTATCTTGTATAAAGACACTCTTTAATTCTCTTGTTTTTTAAGAAATTAATATTTGTTATAGTTTTTGACACCAATATTTTGAATAATGTATTATTAATTGTCATTTATAAGAAGTTTGAAATATGCTGACTACGATAAATCAACACCATTCATTAGTATATTTTGAGGCAATTATTTTGTAAATTAAAAAATGATGTATAAAAGTATAATTTTATACAATTTGTATGAAATATTATAGTTATAGAAGTAGATCATATATGGCTTTTCAATTTAATATGCAAATGTATAAACTTTATATTAAGACAATACACTTAAGAGATATTTTTTTTCCAAAACTCATATTATTTTCATCACATGTAATAATATAACCAAAGAGTACCCAATTATAATTAAGAAATTGGATATAAATCAGGGATTCGAATCTTTTTGCGTTACTAATATTCTTGGACGTAGATGGTAGGATTTTTTAAACGTTTCTGTTTTTTTTTGATGATTTTTTACTGATTTTCTAAGATTACGACCCAACAAAGAATTGATGCTTAAAATGATTTTGGATACATATCCAAATGAAGAGTTATTCTACCCTCTAGGACTATCTCTAACCTAAATTCCATTCAATTTTAGAAATACATTATTTTCTTCTCATGATTAATATTGTTCGGTCTCCAATTTGTTAATTGTAACTAGAAGAATATTAAGTTGTTAATCACTCAGATATACATACAGGACCATAATATATATCTTGAGTTAAATAACCATCTTGAATTATTTATATTTCATATTTATGTAGCTTTTAATAATATTTTCTTTAATAATTATATATATTTATCAACTATAATAGTATAATATTTATTAGCTAGGCCAAAAAATATAATAATAGCCTAATTTTTTCAATCTTAGTAGAAAATGCACATTTTATGTATAGTTTTATATTTATAAAAAAATATAAATAAATAATTATTTTTAAATTGTTTATAAATTGTAGTAACCCTCAAAGTAATGAAACATATCTTTATAATAACTTTTGCATACATACCTTTATCATTTTGCATACATAAATACTCTCTCCGTTTCAAATTAATTGTCCCAATGTTATTTCTTGACTAAGAATTTTTTATAGTATATTTTATAAAAAAAAGTATAAAATTATATTCTTATGATAATATATTTTGATATGAATCTAATGATAATACTTTCGCATATTAGAGTGCATATTGTTTATGTTGAGAAATTGGTGATGTCAATGAGACAATTAATATGAAAGGGAGAGAATATGTCTTTGGTTAGGTTATTTTCAAGTTTGGATGGTTAAGTTAAGACAAGTTGGGATAGGACAAGATAGGATGAGTTATGATACTTTTTTGAGGAATTGTATTTTTAGAGTGGATGTTTTTTTAAGGAATTATGTTAGGTTTAAATAAGTTAGGATAAGGTGGGAAAGTTATATCCAACTAACCAAAGAACAGGGTCTAGTGAATATACTTTTCAATTAACATTCTTTTAATACAATAATAATTCTACTTAACTTTTTATATGTAAATTTACCAGTCAAAGCTATATTAGTAGTTGAGATTATCTAAAACTTTTCTTCCAATAAGTTTTAATATTCAAAAGAAACACTTAAATTCTTCCAATAAGTTTTAATATCATAATTCCACATTTCCACTTGCCAGCAAATTAATGCATGTCATCAGTATGATAGCAACATACTATGGATACATATAACCCATGATCTTATTTTTCTAAATATTACTACTCCGTTATTTATGGTCCAATCATTTATTCTAGTTTTATTTTTGAATTTAGAAAAAAAGAGGAATTTGCGTTTGACAATTGGTAAGTGATTGTTGAGTGGCTGAAGATGGAGATATCCATTTTCAGGAGGGTGGGAAGCAGACACACAGATAGATTTTTGAAACATATGACGTTATTGAAACGTCATGCTTTTGTAATCAATTGTTACATATTTTTTCTATAAAAAAAAGTAAATAATTGTTTGAAGCTTAGCTCCGACAAAAATTCGGGTCCGAGTAAATTCAGGTCGGGCAAATTCAAATAAGAAATTCATATTCGGCCTCGGTTTTAGTTTGGATCGGACAATTCGAACAAAACTAAATTCGGGTCGAAATCGGGTTCAGACCATAGGAAAGAGAAAATCTATGTTTGAATATTCGGTCAATTCAGTCAGTATCAAAATTCAGACGAAAAATATATGTCCAGACCCAGCCTTTTACAGATCGTACAATTTAAATATTCCAGGTTAAATAAAATTTTGTTAGCTCGCAATAAAGTAAAAAAAACTATATGTAAAAGTTATAAAAAGATTTTGCAATTGCACGAAGTAAAATGGTGGTCGATGATATACTGTATGGTGATCAATAATGTTAATTAGTAGAGAAGGGTTGTATATCATTATTGATAAAAAGATGTTATTAGCACTTGTAAGTTACGAGCATAATTTGGTATCAACACGTCTTTTGTGTGAATATATATATATATATATATATATATATATATATATATATATATAGTGGAATTGAATGATTACAATTTGGATAAATTATTGAACCTAGTTTATGGAGCTCGTTCAAGATCATTTATAAATTTGCCTTTGGGTATTATGATGGCAATTTATAATGTAAATGTGACAATTTAAAGTGAAATTAGCATTTAAAATAGTACTTCCTCCGTTTTATATTTAAAGTCTATTTTTCTTTTTTTGGATGTTCTAAAACCTTTGTCCATTTAACAATATATTAAGAGTATTAAATTCCTTTTCTTTCATATGAAATTAACATAAAACAATACATTAAAATATGCTTAAAAATTCATTTTTTAAAAGACGCTATAAATATGAGACAAATGGAGTAACTAATTAATAAAATACTTTTAATTAGTTATTAAAAAATGTGAGATAATACTACTAATAATTATAATAATACACTAATATAAGTCTTGTGTTTTCTCAAAAAAAAATAATTATAATAATAACAATAACAATAATAATAATTATAATTCAATGTAGAAATAATATAAATATTTTATCATGATTGATGAGTTTCCATTTCATTCCCCCCCCCAAAAAAAAAAAATCCACATGAGAATATATTGATGACAATTGATGACTTTTATTATCCTTCCCACATCCTTATATTTTTTTAATTATTCATACAAAAAAATTGCTTATTCTTCTATATATTCTCGATCTCTAAGAATATATTGATGACTTTTATTCTCCTTCCCACATCCTTATTTTTTTTAAAATTATTCATTACAAAAAAAAATATTTTGTTATTCTTCTATTCTTATCCCTACCCTTCGATTAATTCCTCATGTCAAACAAACCATTATTACAAAAGTTAAACTACAGGATATATATTTGCAATGGCGGATCTAGGTCTTCTGAATATGAGTGTTCATTGCCCTATTATATTCATCAAATGCACATAAGATCTATAATTTTTATCACTATTTTTTTTTAAAAAACCGGTAACCATGGCCACCCTTAAGTTACAATGGGATTAGCAAGTGTATATCCGACCAATCCAAACCTTACACATTTTCTTTGGATTAGTAACTCTTTTCCAATCCAATCCAACCAATCCAATCTAATCCAAATCTTACACATTTCCCCAAAAAAACATCCTCTCTAAAAACACAATTCCCCAAAAAAATATCATAATTTATCGAATCAAATCCAATCCAATCTATCCAAAAGTGATTCCAACCAATCCCAAAAATGACAATGGTAAAGTCAAATCGACCAAAAAAACAAAGAAATAAAATATTTATCATGCATGTTTTATATGCAAATTAAATAATCATATTGTTATCCCAGTTCGTGCATTTCATACCTTATGAGGTTCCAATAAGTGTACTGGTTAAGATTACACAATGATAGCTTGTATTACATTTATTAGCAAATTGTTTTTTTATTAAATTTGATTAAGCTAAACTAATAACATGTAATTATATTCGCCAAGTAATGATTAATTAGATCACCAAGAATAAGGCAAAAACTATAACCGAATATAATAAAGGATGTATTTATAGTGGTTGTCAATCATGACAACCACTGTAAGTAAAATAAATCTTACTCATAAATGTGTCAAGTTTTATCTCGACCGTTAGCTTTTTTATTCAATATAAATTGTAAAATATATTATTTTAATGTTTAGTTTTTTTTAAAAAAATTTAAAATAAATATTTTTCAAAATATGCTTATTTATGAGGCAAAAATTTAGAGTTAAGATATTTAAATTTTAAAAATTTTCATAAAAAATTTTTAATTAATAAAATATATTTTATAATGTTGTACTAAATAAAAAAAAAAGAATGACGAAGATAAAAGTTGACACAAATAAGAATAAACGTTATTTTCATTGTGGCAGTTGTCATGGTTGACAACTATTATAAGTTTTTCCATATAAATAGTACTTAAAAAACACATATTTATACCCGTTTACGTTTATGCAAGTGAGTTTATTCCTTGCTTGGTTGACTATCATATTCCAGTTGATGCTTCTTTCGAACGAAGGGAAATCATAATAATTTAAACACTACAACTTATAAATTAGATATATGATTGTGAATTTGCGATATATCTTGTACTTTATAAATATATATAATTACTTAAAAGGTATTATTCAAGACATATATCATGTTTCATTATAATTATGGGCAACTTATTTCATTAGTAAAAGAAAGAGGATGCTTAAGATTTATGAAAATGAAAGATGTAACTTTATTTATAATTGACGTACATTCATCAAATAAAGCAAGCATGCATGCTTAGAAAATACTTAAATTCATGAGTTTCAAAGTCAATCCTGTTTGATAGATTGAAGATAAAACAAAACCCTAATTTACAAACAAACTTAATTAGTGATATATATGCATGAATATATTGATCAAACTAAAGGCGATTAACAAGAGACAAAGTAATGGAATTCAATTTCAAAACCTTTGTAACACTAGTTTTGATCTTCTTCTTCAAATCCGATTTAACATTAGCTTCATCAACTCCATCCATGCACGTAGTTTCATCCGTAAGCGCAGCACTGATCCAAGTCTTAAGATCATATCTCATATGATCCGTGTCACTTCCATTGGAATTGTCAGCGTTCTTAATCGCGTTCAAACATTGCCTAATCTCATCGACGACATCATCGAACTCCTCTTTGCAATCCTGAATTGCAGATATCTGCATGGAAGCAGATCTATTCGATCGCTGTTTTTTCAACATGTTTGTCAACATCTTCGAAGTGTCTTTCGCGGCACTCAGTGTCACGGTCAAAGCCGCCTTGCAGAGGTTTTGGCGGCTGTATTTGACCTTGGAAGCGAACGGGGAGAGGGAGTCGTAGCAAAGTTGAGCATAAGAAGTTGAGTTGCACTCATTTTTTATGAATGTTTTAGGGGAACATGTTGAGGATGAAGCTATGTGAAAGGTGCAAATGCACAAAAATAGAGCTAGGAATAATGTGGGAAAGTGCAAATTTGAGGATGGGAATGCCATAATGTTAATGTTGAACCAATGTTTGTAGTTATTGATGAGAACTTGTGGGGAGAGATATCTATGAATTGGATCAATTAATCCCTTTATATAATAAGGGAAGATTGGGTTTTTATTATTATGATTTGATAAATCACATTGTGGAGTAAGGTTAAAGTTTGTGGTGAGTGGGCATTTGTAGATTGCTTCCATTTGTTGAGCTTCCTAAGTTTTCTTGTATTAGGGAGCCTTCATCCTTGGGCTACAATGAGCAAATTACAACTACAAACTCCCTGGATAAATATGTTTGAAGGTAGTTTGGAAAATTTAGATATAAAGAGTATTTCTTCATAAATTGAAGTTTATGAAGAGACTGATTCTTGCATAGTCACAAAAAATTTTCAAAAAACACTCTGAAAAACCAGTTTAAACACTAAGACAAATTAGAAAACCTTTAGAAACCATTTGACAGACCAAGAAATTTGCACAATTAAAGAGATTAGCTCTAAGACATATTTAATGTGATTGAACTCACTTTCTTGTTATTTGTCTTCTTTAAGAATTGTATAGTTAAATTTTCTTTAAAAAAAATTGACTCTAAATTTCTCAATATAGATAATGACTTGTTATATAATATTGTATGAGAAATCATTAATCAAAAAGTAAATCGGAGACCGTAACAGCCAACTAATAGACAAATAATATATAACCGAGAGAATATTAATTTTCTGAAATTTCATGCATGAAGCCAGCCGACATTGTATTATATATAGTCAACTATTAAATTTGTACATCAATCAAGGTTTGTATAATACAATTGACATTGTTTATTTCTTTGGGTTGCTATGGATCATAAAACTAACAAAGTGTCTTAAATGATTTAGTAATGATTAAGGCAACAAAAGTATAGAAAAACAAAGTCAAATACATCGACATTAAGGCAACATCATACACTAGGAATTAGGACATGTGACAATAAGTTAATTTGAAATTAAGTAAGCCATCTAATATCTAATTTAATGCATGATAATAAATAAAATAATCGAGTTAATTACTTGGATGGAGATCATGATGATCTGCTTAAAGATCACTTACAGTCTACGAGTCCAACTCAAGTTATTCGTTCAATAATTAATTCAAAATTTTCTAATTTTTGGTCATTCTTGGAACAATTAATTCTGATGATATGAAATATGGTATTGCAAAATTTTATGGAAAAGAAACAAAATAAAGAGTGAAAAGTAGATCCGATCATTGAGCAGAGACCTGCTCGGCCCACTCGAAAATTTACGGGTTAGGACATGATTTTTCCGTCATCCTCGTGTGACCGATAACATCGAGTTTAGACATAAGTAGGGTTGCGTTCAAGTTAGATATGCATTAACTTGACCCAACCTAATAAATATAGAGATAAAATATTTTTTTATTGAAAAAATAATTGGAATGCTTGGTGTTTGTAATAATTTAAATACTTTATCTTAGATTATTCTTTTATATATTTTGAATTTAAAATTTGGAATTTTATTATAGATATTTGTGCGAAAACTGAAAATTTTAGGATTTTCTAACGAAAATGAATGAAATTAAGATCTTAGGGTTAATCGACTAATTCGATAACCCAACCCGTGCCCCGTAGAGTCAAGGTCAAGCTTAGGAAACTCCTACCCAAAGTCCGGGTTAGGTCAGGCCTGGGTCGATGGTCCTATCACCTATGACTTCTTATCCAACTTATCTGACGTATCCACTCGAACATTGAACAGATCTATTGAAAAGTGATTAATAAAATGCAGGAAGTAGTTATTGTTAGGATTGCATCATAAAATCGCCCAGATTGACAACATGATTTATTTCCTAATTGTGTTAGAAAATCATTTAGATTTCTTTATGATATTAGGTTTCCTAATTGCATTAGTTTTGTTTGAAGCGGCTATTAAGAAAAAATTTCCACCCTCCGAGCATTGTAATTCAAACAAAGGGGAACATTGTGGAGAGGAAAATCTGTAACTCTATCAATGGAGCAATGTCAGGTAGCAGGAGTTACTCACAATGGTGTTACACCTCAACTTTTTTAGTGAGGTAGCAGCCACCACCCTATCACCTGTATATAGTTGAAGTCAAATTCAACTTCGATGGCTCCTTAATCAACCACTCGGTGACAGGGGGTTCATTCTTCATGATTGGAGGGGTATGTAGTATATACTTCTCAAGGTGGGAGCAGAAGGTTACGGGGACGCAACTACTCCCTCCATTCTTTAATAATTGTCACTTTAGAGTTTTGGGAAGATTTTAAGAAAATAATATTGAAAATGGTAAAATAAGAGTTAAGTTTCTATTTTAGTTATATGATTGTATTGGGAATAATAAAAGCAAAAGGTAAATTTGAAAAAATTGTCATTAATGTTGCATTGAAATTGTAAAGTGACACATATTGTGGAAAATAAAAAATTGATTAAAGTGACAGATATTGAGGAATGGAGGGAGTATCATTTATTATAAACCGACATTAGAGCTCTTTATGATGGTTTGAATGAGACGGTTAAAGTAGGATATAAGAACATAGTTATTATTGAGTATTGTAATGCTACCTGAATTGAAATTCTAACAACGTCAAATTGATTGCAAAAATGATCGAGAGGTCATCTTGTACTCATAAGCGACTGTAAAAATGAGAGATCATCTAATACACATGGGTTGAAGTTAACCTTAATTATTAAGCTAACCATCACCAATATTCATAAAAACTCTCACTATCAAAATTTATATGATGAATGTTAAACAACATAAATCTGAATGGCCATGAAAATAGACCAGCACAAAGCAAATCAGAGAGGTTTCAATCCTAAATTCCTAAATGAAAATAGGCCATCAACATTTATATGATTAACCCAAGGAAGGGCTTCTTTTTGGTAACATTTCCACAACAATTAATTGACCAAAAAAGATGTACTCCAAGAATAAAGATGTTTCAATCCTAAATTCCTTGCCTGTTTACATGACAAGAAAAAGAAGGTATCAACACAAAGCAAATGAGAGAGGTAATCTAAGAAGGTTTTGCCCGAGCACCAAAAGAAATGTGTCAAGGTAAGTAAGACAGCAGGACATAAACTTGATATAATTGAAACAAAAGAAGAGAATCATTATGTTAAAACATTTTAATTTGCGTGAATTTTTGAGACAATAAAACTATACTTTATCGAAGCTTCTAAAGATTAATTCTGCTCTCCTGTTTAGCTGTTTGTACGGTAATGTATTTTTGTTGGTTTTTTTAACTATCATGTTATTTTACTGTTTTAGCGGCACTGTTTCGTACTCTTCGGCCTTTTTAGACTTTCAATCATAATAATAAAAAAAACATCATACCGAAATTAAAAATATCACTATCAATAACATTAAAATTTCTTGTATTGATGCAAGCTACCATACACTGTTACAATACAACCATACACTACATCACAATAATAACAGTCATGTAAGCTAACTGCGTACTACAATTTGTGGACTTTGGTTGTAATCAATCTAAGAACAAATTGGTTAAGTGCCTTTGAGGTACTTCCATCCTCATCTTCCATTGCCTTAGTAGCACAATGTTGAAATTTCTTCATATGTTCATGAATTCTTTTTTCACCAATATCTTTCTTAACAGCTTCGGCGATTTCATTCGCTTTTATGACTCTACCGGTTTGATCGGAGTTCAGCCTCAATGCCACCATTCGTCTTTCTTCAAGCATTGTCGCATTGAACTTTTGTTCTTCACTAAATGGCCATATGATTAACGGCAGTTTGTATGTTATACTTTCGAGAACTGAGTTCCATTCACAATGAGTCAACAGTCCACCTATCGACTTGTGAGTCAGTATCTCGGCCTTGGAAGCCCAACTTATCGGTACTATCAAGCCATGATCGTTTGTCACGGTAGCGAACCTTTTGGATATGGAATTGAAATAAGACTCGTCATTGGTAGTACTACTCATACATGAGCCATGACAAATATCAAAATTAAGACTCGAGCTTGGGCCTGGATTTGGGCATGGGCTTGCGATTGGGCTTATATTAACCGCCCACAAGAACCTTTGCCCACTCCTACCCAGCTCGATCACCATTTCATTGAGCTGTTCGTTAGACAAGGTCTCCTCACTTCCCAAGCACACATACAGAACCGACCCATTTGGCTGCCGGTCCAACCATCTCACCCAGTCGGACCCAAACTCTCCGACCCCCTCTACCCCTGACCCCACGATGGGCCCAACAGGATAAACGGGCGGCCTACTATGACCCTCCTCCTCTTGCAAAGCCCGAACTGGCCCAGACTCCAAATCCAAGAACGTATTGACGAGAATGCCCTCTGCCAGCCCGAACTTCCTCACATGCCGGGCGGTCCAAAACGACGCTGCCACGTCCAAACTAGGTGACCGGAAAATATGCCCCAAATACGCGGCGCTGGACCCAAAAAACAGGTACGGCGGGATCCCGGCCTCCCTCGCAACCTCCAGGGCGGCGATCCCGCACCGGTCAGCCACGAGCCCCGCCACCCGGGCCCGCCGGGCCAGGAAGCTCAGGGCGGCCTGGAGGTGGCGGCGGGAGTGCAGGTGGACGAGGGCCAAGGCTCGGTCCCGGGCCGTGCCACCGGGTATGCGGGCCGGGTCGACCGGCGGGAGGAAGCCCAACGAGATCGCGCCGCCACCTCTGCCGAGGTGGCGGTGGAGGTGGGAGTCGAGGACGGCAGTGGGGGTGACGTGGAGGGCGGCACCGGCGGTGGTGGGGATGAGGAGGGAGGCGGTGAGGTGGAAGCGGGAGACGAGGAGTGGTCAAGCCGTGGGCTCGGAACCATGGTTATGTGGGGTCTATTGTTTTCCATGGTTATTATTATTATTATTATAATATGTTCTAGTTAAACCTGGTAAAATTAACCTGAGACTCGAACGGGAAAAATCGAACTAGACTCGAACTAACTCCTGGATGGATGACCCGTTCCTAATACAAACTTGAAGAAAACAGATTTAAACCGCTATCCGAAAGTAACTTGATTAAGATAACATCTAAATGACCCTAAATCAAACCAAGACCAATTTACAAGAACATCACTCAAATCAACCTACTCACCCAAAGTCAATAACTAGGCCTCACCTAAACCGAATCGCAAATAGAACTGAATTTGGTTGACCCAATGCCAACTCTAATCGACACGCCTGATGGTCAGGTCCAATTCCAGTGGGTGAGTAATATGGGCTCTAACCTATCAATAAAAAAAAAAAGGGCTCTAAACCTTTTGATGGGGAAGCTGGCTTTTTATAGAGATCCCTTTTCACATACATGCTACACCTAAACAAGGTTAAAGGTATTAATATATTGCGACTATGAATGAATCAGTCAACTATTGATGCTAATATTTGCTAGTTGCTACTACTTTAAGACTTAGGTAAGTAGTAATATGTTGTTTAATAGAAAGTGGCTAATAGAAATGTACATTAACAAAAAAAAAGTAGCCAATAGAAATGATTTGTTGCTCATATGTTAGTTACTAATGATAGCTGTGGCTCTTCACTCTAGTGAAGGGAAGCTGTTACCTCTAGCATAGCGAAAAAAGTTGGGTTTGAAGCCGGTTAAATTGGTGAATGTTAAATTTGGATGAAAAGTTGATAATCATTATCTGGTTATTTGAGTAGGACTAAGTCGGAGACTTCAAACATACTTAAATTTGAGTCAAAATTAGATTCAAACAATAGAAATATGAGAAATATTATATGCAAATTTTCAAAGATCTAGATTTGGCTCTCGATGATTGAGTGGAAAAGGTGGATTCTCTTTCTATGATATTATCATAACCGAAGAAGGTGAATACCAACTCGCAAGGCTTAACTCTTTTGTGACCCAGTGCAAGATGTGGCCCTCGATGACCAGGTGGAAAGTAAGTGCAACCTACTGTTATCAAGAAGCGAATGAAGTTACTGACAAGCTTGTGAAACTTGCCTTAGATAGGTGAACTATTATTTTGAAAGATTTAATGAGCCTCCTAAAGAGGTCCAACACTTACTTCATATAGATTGTATGAGAGTTCATGATCTCTATATTATACAATGAATTTCTTTATCGAGTAAAAGAGCATTTGGCCCGCCTTTCATAACAAAACAATATACTACCTCCGTCCCAAAATATTTGTCCATTGACTAAATTTTGACCGTTGATTACTCACAAATTATAATGACTTACAATATAAAATTACTGTCATTGTAATCTTTAGCAAATTATCTTTCTAATGGTAGTGATTTCATATTTTAATTCATTATAATTTGTGAGTAATTAACAGTTAAAATTTAGTCAACGGACAAATATTTTGGGACGGAGATAGTACATGTCACTTCGTGACGAGGCGGCAATATAATTTACCTTTCTTTAGGGGAAAAAAAACTTGACATAAAATAGTTGACAAATATCTTCGTATGGGTACAGTAAAATTTTGCTATAGAGAAATTATATTTGTTTTGTTTTTCAATTATCTAAAGTCCAATGGGCTGAATAAAATAAAAGAAGGCTATAGCCCCTCTAATTTTCAGGCCCAGTGGCACAGCAACAAGCCCAATATCAATTGGCTAAATATGCCTTTTTCATGTTCATGTGAAGCACACACATCAAGCTTCATGCATATATTTGATGTTCTCAACATTTGGAAATAGGGTGGCCCAAATCTTGCAAAATAGAAATGAAATTGTTATAGAGCATTAAAAAATACAAAAATATGAAGAGGAATAACAATTTTCTGTACCACGACAACAACCTCTCAAATGACACGTTTGCGTACGGTTTTGGGGATCCCAATGTAGACACGGAGAGACTGATTCTAACGGATCTGTAGCAAAACAGATGATAAATTAATTAAGGTAAAAAATTACATACCATTGTCCTACATGTGTCCATTTTGTAAAAGTACAAATATACATTTCTGACATCACAAAAATTAATCTCATCAAATAACACAAGCTACAATGTCATATTAATTTTATCAACATCATAGTTAGGAATTATAATCAACAATTGATACATTGCCCACCATTAACTTTTATGGGTTTGGTTTTGTGTCCATTTGAGAGCAATTGTCTCCAAAACCACGGAAGAATCCCCTTCTTTACTCAAAGCTCTTTTGGCTAAATTTCTAAATTTCTTCATTTGATTGTGAGCTTTCTTCCCTTGGTCACCCTCCATTAATTCGGTCACAACCCTAGCAACTTCATCAGCTTCGATAAGACCATCTTCGTTAGCCTTAGGTCTTAGTCCGACCTTGAGACCTTCAGTCAGCATTACAACATTCATTCTTTGCTCTGCAAAGAGCGGCCACGTGACGAGAGGAACTTCATGAATTATACTCTCTAATGTCGAATTCCATCCACAGTGGGTCAAGAATCCCCCAGTTGACTCATGTCTTAAGACCTCAACCTGTGGGGCCCAATTAGGCACCACGAGCCCACGATCCATGGTCCTGTCTAGGAATCCTTCTGGAAGAAAGTCAAATAAATCAACTTGACTTGACCCGTTTATGTAGGATCCACAGGCAGACCCATCACTGGGCCTCTTGACGACCCACAAGAACCTTTGACCGCTCTTTTCAAGCCCAATTGCCAACTCATCGACCTGCTTTTGGGACAAAGTTCCCCCACTCCCAAAGCACACAAACAAGACCGACCCAGCCGGTTGTTGGGCCAACCACTCAAGACACTTCAAGTCCGGTCCATCTTCAACACGATCCAACCCACACTTGACCATCGGCCCCATCGGATAAACCGGAGGCCATTTCGGATCCTCCGTCTGCAAGGCGCAAATGGCGCCCGGCTCAAGATCGAAAAATGTATTGACGAAAATACCCTCGGCCAAAACATACCTCTTAACCATATCAAGCCACACCCTATAGGCTTCCCCTTTACGATCCTGAACCGCATCCTGCAAATCCCTCCCATGGACCGGGCCGCACCCCGGTAACACAACCGGGTCGGGCAAATCCCTGTACTCACACGACACCATTTCGTCCAACTTGGGCAAGTACATGCAAAACACCAAAAACATACCCGACCCGGTGAAGTACAGGTATGGAGGCACCCCGAGCTCCCGGGCTAACCCGAACAGGCACGACCCAAACAGGTCCGTTATGAGGGCGGCTGGCTTGCCGGGCATCCGGGCCAGGGCTGCCTGGACAGACGGGGCCGAGTGGGCCATGACGGCGGATATGGCCACGATGACGTTGGCCCCTTCCCCGGGAAGGCAAGCCGGGTCGACAGGCTCGAGGAAGGTGCAGGAGATCGAATCAGGGAGGGACCCAAGGAGGCGGGACTGGGCCGGGCTTGGCCCACCCCGCCCCACCGAAGGGATGAGGAGGGAGACTCGAAGCCCAAATCCCTCGACGAGGAGCTTCCCCAGCTCGACAAAAGGGATAAGGTGGCCCATGCCGGGGCTCGGGACTAGGGCTATGCATGGGGGTGATAATTCCGCCATTGTTGTGAAGATCGAGCTTCAAATATTCTAGCTTGCCACCTATCTTTTTCTCTCTTTTTTTTCGATAGAATTCTAGCTATATATATATCCTTAATTTTCTGTGATGGATTAATATATTTTCGTAAGCTGAAAATGAGTTGATGAAGTTGATCAGTTGACATTTATTATTTTTAGGGATGGTTTTGGGGTAGAAAATACAGGGACGCATGCCATCAGAATTGGACTGTTTAAAACTGAGATATATATATATATATAGTTATAATTTTACTCTTTCAGAAAATAAAGAAAGATTTGGTAAGCTTAGAGTGTCGATGTCAGTAAGTGGCTTGAAATGGCCAACATATCAAAAATTAATAGCTTGTCAATGTCAATCAAGATGGTCTAATAATGTATTGTAGTATATTAATTAAACTAGTAATTAATAACTTGGGAAATTTTCATTAATTATGGATATGTAGTCTATGTTGGAAATATAATCTGAAATGGACACAAATGAATAGGTTAATGGGACGAAAAGATGGATTCATAGATGATAGACTTATTGGTGATCATGTTGTTGTAAATACTATAGTAATTAACTAAGAATATTGTTATGCAAAATGATAAATATCTTGACATAAGATGTTTCTTAACCATCTTCGATTTCTTCTAAATCACTAATAATGGTAAATGTAAGTGTATTTAAATCATTCTAAAGATGTATTTCATTATTTTCAAGGTTACTACAACTTATAAACAATTTTAAAATAATTATTTATTTATATTTATGAAATAAAACTATGTATAAAATGTACATTTTCTACTATAATTGATAAAATTAGGCTATTATTATATTTTATGACCTAGCTAATAAGTATTATATTATTATAATTGATAAATATATATAATTATTAAAGAAAATATTAATAAAAGTTACAAAAATATGAAATATGAACAATTCAAAATGGTTAAGAAACGTCTCAAGTTAAGATAATTATCATGGTCCGTTGGTTATATGGATATATATAGCGACCTAATTTTTACAAATATTTGAAATTACAGAGGTAACGTCTTTATTATTTATAAAATAAAGGTTAGACGGGATGTTCATTGTTTCTTCCGTTTATTAGAGTAAATCAAATATTCTCTCCTTCCCATATTATCTGTCACTTTAACTAAGTTTCTTTTTTCTCATAATATCTGTCACTTTATAATTTCAAGAACACGGTAATTACTAATTTATCAAATAAACCTTATTAATTACATCTTTTTCTTCCATTTTCCTTTTATTCACCTTTTTCCTTTTTATTTATCATTTTATTCAACATTTTTACATTTCCAATGAAGTAAATTAATATAAAGTGGAAGTTTTTTTGATTTTCTAAAATATAATATGGGAAGGAGGGAGTACTACATTATGGAAAACCTTAGGGGCCAAAATATAAACTTGAAAATGATACGACAACAATAACAAACTCTCAGGAAAAACACGTTGAAAACTATAAAGTCAAAAATTAATATCTAAAATTTCAGTGTTAGGATAGTTAAGTTAGGATTTGGATACGCTTATAGTGGTTGTCAACCATGACAATCACCGTAAGTAAAATGAATCTTATTCGTACATACGTCAAGTTTTATCTTGACCATTAACTTTCTTATTTAATATAAATTGTGAAATATATTTTTTTAAATTTTAGTTTATTTTAAAAATTTTAAAATAATTTTTTTTCAAAATATGCTAATTTACTAGGCAAAATTTAGATTTAAGATATTTACATTTTAAAAAATTTCGGAAATTTTTTTTAATTAAGAAAATATATTTTATAATATTTTACTAAATTAAAAAAATGAATAGCGAAGATAAAAGTTGACACATATATGGATAAATATTGTTTTTATTATGGTGGGTTTCATAGTTGACAACCACTAGCTATAAGTTTTTCCAAGTTAGGATAAGTTATGATAAGTTGAATAATTTTTCAGAAAATTGTGTGTTTAGAGTGGATGATTTTATGAAGAATTATGTTATGTTAGGATAAGTTAGGATAAATGAGAATAACAAAGTCTTATCAAATTAAGTCAATAACGGCTAAAACAGTCATAAATCAGGCAAGAATTTATGCTGTTACTTTCACTCAAATATTTGGAAACAAAATAATGTAATTTGGCCAAATTGGCAACATCGAAACACCTCACAATTGTCACACAGATGCATACAAGCATGATTTCTGCCTTTACAATTTCAATGATAAATTCCTCAAAAAAAAAAAATTCAATGATAAAACATTGAAATAAAATATATATTTTGACTTTTCAAATATCAACAATATTTTTTACAACAATTCGTAACTAAATCTAATAGTGCAAATTAAAAGCAACTCCTTTGTATTCATCCAAGGGTTAAATTTTATATTATATTATATTATATTTTACTAAAAAAAATTATTTTATTTTATTTTATTTTATTCCGTTCAATTTAGCCTCGCGATTGTTGATTTGCTTTTTGTGGTGTCTAGCTATTGTATTCAATGTGTGGAGGGCTACAATCTGGACATACATCTGGAGTATCAATGTACATCCGAGGATTAAGGACTTCCTATGGCAATTTGTACAGGAAATCCTCCCCACCAATTCCCGATTGTATAAAAAACGATGTGCAACTACATCAAAATGTGAGGTCTGTGAAAGCCACGAGGAGAGTCAACGACATGTATTCTTTGAATGTCAGTGGACATATGCAGTGTGGTCACATTTAGAATTACCAGGTGTGATGAATATTAAAGGCTCAAATGGAGCTGATTGGTGCCAAAACATGTTCAATTCATTGAAGGAGGAAGATGTCACTTTATGTTATTACGGGTTATGGAGCATCTGGTGGGCCCGTAATGAAAAAGTGCACAACCGCAGGACAATAGATGCAAGAATGGTGTCCGACAGAGCGAGGAACGCTGGGATACAATTCCAAGATGCTCAGAAACCCCGGAGTTCCACGGTATGGAGGGATTTTCCGACATGAATCAAAATCAACTGTGACGCAGTCCTTGACAGCGAGAGAGGATTGGTGGGGTTGGGCTGTGTGGCTCGAAAGGCTGGGGGAGAGTTCTTATGGGCAATAACCAGCAGGGTGGATGTAGCCTGAGGAGCAGAATTGGCAGAAATCAAAAGCATCTTACTATCTATGGAAGAATGCCGACGAAGGGGATCTGAAAATGTGGTAATTGAGACCGATGCTTAATCTGTGATAAACTCACTCAAAAATGGCAAACAAACCAGAGGAGCTAACTCTCTATTACTGGAAGAGGTCTTGGGGCAAGAGATGGGAATCAAAGAATTCATGTGGATTGGCATAGATGGGAACGAAGCAGCCCATCGACTAGCTAGATGGGCACTTAGGTCGGAGGGCATCAATAGATGGGAGGGGAGTTCACCTGTGTTTCTGTTTGATGTATTGCTTGCTGATAGAATGAAACTCTGCTAATAAATGCCTGGATGGCTTTTTTGCAAAAAAAAAAAAAAGAAAAAAAAGTGTGGAGGGGATTTTCAACATGTTTCATATTTTGAATAATCAAAATAAGGCCCCAGTTCGTTTATGCGGTGCGGCTGCGGTGTGATGGATTGTAGAGAGTTATGGTGGATTGTAGAAAGTTGTTGTAGAAATAATGTAAGTTGGGTTGATATATTTTAATTTAAAAATTTTTAAAAATAAGATGAAAAATGGAAAGTTGTGGTGGAATAATAATAAATAAAGTGAAAGCTTTTTATTTTATTTGAAATTTTTTCAATTTGAATAAAAAAAGAAAAATATGGTAAATTGTGGTAAAATATGAAAAATTACGGTGCGGTGCGGGACCGTAGACGAACCAACCACACAAAGAAAGGGGCCTAAAAAGTCATTTTCCTCTATGTATTCCTTTTAAGCCAAAGATGGGGACTTTTCAGATTTTGATAAGTGACCACTATCCCTACACAAAATTATTATCATTTTTGTCTCAACAACTAAAACAAGAGCATTCTATATTCCTATATATTACTCTCTCCGTTTCTTATTAATTATCATAATTTTAATTTTTACGGTTTTTAATATCATTCTTATACTTTTATGATAGTATTCTTCGTTACGAATCTAATGATGGTAATTTTATATAGCAACTCATCATTGTATATATTGAGAAATTTATAGTAAATTTTTTTAAAATTTAACTGTATAGAGGGAGTACTTGACCACCACCCTCATACAAAACTCTTATGATCATTTATGTTTATCTGTAGCATTATGAAAATTTGGTTTGGGAAAGGTAGGAACTAGGTAGGCAACTCAATGGATTAACTGTTATATGGTGAGTACAAGTAATGATGAATTCCCATTGTCACTTACACTCTTCTTAGCCAAATCACTTGGGAAACGTTTGGTAAAAGCTACAGGGAAATTTTTTAAAGAGGAAATTTTCTATGGAAAGTTTTTCATTAGAAAAATTTCTCTTATCTCCACCTAAGAGAAATTTTATGTAGGAAAACTTTGCAAGTGATGGGTCTCTATAAAAATTTTCACAATGTCAACATACAACCAAACATAGAGAATATAAATCAACTTAGAAAAATTGACTATTCCGTCAGGAGTTTTGACCAACCAAACGCACTCTTAATTTCTTCATCATGCCAAGCTTTTCTAGCTCCCCTTCTTCCCCTTCCAGCAAATCCTTAGCAATCCTAGAAATCCCGTCGGCCTCAAGTCCCTCAACCACGCTCATTTACTTTGGGCATTAATCCGACCTTGATCCCCTCATTCACCATTACCAGCATAGTTCATCCTATGCTCTGCAAAGAGGGGCCATGTAATAAGGGTCACCCTGCAAAATATGCTCTTTAAAGTCGAATTTTGTCCACTATGTGTTAAATACACGTCAATTGTCTAGTGTTTTAGAACCTTGATCTGTGGAGCCCAATTAGGGACTTTTCTTTCAGTAAGCCTGATAGAAACAATGTTTAATGGGTAAAACTAAATTTTGATGGTTCACTTAACAGTAAGGCTGCTACAAGATTTGTCATTCGATTATGGTTAAATTGGATTAAAAGTATGATGATCGAATTAATGCATTGTATCATATTGGTATAACTATCATTACATAATTCAGTTAATTATAACTATTCTATGAAGTCCATTTTCATAACAATGACTGTAACCAAATGTAGCAACAAAAATATAAGAATCAATTTTCTTTTCACAAAAAATAACCTCATCCAAGCAACAAAAACTTCAGTTACCACCATCATCATACTTATATGTTGAAAAATTGCACCCTTAGGTCTTAACTTTCCTGGGTTTGGTTTTGCTTCCATTTGAGAGCAACTTTCTCAAATTCTTTTGAAGAATTCCCATCTTCACATATACTCTTCTTGGCCAAATCACTTAGTTCCTTCATCCGATGTCGAGCTTTCTGCCCTTCCTCCCCCTCCATCAAATCCTTAACAATCCTAGAAATCTCGCCGGCTTCAACCACGCCATGCTCATTTGCTTTGGGCCTTAATCCGACATTGAGCCCCTCATTCAGCATTACCGCGTTCATCCTCTGCTCTGCAAAGAGCGGCCATGTAATAAGTGGCACCCCGTAAAATACACTCTCTAAAATCGAATTCCATCCACAATGAGTCAGAAACCCACCGACTGCCTCATGTTTTAAAACCTCGATCTGTGGGGCCCAATTAGGGACCAATAACCCACGATCCTTTGTCCTATCCAAAATCCCCTCAGGTAAAAAGTCAAACGGATCGTCCTCACCTTGACCATTGAAATATGACCCAAAAGAGGTCTCATCATTGGGCCTTTTGACCACCCATAAAAACCTTTGCCCACTCTTTTCAAGCCCAATTGCCAACTCGTTGACCTGGCTTTGAGTCAACGTTCCACCACTTCCAAAGCACACAAACAAGACCGACCCGATTGGGTGTTGGTCCAACCATCTCAAACAATCAGACCCAGATTCAGACTCAGACTTGCCTTCAGTACCATTATGGGTTGATCCGGATCGGATGACAGGCCCAATGGGGTAAACGGGCGGCCACTTCGAATCCTCCATCTCCAAAGCTCGAATGGCGCCACCCTCGAGATCCAAAAATGTATTGACCAAAATACCCTCGGCCAACGCATACCTCCTCGCATGCTCAAGCACCACCCTATATGCCTCCCCCTGGCGATCCTGCAGCGCGTCCTCGAGGTCCACGGGCAGGATCGGGACATCCTCACACCCCGGCAACACAACCGGGTCGGGCATGTCCCTATACTCGCCCGACACCGTTTCGTCCAACCCAGGCAAACATAAGCAAAACAGCAAGTATGTCGCCGAGCATGTGAAGTACATGTAAGGAGGTATCCCCAACTCCCTCGCCACCTCGAACTGGCACGACCCGAAGAGGTCCGTGACAAGGGCCACCGTGTCATGGAGCCGGGCCAGGGCGGCCCGGATGGCCGGGAGGGAGCGGGCCATGATTAGGGTTAGGGTTATGTCGATGGGGGCACCTTCCGGGATTAGGTTTAGGTCAACCAGCGGGAGGAAGGTGTAGGAAATGGCGGAGGGCAGGGAGGAGAGGAAGGTGGTTAGGGTTTCGTCGGGCCGGGCTAGGGTTGGGATGAGGAGGGTTACGGAGAAGTTGAACTGAGAGACGAGGAGCTTCGCAAGCTCGGAAAATGGGATCAAATGGCCTATGCCTGGGCTTGGAACTATGACTATTCTTAGGGTTTTTTCTTCCATGGCTGCCATGCCTGAATTTCTTCTCAAGCTCTTTTTCTCTGTAAGAGTTTGTAGGATGAAAATGGGGGTTGACTTGACATTTAAGGGCTTAATTAGTCTAACTAAACAAGGTTGATGGTGGGTTGCTTAAATCTTTGTGTAATTAATTAATGATCGTCGTGCATTTATTGCGTTGTTTATTGTAATAAGAAAGAGAAAAAAACTTCAATTAGTGAGTAATTAGTGTTAAGCAAGGAGATATATTAGATCTGGTAATTATACTCAAATTGTCAACTGAACTGATGATGATGAGCACCTTGCTGCAGCTAAGCATTCGTTACATAACAAGGTATAGCAATTAATTACGTAGCAAGTACCCACTAGGGTTTAATTAAAATGAAAGCAATAGCTGGTAATTAAGCATATATTATATGCCAGGCTTACACAAGGAAGATAAAAGAGTTTTATTATATATGAATTGCGTAAGAAGCAGGAAGAAAAAACGTGATACAGTAATTAAAAAAAAATCCACATATATACAGCTTACTCCTAGTTTGCTTTTTCGAATTTCAGTCAAGCGACCATTTGTAAGAATTTCGGGGGAAAATTTTCATTGAATTTTCATTTTCTATGAGAAAAATTTTCTCAGGAAAAGTTTCCCTTATCCCCTAAGAGAAATTTTCCCTTGAAAAATGTGAAAAATGGTAGGTCATTGGTAAAATTTTCCTAAGGTTAACATTCATCCAAACATGGAAAAAATAAGTCAACGTAGAAAAATGGACCATTTCACCAGAGTTTTTGACCAATCAAACGCACCATTACATAGACCGATCTGATGGGGTGTTTTTAATTTTTTTTTTTATCAATCTTAACTAGCTATTGCATGCACGTAACTAGCTTTTTTATTATTTATGCAATTTATATGGAATGTTATAGTTATAAATTCAATTATTTCATTTTATTTCAACTTATTATATAATAATATAGTTGTAATGATATGCAATACGCTTAAAAAGTATCTCGTCTCAAGACTCATATCATTTTCATTACCATAAAGGTAATTAAGGGGTCTTTTTTTCATCAAAAGGTGAGGGTGTTATCTATTGGGTCTGAGGGTTTAGGGTTCTAGTCCATTGAACTTTAACCAAGTACTCACTCCGCTCCATATTAATTGACACTTTGATTAAGTTTTGACTGTTAATTATTTACAATAAGTTATAATATGAAATTACCGTTATTAGAAAGATATTTTACTAAAAATTACAATAGAGGTAATTTCATATTGTAATTAATTGTAATTTGTAAACACTTAACGCTCAAAATTTAATCAAAGTGTCAATTAATATGGAATAGAGGGAGTATGAGATAAGGAAATACCAACAACTAGCATATACATCTTCGGACTCTGGTATACATTATAATCTCAAGAGTTAAGTTTCATCCACGTTGCGTCAAGAATACGCCCATCAAATTATAACTTAATATTTTTATTTGTGGGACCAACTCAAGGTACGATGAACATTCTATTAGAACATAAAGTTATTGCTAGATCTTCAACCATTAATTTAAACTTTGATTGAGATGAATTCCCAAGTCACGCTTTTGACCTAATTGACATATCCATTGGGTAGGAAGCTAAGTGGGTAGGCCTAACAGAATCCTATTCAACCCAGAACCGACTCAGATTTCCACCCTAAAATATTAACAGAAAACCCGAAAGACGGCGCCAACCTGATTCAACTGAATTGACAGGTCTATAAGTGGGTCATCTGGACTACTCTTGGCACTGCACTTAAATATGGCCCATTAGGAAACTCATCATTTGGGCTTTTCTAATCATGATCCACAAAAGTCCCTGCCCACTTTGCTCCAACCCAACTGCCAATCCAATTAACTGCTGCTTCGACAAATTCCCCCCATCTAAAACGGCACGTGTCATTATTGTCTTTAATACTTTAGTTTCACTGGAGGTCACATGCCTTCCACTCTAAGCAGTTTTTCTTTTTTCTTTTCCATTTTCTTTGTGTAAAGTAAATAATAATATAAGTTCTGGTGTATGTTTTTATAAAAAAAGATATGATTTATTATGATTTTTGATGCAATTTTTTTAATAGTTAAAACTCATCAATAATTTTAGGGGTGTATTAATTGTTGACTATTGTAAATATAATTTGATGCTACAATCGAATCATGCTCATGTACTATATCATACTTACAAAATTTAATTATTTCATTCTTTTAATTTAACATTTAATAATTTAGTTTTACACCAAAACAAGACATTTACCGATTATGCTTTCAAATTAGGAAGCTACTCCCTCCATTCTACATTAATTGTCATAATGTTGACTTTCACGGTGTTCAATGTCATTTTTCGATTGATAATTTTTCACATAATATGTTATTAACAATTGCAATATTATACTTTTATGATAGTATTTTTCATTACCAATCTAATGACGGTAATTTTATTTAGCAACTCATTGTATATGTTGAGAAATTTAATTTTTGAAATTTAACTTCACAATTTCCAAAGACGACAATTAACATGAAATGAGAGGGAGTAAAATGGTGGTGGGTATTTTGTTTACTCTTCTAAATTATGAAATTAACATAGCATTAATTGGTAAACCTTCTCAAGAGATTTTCAAATGTTTAATGCATATGATAAGGAACTTTTACGTAAAATTTATAATTTTACACTCAAATTCCAAAACAGTCTTTGGCAAGATTTGAACAAATCCACCCTAAGATGAACTTGGTTTTTCCCCCCTTTTTTTACTGGTCCAACTTTCCCAAGTGCCTATATAACTGTACCTTCATGTTTGGCTCCACTGTTTGTAGTGCCTCTTGTTGGACCCCCCCCCCCCCCCCCCAACAACACAGAATTCATTGTCATTTTTCAACTCTTTCTATGATAGTGGGGGCCAAGAGCACATAATCTCCATTCTGCACATTATTTTACAACCCACTCCTACATAGTTCCCAAATTTTGCATCTTTAAAAAAGATGCAAATACATCTCACATTCTCACCATCATGTGTTTGTGAGAAAAAAAAAAGCTACATATAACAACCTTGTCCCTTAGTGAAACATGCACAGCTGTGAGCTGTATTATCACTATAACTAAGCATCCCACCACCTTATGTCTTGTTCTATCCCATCCCCACCTATTATCATTCATTTCATACTCTTCATTCCTCTCTAAGTTTTGTCTCCCTTTGCTCTTCATTTAATTCATGGCTTCCTTAAATTTCATCAAAATCAATACCCTCCTTTTCGTCGCGATGATCGCATGCGAAATCTCTGTGTCTTTGTCACAAAATAATGTGCCAACGATAGCGGCGGAGCCAGCAGTGCTACCATATCCTCCTGTTCCTTCCCCGGAATCTGCATTGACGCCGGATATACTCCCACAGTTTCCGACGCCTGCTGGTGGGTCACCCCCTCCCCCTTCGAAAACGGCCCTTCCCATCATACCATCGAGCCCTAGCCCTCCAGATCCTGAGTCTTTGGCATCCCCTCATCCTCAATTCAGCATTTCCCCAACCGGGTCCATGCTCGAATCTTCTGGTTTCGCTCCCATGCTCTCCAAATTATTGGCTATGGTCGTCGTTGTGCTGCCCTTTTTGCTCTTCTAGTAAATGCAGCAGCAGAAATAACAACAATTTTCAATGTGGGTCCCACTTTTTCAGAGCAGCCCCAAGCTGATTGATGTGTTTTGATTGGTGGTATATACTACAAGTTTAGAGCAATAATAACTTTTAACGTGGGTCCCACTTCAGCAGAGCTTAGAAGAACTCTCAAGTTGGTTGGTGGTATGCACGAGTTTAGCTATGGTCGTCATTATGTTATCTTTGATTCTTTGTTACTCTCATCGTAAATGCAGCAGCAACAATAACAACTCTCAGTATGAGTTTCGCTTTGGTACGGTTAGATGGATGTCTTTTGATCAAGTGGTTTGGTGGTATATAAAAGTGTGTCAATGTTGATAATAGTGATATGATGATTATTGGGGTGTATCATGGGAAGATATTGGGAACTTTTCTTTTTGTTATATATAATTCTTTTGTATGAGAAGATAATGTTTTTAAGGGTTAAGAAAGAGGGAATTTTGCTTTTGGTTTTCAATATTTCTTTGATTGCTATTATTATGGTTGTAGAAGAAGAGATTGGTGCATGATGATGGTGGGCTATGAGTGAATACTTTTAGCTTTGGGTGAATAATGAGGTAATAAGTTAGTTAAAGTTTTGTATCTTTTGCTTTTTCTCGCCATTTAAAAAAGGCTTCTTTTTTTCTCTCTAACTTTTGTTGTAGCCCCCAAAAGTACCTCATAAATGGGCTTTTCTGGTGTCTAATTTTGACATACAATGAAAAAAGGTGGTATCATCAAAGTTAAATTTGTTCAGAGTTGTGAATATTTTTGTCAATCCAGGTCATTGTTGATGTATAGTATACCTGTGAATTTACAGTGGAAACTAGTTTTATGTTGGATGTATGATTGAGACTATCTCTATTCTTTGCAAGGAATATGTCATGATTTATGCAGTGTGTTAAAGTGCTATATTATAAGACAAAACTTGAATAGATATTTTAAACGATTACAGTATTATCTTTATGAAGTTTGGTTCATGGGAAAAGACTGTTTATATCTGAATTCTCCCGACCACGTTAAAACGTGGTTCCCTTGCAAGTTTGTTGTTGTTGTTGATGATGTAGCAGACCTGATCGAATTTGACATGATTCAAAAATTGACCTGAACCCGCTCACAGATTTAGGGTTTCTAACATGATTTCCGAACCTCAAGCATAAATAAACTCGAAAAAGGACCGTATCGAACCCGAATCTGAAACTGCCCCTACCGCACGAATTGATAGGTCTACTCATCAACAGGGTAATTAATAAGTATAACAGAACCCTGTGAAAGAAATAAAACTGATAGAAGAGACATTATAATATTGTTTGTTGGTCCAACCACTTGAAACACTTTTTTGGGGGGAGGGGGACACTTGAAATACTTGGATCATCGATCTAATTTGCAAAGGCCCAACAGCTTCCGGGCCGAGATCCAAACTATTAAAACAGATCCCTGTAGCCCAAAAGGACCTCAGACTGATCCACTACGCACCCGGGCAACCACAAACGGGTCAGGCCCAGTATCCTTGTAGTTTTTTTTTTAATTTGTTTTCTGATGTAATGCTACAAATAAAAAAAGACAAAGGAAGTAATGACCATGTTTCTGTTTCCACCTAGACTTTTTATCTGAATCTTCATAAGGGTAAAATATGTAATATGGTAATTAAAATTGTAAAATTAATAAATAAAAAGAATTAAAACAATAGATTATTTGACAAATAAATAGAGACAAATATAATATATATTGGGGATAATAATAACTAAAACATTCTTTGTAAAAACAATATTGTTGTCTCTTCAGAATTTGAAAACATCCCATATTATAAGTTACTCTCGAGAAAAATACTTAATTAAAAATCAATAAAATACAATTAGTGAACATGATTTATGATTGGATTAGCATCACCAACTTTTTTTATTATTATAACTAATTCGGGATAGTTAATAAGTATGAATTATGTTTGGATTAGCATTACCAACTTTTTTTTATAATTATAATTAATTAGAGATAGTTAATAAGCTCCGTCTATTTCATATTAATTGTTACCGAATAAAATGTCATGTGATCTTCACTATTATTCTTTGATTAATAATTTTATGTTTTTGAAACACTATTATTCTTTGATTAATAATTTTATGTTTTTGAAAGTGATGTTAGAGAAAATAATTATAATAATGAATAAGAGAAGATAAAGTTTGACAAATAAACAAATTAAATAAATAGCAATATGTGATCAAGATTTCAAAATGATACTCCCTCCATTTATAAACAATTGGTTTTTATGTTTTTCAAGATTCACCTTCAGTTAATAATTTCTTATATAATATTTTATCAAAAAATATATATATTTATATTTTTTTAATAGTACGTTTTCTTATTAATCTAGTAATATTAATTTTATACGATGAATCATCATATATATGAACATATTAACAGTCAAAATTTTCAATACGAAAATGGAGGATAGATCAATAAATAGAGTAAGGCCCTGTTCTTTTATGCGGTATTTTGCGGAATGGTGTAGTGAGGTGTGGTGGAATTGTGGTGGGGTGTGGTGGAATTGTGGTAGGTTATTAGTATGTGGGGTAGGTGATGAGAGAGAATGTAAAAAATAGAAGAGAAAAGTAATGATTTGCTGTAAAATATGGTGGGTTGTGGCAAATTGCGGCAGACTGTGGCACCACAGTTTGCCAAGCGCAGAAAAGAACAGGGCCTAAATATTACGAAAAAAAATTACTCGTTTCGTTTCATATTAATTACTCCCTCCTTCCCAATTTAAGTGTCACTTTGGACACAATTTAGAAGACCAAGAAAACTTCCTATATGTATTAGTTTAGCACATTGGAAATGTAGAAAAGGTGAATAAAATGATAAATAAAAAAAGGAAAAGGGGAATAAAAAAGAAAAGTTGAAGAAAAAGATGTAATTAATAATGTTAATTTGATAAATTAATAATTAATGTGTTATTGGAAATATAAAGTGACAGATATTATGGGAAAAAAGAAAGTTAGTTAAAGTGACAGATAATATGGGAAGGAGGGAGTATCGTCTTTAAAAATTGTGCATTCAAACTTCAAAAGTTTTGATTATAAATCTCTCAATATATACAATGATGTGTCATATAAAATAATTACTATCATCATATTCATAAATGCTATCATAAATGTGTAATATTATAATTAATAATAAAATATTATATAAAAAATTATTAATTTTATAAGTACTAATATTAAAGACTGTAGAGTATTTATCACCACGAGATTTCGTTCAGTTTATCGAGGTCAAAAAGCAGACAAATTAATTAACAACTGCCAAAAAAATATTGGTCACATGATGCATTAAATACTTACCATGGAAATTATGGGGTTTTCTACCCAATCTGCACGAAATACTTATCATGTCAAATTAAATAGTCCTCCAATTGTTAAATACTCTAAGGTTTTATAGCAAAATAATATGTACTCATTCAGTCCCTTTTTTAATGTCAAATAAATTAATTTTAAAAAATCAATATATCTTGGAAATAGGGTGAAAAAATTATGTATGGATAAGTGTATCCCTCATTAAGGGAAAAGATGAATAAAGGAGAATTTTAAAAGGTAAAATAAAAATTTGATTCATTAAATAAGGGTAATATAGGTATTTTAATTATTGAAAATGTAAATTTGACAAATAAAAAGGACAAGGTAGTTAAGAAAATTGACACTCATTAAGAAACGGAGGTAGTATTATATTTATCAATGTTGTTATAAACTAATTTAATATTTTTAAATTTATTATTTTCCATCATATATATATATGAAAAATTAATTTATTTTAATACATACAGAGTAAGTCTTCCATATAATATAATTTGCAAATTAAAGCCTCCCCAACCCCCACGCACACTAAAAATGACCAAAGTAATACCCTAAACACCTTTGAAAGTAATAACTATACTTTAATCTGGCCTGAATAGTCTGAGCAACAATCACAAACAGATGGATCAATCTCAAATTCATTGCAAGCAAGAATCAATGATTCATGCTAAGGATTAATATTTATCCATTTTTCGATTATTCAAAGTCTAAATCAGACTAAAATTTCAATTTCGCACAAACAATAATTCATTTCCTAGATAGCGATGAAACTAAACCGCAATAACCAACTGCCTAAAACAAATTATTCTTTTGTGAGTGATTTTTGCCTCCATATTTGAGCAACCTCCTCTAGCGACCCAGTCGAATCTCCTTCTTCACTTATCGCCTTCTTTGCCAACACGCTCAACTCCTTCATCCGATGGCGAACATTTTTCCCTTCCTCGCCCTCGATCAGCTCTTTAAGGACACTGGCAATGTCGTCTGCCTCGTACAGGCCCCGCTCATTGGTGCGGGGCCTGAGTGCAACCTTAAGCCCTTGGGTAACCATCATTGCGTTCTTTCCTTGCTCAGCAAATAACGGCCATGCAATTAAAGGCACTCCGAGAGTAATACTCTCCATCGTCGAGTTCCATCCACAGTGCGTCAGGAACCCGCCGATGGAGCCGTGTCTCAGGACTTCCATCTGCGGGGCCCACGAGGGGACCAACATCCCGCGGTCCTTGACCCGGTCAAGGTACCCGTCATCGGGCAGGTACCGGAGCGGGTCGTCCTGGCCCGTTACGGTGAAGAATGATGCATCTGAGGAGTGGTCATTCGGGCTCCGAACGACCCACAAAAACCTCTGCCCGCTCTTCTCCAGCCCAATCGCCAATTCTTTGAACTGCTCACTCGTGAGAGTCCCGCCGCTCCCGAAGGACACGAACAAAACTGAGCCGGCCGGCTGCCGGTCCAGCCACTTCAAACACTCGGGCCGCTCCCCGGCCATCCCTTCTCGGCCCGATTGGATGATCGGGCCAATCGGATAGACCGGGGGATGCCCGAGCACCTTGGATCTCAAGTCCCGGATCGCGTCTGGCTCGAGGTCCAGGAACGTGTTGAGGAACACCCCGGCGCAGGAGAACACCTTCTTGGCGAGGTGGATCATGATCCAGTGCGGCCCACGGAACACCTTCCTCAGCATGGGGAGGCCCGCGGGCAGGTCCAGCGGGTCGGGCAGGTCCGAGAATCCGGGCATCCTCGGGTCCTCGAAAAGATCATAGTAACACTTTGCCGTGGTGGTGTAGAACAGGTAGGGGAGGATCCCGAGCTCCCGGGCCACGTCGAAGTGGGCCGACCCAAATATGTCGTACACGAGGGCGACGGGCCTCCGGGCCGAGAGCTCGGCCCGCATGACGGGGATGGAGTGGGCGTGGGTCAAGTGGAGGACGATCTCGTGGTCGACCTCCTCGGACGGGAGCAGGGCCGGGTCGACCCGGGGGAGGAAGGCGTGGGCAATCGAGGACGGGAGGGAGGACAGGAAGGCGAGCTGGGTCGGGTTGGGCTGGGTCGAGGTCGGGAGGAGGAGAGTGACAGAGAACCCGAACCGGGCCGAGAGGAGCTTCCCGAACTCGGCGAGCGGGGTCAGGTGGCCCATGCCGGGGCTCGGGACGATGACGATGTGCGGGGGAGCTTGAGCTTCTTCTTCCATGGCTGCCATGGCTTTGATTTTCTCCGTGTTTTTCTCTCTCTCTTTTGAAGTGTGTGTGGGGGTTGGTGGAGCTTACTAGCTGAGTTTTTTGTGGGGCTCTGACTTTTTTTATTATAATTATACTCCCTCCGAATTTTTTTATTATCCTCACTCCGTCTCAAAATATTTGGTCCCTTTGATTTATCACATATTTTAAAGAAAATTAACAAATTAATATTAATTAGCAATAAAATATTAATAATATCCTTAATTTTGAATTTAAAACTATTATTTATACTTTTCTCACTTATATTTAAATATTTTTAAAATTCAAATTAAGGGTATTTTAGTAATTTTGATAAAATAAAAGTTTTTATTTAAAAAAGTGGACATAATTTTAGAACATCCAAAAATGAAATAATGGACAAATAATTTAGGACCGAGCGAACATATACACATTGGATTGTTAAATTCAGGACCTGATTCTATACTAGTTTTGGTTTGGTTTGGATTTATTGCTCATCAATTAAAAAAAATACTCGGGTTGATTTTGATACTGGACGGTGGGTATTGTGCACTACGTATGTGTAGCAACTTGAGCCACCAAAGTATAATCAATTCATCCTGTATATATAAACAAAAATAAAAAAAACTTGGTTTGATTGCATTAATGGTCTATCGGTATTATATGTATATCTGTCGGGACCACCGACGCGGGGCTCCCCTGGTCGTCCGTCACCTCCTGAACCGCCACCACCCTCGCCGCCGTTTGCCGTCATGGCCCCTTTGCTTTGCCTCCTTCTCCTCTGCTTCTCTGGTTCCCGCGAATCAGTAAAGAAAAGGGGAAGAGAGAGGTTTAAGCCTCTTTTATTTAAACCCAAATCCATATTCTCTTCTCTTTTGGGCCTCTCCAAACTCAGTTGCCCAAAACATAATTTTCCAATCCGAATTTTCATTTCAATTTTTACTTATTATCTCGATTACTTGCTCTTAATATTAATATTATTACTATTTATTTGTATTATATTCATTACAAATCAGATTTATCAACTCAAAAGGGGAAGATTTATCTCTATTATCAGCAAAGTCAGGTATATTTCGATGACTGTAACCTTCAACACTGTTTAAATATAAAAACTTAAGCTACTCTAATTAACGTGAAATAATTACTATTTTCATTGTTTTTAAATATTGTTTTATGACTAATTCATGTGGACTGACCATTATTTATTTATTTATTTATCGTTAATTTTCATTGTCCATCATTTATCTTCCATTGATTTATTTTCTATTGTTAAAATTTATAGTCCATGGTTCCTTGTTCAATGTTATTGTTCATTGATTCATTTTCCATTATTCATTGTTCATTGAGGCTGATATACCAGTTCATGTGGGTTGATCGGCCCGCGTGCGCACATTGTCATGATTACAGTATTCTACATAGTACTGCAATCTCATATCAAATTGTTGTTCATTGTGCATTGTTTATTGTTTATTGTTTATTGTTCATGATCCATCTTCATATTTATTGTTTTTATTTTCATATTTACTATTTATTTTATTGAAAATATAGTAGGGTATATATATATATATATATATATATATATATATATATATATATATATATATATATATATATAGAGGATAATTGGATTCTAATAATCCTTACTTTCATGGTTGAATGATAGTGGTCATACTTTCACTTTGTATACAGTGGTCAAAAAATTAAAATTGGATTTGAGTGGGACGCCGGCGAGTTGAGTGGTGGTGACTCGGTGGTTTGCTGACATGGCACGTTGGGCATATGTTTGACCGGTTTGACTTTGTTTTTTTGCCACGTCACACAGAAAACACATATCTTTCTTCTTTTTCCTTTAAATTTTTTTTCCAGCTAAGATTCTAAAACTTACCCCTTTTCCCCTCTTTTTTTTCTCTCTCTTCTTCTCCCCTTTATAAGTTTGGCATACTCAACAACTGGTTTCGTAACCAATAATCTTTTTCCGGTCACTGGTGTCCCAGCAGCATATTTTCAGGCAGTTCGGGCCACCAGAGATGAGACCAATATTGCCCCTTGTGAAAGAGAAATTAAGGGGAAAGGAGGAAAAGAAGAAAGAGAAAGAAAAGGGGAAGCAGAGGTTTTTATTTTTACAGGGAAAAAACGGGAAAGGGGAAAAGAAGAGAGAGAAAAAAAGAGGGGGAAAGGGGTAAATTTTAGAATCCTAGCTGGAAAAAAAATTTAAAGGAAAAAGAAGAAAGACATGTGTTTTCTGTGTGACGTGGCCAAAAAAACAAAGTCAAACCGGTCAAACACATGCCCAACGTGCCATGTCAGCAAACCACCGAGTCACCACCACTCAACTCGTCGGCGTCCCACTCAAATCCAATTTTATTTTTTTTTTGGACCACCAGAATACAAAGTGAAAGTATGGACCACTATTGTCCAATTGGTGAAAGTAGGGATTATTAGAATCCAATTATCATATATATATATATATATATATATGTATATATGTATGTATAATTCGGCCAACGTTGTCCAGAGGCAGCCCAATAATTCGGCCCACCCCAAGGCAAAACGATGTCATTTTGCTTAACGAAACTGAAATTAAAAAAAAAACAAAACCTTAATCGAGGTCTCGTCTTCAACCTCGGCACGCGAGGGAGATGACGAGTCAGGCCCTGTTCTTTTTTCGGTTGGCAAATTGCGGTGCCACAGCCTACCGCAATTTGCCACAACCCACCACATTTTACCGCAAATCATTACTTTTCTCCTCTACTTTTTACATTCTCTCTCCTCACCTACCCCATATTCCAATAACCCACCACAATTCCACTCCACCCCACCATAATTCCACCCTACCTCACCACACCATTCCGCAAAATACCGCATAAAAGAACAGGGAGCCTCGTCCGCCATAGCCGGCCTTGCTGCGGCAGTGCGTTTCTCGACTTCACCGGTGCCACCTGTCCGTCCATGTCAGCTCCAATCTCAACGCTGCGGGGAGTCTTAGGTTGTCTCTCGCTAAGAGGGATGGCCAATATGAGATCTTGGTCCCTCTGATTGAAAATGCGAGAGATTTTTTGCATATCCCAATCTGTGCCTTCCTCATTCATCAGTTCCCGAACTATCATTTCTTCATCATTGCTATCCACAACTAGGGGTGGGCACTAGGGGTGAGCAAAATTCCGGGAATCCTGGTCCCGTCCCGCTCCCGGTTAAGTCCCGATCCCAAAATCTCGTCCCCGGTGGGAGCGGGATCGGGAGTGGGACTAAAAATGAAGTCCCGGTCAACAACAGGACCGGGAGTGGGACTTGACCTCATTTCCCGCTCCCGATCCCGGTTCCCGGTTTATATATAACAAATCTAGTGATTTCATGATGATTGATAAACTTGTTTAATTTAATTTGTTTGCTCTTTAAATTTATTTTGTTTATTGCTATTTCCAGCTTAACATATTTTTTTCGCAAATAAAACATTATGTATTAGATATTATGTAATTTTAATATGGGTAAAAGTAGCTATATAAACAAACTAGCGCTCACATTTGTGAAACTAGAGAAAACTTGTATAATTTATTTTAATTTTTAATAGAAATAAATCAAATAATTTGTGAAAAAAATTAGGATATCGGGATTAAAATGTCCCGGTTGATTTCCCGGTCCCGGTGGGACCGGGAGCGGGAGCCAATCTTTGCTCCTGGTCACAATCGGGACCGGGAGCTAAACTTTGCTCCCGGTCACAACCGGGACCTCCGAAAATTACCGGGATCCCGGTCCCGCTCACCTCTAGTGGGCACCATAAACTTAAACCGCAAATTGAACCGCAAAACCGCATAAACCAAACCGCAAAATGCGGTTAACTGAATTGATTTTTGCATAAAAGCGGTTTAGGTTTAGGTTTTGGATTTTCATGAAACGGTTAACCGCTCTCAATTAAGTTGAAAAAAAATGAATTTATTAGTAATATGAAATTAATTTAACCGCGTATCGTCGTGTCGGAATATGAATTTATTAGTAATATGATTGCATTTATTTGCATAAATGTTATTGTAAATTCCCAGGAAATCGGTTAATCATAAACCGTGTATATTAATCGGGTAAATTTTCATATTTTAAAAGCCGTTAACCGATACCGCTTTTAAATTGCGGTTTCGAGGTTTGGTTTAGGTTTCCAAATTTCAAAAGCGGTATTGCGGTTGCGGTTTAAGTTTTCAAAATCCAAAAACCTCAAAAACGGTTAACCGCATATACGGTTAACCTGTTATGCCCACCCCTACCCACAACAGTGGTTACTTAATTACCTTCTCCGTCAATTAGCCACGGGTTTCTCCATGCTTTTACCTGTCGGCCATCTCCGATCCTCCAACAGACATGTGCTATGTTGTGTTTAAATAATATTGTTAATTATTTGGACATATTTAAAATTTATCATATATATATATATATATTTAAAATTTATTATATATATATGTATATATATATATATACATATTTTAAATTTATCATATATATATATATATGGAAATTGAATTATAATAATCTCTACTTTTGCAAATTGGATGACAATAATCCCTACTTTCAATTTGTATTCTGGTGGTCCAAAATAAAATAAAATTGTATTGTAGTGGTACCAAATCGGTCACCACATTTTGTTTATTTTTTTGATGTCTACCCCATATTGTTTTTGTTTTTTTCGTTCCTGCCCCCAGATAGGTAATGAAGTGTAGTTGCTAAAACATTTTTTAAATTATTTTTTTGAGATTCCGAGCAATTATTATGATTTTTTAAAAAGAAAAAATTAAAAAAATCACAAAAAAATAGAACAAAATAGAAAAAAATATGGAAAAATGCTGTAAATTCATTAAAACTCGTGGTAAAGTGTTATACAAAGTTTTGAATCAAATGCAACACAAAATCTATAATATTTAGGGTATACTCTCAATTATGTCCCACTACAATACAATTTTATTTTTTTATGGACCACCAAAATACAAATTGAAAGTAGGGATTATTACCATCCAATTTACAAAAGTAGGGATTATTAGAATCCAATATATATATATATATATATATATATATATATATATATATAAACAATAAATTTTCAGAAAAAAAGACACGCGCACATGATTTTTTTTTTAAATATCTATTTACAATTTGAAAATTCCTCTATCTAAGTCCTGTTTCTCACCTACCATACTCTCTAGTTTAAAAATATACTTCTTCCCTTTCATATTAATTATCATTTTATTGATGGTCACAATCTTTAATATCATTCTTTGAATGATAATTTTTTATACAATATTTTAAAACCATTGCAATATTATATTTTTATGATAGTATTTGTTATTACGAATTTAATGATATTAATTTTATATAAAAATCTTCTATATATTTAGAAATTCATGATAAAAAATTTTAAAATTTGACTACACAATTTTCAAAGACGACAATTAATATAAAATGGATGAAGGGAATATATACTCAATAGTGTTCACAGATGACAGGTCGTCAAACTTATAAAAAGATTTTATGATATCGCATGAGCTGCAATTTATAATTTATGCAGAGAATCAAATCAAAATCGTATCAAAATTATTATTAACATTTAAAATTGTAAAACGTTTATGAACCCATGAGTTTTGAAGTGTGTGAAGAGAAAAAGGTACTCCATTCAAAATAATTTTTTCGATCATAAACTGATAAGTATTTTTGATATCATCTTATTTATAATATTTAAATAAATTATATATTTTTTTTAAATCAATGATAATTCAACTTTTCATATGAAAAATATATATCAATCTCATTACCAAATTATCGATATATAAAAAAAATTAATACATCAAATTAATCATGTAATTTTGAAGCCATTACCTATGATTGAACACAATAAAACATTACAGCAATGGACAATTACTCATCAATATTATTTGCCAAAAATGTAACATTACAATCTTACTCATCAACAACCTTGATCTGTTTCCATTGATGAGCAACCTCCGCAAGTAACTTTGAAGAATCTCCGTCTTCACTTATCGCCTTCTTAGCCGCATTGCTTAACTCCTTCATCCGATGTCGAGCTTCCTTCCCGACCTCGGTGTCCTCCATTAGCTCTTTAACAACCCTAGCAATCTCGTCCGCTTCAACAAGACCGCGCTCATTTGCGTTAGGTCTTAGTGCAACCTTAAGCCCTTGACTAAGCATTACAGCGTTCATTCTCTGTTCAGCATATAGCGGCCATGTAATTAAAGGCACCCCGTTAGTTATACTCTCGAGAACTGAGTTCCACCCACAATGGGTCAAAAACCCGCCGGTGGACCCGTGGCTTAGAACCTCTATTTGCGGGGCCCATGATGGGACTAGCAGTCCATGATCTTTGACCCGATTGAGGTATCCACTCGGTAGGAACCCAAACGGGTCAGCCTGGCTTTGGGCACTGAAAAATGACCCGAAAGAGGAGTGATCATTCGGGCTTCTAACAACCCATAAAAACCTCTGCCCGCTTTTCTCCAACCCAATCGCCAATTCATTAAGCTGCTCTGTCGACAGAGTCCCCCCACTCCCAAATGACACAAACAAGACTGACCCGTCTGGCTGCTGGTCCAACCATTTCAAACACCCGGATCCATTATTTCCCCCGCTTTGACCCGACTTAATAATCGGCCCGACCGGGTAGACTGGGGGCCAATTCGGATCCTCCGTCAGCAAAGCCCGGATGGCACCCGGCTCAAGATCCTGAAACGTATTGACGAAAATACCCTTGGACAAAACATACCTCCTAACATGATGGAGCAGCACCCTATAGGACTCGTCCTGGCGATCCTGACACGGGTCAACGAAATCCCTCCCGTGGAGCGGCACGCAGCCGGACAGCACAAGCGGTTCAGGCATGTACGGGTACGAGCACGACACCGTCTCGTCAAGCCTCGGGAGATTGAACATAAAAAGCAAGCACATGGCGTTGGTCGTGAAGTACACATATGGGGGGATCCCGAACTCCGCCGCCACGTCGAAGTAGTCCGTCCCGAAGAGGTCGACCACAAGGGCCGCGACCCAGGCCGCCTGGCGGGCCAGGAGCCCCGCCAGTGCGGCCCGGAAGGCGGGTATAGAGTGGGTGTGGACGAGGTGGATGGTAACCTCGTGGGCCACCCCGTCCGGGAGGTGGGCCGGGTCAACCGGGTCAAGGAATTCGTGGGAGATGGATTCCGGGAGAGACCCGAGGAGCTCGACCTGGGCCTTTGTGGGCTGGGCCGAGCTCGGGAGGATGAAGGAGACCGAGAACCCGAACCGGCCCGTCAGGACCTTGGCGAACTCGACCAAGGGGGTGAGGTGGCCCATGCCGGGGCTCGGGACGATGACTACGTGTCGAGGGGGAGTTTGAGCTTCTTCTTCCATGGCAGGTGCAGGAGGAGCCATTGTTGGTGTTTGGTTGCTTCGATAAGTTTCGATGGATCTACGAAGTGGGTGCGGGGAGTTGTTGATGGGGTGATGACTAGTTTTTATAGAGGAAACAAACGAGGAAAAGGGAAAGATAACGAATGTGTGATGTGAGTGTTAGGTTGTGTGTGTTTCACCCGGAAAAGAAAAAGAACCGTCCAAGGGCCCAATGTGGGCACGGAACTTGAATCATGATTAACACGGTTTTCGGCTTTAATTATTTGATCAGCTTTGACAATAATTGCTACTTAATTATTTGTAATTGTTGCAAAAGAAAAATAAACGTTTCAAATTAACATGTTAAATATTTTTCTATTTTATATTATTTGTCATTGATTTTTTGACTGATAATTTTTTATATAATTTTTTATCAATAATTATAATATTATATTTTTAAAATATTAATTTTCGTTATAAATATAATGATAGTATCTTATATAAAAAGTCATTGTATATGTTGAAAATTTAGGCATGTTCTTTTGTCAGGTTGGTTGTAACTCTCCTTACTTATTCTAACTTATCATAATCTAACATAATTCACAAAAAACATCCTCTCTAAAAACACAATTCCCCAAAAAAATATTCTAACTTATTCAAACCTAACTATCTTAACTTGAAAGTAACTCATTCAAAAAATAGGGTCCTAGTGATCAAAAATTTTAAAATTTCACTAACATAAATCACAAAGTTACAAATAACATGAAAGGAAAAGAGCATAGAATTATTGGTTTTCTCGTGGGTTCCTTCCTTATGAATGTGATCACTTTTAGCTACGAAATTCAATCAATGATTAATCTTGAAGGAAAGATTTGTTTGGGTTCCACTTGTTAGCAACCTTAGCTAGTGACTTCCAGGAATCTCCATCTTCATCAATCGCTTTCTTAGCCAGTTCACTCAACTCCTTAACCCGATATCGAATTTTCTCCCCTTCTTCGTCGCCCTGCATCAACTCTTTAACGACTCTGACAATTTCGTCTGCCTCGAAAATCCCATTTGTGTTTGTTGTAGGCCTTAGCGCAATCTTAAGCCCTTGATGGAGCATCACCGCGTTCATCCTCTGCTCTGCATATAACGGCCATGCAATCATGGGCACACCGTGAAATATGCTCTCGAGAATCGAGTTCCACCCACAGTGTGTCAGAAACCCGCCTGTGGAGCTGTGTTTCAAGATCGCCACCTGCGGGGCCCACGATGAGACTAGCAGCCCACGATCCTTGATCCGGTCCAAATATCCATCCGGCAAGAACTCAAACGGGTCGTCTTGACCTTGGGCACGAAAGGACGAGCCAGAAGAGGTATGATCATCATTTGGGCTTCTAACACAACCAACAAAAACCCAAGCCCACTTCTCTCCAGCCCGATTGCCAGTTCATTAAGCTGCTCTTTCGATAAAGTCGCCCCACTCCCAAATGACACATACAGGACTGACCCGGGCGGCTGCCGGTCCAACCACCTCAAACACTCCGACCCATCTACCTCCTTGGCCCGGCTCGACTGGAGCACGGGCCCGATCGGGTACACCACGGGCCTACCCAGATCCTCAACTTGCAAAGCTCGAAGAGCACCTGGCTCAAGATCAAAAAACGTGTTGACCAAAATACCCTCAGCCAATACATACCTCTTCGAATGATACAGCAAGACCCGATAATCCTCGCTGGCCCGATCCCGACACGGGTCGTCGAAGTCCAGCCCATGGATCGGCACGCACCCGGGCAGAACCAGCTGCCCGGGCATGTCCTTATACTCACACGACACCGTTTCATCCAACTCAGGAAGACGGAGCGAAAAAAGCAAGTTCATAGCAGAACACGGGAAGTACATATAAGGTTTCATCCCGAACTCCCTCGCGACATCGAAGAGGTCCGTGCCAAACAGGTCCGTGACCAGGACCTCGGCACGGGTCTCCTTCCGGGCCACCCTAGCCCGGACGGAGGGGATGGATCGGGCCAGGACCAGGGAGATGGCGGCTTCATAGCCCATACATGGGGGCAGCCCCGCCGGGTCAACCGGGTCAAGGAAGGCCCAGGAGATCCCGGTGGGGAGCGACCCGAGGAAGGAGTGGTGGGCCGGGGTCGGCGGGCCCAGGGTGGGGATTAGGAGGGAGATGAGGAGGTTGAAGCAGGAGTGGAGGAGCTTGGCGAGCTCTACGACGGGGATCAAATGGCCCATTCCTGGGCTCGGGATTATGACTATTTGGGAGAGTTCCATGATTATCGATGAATAAGTCTTGATAGTGTTTGTGTTTTTTTGTTCTTCTTCTTGTGCTAAAGACTAAGGTGGTTTAGGGAAGTTGAGATTGGAATTTGCGAAAGAGATTGTGGGGGTTCCATGGTTGGAAATGGTACACGAATATAATGATGTCTCTATGGTATTAATGGGTAACGATAGGGGTTTTACCCTAATATATTTGTTAAGTGTTTTACCATTCTTTAAGTTTATATTTTTAATGATATTTTAGTTTCATTTTTGTAATAGTAAATATTAATTATCAATTATAAGAAGTTTTGACTATGTTTGTTATGTTATTGAGCACAAATTATACCTTAATCAGATCAACCTTGTTCGTTCGACTTATTTTACACATTTTTTGAAAATATAAATGGATAAAAGTATAATTTTACTTAATTTATATGTTCATATTATAATTATAGAATTCAATCATATCATTTTATTTCAAGTTAATTTATAATAATATAGTGTTAATAACAAGGCAAGACACTTGCCCCGAAACTTATATCATTTTCAAGTATTAAGTTACCTTGTTATAAAACTCATATATTTAAATATAAAATTGAAAAAAAAGCCAATAAGATTGACTTATATAAGTATAATACTACATTTAAATTGTGTACAAATATAATTTTATTCAGAATTTTTAAAATTTACAAAAAGTGCCTAATACATACATATTGGATATGAATATGATTCATTCAATTAAGGTGTCATTTCTGATTATTGGCATAATCAACGTCATCTGAAGCTTTTGTAATTGATAATTAATAATATTTATAAAAAAAATTGGTGCCAACAATTATAATAAATATTAGTTTCATTAAAAGAAAGACATATTAACTTATATCTTTCCCCAAAACTCGTATCGTTGTCCTCTCATTGATGAATTTGAGTTTAATTCATTAATTAATTAACAATTTGGTTTACTTTGAAAGTTCTACAAAAAAATTTGGAAGGTTCTTAAAGTTGATCTGGTTATGTAGGTACAACATGGTGTTTTATATAACAATTGCATTATAATTGTTAAAGCGGATGAATCCTATGAGAAATAATTTCAGACTCTTTTCGTAATATATATATATATATATAGGGAAATTGGATTATAATAATCCCTACTTTTACAAATTGGATGGCAATAGTCCTTACTTTCAATTTGTATTCTGGTGGTCCAAAAACAAATAAAATTGTATTGTAGTGGTACCAAATTCATCACCACATTCTTTTAATTTTTTTTATGCCTACCCCATATTGTTTTTGTTTTCTTCGTTCCTGCCCCCCAGATAGGTAATGAAGTGTAGTTGCTAAAACATTTTTTAAATTATTTTTTTGAGATTCCGATTAATTATTATGATTTTTTAAAAGGAATAAAATTGAAAAAATCATAAAAAATAGAAAAAAAATAGAAAACAATAGGTAGAAATGATGTAAATTCATTAAAAATCGTGGTAAAATGTTATACAAAGTTTTGAATCAAATGCAACACAAAATGTATGATATTTAGGGTATACTCTCGATTATGTCCCACTACAATACATTTTTTTTTTACCACCAGAATACAAATTGAAAGTAGGGATTATTAGAATCCAATTTTCATATATATATATATATATATATAAAGCGAATGAATCCTATGAGAAATAATTTCTCGTAAGAATGAGAGAAACAACCTTGAAATTTCAAAGGAATTTCATAGATATGGACATGATCCCGCATGCTGTGTCCACACGTTACACATAAGTGACATAATGTATACACGTCCTTTGAAATTCTCATGGCCACAATATTATTTCTCACATTCTCACGGGAAGTTATTTGTCACATGAGCGATATATATATAACTTTAGGCTTTTAACTATTTTAAATATAATGCTCCAAATTATTTATTCTATAAAATTTATAATATTAGATTTTATAAAATATTATTTATTTAATAATAATAATTTATGTAAGAAATTAATATATGTTAAAAATGCTTTATGTGGTGGGCGTGGAATGTGGTCCTTGTGGTTGTACTCTTGTGACTGCTTGGTTGATAATTATTGGCTCCTGTTGTGACTATCATTGGCATATAGCCATATATGAAGCATATACGAAGCATATACGGTACGGGTATTTATAAAAAATTAAATACCATAGTAAGATTTTGGCATTGTTCTTTTGTACGGTACGCTATCATAATTTATCATAGCACTTAATATTTTTTCACATTTTAATATATTCACTTTTCTCCTCTAACTTTCACATTTTTTCTCCTTACCTACCACATCAATGATCAACCACACTTCCCATATTGGTCTCCTTTGGAAAAAAAAAAAAACACACTTCTCATAAATTTATCATTTCATTCGCCACGTCACCGCACTTTCCACAATTTCACTACAATGCACTATTTCCGTATCTTACCAACAGTACAAAAGAACAGGGCCTTAATTGTAGAAGCAATACAATGCCATCCACCACGTCAGAGCCGAGGACCTCCAACATGTCCAGAAGATTTTGTTTGAAAGGACAAATTAAATAAGGAAAGTCTTACACACATGATGACTTTGTTTGAAGAAACAGTAGAAACACATGATGCCCTCCACGACCCTTACTCTGAGGACCTCAAGCATCATCACTAAGGACATCAAGTATCACCAGCAGATTTCGTTTGAAAGAACAAAATTAAAGGGAAATGTCCGAGAATATATATTAGTGTGGAAACACACCTCACCTCTGAGGCACTCCATGACATTCATCATGAGGACCTCAAGACGCAGAAGAATCTCAGCTCAACGGCTTTTAATTGAAAGATCAAAATTGGAAGGGAAGTATTCAAAAATCATATATACTAAATTATTTTGCTGTCTATTATTAATTGACACTAATTGATATTATTGCCTTATAGAAAATTGAATGGAAAAGGATAAGCAATAGCTTCCAAAAAATACAATGATTGAGGATTAGCACCAAAAAAGAAAAGATCAACGGAAAGGAAGAAAGAAGAAGAGAATCGTTAACACTGACCTTTCGGTGTATAAATACAATTGTCCATCCTCCTCAGTAACCATCGATTTCAAGCAAGAGTAAATCGAGTGTAGGAATTATGTGATAGAAAATTTTGAGTGTACACCACTTGTGTTAGAGTGGTGAGTTGTGTAACCAGAAAGAGAATTCTAGTGAGGCTCTCAAGGGTGTGTAACTAAAGTGAGAAGAGTGTTCTCTTTTAGCGAGTTAGAAACATCATCTGCTTCATCTTTGAGGTGCTCTTTGCATAGACTGTTTTCAAGTTTCTGTCTCTGTAAGTAGCCTTCAAGGACCTCACTGTCCTGAACCTACTGAATTTCTTAATCTCCTCTATTCTCTTTATACCTCAAGTTAAGCAAATAAAAAAGTAGTGCTATTAACGTCCTTGTATTTATCAAGTACAAAAGTTTTATACAACCCTATTCATCCTTCTTTAGGGTTATTTCATTAATACTAATCAGTTTCTTGTAGAAATGGATTTTTCATTGAGCAGAGGAATCCATGCATATCTAATGCTCGTTCATTTCGCAGCAAGGTAAAGTAAAATAAAAATAAAATTAAATAATTTCAAATAAAATTTGACACAAAAACTCCGTATAATTTAAATAAGTTAGGATTTTTTGTTTACCCAAACTACCAAACATAATTGAAGAATGACAGTTTTGATGATATTGATGTTGAGATTGACCGTAGGAAGTGATTATTAGTAATGATATTGGCTTGCGATTCCTCAATAACCTATTCAATTGAAGTTCTTGATCGTTAACATCATTATTAAGGTGTGAGGATTATTTTTGGTTGTTGTGGCAAGCAATTATCTTTGCTGGTTTACTTTTGTTTAGCTGTATTTGATTGGTTGTTGTTTTGTAATGTTATTTTACTATTTTTATGAATTTTAAACATGAACTTTAAATATTTTAACTTTTGATAATCGGAAAAAAAAAAAACCAAACATATTGACTTTTAACCAGTAGATGGTAGACATGGTACTCCACCCTAATCTCAGCATGACCGCCATGCAGGCAGTGGCGACGACAGAACAATTAATTGCATGGGATTGGACCCACAAAATATGGCAAGCTTCAATGCAATGCAAATAAATTGCTGTTGTCCACATATGGTTCAGTCAAATTAAATTTGCCTACTTCTTCAAAAAAAAAAAATAAATTAAATTTGCCTACATGAATTATTTGCCATTTATAGTCTCTTTTAAAAAATAAAATCTTTAACAAAATATTATTTAATGCATTGATTTTTAGATGAAAGTGAATTTTGTAATATTAATGATAGTAAAATTTACAATAATTTCACGACAGAAGATGAACTTTACATATGGGACACAAGAAATAATTAAATTATACAATTTATAATAATATTTTTTGATCGATATTCTTTTTGCATACTATTTTATTATTAATTATAATATTATATTTTGAAATATTTTTTGCTATAAATATAATAATAATAGGGTTTAGTTTTCTCCACTTTATTTCACGGCGAATGGCGAACGACTGCATCGTCTGACAGAGAGTCAGAGAGGAAGAAAATATTGAGAGAGAATTTGTTTCACCAATATTTTCCTAGTGTATCTTGAGAGATTGTGAGTTGAGAGTTAGAGAAATTTGTATTGTAATCTTCTTTCCTGTTGATCGCATCACACCCTGTGATAGTGATCGAGTTATACTCCTCCTCTCATAGTGGATTATTTTTTCTGGCTTTCGCCGTCCGTGGGGTTTTCCTCCGAGTTCATCGGTTTCCCACATAATGCTGGTATTTGTCTTATCGCTTATTTTTGGTTCCTAAATTTTGTCGTAATTTTCGTCATCTCAATTTATTTTCGCTTCCGCTGTAACCTCACAATCACTTATCTTTTTCTCTGACAGTATGCTTGTTCGATCGTACTTCTTGAATTAATTCATTTTTGTTCACCGAATTTCTTTCGAGTTGCTAGCTGTTGATGTGAGGCTCGAAAGAGCCTCATGTTATGCTAATTAAGGTTTTTGTGACCTCTGAGAAAGGAAACTTAGGCCTAATGCATCTTGATTAGATATTTCAACCTACTTATGAGAATAATTTAAGTCATAATTAAGGAAAAATCGATACTTTGTAATTCACTTGTTTTAATTGTATGAGAACATTGATTAACACAATTAACTTATAATGACCTTTGAGAGAAAGCTTAGATGGTGTAAACTAAATGGATTCCCTATTTCGATGTATTTGTGAATAGTGCAAGGGTACTTCATGATGCTTGGCATGTTAGTTTGTGAATTCCTTACCTAAAGCTTTTCTATATTATTTTTCTTTGTATTTATTGTGTTTACCAAAATCAATAAGGATCTGAATTTTACAAAGCTTTGGCCAAACCAAGCTCTAACCGGGCTTTGATGAATCTGAGCCCAAGTGTCTTGCAAGTCGGCTGGGTTCATTTACAACACCATAAACCCTACCCATAAGCTCGGTTCATTTACAACACTTACCCTACCCATCAGCTCAACTAATGATGTAAGCCCTACAAATATTCAAATCAATTTCTTGTAAAGAACTTCGAGTTATAGCAACTTTATTATGAAAGTGAAAGCGCCAAGGACACATTTTAGAGTTGCTTCCATATCTTTCTAGTTGATATTGATAAACTCCAAAAAAAGCAGTGATAAAATTGTTCATAGTAAATTTCCATGCACTCTAAGCTAAGCTTGTTAATTGACAACAAAATTGTACTCTTTATGGTTAAACAAATTAAAAATCACCAAATTTTATTTGAGAATGAGAAAATCCTTTTCATTCTATAGTTCTATTCATATGTTACATAGTACAACAAATAAAATAAACACACATACTTAACCAACATTGCAAATTAAGAATTAATCATCATATACTAGACATCTTTGCTATGGCTCCATTGATGAGCAACCTGAGCAAGTAACTTTGAAGAAGCTCCGTCTTCGCTTATCGCCTTCTTAGCAAGATTACTCAACTCCTTCATCCGACGGCGAGTTTCTTTCCCTTCCTCGCCCTCCATCAACTCTTTGACAACTCTGGTAATCTCATCGGCCTCATAGAGGCCACTTTCATTGCATTTAGGCCTTAACGCGATCTTAATTCCTTGATTAAGCATTACGGCGTTCATCCTTTGCTCAGCGTACAACGGCCATGCAATGAGAGGCACCCCATTGGTAATGCTCTCGAGGATAGAGTTCCACCCGCAATGAGTTAGGAACCCGCCAGTGGACCCGTGGCCCAGAACCTTCACTTGCGGGGCCCATGATGGGACCAACAACCCGCGGTCTTTGATCCTATCCAAATATCCATCCGGTAGGAACCCAAACGGGTCATCCTGACTTCGAGTCGTGAAAAAGGTCGCACTAGAGGAGTGATCATTCGGGCTTCGAACCACCCACAAAAACCTCTGCCCGCTCTTCTCCAACCCAATTGCCAATTCATTGAGCTGTCTCGTAGACAAAGTCCCCCCACTCCCAAATGACACAAATAAAACTGACCCAGTCGGCTGCTGGTCCAACCACTCCAAACACTCAGACCCACCACCCTCGGTCTGATCCCCACCCAAACCCGACTTGATGATCGGACCGACCGGGTAAACTGGGGGCCAGCTCGGATCCTCAGTCTGTAAGGCCCGGATGGCCCCCGGCTCGAGTTCGAGGAATGTATTGACGAAAATACCCTCAGCCAAAACATACCTCTTCACATGATAAAGCAACAGCCTGTAGGACTCGTCCCTGCGGTCCATACACGGGTCAACGAAATCCCTCCCGTGGAGCGGCACGCACCCGGGCAACACAAGCGGGTCGGGCATGTCCGAGTACTCGCACGACACCGTTTCATCCAGCCGCGGGAGGTTGAGCGCAAACAACAAACACATGGCGGTGGTGGTGAAGTACATATAAGGCGGGATCCCGAACTCCCTCGCCACCTCATAGTAGTCCGTCCCGAAGAGGTCCGTGACCAGGGCCACAGGCCTGGCTCGACGGGCCAGGCCCGCCAGGGCTTCCCGGACAGAGGAGACCGAGTGGTGGTGGGTGAGGTGGATGGTGACCTCGGGGGCCGCTCCGGCAGGGAGCTGGGCCGGGTCGAGGAAAGTGTGGGAGATGGATGGGGGGAGGGAGTTTAAAAGGGAGATTTGGGCCGGGGTGGGCCGGGTTGTGGTGGGGATGAGGAGGGAGACGGCGAACCCGAACCGGCCCACGAGGAGCTTGGCGAACTCGACCAGGGGGATCATGTGGCCCATGCCGGGGCTGGGGATGATGACTATGTGGGCCGGTGGTGGTGCAGCTTCTTCTTCCATGGCTATTTCCCGGAACTTATCTTTTAATTTGGAGTTGTAGGGTGTGGAATGTACGTGAAGAGATGGTGTGAGAATTTTGAGAAAAAAAAAAGGGTCGGTTATAACTCTTGAGAATGGTGGGGCTGGGAAGTAGGTTTTAGAAAACAAAAAACACATGGGTATGAACTCAAAATATGTTATGATATTTATATATTTATATATTAAATTAAAATAAAATGATATGACTAACCTCTATAATTATAATTCTATGTATGAATTATATAAAATTATACATTATACTTTTATCCATATATTTTAAAATTTACAAAAGGTTATCTAAGACATACTTATCATCTATGATTCACTCGACTATAGTTGTCATATTTAACACATTCCAATTTTTATAATTAATAATATTTATCAAAAAAATTAGTGTAAAAACTATAATAAATATTAATTTCATCATAAACAAAATAAACTAATTTTACAAAATTATGTATGGACAAGTATATCCTTCCTTACGGGAAAAGAGGAATAAAGGAAAAATTTAAAAGGTAAAATAAAAATTTAATTCATTAATTAAGGGCATTATGAGTATTTTAATTATTAAAAATGTAAATTTGACAAATAAAAATGGACAAGGTAGTTAAAAAAATTAAAACTCATTAAGAGACAGAGTTAGTATATAGCACGCACACTCTGTTTGGCAGAATCCGTTCTCTCTTTGGCTAATTAAGCTTTCGAAAAATGAAAAGACCAACAATAGAAACAAAAATATTCTTCAATCGAAAATTCCGACGTATGAAAATTGTTCATCTCCAATGCTGGGAGAAGGCGAATCCATCAAGGTTTTGGCTCACAATAAAGCTAGGGTCCTAATCAAGGTGGCCTAGGATAAACTTTGGCGGCATGCTTAATAAATACAAGTCAGACAGAAAGTAGTGTTTCCAATGTTTAAAATAAGTTTTATATAAGGTTTTTGGACGTTAATATATAGAATTTTTTGGATATTGGACAATAATATACTAAACTTTGACTTTGGACAATAATAAACTATACTTTGGAGATGTTGGACAATAATGCACTCATAATAATTTCAGCGATGGCTGACTTGGTGACAATCCTACATGGTCCATCTGCCATGTATGATCACCATCGAGTCAGCCACCTTCGAAATCTTTTCGGGTTTATTATTGTCCAACAAACCCCATAATACAATATATTATTGTCCGAGGTTAAAGTTCAGTGTATTATTGTCCAATACTCTAAAAATTTAGTATATTAATATCCAAAAATCCTTTTATATAATTTATGAGCTACACGTACAATTCTTAATGTGATTAGATATATATTTATTATAATTTACATATATATAAATATATCATTTAGAATAATTTAAATGAAATTCAACATAAATTAATGATCATTTTGAATAGGGTTTTTGGACGCTAATATACTGAACTTATGGGCTATTTGACAAAAATATACTGAACTTTGACTTTGGACGATAATACAATGTATTTTGGGGGTGTTGGACAATAATGCACTCGGAACTATTCCGACGGTGGCTGACTTGGTGGCGATCCTACATGGTCGGCCTGCCACGTAGAATCACCACCGAGTGAGCCACCGTCAAAATCCTTTCGAGTGTCGTTCGGTCTCATTTCGAGTCGAATTGATACCTTTAATAAGGTGTTTTGCTTATTTTAATCCCTTAATTATAAGTTAGTTATGATGATTTTGTAATTTTGTAGGTTGATCAAGAAGTAGGAGGAAAAGAAGGAAAAAAACCTCAAAAAAGCCATCAACATGGTCGTAGCACCCGCTACGACAGCTGTAGCGGGCAGCTGTAGCACCCGCTACGAGCTGAACATAACAGCGTAACACCCGCTACGAAAGTTGTAGCACCCGCTATAGCAGCAGCGGAGAAACCAGAATTTTTTCTCCAGGGCGTAGCACCCGCTACCGACGTCGTAGCACCCGCGACCAAGGTTGTGGCACCCGCGACGACGATAGACAATTCTCCGGAAAGAGCGTACGTAGCACCCGCTACACAAGGCGTAGCGCCCACGACACATTAGGCAGAAAGACGTCACACCCGCGACAGTCCTGGTGGCACCCGCGACGACCAAAGATTTCCGGAAATAAAAAAGGCGCGGCGGCTGCTTAGGGTTTTGAAAGATATATTTTATTTTCCTTTCCTGATCTTCCTATATAAAGATTATATTACATAATTAGAGGGATATCTTAGTTTTTACTTTTAGATTAGTTTTAGATTAGTTCATTAGTTTAGTTTTAAGTTTCTTTAGTTCTCTCTCAATTCCTCAATTGTAACTTACGCTTCTTTAGTGAATTCAAGTTAAGATTTTCAATTCTCATTTCTTTCTTGCTTTCATTCATTGTCTCGCTATTTAAATTGCGTTAGTATTAGTTCCACCAAAAATTCAATTTTTAGTGAAGAGGAGGATCAAAGTTCCCTGAATTCTCCTTTTGAGTGAGGATTCGAGCAGTCTTAGTCATCCAAATCACGCATTTTCTTATTTGTTCGGGAGAAGATTCGTGATTCGTAATTCAAGATTCAAGATTCAAGATTAGTACATCGCATTCCAGGTTAATGTTTTCTGCCTTAGATTCAGTAATTAATTTAGTTTTATCATTCATCGCTATAATTTATTTTCTTGAATATGCATTTGTTTTCTTGTTCAGTTTCTTCTTCTTGTTTCTTTAGGTTAAGTTTTGTTTCCTTATTAACCTGACACACCATCCCTGTGGATATGACAATCCTTACTCTTAGAAAACCACAAATTTCTACAACCGAACAAGTGCATTATTGTCCAACGCCCCCTAAAATACAGTGTATTATTAAAGTTCGGTGTATTATTATCCAATACCCCAAAAGTTCAGTATATTATTATCCAATACCCCAAAAGTTCACTATATTAGCATACAACATTCCTTTTGAATATGTGTAAGTTTAATTAAGATTGGGCAACTTGGATGTTTATAAATACTCCACCAAAAGAGCATGGTGGAAAAGTTCTACCTATTATTTGAACTACAATACATTCCTCAACTCAATATGTTTTTACAATTCTTTAATTTTATTTCAGCAAATTAATATTAACTGTGTTTTTGTCACTATTATTTTTAAATTATTATAATTAATTATTAATTTTAAATGGTTAAACTGAAATTTAGAAAATTTTCTGCAGTAACATTGAATTTAACTTTGCCCGTACTATTACCATCAACTTTAACAAATTTTATAGTCAGTGCGGAAATTGGGGACTTGGTGCAATTAGGTCAAATTTGTATTTAAAGGTCGTGTCGTTAGTGTGTCTAATGTTGACAAAAAGTCTTGTGGCAAAAGTCTGATGGTTGATTTCACCAAGCTGTTCCAACTAGACATGACAATAAGGTGAATTGATTGGGATTCAGGTCAGTTAAAGATCAATTCGGATTTTAACTCGGTTGAGTTTTATTCGGGTTAGTTCGGGTGATATTCTTTTCAATTAGGTTTTGGTTTGGTTTAGATTCATTTGGGAGTAAATTTTAATCGGATTACTTTTCAAATTGCAGTTCAGATTAAGATCGGATCATCCATTCGGGTGTTAGTTTGAGGTTGGGTTCTGTTTTTTCAGATTGGATTTCGGGTCTCGATTTAATTTTTCCAGATCTAAACTACAACACTCTTCCTTTTTCTTTTTTTAAAAACTCTGGGTACTATTTTTACACGTTACATTTTGTTCCTTTTAATTGAATTTTAATTGTTATTTTTTATTCTTAATTGCCTTATATTTTATGTATTCCTTTGTATATTTATTTGAAAAATGTATATTTTTTAATGTCTTTGCTCCATTAAGGCCGTGTTCTTTTATGCAGTATTTTGCGGAATTGTGTGGTGGGGGTGGAATTGTGGTGGGGTGTGGTGGAATTGTGATAGGTTATTAGTATGTGGGGTAGGTGAGGAGAGAGAATGTAAAAAGTAGAGGAGAAAAATGAGGAGAGAGAAAGGTGAGGAGTGCGGTGGTTGTGGCAAATTGCGGTAGGCTGTGGCACCGCAGTTTGTCAACCGTAGAAAACAACACGGCCTAAGTTAGTTTTTTTTTTAAAAAAAAGTTTGATTATTTTAATCATTTGTGCTGCATTCCACGGTTAGTTTTTGTTTAGGGGATGTGGTATTATGTGGGGTTCAGCAGACGACAAGCTTTATCAATCCAGAAACAGAAGAAGCCCTTACGTGTCTTTTTGCAATAAAAAAAGCTCATGAATTTGGGTACAGCCGGCTGGTGGTAGAAGGAGACAACCAATCGGTTATTCTGAAGCTCAGAGACAATGTGAGAACACTCTTTTTTGGACTTTGTTTTAGCTGATATCAGAGATCTAGCTCTAAAATTTGATTTTATTAATTGGGAACATATCAGTAGGGATTGTAACAAAATTGCACATCTTTTTGCTTATCTCCATCCTATATTTTTTACTGAGAGAGTGGGAGGTAGGATTGCCTGATATTGTCGAAGAAATGGCAAGTCAGGATGTGTATAACTTTTTGTATGCTTCATTAATATAATCCCTTTATTTCTAATTTTAAAAAAAACTTTGTTTTTCTTTCCATTGTTTATATCTTCCTCAAACATGAGAATAAGAATGAAAAATATGATGCAAGATGACTAAGAACCATTTTGCATATCACCAAAATCACTGATAAAGTTAAATGTAAGTATATTTAAATTACAATAAATTACTCAAAGGTACCATATGTTTTGCAGTATCTATTTTTAGGGGACCATATTATTGAAAATTATTTTTAGGTACCCTATGTTTCATAGTACATATTTTCTGGTGACAAATTATATTTTAGATTTATTACAAGATCCCCAAGGCTATCTAAAACTGCAAAAAGATACCTACTTTGATAAAAGTTTGTCGATTTATATTTTCGCCTGCATTAATATTTATTTTAAAGAATTAGCTTAGATGTCTTTTCCATTGGTTTAATTAATTTTGCTAAGTATGATGGACCTATAACCACAGAAAATATAATATCTAAGGTATAAGTAGTAGATTGTGATAATTAGTACCATTAAAGTTATTATATTGAGTTAACAATTCTTTTATGCGTCTGGCAGGCAAAATTTTCCATATTCCACTACAACTCACCACAGTCCACCGGTCACAATCTACCACAACCCACCAAAATCCACACATTTGAACTTGTTTGCATAAAAAGAACGGGGCCGTAAGAGTTTTCATTTGAACTTGTTTGCATAAAAACCTTAAGCAAGAAGGACCCTGCTTAAAGCCCGTCTCTAAAAATTTTGGACTAAGTTGCAAAGAAAAAATCACATAAAATTAGTTTTCAAAGAAAATGTGTCACCTAAAAAAGTTTACAAACAATAGAAGGTACTGAAAAATTATTTCTAAAAACATTGTCCCCAAAAAATAGTTTCTATAAAATATAAGGTACCTATAAGTCATTATAAAGGTATGTTTCATAATTTTGAGGGTTATTATAACCTATAAGTAATATAAAAATATTTATTTATTTATATTTTTCATAAATATAAAACTATGCACAAAATGTGCATTTTCTACTATGATTGATAAAATTATCTATTATTTATATCATTTTGACCTAGCTAATAAGTATTATACTCTTATTATTGGTAAGTATACATAATTATTAGAGAAAATATTATTAAAAGTTAACAAAATGTAAAATATAGACAATTCAATATGGTTATTAACCATCTTGAGTCAAGATCATAGTTACTAAAATCTTTATCCTGATCTACGATCCTACGATTTAATGATCCAAAATCCTCGATGGGATTCTACTATCTATATTACGATCCACGATCCTATGTGGGTTAATTTCGATCCTAACTATCCCATGAATCTGAGTTATGATCCCGATTTTAATAATCTTAGTCAAGATGTGCATCATTGTCATTTGATCAATTGGTCTTCGAATCTCTCAAGTTGTGTTTACTAACCAAAACATTCACAACATCAATATACGTTGCGGACAAATAAGATTTAACACGTAGTTTTCTAAATAAATTACTAGGTTTGAAAGTTAACATTGTGAATACAAATCAGTTACTTTCATACTCCCTTCACCTTTTTTTCTTTATTTTTAGCGGGTCATGTGATTGTAGTATTTTGAGGAAAGTATTGGTTTTTCCGTTTTTTTGACATACATTTAACCTTTCCTGAGTGGTTCTTATTGCTTAACAGGTTATTTTGGTGCTCAGTGCACCTAAGTTACTTGCACATGAATAAATTGGTCTAATCGCCACAACTTATTGGTAAAAAAAAAAAAAATCATAAGACACTACAACATATAATAATTGACATTGAACCTCAACAGGAAAAAAATAGAAAAAGAAAGGAACCAATCAATACAACATGACCAAAAGAGAGTAAATGTATATGGCAGTAGATAAGTGTCATCATATATACTTCATCGTTAACACTTCATCCTCACAAGAAATTTTTTTACATGTGTTTGTGTTTTTAACTTTTTAGCTATTTTTCATTCCTACCATCTCACAAGTCACATGTATTGTAATATAAAATGTAAGTCGATTACTCTTTGGTAGCATGGACAAAGAAGACAAGTATGGGGGTAGCCAACATGCAGATCACATAATAATCAATCTGACTTCGGATCAACCTTGCTATGAATCCATTGATGAGCGAGCTCGGCGAGCAACTTTGAAGATGCTCCATTTTCGCTTATCGCCTTCTTAGCCAAATCGCTAAACTCCTTCATTCTGCGGCGAGTTTCCTTCCCTTCTTCACCCTCCATCAACTCTTTAACAACTCTGGCAATCTCATCTCCCTCGATAATCCCACCTTCGTTTTGATTAGGCCTGAATGCGACCTTAAGTCCTTCATTAAGCAGTATCGCATTCATCCTTTGTTCGGCATACAAGGGCCATGCAATTAGAGGCATCCCATTAATAATGCTCTCTAGAGTCGAGTTCCATCCACAATGTGTCAAGAACCCGCCCGTGGACCTGTGGCCCAAAACCTGTATCTGTGGGGCCCATGATGGGACCAAAAGCCCACGGTCCTTGACCCGATCCAGATACCCATCTGGCAGGAACCCAAACGGGTCATCTTGAGTTTGGGCCGTGAAGTAGGATGAGGTATGGTTATTATTAGGGCTTCTTATTACCCACAAAAACCTATGCCCACTCTTCTCCAACCCAATTGCTAGTTCATCAAATTGCTGTTTAGACAATGTCCCTCCACTCCCAAATGAAACAAATAAAACTGACCCGGTCGGCTGCTGGTCCAACCACTTCAAACACTCGGGCCTCGACCCGTCCACCTCTCCGCTTCGACCTGATTGGATGACGGGCCCAATCGGGTAAACTGGAGGCCAATTTGGATCCTCTGTTTGCAAACCCCGTATAGCACCCGGCTCAAGGTTGAAAAATGTATTGACTAAAATACCCTCGGCCGAAACATACTGTTTCAGCGCATAAATCATGCCTCTATAGTTCTCACCCGTGCGGTCCATGCACGGGCTGACAAAATCCCTCCCCCAAAGGGGAACGCACCCGGGTAAAACAACCGGGTCGGGCATGTCAACATACTCACAAGACACCGTTTCATCGAGCCGGGGAGGCTCAGTAAGAAGAGCAGACACATGGCGTTGGATGTGAAGTACATGTACGGAGGGATCCCAAGCTCCCTGGCCATGTCAAAGAACACGGTCCCAAACAGGTCCGTGACCAGGGCCAGGACCCGGACCCGTTTAGCCCGTAGGCCCAAAAGGGCAGCTCGGAGAGCGGGGAGGGAGCCAGCATTTGCAGCGGCGATGGTGGCCTCGAGGCTGCTGTCGCCAGGGAGATGGGCCGGATCAGAGTCATGGGCCGGGTCGGACCCGGGGAGGAAGGTGTGGGAGATGGAGGGCGGGAGGGAGTCGAGGAAGGCGGTCTGGGGTGGGGTGGGCCCAGCAAGTGTGGGGAGGAGGAGGGAAGCAGAGAAGCCAAAGCGGGCCACGAGGAGCTTGGCGAACTCGGCCAAGGGGATCAGGTGGCCCATTCCTGGGCTCGGGACGAAGACAATGTGAGGGGTTTCTTCCATGGATGGTATATAGCAGAAATAAATAGCGGAAAATTAATAAAGAGAAGACTCGATAGTTGTTAATGATGGATGTTCCTTTGAGTTTGAATTTCAGAATCAGTCACCATGCAGAGTACACTAACTCTAACATTTAACCTTACACTTTCATTTCTAGAATGGATGTGTGGCATGATATTTCGACCACCCTATGATAAAATAACTTAATTCAACTTTTTCCTTAATCTCATGAAAGCCTTTTTCTTTGTAACTATGTGAGTCTTGTCAAAAAAAAAATAAAAAAAAATGTGAGTCTCGTTGTGTCTCTCTATTTCTTGATCATGTAGAAGCTCCGGTTATATATAACACTAAAAGTTGGCTAAGCAAAGGCTATGAAAGCAATCACAAAATGAGGTAACTCTTGATCATATGAAATACACTGCACGTGTTCTTTACTCTAATGTGTAAAGACAATCAAGAAAAACCAAATCATTGATATTGATACAATGCAAAGTAAATATTCATTTGAGCTTACTATAAGTGGAGTGATCAAATATGATATTGTTTCCAAATGATCATTGTACATTTTAATCAAATACTTGCCCTTTGTATGTTACAATCAAATCATGATACTACAATATCCATATTTTGTATATTAGAGAGGTAAGAGATCGAAGCATTAGGAATTTGATAGGCAATAATGTAGATATACTATGCAAGATAATATAATATTCTTTTCGTAATCATGTTATGTAAATTTGTACATAAATTATCTCAATATTAATCATGAATTTAGACAATACAAGCAAATCAAGTTATCATAATTCAAAATTAAATAATGAATCAATATCCGTGGTCAAAACTAATTAATTTAAATAATAAGCATAAAATCAAATTAATTAATATCTTACCTTTCTAAACACAATCATTTCACTTAATCATGTTAATTATCCTTTTTACCTTATATCAAAATAACATCTAATAAAAGTTAGAAGTGAGTCAACAAATGGTTCATATACGCTTACTTATCTTTGATGTAGGGTGTGTAATATATATATAAGTCAACTCAAACTATATTATTTCTGCTTTCAACTTTTTATCTATTATTCATTCCTACTTTCTTACATCTGTTATAACTAAAAATATAAATTCATTACTTTTTGGTAGTATGGATAATGAAGATAAATAGGTAACCATGCATGGCATACATGAAGATAACCAAACATGAGGGCATGATCTAATAATTGATCTGATCACAAGACAACTTTGTCATGACTCCATCGACGATCAACCTCACAAGTAACTTTTAAGAAACTCCGTTTTCGCTTATTGCCTTCTTAGCCAAATCGCTAAACTTTTTCGTTCTGTGGAGAGTTTCTTTCCCTTCCATGCAAGATTGTTAAAATCGGGATCGTAACTCGAAATTATAGGAAAGTTAGGATCGAAATTTAGCCCATGTAGCATCGTGGATCGTGTGTAAATAGTATAATCGTTTCGATGATTTTGAACCATAAAATCATAGAATCGCAAATTAGGATCGGGATTTTAATAACTATGCTTCCATGTGCTCCATCAACTCTTTAATAACTCTGATAATGTCATCTGCCTCGTTAAGGTAGTGTCCGTTTTGATTAGGCCTTAATGCGAATTATGTCCTTCACTACGTAGTGTACTGCATTCATCCTTTGTTTGAAATACAAGGGCCATGCGATTAGAAGTATCCGATTGATCATATATGCTCTCTAGGGCTGAATTCCACTCACAATGTGCTAATTAAGACTCTTTCAACGGACCCATGACTCACAACCTATATTTGCGGGGCCCATGACGGAACCAATAGTCTACACTCCTTGACCCGATCCAGATGCCCATCGACAGGAATCCAAATGGGTCATCTTGAGCTTGGGCCATGAAAAAATATGAACTAGAGATGTCATGAGTCATGACTACTATTTGGGCTTCTAATTACCCACAACAATCTATGCCCACTCTTCTCCAACCCAATTGCTAGTTCAATAAGTTGCTCCTTGGACAAAGTTCCCGCACTCCCAAAATGACAAACCCCACAAACAATATTTACACTTTCTTACCTACTTTGTATAATATAAATTGAAAATTTTAAATATTTAATAAGTGATGTGACTAATATGACTTTCCTTAGTTACATTACATTATTAAAAATTATGAACTATATATTTAAAAATTCATATATTTAAATAATATGACTTACCTTCTCATATATTATCTTACCTTTCCTACTTTATCTCACCTTTCCCACACGTACACTCTATCCCACCCAAAAAAGAACATGGTTCTACAACTATATATCCAATACATCAGTCTTACATCATTAAGCTAAAATGTTATTAATGAGTTAAAGAAAACCATAAATAATATAGATAGAAATTATAACTATTACAATTTATAATTAATTTTATATATACACAAACTATATATATATAGGAAAATTGGATTCTAATAATCCCTACTTTCACCAATTGGACAATGGTGGACCGTACTTTCACTTTGTATTCTGGTGGTCAAAAAAAAAAAAATTGTATTGTAGTGGGATATTTTCGAAAGAATCATAGATTTTGTGTTGCATTTGATTTAAAACTTAGTATAACACTTTAAATGATTTTTAATGAATTTACAGCGTTTCTCCCAATTTGTTTTCATTTTTTTACTATTTTTTACGATTTTTTCACTTTTATTATTTTTAAAAAATCATAATAATTATTCGGAGTCTCAAAAAAATAATTTAAAAAATGTTTTAGAAACTACAATTCATTAACTTTCTAGGGGCAGGAACGAAAAAACAAAAACAATATAGTGCAGGAATGAAAAAAATAAGAAGAATGTGGAGGTGGATTTGATACCACTACAATCCAATTTTATTTTTTTTTTGGACCACCAGAATACAAAGTGAAAGTAAGGTCCACCATTGTCCAATTGGTGAAAGTAAGGATTATTAAAACTAATTATCCTATATATATATATATATATATATATATATATATATATATATATATATATATATATATATATATATATATATATATATATATCCCTTTCTTATACTATGAATGTTATTTTGTCTCCACTTGAATAACGTTACAAGGAGGGGAACACTCTTGAATAGACTAATAGACTAATAGTCAAATTCAATATCCCTTATACTATTGATGCCATTTTGTCTCCACTTGAAAAACGTTCCATAAGAGGAACACTACTCTTGAATAGACTAATTAATAGTCAAATTCAATATTTCTCAAATAATTAAGCTCAGACAATTAATAAAAGGTAAGGGTGAAAAATAGAAGATATATATCTATTATGATATGAATTTTTCAATCCGATAGAAGATTCAAGTAATGAAAGCTAACAACGTTGCATATAATCTAGTTAGTAGAATTACAAAGTCAAATACTCAAATTTAATTTGCGTTCACTCCAGCTTAAGTAGTTTACAGCAAATTATAATGTAGTCTAAACACATTTTAATAAAATTTACTTCAAGACTTGGCCCCTCTTCTACTCAAAATATAAAAGATTAATCATATAATTTCTTTTAAAAAGTATAATTGTTGAATACATGTATCTTTATATCAATATAAGACATTCAAATATAATATTATAATCTCTCGTTAATGTGATATAATAATTGTTATATTGAACACATTTTTGCTTGAAAATGACGCGACATTCTTTGATTGAAGCAAAGTTGGTTGTGTTGGTTTTCCATTAATTTTTTGGATTGGACCTATTTTAAATGGGATTAGTTATTTTTGTGTATCTCCTTTTATGTTTGGACCGTTATTTTGCTTGTTTGCACTTTGTGTGTGCGACATGACTTTGTGCACTATATTTGAATAAATAAATTTGAGTTATAGTCCCTAAATTATTGAAAAAAATAACACTTTACTCCCACAAAATTTCAAAGTGAGTGATGATGCTCTACTCTTGCTCAACACTACCATCATTCATTATTGTAATTCTCTCACTCACTCATTTCCTTTTTGACTTAAGTGTTAGTGAGTTTTCACCCACTATTTATAATGCTCTACCAAACAGATAGGAGATTTTCATTCTAGATTCATTGATTAATGTAAAATTGTTTGGTTATAAGAATAACAACCCTTAAAATGGGTAACAGTGTAAAATTTTGTTCATCCCAATGTTCAAATTTGTCTTACTAGGAAAAATTTGATTTTATCAGAACCTGATTTTAACATTGACTGAATATTCGGACAAAATATTTCTCTTTTTTTATATTGTTTTTCTTTTTGGCGCAAGGACGCGAGAACCAATCCGAGGTTTCAACCGCTTTTTATAAAATCTTCCTCCAGCAAGTCACCCCAACCCTACCGCCAAAAAGCCGTAAAGAAAGGGATGGGCTCTTCCCATCCAAGAGATCGAGTGATTCCCGGAAGGTTTGCTAGAACACATTTCTTGTAGGCATTGGGCTAATATTTCGTAAGGAAATTATATTAGAGTTCGGTGCGAGGTCAGTAAAGCTACGCTCATTTATGATCATAACCCCAGCCCATTCCCATTTTGGGCGGAACAGATCTACTAATTCTTTGATTCCAGTTAGTAAGAGGGATCTTGAACTAAGAAATAGACTTTAGAAGCTAAAAAAGGGTATCTGAGCAATTGCAATAATCGGGTTCATTGATATTCCTAGTATAGTAGATGCTATCACATATACAATCATACTCAATTCGATGGAATTCTTTGATCTTAAAGGGGATCTTTTATAATTTCAAACTTGATTTTGAATCGAATTTAACTTCGTCCGGATTGTTCAACCCAGTTTAAAAAAAATAAAAAGAGTCTGGACATTAATTTCTCATCTAAATTTTAATGTTGAGTGAACCCAAATTAATCCGTACCCAAATTTTTACCGGTGCTAAAAATGGGCGTGAAAAGTTGTATAAGAAAACAAATAATGAGGTTGAAAATATTGCAAACCGCTAAGTACGATTACAAGCAGATGATATTGATAGCTAAGTAACATACTATTTATAACGTACGCCCACTAATTCGATTTCCATTTGAGGGCAAGTTGTGCAAGCATTTCAGATGAACTCCCATTCTCACCTAAAGCTGCTTTAGCCGCAGCCTCCAATTCCTTAGCCTTTAAACGCAGCGTTTTACCTTCCTCCCCCGTCATTAAGCTCTTAATCACTTTGCTAATCTCCTCCCTCTCAACTAACCCATTTTCACCCGCCTTAATCCTATTTGCAACCTTCACACCCTCCGATAACAACACCGCGTTTTGCCTCTGTTCCGCGTATAACGGCCATGCAATTAGCGGCACCCCGTGGGACAAACTCTCGAGAGTCGAGTTCCACCCGCAATGGGATAGAAACCCACCCGTTGACGGGTGGCTCAGGATCCCGATCTGCGGGGCCCATGAGGGGACTATCAGTCCCTTCTCCCGGGTCCGGTCCACGAACCCGGGAGGTAGAAACCCGAGCGGGTCTTCCCGAGTTTCCCCGCTGAAGAATGACCCAGAAGCACTCTTCTCAGGGCTCCGGACCACCCATATGAACCTCTCCCCACTCTTCTCCAACCCGTGAGCCAGCTCGTGGATCTGCTCCATACTAAGGGTCCCGCCACTCCCGAATGAGACAAACAGAACCGACCCAATCGGATGTCGGTCCAGCCACTCCAAGCAGTGGGCCGGGTCCTCGCCTGACCTAGTGGATTGGATCACCGGGCCGATTGGGTAGACTGGCGGGCGACCAGGCCCGCCCGCCAAAAGATCCTCGATCGTTTCAGGCTCGAGATCCTTGAAACTATTCAACAGGATCCCGTCCGCCATAGTAGACACCATTTTACTATTTCTCAAGACGAATTTATACGCCTCGCTGGTCCGATCCTGGACCGGGTCGATAAAGTCCCGCCCGTGGAGCGGGACGCACCCGCGGAGCCGGATCGGGCCGGGCATGTCCCGGAACTCGCACGAGACCTCCTCGTGCAAGGTCGGGAAGTAGAACATGAACTCCACCGTCATCGCTGACGTCAGAAAATACATATACGACGGAATCCCGAGCTCACCCCGGGTGAGCTCGAACGCCTCGAGCCCAAACATGTCGCTGACGAAAGCCGCCACCGGCTCGTCGGCAGCTCGCGCGCTGAGCTCAGCGCGGAGGGAGTCGAGGGAGCGGACGACGCTGAGGACGATCCGGACCTCGTCCTGGACGCCGGCGGGGAGATCGTCGAGGCTGACCGGAGGGAGGAAGATGTGGCGGATTCCGGCGGAGGAGGCGGTGGCGTTTTTGAGGACGGCGGTGGCGGAGTGGAGGGGCTGGCCGGAGATGGTGGGGACGAAGAGGGTGATGGAGAAGCCGTGGCGGGTGGAGAGAAGCTTGGCGAGCTCGGCTAAGGGGATGAGGTGGCCCAAGCCGGGGCTCGCTAGCATGGCTATGTGGTGGTGGTTAGTTTGGGTGGACATTGTTGGAAATGATGGTCAACTTAGTATGGATTGGGGTTGATTACGTTGGAAGGTGTGTGTTTTTGGTTAGTGTGGCAGTCTTTAATTTGTAGGGAGGATGCGGGTGTCCTATTTTGACCGGGATGAGTTATGGTCTGAAATGTCAAAATACCCAAACTATAGTTAATATATGCCCTCTCACATATTATATTATATTATATTGATTGTCATTTTGTTAATTTTAATATTATTTTTTGATTGATATTTTTTTTATATAATATATTATTAATAATTAAAATATTATACTTTGATGATAATATTTTTTATTATAAATATGATAGTGATAATTTGATATAATAACTCATTGTATATATTGAGAAATTTATTGTTCAAATTTTTTTAATTTGATTGCACGATTCTAAGATGACAATTAATATGGAATGTAACGAGAATTTCAAAATCATCTCAGGAGAAATATATATGGAGCCCGAATGTAATTGTTTTACTCGAAAATCCAAATTGATACTTTTGAGAAATTGAGTTCAAGATATGGGTTATGTCTCAAAAATAAATGAATAATTATGGTGGATCTTATTGCATTTCTTTTGGTAACAGTTATTAAGTTGATAAATTTCTATATGTAGGTCCATTGTATGAGGCAGAGATAGTTTTCTCAAAAAAATCCATGCATTGTTCATATTAAAAAAATATTAGCAGCAATATGGGCCCGGGTAAATTTAGGTCTGTCAAATTTAATCAATGTTAAAATTGGGATGATAAAATTATATTCAGAGTTCGGACCTTCCTTTTTTTGAGTCAGAAGATTCGGATGAAACTAAATTTCGAACAAAATTAAGTTCGAACAATAGGAAAAGAGAAATATTTTATCCAAATATTTAGTCAATTTCAAAAAAAATTGGACTCATACAATTGTTTTTTTTTTTGCCTTATTGATTGAACACATTCAAATGTATTTGAATATCTGGGTCAGACAAGATTTTATGAGCGTTAAAAATATTGAAAATTCTACCATTGTTGAAATTATTTTCAACTATGGTAGTTGAAAATTACATAACTATTAATTTATAAAAAATAAATTACATATATTAAAATATTTATATCTCACTAAATAGGATTAACTGTTTGTAATAATTTACTTTCATCAATATATTTTAATATTAATTTTTTATAGTAGAATTAATGATACTTACACTTTCAACTATGATAGTTGAAAAAATTCAAATTTGATAGAAAATCCTTCAAATATTAAATTTTGTAAAAAGTTATATTTCAACAAAAAAGATTACTTATTGTAATAAGTTCTTTAATCAATATATAATAATTTCGACTTTCTTAAAAGTATATTTTAGGATTATTTTACATTTCAACTACCATAGCTATGGTAGAATCTCCCTAAAAATATTCCTTTTTTAAAATTAACTAAAAAACCCCATTGTTCTAGAAGACTTGAACATAGTGAATTATTGAAAGTGGGAAAATAATGTGATAATATCAGCTCATCCAATACGTCAGGTAGTCAGGAGACTGAATTTCATTGATTGTCGCCACTCATCCAGATATATCCTTTATTGACTTATACTTTTCTTTTTCTTTTTTTAATGGAACATTGACTTGTCCCTTTCAAGTGACGATAGTGATATAGTATGTGTTAAAATATTGTAAGTCTTTACTATATCTTTGTTTGAATTATAATATTTTCTAAATTTAAACAATAATCTTTTGAAGAATAATAATATCATGTGAAATATATATTGGAATAAAGTCATCCATAAAAATTGGGTTTGGAGTTCATCACTAAAAAGTGGTGTAATTTATGAGGGGTGAGTAAATATCAAATAATAACAATTCAAACTAAGGTTGTGTTCGGCAATAGCGTTTGGAGTACCGTTTAGCGTTTTGACCAAGTCAAAACTCTAATTGCAAAAATATTAGCGTTCGGTAAGCTAGCGTTTTGAGGAGCGTTTTGTGAAACGCTAATAAAGTTAACGTTTAGCGTTTGGAGTAGCGTTTCATATTTTTCGGTCAAAAAATAACCTTTGTAAATTTTATCTTTGAAAATTATTAATACCCTTTTATGTCAACTCACATTAATCTGTTAATTGAACTGCTAAATTTACCGAACATAATTCTTATTTAAACAGTCATCTGCTATCCGTTATTTAAAACGCTATCCGCTGCTTAAACCGCAATCTGCTGCTTAAACCGCTATCAGCTATTTAAAACACTAATTTTGCCGAACAGGGCCTAAGAATAATGTAACTTAGAAATATTTTATAATAAAAATATTTTTTTTACTCACTTTTCCCTTTTATCCCACTTTTCAAGCGCAAAAGAAAGGGAAAAATTACATGGAAATCTATTTAAAAATATTTTGTGGGAAAGTTTTCCATGGAAAAATTTTTACTACAAAAGTTTCCATGGGAAAGAGTATTTCACAATGTTTGGTATTCATTTCAAATCATAGGAAAATTTGTAGACAAATTTATTTAAAATATCTAAATTACCCTTATTTATTTATTTATAAAATAGTTTTTAGGGGTATTTTTGGGAGTTTCATTAAAATACTTTCCCTTTTCCACGAGAGAAAAATTTTCCCAACCCCTCCAATGGGACACATTTTCCCAACCCCTCATGAAAAAATATTGTGACCTACCACAAAACTTTCATATTCTTATTTTGTAATCAAATATGAAAAACTTTGATGAATTTGAGAAAATTGAAAAACTTTCCTATGAAATTCCCTCAACCAAACACTGCATTAAAGTTTTAGGATCATAATCACTTGCCATATTACCGAGTGAACCATTAAGGAGCAGCTTTAAAGTTGATCTGACAAGATAAATCTAAGATAGACCCATATTATTAGAATAATTTTATAAAATAGAAAAATTATATATAAAAAATATTTAAGTAAATTTACAAATGATAATATGCTTGCACTTGATCACATTAGAAATGTAAGTAACCTATTAGTTACCTTATTTTTTTATTTACCTGACTTGTTTTTATTTATGTTATTTATAATATTTAAAAGGGTTTTTGGATGATAATATATCGACCTTTGGGGGTGTTGGATTGCAATATACCAACTTTTACTATTGGACAAAAATATCACTGACATTTATACTTAGGTGACATTATTATACCAACAGTAACTAAGGGGATGGTAAATCGGTCTCCATGCTGACGTGGCTAGCGAAGGGAAAAAAAATGTCCGAAGCTAATAATCCCATTAACCCCTTTGTTTTTTTCAGTAACACATATTACAAGACATTAGTTGATCAGTACGAAGACTGGTTCACCACCTCGTTAGTCACTGTGTTAGAGTCGATTTGTTTTAACGTGGGTTAGTGAGAAAAAATGAAGGGGTTAGCGGGGTTACTGGCAAGGATCGGTTATTTTCCCTCCGCCTGTCACGTCAGAACAGAGACCAGTTAACTAGTCACCACCCTCTTAGTCATTGTTGGTATAATAATCTCACCTAAGTATAAAGGTCAGAGATATTATTGTCCAATAGTAAAGGTTGGTATATTACAATCCTATAACCCCAAAGATCGGTATATTGTTATCCAATATCCCTATTTAAAATATCGTATATATATGGTAATATTATTTTACAAAATTACTATGATTCTACTTTTTTTTTAAAATTTGGTAAACAAGGTACAACAAAACTTAGGAGACTCTTCTTTCTAGACATTTACCCAAGTTATCAGCAAATAAAATAGAAGAAAAAGCTTGGAAGGGTCTACTGTCCCAGAAGGTGGTAATATTTAACGTATAGCTTTGGTTTGCCACCCAATCTGCCGCCAAATTAGCTTCTCGAAAAACATGATGCAATGAGTAATCCTGAAATTGGTTGAGGAGTTTTTTGATATCTCTAATAATCATATTTATTTGCCATGGTGGCTGAATCGTGCTTTTAATAGTTTTGATTAGAATGAGGCTATATCCCCTCAATCTTGACCTTAGAAGAGCCTGTGAGGAGTGTTTGGTGGAGGCCTAAACAAAGAGCAAGTGCCTCCGCGATTAGAGTAGACTGAGCCTGAGAGTTTAAACCTATTTTCACCAAATTTCCTCTTAGAGGGAGGCCATCAAGGAGAATTTGGAACCAAAAAACTTTGAGTTTTGGTTGAATATCCAGCTTCCATATCTAATGTCCTTCCCACTTGGAGTTAAGGCTCAAATTATGGCAGAGCTAGGTAGCAGACTTAGTAGAGAAATCACCATTATCAGTTAGACCCCAACATAACTCATCCTATTCAAGAGAAGAAGGAAAATAGACTTGTTTAATTTTACTAACTTTACAAGGTGCTCGGGAAGAACCTGTCTGAGCTTATCTTGATCCCACTCACTGTTTCGGATGAATTCACTAATTTTAACGTCACTATTATCAAGGTTAACATCTCGGTTATCTAGAACGGCTAAGGGCTCCTGATGACATCAATTGTCATTCCAAAAATTGGTTGTCATACCATCCCTAATTTCATGATGCATGCATGAATTGTATAGTACTTTGGCTTGGTTAATGTTAGCATATGCCAAATAGCAATAAGCCAACGATAGAATGCATCATGATGCATGCATGAATTGTATAGTACTTTGGTCAGTAAAAGGAAATTTCATGGTTAAAAACATTCTTTTTATGGATCTTCTCCGGTTAATTTTCTTTAGAAAAAAATATCATTAGATAAATATTTCATAAAATTTGCAATCAGTATAACTTTTTGTTGTAACTCGAGGCCTTGTTCTTTTAGTTTGTGACTAAAATCTTTTTCCACCATAATTAATTTTACTTAATTTATCTATTTTTCTTCACCTTATTTATACCTCAATATCTAATATTTTTTCACGAACACTATCTTATTTTTATTTACCGAGTCTTACTCATCTTACTTACATTTTTTACTTTACTTACGCCTCTTCTTCTTTACAAATATAAAGAACGCCCCTTGAGTAAACTAGTCCTTGGCTTTCTGTATTGTTTATCTCTTTCTCTCATTTAATTTAATCAAATAGTTAACTTTTTAACTAATTGTGTAGTTCTAAGTTGCTTTACATGTAATGAGAATTGGTAATAGGTCAATTACTTCTCTAGTAATTTAGACAAAGTATTTTATTTGATGGAGCATTATATATATATGTTGATGAATTACACTAATAGCTTATCTTGAGAAATACGTTCTTTGAAGAGAAAATATTTTCTCAAAAAAAGAAAAATTTATACTAATAGCTTGTCTTGAGAAATATATTGTTTGTAAAGACAAATCTATCATAACTAATAATTAATATTTAATTATCAATTACAGTTAAGTTTCAAGTATGACTCCATTGATAAGTAATTTGGGAAAGTAACTTTGAAGAAGAGCCATCTTCACTGCCTATAGCTTTCTTAGCCGAATCACTCAGCTCCTTCATCCGATGACGAGCTTGTCTCCCTTCGTCACCCTCTATCAACTCTTTAATAACTCTCGCAATTTCATCGGCTTCATTAAGACCGCGTTCATTAGGATTAGGCCTTAATGCGACCTTAAGCCCTTGGTTAAGCATAACTGCATTCATTCTTTGTTCGGCATACAGGGGCCAAGCAATAAAAGGCACCCCATTAATTACGCTCTCGAGAACTGAATTCCATCCACAATGCGTCAAAAACCCGCCAGTTGACCCATGACTCAAAATCTTTATCTGTGGGGCCCATGAGGGGACCAATAGTCCACGATCTTTGATCCGGTCCAAATATCCATCCGGGAGGAATTCAAACGGGTCATCTTGACTTTCGACAGTGAAAAAAGATCCATTAGACGAGTCATCGTTTGGGCTCCTGACCACCCACAAAAATCTCTCCCCGCTCTTCTCCAACCCAATTGCCAATTCAACAAGCTGCTCGTTCGACAAAGTCCCCCCACTCCCAAACGACACAAATAAAACCGACTTGGCCGGCTGCCGGTCCAACCACTCTAAACACTCGGACCCACCTTCAAATTCCCCGCTCCCACCCGAACGGATGATGGGCCCCACCGGATAAACAGGGGGCCAATCCGGATCTTCTGTCTGCAGAGCCCGGATGGCCCCCGGCTCGAGATCCGAAAACGTATTGACGAAAATACCCTCGGCCAAACCGTACCTCTTCACGCGCTCGAGCACCTGCGCGTAAGCCTCGCCCCTGCGGTCCAAACACGGCTCGTCGAAATCCCTCCCCGACAGCGGCACGCACCCGGGTAACACGAGCGGGTCGGGCATGTCCTGATAATCACACGACACCGTTTCATGCAGCCGTGGCAAGTTCATCATGAAGAGGAAGCACATGGCGTTGGTGGTGAAGTACACGTACGGAGGGATCCCGAGCTCCCGGGCCACCTCGAAGTAATCCGCCCCGAATAGGTCCACCACCAGGGCCGCCACCAGGGCCCCCTGCTGGGCCAGGATGCCCGACAGGGCGGCCCGGACAGTGGGGAGGGAATGGAGGTGGACGAGGCGGATGGTGACCCCGTGGGCCGCCCCTCGGGGAGGCGGGCCGGGTCAAGGAAGGTGTAGGAGATTGTAGGAGGGAGGGAGCCGAGGACGGCGACCTGGGCTGGGGTGGGCTGGGCCAGGCTCGGGAGGAGGAGGGTGGCGGAGAATCCGAAGCGGCCCGAGAGGAGCTTGGCGAACTCGACGAGGGGAATGAGGTGGCCCATGCCATGGCTGGGGATGATGACTATGTGTGGTCGTCCTTCCTCCATGGCTATGGGTGTTTTGGAGCTCATTCACGGCCCTTATCTTTGAAGTGAGGTGTGGAATGTACGTGGGGCTAGTTTAGTGCTCCACCAACAAAAGCTTGCTTCATTATATTGTAGTAATGTCTCCGCCCCAAAAATATTTGTTATAGTAAGGCGGTGTTCTATTTTGCCGTATTTTGCGGTTAGGTGTGGTGGAAATGTGGTGGAATTGTGGTAGATTATTAATATGTGGGGTAGGTGAAGAGAGAGAATGTAAAAAGTAGAGGAGAAAAGTGAGGAGAGAGAAAAGTGAGAAGAGAAAAAGGTAATGATTTGCGGTGAAATGTGGTGGGTTGTGGCAAACTGCAGTACCATGTGGCACCACAGTTTGCCAACCGCAGCATAGAATACGGCCTAAGATTACTCATAAATATCTTAAACGAATTTCTTCACTTCCATAACAAACACAAATTAGTTTAGAAGATTAGGAAAATTTAAAAAAAAAATTTGCCGCGAGTTACAATATGAAATTATAGTAATTAAAAAGATATATTGCTGAAAATTATAATAGTGTTAGTTTTATTTAATTTTCTAACTTATTATATTGTAATGTACTACTTAATTTATATAATCTATTAAATATATTAAAACAAAAACCAAATCAATGTGTTGTTGCCATGTGTCACTCATCAAGAGAAAGCTATTTTTTTAAAGAAAATTATTCAAGTCATTAAATGTTACTTTGACTAATACAAAACTACCATGACATTATAAATATAATTTAAAATATTAATATGCCATAAGTTTTAAGTGGGATGAAATATGTGGGATGATATTGTTAGTTGTTATTATGTACTCCACCGTAGATACAATATAGTTTATTTGAAATTTTGACTTCTATTTAATATTAATCGATAAAGGTTGTGACTAATTTCATATAATAAATTATAAATTTAACAAAAATCATTATACTCCCTCCTTCCCATATTATCTGTCAATATAACTAATTTTCTTTTTTCCCATAATATCTGTCACTTTATATTTCCAATAACACATTAATTACTAATTTATCAAATTAACTTTATTAATTACATCTTTTTCATTCATTTTTCTTTTTTATTCACATTTTTCCTTTTTTATTCATCAATTTATTCAACATTTCCACATTTTCAATGCCCTAAATTAATGTAGATAGGAAGTTTTTTTGGTCTTTTAAATTATGTCTCAAGTGACACTTAATTTGAGAGGGAGGGAGTATATTATACTTAAAATGTGAAAACCCCATTCTAAAGATTGGTACTGTTCATTTAAACAGTAAAAATTTTACTGTTCCAATGAATGGTGTTTTAGGGGTGTTTTTGGCACATTCTTTTGTTTTTCACTTTTCACCCACCCATGCTGGTGTCAAACAGGTACAATTTCATTTTATTCTTCTTCAGTTATTCAAGAACTCTATCTCTCCTCTCCCTTCTCCCCTGAAACTGGGCAACTTCATGTTTTCTTCTTCCTTTTTGCTTATCTCACTACGGAGTTTCGATTGAGCCGATTGGTTTTCCGCGAGGCTAATTGCATGGTGGATTTAGGTTGGTTTGAGGTTTGATTTTGAATTTTAGCAGTCAGAAATTCATAATCCTTAGATTATAATCGATATTTTAGTTTTGAAGGTTTTTTTTGTTGTGCTTGATTTTAGGGTTATGTGAAGTTTTCCTCAAATTGGTAATCATTTGGAGAGAAATAAACAATGAAGGTGCAAGATTATAGGATTTTTTGTTTTGTAGTATTTGAAATTCGACTGATTGTAGCGGAAAGTTTTAGAAATTTCTGGTAGCCCATTGAACGTCTGTGCAGATGACTGGTTAACTACCCATTGCTCATTTTGTACTCTTGTTGAGAAACTCAGTCCCAAGTGCATATCAAACACTTGCCCTTTTTAGCTTCTTAAACGAAAGAAAAAACCCATGCATTTTCCTAAAACAAATTCAACCCAAAATTTCACTCCCTTGTTTCATTAGGCTCAGTGTTCCCCGCTCCGTTTCTCCATTTTTCAATATGTAGTTCCAATTTAGGGCTTATTTTCCTTGCATGTCCTGGATCATCTTCTAAAAGGTAAGTTCTCTCCCAACTTATCTTATTTTCTTTAATTGGGTTGTTTGTGGGTTTTCTTTAATTTGTTTCAACGTTTTGTGATTCTTTGTTTCAATACCATATACCCATCTTGGTTATTTGTATTGGTTGTATTGTCTAATTTAAGAACTCTTGCCAAAAGTTAATTTTCATTATGAATGCAAAAATGGTGAAATCCTAATTTGTCAGTGTATTCACCTTCTCGTCTTTGAAAGAAAAATAGCTAGCTTTTCGGGCACAAATGGTAACAATTCTCTTACCTTTCTTCTGGTGATTGTTGCCTTCCTCTTGGTTATCAACATTGCTTCCCCTTTGTAGAGTGAGTTGATCTTCTAATTCACGCTTTCTTATTTCCTTCCATTTCACTATTTTGCTTACTCTGTTTATGACCAAAATAGGGGAAAGCATGGGGATAGAACACAAAGTTGAGTTGATTGATGATTACACAATTGCTCAAAGAAGTCCATATATATATCTTTTAGAACAAAACAGCAGAGGTGAGCACTAATTCCCTTAGTTCCTTATAAATTTCCAGCCTTAGATTTTTCAATCGGCGGGAATTCATTAACAATTGTGTATGCTACTAAGTACTTATCTGTGTTGGAGATGTATATCCATTGGAGTTCGATAAAAGAAATAGTAATGTATCCTTTAATGAAGTTCCTTTTAAATTGTGAGGATCAAACGACCAAAGATATAAACCCTCCAACCCTTTGTAAGGTCACGCTCCAACAAAAAGCAATCTTACATTAAGGACCTTTTCTTTTTGGTAGAAAGTTGAGGGCAGTCTGGAAAGGGGAAGGTGTGGGATGAGCGGGAAGGAGTGAGAAATTTACTTCGCAAGAGAGCGGGCTCTAAAGGGGAAAGAAACCTTGGATTAGCAATGAGAAATGATTATTAGAATACAGGAAAACCTAGAAATGACTACAAACTTGAAGCTAAGGGATACGTTTTCACAAGTACAAAAATAATCAGTGATGAAACTTGGACGCCCCTACATCATTGCTTTAGAGTTTGCAATTGTCTCTGTGCTGTAATTTTTTAAATTTCTCATATATATGAACAGGGGTCCATCTGGAAAGTTGGCTAATTTATGATTTGTGGGGGCTAATCAATTTACTTTCTAGCAGGGCGTACTTCTATCATATGTATACACTTGATTGTTTGGAATAATTTTGTGATACCATGATAATGCAACATTTTTCTTAGTCATTTTATATGAAGTGGTTTTGGTGGGAGATGTGCATAGGATTTCTTAGGCACCTATCTCCTGCTTCTTGCAAAGGAATATAGGATGAAAATCATGTAGATGTTGATGACATTTGTTTTGTATGGATGTGTATTGGTTTCCACTTTTTGATTTTAATGTCTAACATGCGATTAGTTGAATCATAATAATACTTTATCAAGAGATATTAGGATTCAAGTTTTGCTCTCTTGATAGCTAATAGCCTATAGCTCATATTTAATGCAAGTAGCTATTTTTAGAGAGTAAATTCCTTTAAATTTGTGTATTTGACACTATGCTTCAATGAAACGTTTTTTTTTTATTCTTTTCCCTGGTGTCTCCCTTTTTCTTTGGTTCTTTGTGTTTATACTATTAGATTTTGATGAAAAGACATTCAAAGCCTACAGAGATGAGTTCAAAGAAGATGCAAAATATATTGCGAATTCGCGATGCTGGGAGATGGGACTATTCAAATTAGCAACATCAAAGGTAGTTTGGTCCATTATGTCATTCTTGGTGTGAGTAGTAATTGTTTCTATATCCCGAATAAAATCTTCTAGGTACACTCTTAGTAAGCAAATTTCTTTGGTGTGCCTATGCTTTTTGAGGCATAATATGACCCTCACGCTTTGTCGAATGGATTTTTAGATAGTGGAAAAATTGCATTTCATTGAGGTGACTTGCGCATATGCCTTGACACACCTCAACCCAGGCACAGGGCGTGTACTTCGTGTGCCTTATTTTTTTGTGTGAGAAACTGAGAATGTATTTTCCCTTTCCTCTTCTTACATACCTTTTTTCCTTGCAATAGGCTTTTTCTGTTTTTCTTCATCATGTAAATTGTTCCATATATATGTGCATTTCATCAATTTTTATTTCTGGTCTTTGAAGAAACAATCTCCTTGCTTGCATATCACATTGTTTACGTTGAATCTCATTAAGCATATTTTTTTTGGCATGGGCAACATGAACACCATGAGAAAGAACAGGGCTTAAATTGATTCTTTAAATTTAAACTAAACTAATTTTAAAGGAACTAATGAATTGAATCATTTGGGAGTTGGGACATATAGGATAGGGAACAAGAAGTTATTGGCCATAGAAATACAGAACATGAGAGTCTACTTAAAGAGGTATATGAAAGCCAACATAATGAAAATATGACGAGCAACTTTAAGATACTGATTTCTAATAGTTTTGAGGTTTGTTTTTCTTACTCATTATCTCAAATATCAAATGGATTCTACATCAAGCAAAACTAATATATAAGGTCATACCATTCTCCAAGTAGAGCTGGCTAATAGGTCAGGTCGTGTCAGGTTCGTGTTCGTGTCAAATTTAAACGAGTTCAAAATCTTCCGACCTGAACCTAACCCATTTATTAAACGGGTTGGAAATTGAAACCGTTTACCGTTTAAATTTTAAACGGGTTAATCTTATTTTGACTTGTTTACCCATTTAAGTAAACGTGTTAGAATAAAGTTACCAATTTAACCATTTAACCATTAACTCACCTATACAAAACAATTTATTATGAGATTGAAATAATGACATATCATACCCAATAATTTTCGTGGTAATATAATTCGAATTATTTATTTTCGTGTTAGAATAAAGTTATACTAACAAGTTTTACGTATATTTCAAAGAGCATTAACTGTAACTTTCACTTAAGTTTATTGATAACAGTATAATTGGGTTATAATTATGGAGCAAATGACTTGATCCATGTGACATGCCTAATTAAACGGGTTAAGTAGGTATTTTTTCGTGTCGAAAATCCTGACCTGAACCTAACCCATTTAATTAAACGTGTTTACCGTGTCAACCCATTTAATTAAACGGGTTGAAAATTTCTACCCAAACCCGTTTAATATCGTGTTAGGTTCAGGTCGGTAATCGTGTCGGGTCAGTTTTTCCCAACTCTATCTCCAAGTCAATTTTGAAGGTCTCTATTTAAGTTTTTTATAGTGAGACTCCGTTCTTTTATGCGGTAGGTTGCGATGCAGTACCATATCACACCGCACTCTTTAATTTCTACCACACTTCACCATACCACACCACAATCATTACCAATATATTTCTTCACTTTTCTCTTATTTTTTACATTCTCTCCTCACCTACTCCACCTACCACAACTCACCGCACTTCACCACACATTTTCACATTCCACCGCATCGCACCATTACCACATCGCACCAACCCTAAATACGAAAGGAACCTGAATTGGTACAATTTATTAGTCAATATCTATGTCAGATATCATTGATTCTATTTAATAACTATCTTTACTCTTACACTTAAATCATGTCAACCCTCAGTGGCGAATCCAGAAATGAAATCAAACGGGTTCATAGTCAAACATAAAAATTCAAAGTCAAACATAAAAATTCAAAACAACAAAAAAAAAAACTTACAATATTATTTTCTTTTGGATAGTTGTCCCCGACAAGGCGTCATGACTTGAAAGTATTCCATGATGTATCATTTGGTACTTTCTCGATAATTTCATCCTCAAAATAAGTAGTAACAGTTTTTTTCAAAAACTCGTCCGAGACTATGTTAAAAAAACGCTAGGCTTGAACTGTAATTGTTGCCGATAGGTTGAGTTTAAAAAAAACCAAAATAATAAACATCTCGACGGAAATGGTTATTAACCATCTAGCTTGCATTTCACTTAAATCACTCATAAAGTTAAATGCATTTCACTTAAATATAAAATTATACATAGAATGTGCATTTTCTACTATGATTGATAAAATTAGACCATTGTTATGTTTTTTTGACCTAGCTAATAAATATTATACTCTTATGGTTGATAAATATATATAATTATTAAAAAAATATTATTAAAAGTTATAAAAAGTGAAATATGGACAATTCAAGATGATTATTAAACATCTTGACTGAAGATGTGTATCATGGTTTAAAAAAAACGCTAGACTTGAGGCCTGTTGGTCTCGAACACGAAACCTCAAGCTCCCTTCTATCATGGTGGAAAAGCGCAAAAATTGAGGCTTATTGGGTCTCGAACATGAAACCTCAGGTTCCCTTCTATGAATCAGTATACGCGCGTGCCACTATGACAAGAAAGATAATATGATCCTTTTAATTGTTGCATGTTGTACATATACATACATATTTATTAAACTGATTAATTTTAAAAACAATTTTTTTTTAAGCGGGCTCACATGACCCCATGTTGGATCCGCCCCTGATGTCAAGCTTACATTGCTTCATTTCTTTAGTACCTCTTGCGTTATGATAAATGGACTCAAGATTTGCAACTTATGACATTATTATAAGTGGCATATGGACTCCATGCTTCAATTCTTACTCCCTTTAAGATGTATTCAATCAGCCAACGATATAGTAATATAGAATTAGATAATTATTAGTTATTATTTTCATGTATGTCAATTGTACTACAATAAATGTTAATTTTCTTGGATTTATTACAATATCTAAGTTAATCTAAAGTTTTATGTAAAAAATATACTCCACTCATAATTGGAACATAGCACTAGACTCACAAAGTCACAATGTACTGCTGAATATTGGGTGCGCGCAACGCGCGCATATTTTACTAGTAATTGACAAAAACTAACAAAACTACAGAAAAAAAAATCAAAAATTAGTAAACTAGCCCACTAACATATTTTTTTTAAAAATACTCCTCACTTACCTTAAAATATTATCCAAATATTAGTAACGCTTCTTTTCCATAATGTGAAGCACAATGACAACATAGGCAAAAAATTATAAAAAGATAAAAATTATAGTTAAAGTGATACTTACTGCAATCTATAGAAAACAGCCTATAAACAATATTATAATGAAAATCATATGTAAATTTCGTATTACTCATTCAATTGAACAATGACTAAGAAAAAAAATTCAAAAATAAAAAATAAAATAAATTAATCAGTGCATCGCACGAATATAAACACTAGTTAATAGTTAAAACTTAGCTAAATTAACAAATATTTTGAACACGAAGGTAGTATAACTTTTCAGGCCATTGTTGGTTAATGTTCTTTGCGTTGTTGAGATGTATCTCAAAACGCATATCGGAGTTACAATACTATTAATTCCAATTGAATAATGTGTATATGAGAGTATCGGTTTGTTGATTTTAGGTTACTAGATAATTTATTGAGTGTTTTCATCAAGGTGTAACTACATTACATTGATAAATAATGCAACATCAATTAATTAAGGATTATCAAATTTGGGAAGCAATTTTATGATATATACTCCCTCCGTTTTTATTTATATGTGGTATAGGAAATTGTGCTGAAAACTTTGACCAATAGTATTTTAATTTGTCTAATGTTTCATGTACAAAATCGATGTCATTACATTCATAATAAAAAATATTATTAAAAAGATATAAAAAATTTATATTAAAGATTATTGATTGAAGATTGATACTAAAAATCATAAATGACAAATAAAAAAAGAGAGTATAATTAAAGGTTCACCCTTTCAAGAAGATAGCCCACATAGACATAAGATTCTCCATTTAAATAATCATTACTAATTATCATACATCTCGAGTGGTGGCCGCTACACTTTTCACCATAAATTTGAAAGTGTTTTGAGATTATTTGAATGTTGTATTTTGATATTTTGTCAATTTTTTTTGGGCTTATTGATTTGAGATCAATTCTTGTACTCTGCCTTACATATATATTATGGTTTTTTTGAATAAATCCATGATCATCTTTGCTCCTAGCTTTTTCTAATTTAGGTTTTCCAAGTAAATTTTGCGCCATCTCATTGTTGTTCTTACTTTATCCATCAATTTTATTACTTTCTTAATTGTTTGTGTTTCAATCATAACCAACTATTTTCTTAACACTTTATTATTAATATTCACCAAACATAACATGTTCATGCATTTTTTTCGTGTATGAGAAAAAGACTACTTATATATGAACTCTCTCAAATCTTATATTAACGAGGCTATATTTGAGCACATTGTTATAATTCAAAAATGGTCGGACTCGAAAAAACTTTCAGATACTCTATTTTATTGTAAAAATTATATAAATTGAAGGAAGAAATTTCAATCAAGATTGTGTGATTAATGAAGTATGTTAGCATATTTTGCACGAATTGAACAAGAAATGACTATTTGGGAGATCATATTAGCATGTTTCCATTTTTATTTCTTGTTTTGACACTCGATCATAATTTTTTCACAAACTCAGAATATATTTTAAGGAATTACTAAAAAAATGCAATGTTGGTGAGGCTTTTCACTTTGTCAGGAAGTCTGTTGAAAAGTATTTTGAGGAGCCTTGACTATCCTTGAAAAAGTGTACTTCGAGGGATGTATTAATTTTTTGTAATACTTATCGAGGGATGTCTATTTTCTTTCAAGGATTGGATTTCCATCCTACTTTTTTTAGGAAAGCAATGTTCTGCTAATAATTTTCCCCATGAAACCTTGTTTTGATTAAAGTTTTAGGTTATTCCTTGTTTAGCCAACAAATATATAATAAATCAAATAACTTTATGAGTTATACTAACATTATATAACACGCAAACACACATATATACTCGCATGTTAAGTTCTTTAAGAATATTATATAACTCACTATAAAACAACAAAGAATAACTAAAATTTAGAATGAAATATTCTTTGAATTTGCTCACTAACACATTGACACATTGTAAGAGTCACCGAAGTTTGTTATAAATTCCATATTGGACAATGGACAATTGACATGATCCTTTTCTATCAACATACCTACCAAACGACATAACTAGTCTCCTAATTAGTAACACCTACTTATGTTACTTTGCAAACCATCAAAAAAAGAAAAGAAACCTCGGTCTTCTTCTTAGGCATGGCCCTTTGATCTCCATTTGAGAGCCACCTTTGCAAGCATTTTTGTTGAGGCACCATCTTCATCTAAAGCCTTCCTAGCCGCCTCCTTCAATTCTTTAGCCCTGGAACAAATCGTCTTACCTTCTTCTTCCTTCATTAACTTCTTAATCACTCTACTAATCTCATCTCTCTTAATTAACCCGTCTTGGTTAGCCTGAGGTCGAATTGCCACCTTAATCCCCTCAGTCAGTAGGACCGCATTTGTCTTCTGTTCAGCATATAACGGCCACACGATTAGAGGCACGCCATGAGTTATGCTTTCTAAAGTCGAATTCCATCCACCGTGAGTCAAAAATCCGCCTGTCGAGGGATGACTTAGCACTTTAATTTGCGGGGCCCATGAGGGTACTAGTAGGCCGCGATCTTGGATCCGATCCACAAACCCATATGGCAAAAACCCGAAAGGATCTTCCGGGTTTTGGGGCCTAAAATACGACCCGCTTGAAGATGCATCGTCCGGGCTCCGAACCACCCACAGGACCCTCTCCCCACTCATTTCCAACCCATATGCCAACTCTTGAACTTGCTCAAATTTTAGGGTCCCACCACTTCCAAACGACACAAACAAAACCGACCCATCAGGCTGACCATCCAACCATTTCAAGCACTCATTCGACCCGTTAGGCGGGTCATCACCCGATCCAGATTGTACTATCGGGCCAACCGGGTAGACAGGTGGTCTACCCGGTTCCTCCTTCAAAAGGGCCTCAATTGGGCCGGACTCCAACTCCATAAAGCTATTCAACAAAATCCCATCAGCCAAACGAACCCGCTTACAATTATGTAGGATCAACTTATACCCTCGGCTGGCCCGGTCCTGGGCGGGCTCCACGAAGTCCCGCCCGAGGAGTGGGACGCACCCGGGTAAACGGACCGGGCCAGGCATATCACGGAATTCGCACTCAACCTCCTCATGCAAGGTGGGCAAATGGAGCATAAAATGCAAATTCATCGCCGAAGTTGGTACATACAAATAAAAAGGGACATTCATAACCTCCTTTGAAATCTCCAAAGCGTCGAGCCCAAAACAGTCGACCACCAGAGCCACCACCCTGGTTCGTTTGGCCAATGAGCCGAGCGAGTCACGAATTTGGGTCAGTGATCGGGTCACAGAGAGGAAGACCCGGGACTCAGGGTTCGAGTCACCTGGAGGTAAATCGTCGAAATTGATAGGTGAAAGGAGGGTATGATCGATTTCGCAGTTATTAGGTATGGTTGTTTTGAGAAGATTGGTGATAGGTTCGAGGGGTTGACCGACTATGGTGGGGATGATTAGGGTTATGGCTAAGCCGTGGCGGCTAGCCAAGACCTTGGCTAGCTCGACCAAGGGGATCAGGTGGCCCATTCCTGGGCTTGTAAGCATGGCAATGTGGTTCTTTTCATTAGACATGGTTGTGGCATGGGGGAAAATGGTTTCTTGGGTGTTTGTGTTTTTTTTGATATTTGATGAATTGAATAACTATTTTGGTTTCGTTATTAATTACAGGTTGAGGAGTTACTTAAGTTTCAGACTATAAATAGTGAATGGCTATTTTTCCATATTGTTTTTCTCTCGCTCTCATTAATTTCATCAAAAATTTTCTCTTTTTTTCGTAATTGTTTAGTTCTGATTTGCTTTTTACATGTAATGAAAATTGGTAAAATAAGTTATTACTTGCCTGGTAATTTAGATAAAGTATTTTACTTGATGGCTCAATATATGTGTCGATAAATTATTTATACTTTAATTTAACTATACATACTTTATATCGATGAATAATTTTAGAGAGAGTACCATTTCATTGATCATGTTTATGTTTACATTGAGAAAAATTCATATTGATAGCTTGTCTTGACAAATATGTAGTTTGTTAAGCCAAATTTATCATAATTACATTCAAATATGACTCAATTGATTGGCAATTTGGGCAAGTAACTTTGACGAAGAGTCATCTTTACTATTTATGGCCTTCTTAGCCGAATCATTCAACTCCTTCATTCGATGGCGAGCTTGTCTCCCTTCATCACGTTCCATCAACATTTTAACAACTCTGGCAATTTCATCGGCCTCATTAAAGCCATATTCATTAGGACTAGGTCTTAATGCAACCTTAAGCCCATTAGGGGACTAGTAGCCCAAGGTCTTTGATACGATTCAAATATCTATATGAGAGGAACCCAAACGGATCATCTTGACTTTGGGCAATGAAATAAGAGGTGGTAGAGGACCCAAACAGATCATCTTGACTTTGGGCAATGACACAAACAAAATTGACTTGGCTAGCTGCTGGTCCAACCACTTCAAACACTCATATTAATCAGACTCCCCACTTTGATCCGATCGTATAATGGGCCCAATTGGGTAGATCGGAGTCCAGATCGAATCTCTCGTTTGGAGACTCCGAATAGTACTCGACTTGAGATCCATATATGTATTGACCAAAATCCTTACCTAGCAGGGGGAGGGAGTCGAGGACAGAGGCCTGGGCCTCGGTGGGCTGGGCCGAGCCCGGGATGAGGATGGTGGCGGAGAAGCCGAATCGGGCCACGAGGAGCTTGGCGAGCTCGATGAGGGGGATCATGTGGCCCATTCCTGGGCTGGGAACTACCACAATATGTGAGGAGTTTCCATGGCAAAGAAACTAGCTAGTGATTATGGTTGTTTGGGCGTTTAATTTTGAGCTTTAATTGGGTGATGATTTTTGGCATAGAATTCACCTCTTCTTCTTATATTTGATTTAGGGTGTGGAATATTTGGTATCTGTAAATTAAAGCTATAAAATGCGTTTAATATAGAGTAGGATCTAGCCTGCTCTCCCATATATAACACTATAAAATCATTGTTCAACTGTAGTAATTAAATATGTCCGAGATAAATTGAAGTTAGCTTTGTTTAGATTAGTTTATGAGCATTTTTATTTCAATTTTATGAGCATTGAATTTTATTAATAAATTACGAGTGATAAAATGTTCACCCATATATGCATCACAAAATGTAGTCATTTGGTACAAATGGCAGAATTAATTGTCCATTGTTAAGCTAAATAAAATATTTTAAAAAAACATCGCAATAATATGTTCATTGATCATAAATGTCAAAATCAACTAGCAAAAACCAAACTAAACAAGAAACACCATCACAAAAACATGATCCTTGATCATGATGGCGCTTTTTTTTTTTATACAAGATAATATATCAAATGAAGCAATTAACCACCTAATTAAAGTTACACAAACTTAACTATATATTGCTTAATTAACCGTGCATATTCATCGAAGGTTACAGCAAACCCTTTACGATTAAAGCTTAATTAACCCTTTGATGTCCATTTAAGAGCCACCTTTGCAAGCATTTTAGTTGAAGCACCATTTTCTCCTAGGGCATTCTTAGCAGCCTCCTTCAACTCCATAGCTTTGGAACGAATCGTTTTACCCTCTTCCTCCTTCATTAAGCTCTTAATCACTCTGCTAATCTCGCCTCTCTCGATCAACCCGTCCTGATTAGCCTTAGGCCTAATCGCGACCTTAATCCCTTCGGTCAACATGACCGCGTTCGTCTTCTGTTCAGCGTATAACGGCCATGCGATTAGAGGTACCCCGCGAGATAAACTCTCAAGGGTCGAGTTCCATCCACAGTGAGTCAGAAATCCGCCTGTCGAGTGATGGTTTAGGACTTTCACCTGTGGGGCCCACGAGGGGACCATTAGCCCACGGGCCTTGACCCGGTCTACAAACCCGTTTGGTAAAAACCCGAATGGGTCCTCATGGGTCTGGACCGTGAAGTAGGACCCGCTTGAGGAGGTATCGTCCGGGCTGCGGACCACCCATAGGAACCTCTCCCCGCTCATCTCAAGCCCGTGCGCCAACTCTTGAATCTGCTCCCTCGTCAGGGTCCCACCACTTCCGAACGACACGAACAGGACCGACCCACCGGGCTGCCCGTCCAGCCACTTCAGGCACTCGGCCGACCTATCCGGACCAGACGGGTCGGCTGGTCCCGGGCCGTCCTCTGACCCGGACTGGACGATTGGGCCGACGGGGTAGACGGGCGGCCTGCCAGGCTCGTCCTTCAAGAGGGCCTCAATCGGGCCGGGCTCGAGCTCCACGAAACTATTCAACAAGATCCCATCCGCCATGCACGTCCGCTTCGAGTTATGGAGGATCCACTTGTACCCGCCGCTGGACCGGTCCTGAGTGGGCTCCACGAAGTCCCGCCCGTGGAGAGGGACGCACCCGGGCAACCTTATCGGTTCGGGCATGTCCCGAAACTCACACTTAACCTCCTCATGCAACGTGGGCAGATACAACATAAAATGCAAATTTATCGCCGCAGTCGGTACATATAGATAAGAAGGAACGTTGAATTCCTTGGCAATCTCAAACGCGTCGTGACCGAAACAGTCGGTCACGAGCGCGGTCACCCTGGCACGGGCAGTCAGGACCAAGAGGGAGTCCCGGATCCGGTCAAGGGACCGGGTCACGGCGAGACAGATCCGGGTCTCGGGCTTGGACCGAGACCCAGGAGACAGGTCGTCGAAGTTGACCGGGGTGAGGAGGTTGTAGTCTATGTCGGCCGGTAGGGTCTGGAGGACGTTGGTGATGGGCTCGAGTGGCTGGTCCGATATGGTTGGGATGAAGAGGGTCACCGCGAACCCATGCCGGGTCACCAGGACCTTGGCTAGCTCGACCAAGGGGAACAGGTGGCCCATCCCTGGGCTAGTTAGCATGGCTACTTGGTGCTTTTCATCAGACATTGTTAGATATATTCCAAGATCAAATTGGTTTAATTTCTTAGGGTTTGTTTGGGTTACAGAGATGTAAAATGTATGGAGAGATGATTAATTTTGGTATGCTAATCAGAGATTATGATGATTAATCATGGCTATTCAAATGGATAATCGTGTTTTATTTGAAAGAGATCAGTGATTATGTGAATGTTGAAGGTGTTATGTAATGGTGTGCAAAGAATCCGCGGTAAATTGGGAGGTTCACATCCTTTGTGAGAAAAATTGTAGACGAGGATTTGTTGGAGTAGTAGTGTTGTTTATAGATGTGATCATCTATTAATAACTACCAATTATCTATCAAAAAGAGGAAAAAAAAAACTACCAATTAACTTCCATAAGAAAAAACTACCAATTAACGAATTATTTTGTTTGAAAAGAAACTTGAATAAATTGGCTTCAATATAATTGTGATCTATCATACGAATTATTCCACCTCTAACAATATATATATATATGTAACAAAATATATTATTGTAAGAATATAAAGTAGTAATCTTTTGATGAAATTATTGAACAATAATACATGATTAGGAGTAACAAATTGTTTAAGTATCGAGTTTTTCATGAAATTAATATTTACTATAGTTTTTGACTAATTCTATACTCTTTCCGTATGTCACGAATCCGGTGGTAACGAAGGGAGTATAAATGAGAGTAGAATATAAGTTGCCTGTAGAATTACCACCAACCATACCTTTGAAGCTCTGTTAAAAAGTTTATACTTGTGTGTAGATTACAATTGTAGCACCTGTTGTATGCAGCAAAGAATTTCATAATCACAAAAAAATTAAAATGTACAAAATGGGATCGACTATAATCAAAATCCAACAAATACAAATGAATCTTCCCACTCGGATCGAATCAACTATTGATCATCGATCAGCAGCTCCATCACCAAATCATTCCAGGAGTCGATCGGGCCAGGCAAGCACCAATGCAAGCAATCATTCTGAACCCTAGCCTTCTCGTCCTTAGCAAAAGGCTGGTACTGCCTGTAGGGGCCCGGGTGCCCATCGGGCCTCGATAACGACAACCCGGTAGTGTCAAGCAGCTTCAAGACTGGCCCGTGCCCGGCCCTGGACCCATTGACTGCCTTCTCGAACTCGTCCAACTCGATCTCGTGCATTACATTGTCCACAAATGATATGTTCCATTGACCCTCTTTGAAGGGGACTTTTCTTTCGCATGTCCCCCCACTGAACCACTCCCCGCCTTCGAAGTGGTCCGGGGTCACGGTCCGGAAGAAGACCGTGGCTTTGTGGCTCGAGCTAGCTAGGAAGCCCAGCACGAGCCGCATTGCCTTTCGGTACGCATGGTCGAACCCTAGCTCGGTGAGGTTCCTCTTGGGGCAGTAATGGCACCCTTGGATGGTGTTGTTTTCGTAGTATACAGCGGTCTTGAGAAACCACTTGCCCCCTGCGATGGTTGCATAGTCGAAGTCGTTGAGTTGGGCGGTCCATTTTGGGTCGAGTTTGTCTAGGTGAAGCTCGGTTTCGGATGTTGAGAACCCGTTGTTGTCTTCGTATATGTCGGCTTTGAGGAGGAAAGGGGACCAAATGACTGCGACGGTGAAGTTGTAAGAGGGGAAACGCCATGTCTTGGATTTGAACTGCTGGTCATGGTAGATTTCCTCGGCTTGGTCCACCTGCAAAATATAATGTGGCTATAATTAGGTCTAGATTCATACTGATTGCCACATACAACAACAACAACATCTGCTAGAGTGGGTCCTATTTATACTGAGTTTGTATTAGAAGGTCCAAATGTAGGCATGCAGCTGCCTACGACTTTTGTCATCAACCCGAAGACATAGTAAGTGTACTAATAAATTTGCTAGGTCTAGACAACTACCGAACTGTGGGTCCTGCTTTCATTAGATCTAGGGAGATCCTGCTGTAACGAGCCCTACCCCAGCAAACATTACTGTTCGTGAAGAGACTGATTTCACAAGAGTGAGTACAAAGCCATGCACTTCCCAACACAAGTAAATTGGCAATAGTAGTATTTTGGTAAGAAAATAGAAACTTGTAGAAGGGTGTTGAAACATAACTTTCATAGCCAACCCATATTAGCCTGGCACCCACAAAAGGCAAAGAAGAGGTTCTCTTTTCACATGACCCACTAATCAAAAGGACAAGACAATATATAGGAGATCAAATCAAGCATTTCAATATAGATGCAACATATCATAAGGCTTCTAATACAAGGAGAGGGTCCATGCCTTGTAGACTAAGCCAAAGAAAAGTTAGCCATGATAATACTACTTCACATCTCAGTCTTTCTCTCTCTTTGATCCACACAAAAAGAGCAAGAATAAGGTGCTATATATGCCAATCATAATGCAAAAGAAATATTAGATCTTAACCACTTACATTGATTCATTTATTTCCTTTTCTAGTTAGGTATGTGATTGTCCCTACTACTTTAAGAAACCTAGAGACTTTGAGTACTAATAAACAAATGTATATAGTATAACAAACCATGCCACTCACGGCGTAAAGATTACACATACATAGCATATACATAAGCCGAATATATTGGTCGTTTAGGTCAGATTCATGTCTTATTAATTTGGGGTAAACATGTACAATTTATTCAAGTTGGATACCACTTGACTACTTCAAGTCGTAGCTAGCTATGTTCAAGTCTACTATTAGTTTTTTGCTTTTTCCTATAGCTTGCTAAGAAAATACAATCAACACCCATAAGGTAAAATTAATTATCATGACCGGTAAGTTGGTAAATTTGGGTTATGAAACCTCCAATCTTTACAACATATTCAAACTTACTCAATCTTATGTTAATCCTACGCTAACTACCTGCGAAAAGAATTCGCCTAAATGCAGGTAAGTTTAAGGGGTCTACTAATGGACCATCAATATGCAAGATTTAGCGATGGCAATAAATTGGGTTACGCAAACTTATCCCAGCATATTTATCCTACCCTAACTTACCAACGAAACAAATAGGGTATAGGTAGTTTATTAAGGGGTCTACTAATGGACCATCAACATGCAAGATGGTACTACTTGGGCATATACCCAAAATGGTTTCCTACACACTTATTACTCAGTTAGGAATGTATTGACACTTTAAATTTACCTGTGCAAGAGTACAAATCAAGGATTGAACATGATTTCTAGATATTGAATCCCCAATGAATGCCCACTTCTTGTTCCTCATCAAACCCAGAAATCTCTCAGGATTGAACTTGGGCAACTCGCAATCCCTCGGACTCCACCTCCAATACAAGTAACCCGAATCGGGTCGCCCGTTTTTCATGCAATTCTGATGATCTTCAATAAATTTGCAGGTGTTATTGTTGTAAACCGGCTCGGATGGGTTCGGTATCCATTCCCCTTTGAAGAGGTCACATTTTGGTTTTGGTCCATTCTTGGGAACTTCAGTTGAAGGGATAGACAAAGTTCCTAGAAATTAAAATTCAATCAAAACCCGTTATCTGTACTTAAAATGAAATGGGTACTTCGGATTTTTTGAATTTGAGCTGAAAATCGCCAGAAAAATCAGAACTTCGGCTAAATGGTGATGAACATAGCAAGCTAAACACAGAAAAGAAAAAAAAAATCTTTGAGCATAAGTTTTGAATTCAAGTAAAACCCATCGCCAATCTTTACCTAATGTAAAATGGGTACTTTGGATTTTTTGAATTTGAACAGAAATTGGCCAGAAAAATCAGAACTTTAGCTAAACTATGATGAACAGAGCAAACCAAACACAGAAAAGAAAAGAAAAAAAAAAAGGTCTTTGAGCATAAGTTTTGAATTCAGTTAAAACCCATCACCAATCTGTACTTAAACTATAATGGGTACTTCATATTTTTCATGTTCAAACAACATTTTTCTGGGAAAATCATAACTTTGGTAAAACTGTGCTGAATAAAGCAAACCAAACAGAGAAAAAGAAAGTGTCTTTGAGCATAATTCTGACATGCAAATAAACCCCATCATCAATCCATACTCAAACTATAATGGGTACTTTCAATTTTCCTGTATAAACCACAATTTGCTCAATAAATATGAATTTTTGCTCAACAGAATGCAATCTTATGAAACAGTAGATTACAGAAATTGACAACAAACCCAGAAATCATACCATTATCAGAGGTGGGGAGCTCAGTTTCTTGGGCATCAATGGTGGAAGTAAAATCAAAGGGATTGTAAGAGAAAAGGTGAAAAGCAAGGGCCAACAAGAGGAACAAAACCACAAACTTTACTAAGAAAGAGTTGTGTTTGTATAGAGAGAAGGGCTTCAAATTCAATGGGATTGAAATTGAATCTCCTCTCATTTGGTATCTTCTTTTTCTTCAACTTCAAATTCAACTTGTTTGAGTGTTGTTTAGAGGGCTTGAATTTGTCAAAAGGATGAAGGATGGATGAATAAATGTGGATTAGATTAATGGAGGAAGAATCATTAGAAAGACTGAAAGAGTGTTTAAAGATGTGAAGATGGGTTTAATTATATACTAGTATATCTTTTTCAGATGATTTAATAATCTAATGAAGTAGAAGAAAACAAGGAAAATAAAAGTAAAAATGGTGGAAATGATTCAATTGAATGAAGGTGTAAGAGATGTTTGTTTTGTTGTATTGATGGTGAGTTATGCTATGTAGGTGGTGGGTGGATGTATTGTATACAGTTATGTTTTGGTCGCTCTCTGGAATCAAGATCACAATAAGGTCCATCTTACATCATTTTCAGGACCCTATTTTGACAAATAGCCGTGGAGTGGTGACATTATTTTTGCTATTATTATTTATACGAGATATTCCGACTTATTTTCCGGTAAAAAATGTAAAAAAAAATGTTTAGGTTGATGTCAACTATCATTTCACTTTTCAATGTTAAGGGTAGGTCAAAGTTACATAACCCTAATCAACAATAAATTCTGCAATTAATGTTTTGTGCGTCAGAAAATAGATCGGAAAGACCCTATAAATAGTTACAGCAATGATAATGTCACTTCATAATTATTTGTCAAAATACATAACCCTTAAAATAATTACATCAAAATATGAGGATCTTTCAATGGCATTTTGGATATACCAGTCTCGTGTTTTCCTTTCATAATAACACTTAGTTCAACTATTTTTTACTTTATGATATTTATCATTTTATATTTTCAATGAGGAGATATAAAAACTAGTTATTGTACATTAAAGGGAAAAAATAATATGATTAATTTCTATAAATACATTATTACATACAATAATATCATATTTCTATCATTTACTTTTCATATTTACAACAAAAAAAAAATTAAATATGTCTAACAGATAAGGTTTGTTTAGTTAGAGTGTTGCTTATATTCTTTTGCGTAGCCAACACATCCAAACTTTCTTATAATTAATAATTAATACTCACCTTTAAAAAAATCAGTGTAAAAAATTATAATACATCATAATTTGATGAAATATAAGACTGTTTAAAATTTAGTTCATTGGAAAAGACAAATATCATCACCTTCCTATTTTATTTATTTTACCCTTAATAAATAAACATGTTGGAATTTTAACCAACATGAATCAACATTTTAACTCATAATAATTGATGCAAAATAATATCCTTAAAACATGTCAATGTTTTGTGAACCCTATTAAATATCCTTAGGGCATTTGGCATGCGTATTGTAAAGTCTAGTTTATCAAGATTCTAATATCTAGTGACGAAAATAAGATCTCATTGCTAACTAAACAAGTTAAAAGCCTGACATTCGTTCATAAACAAATAATAAAATAAATAAATAAGAGTCCAAAGTTAGTACTTAGTACTCCTCACTTTTTTTATCCAATTTTTAATTAATTTTTTTCATTTAATATTATTTAATATTTTATAATTTTAATAATATATTTATTATGTTTATCTACTTTACCCTTTATAATTAATTTAAGTAATACAAAGAGAAAAAAAATGAATGTATTTCAATAATTTTCTTTTTACTGCCTTATAATTTTATATGATATTGATTTTTCCACAAAATCCCTACAAGTCGCATAAATAAATACAAGCATTATTTACCATTTTTCAATTTTTTTCCTTGGATTCAATTATATCGGTGTGACTACCTTATAAATGAGTTTTTATTAAATACTCTTTATCTATTTAGTAAGGTAATCCCTCTAACCATACTAATCAGTCTGAGAACTACCTAATAATTTAACCTGAAGAAATCCCAAAAAACATCTTGAATATATAATCAAATTAAAAATAAATAAAAGCATGAACTGTAGTAAAGTGGAAATAAATCATTTCCATAAAAGAATGCACATGGCAATTATGGGGTTAACAAATATTAGAATAAGGGGTTAGGTTAATCACACCCATAATTGCATGTTGTAATACCCCATCAGTAAGAATTTGCAGAAAAGCCTGCACGTGTCTAGTGTTTTTTGTGACCTAGTTTAGATTTATCCCTTCAAAATACTCTCTCCTTCTTAATTATTTGTCACCATAATTAATTTATTAAAATAATAAACATAATAAGGATGATGCTCTATAATAATAAGGATTACGCTCTATATAAACACAATAAATAGAGTAAAACTTTGCCGCATATATGTAATGATAGAGAATATCAATTAACTTACCCAATAGTAAAATTTCAAGTTTTATGACTTTATAACAACAATTAGAATAATATAAATAGTAATATTTAGGAACGTGTGTAAACTTTAAACTTTGTAATGGGAGAGTTTTATCTAGAGCATCATCCTTATTATATCCAAGATAATGTGTCTTTCGAGAAATGTATATAAGTTGAGTAAATGAAGTTGAATATGTTTGAATAGAAAAGTTATATATATTGAAGTTAAAAAATATAACATTATATTATATATAAGTGTGTAAAAAAATGTCGTGATTATTTTATCCCTGCAGAGACGAATAGATCTTTACTAATGACTCATGAGATAACTTTTCCTTTAATGGTGTGTTTGGTAGTTTTTCAAGCCTAGTCTTCCCTTGAGAAACTTTTTCCTGAGGCTGTGAGGAAAATAATAGGTCTCACATCAAAATTTTTCTATATGTTATGGAAAACCAAACATAGGAAATTTTGTCAACTTAAAAAAGTTGATCAACTTTTCCGTGAAAATTTCTCAACTAAATGCTCCATAAGAAAGGAAACAAACAAAACTAAAGATTTGATTCTAATTCAGGGAAATAAATTGTTACAAAAAGTATAAAATGCAGAAGAGCTTTGTGAAAACTGAAAAGCAGGCATGTATAGTATTGAGTGCCAGTGCTAGGGGACAACTTCCATCTTCAACCCAAATGTCTTATTGTCTTTTGGCTAAAATAATCTCATCCTAACTCTTTTGAGAACATCTAAAAGCATGCCCATTGTGTTGGAAACCAAAATGAGCCTCATTTTAAAAATAGATGTTACCTTCTTAACCCTATTATTTAAATTCAATATCCTCGTTACAGTCCATTGGAAGAAAGAAAAGCAAAAAAAAAAAAAAAAAACTATTACGTATTAATTGTTTTATAGTGTTGTATTTATGCTTTGATCTTATTTGATTTAGTTTGTTGTAATTGTTTAAATGATGTATTTTACTGTTTTGTGCAACTATTGTTGCAAATTCTAAAGCGCAATTTAGGCTTTGAACAATGGAAAAAAGAAAAATAAATCAATCTAAATGATTAATAAATGGGTTGAATCAGGTTGATTCATTATCAATATTAAAAAAATAACAGATTTTCATGTCAAACTATCAAATTATGATAACTTTAGATCAAGTTGTAGCACTGTCTCAGCCCTCAGGTATTTCATGTTGGATTTGGTTTTGAGAACTTTTCAACTTTGGGTTAACATCTATGCATTTTATATTTATATTTAACTCAGTGATTAACTTCATGGTTAAGTTTGGATGAATTTTTTTTGGGTTAAAAAAAAGAAAAGAAAGGTAAGCTATAAAATTTAACCGATCATTTCTCTTAAAATTCTACCTAAATTAACCAAAATTTAATTCCACGTCTTCAACTTGAATTTGAGTTGAATTTTTATTTAGATCCTCTATTAATTTCAACTCAATTTAATATTTATTGTCACTTTGATTAAAGGTCAGACTAATCCAAGTGCTTAGATGATTGGGTCAACCAGGTCCGGCCAGCCCAGCCCAGCCCAACCCAACAATGAAACTTCTTGTGTTCTAACAAGGCCTATCAGGTGACCCAATTCAGATCACAGTGTCTACTGTCGAGGGCTGAGTGCAGTCCAGTCTGGACTGAAATTTGACTGGATAGGACTGGAACGAAAAATTTCGGTCCAGTCCTCGATCCAAGGAATTTTCATTTTCAGTATTCGGTCCAACTCCCGACCGAAGACCGATCAAATGTCCGAACTCTTTTAATGACATATCAAATTTTTAGGGTTTATACCACCTAACTGCCTCGGTCCCTTGCCCCAGTCCCCAGCCCCCACACTCCGTCGGTCCCTGTAACTTCAATTGCCTAGAGCTCATCTAGAACTCCAATCAACCACCTACTACTTCACCAGTTTCCGACAAAGTTCGGTCCATTCGGTCAGTCCAATCTCGAAACAAAAAAAGACGGGTCGATCCAGTATAAGACCGAACTTGTTTCAGTCCTATCTTCATGCCAATCTTCTAGTTCAGTTCTCGGTCTATTCAGTCTAGTCCCAGACCGATGCTCAACCCTAATATTCTCTCTCTCTCTCTAACCTGTAGTAGGCTAACTTTAAAATACATTTAAAAAAACCTCATATTTGCAGTAGCCACACTAGCCAGTAGCCACAAATGGCATTACAGAAAAATTATACCCTCGTAACCCTCTCAAATAAATGCCATTGCCAGCAGTAAACCCAAGAAAGGATTTCACAAGATACAACCCCTTGAAACTTTGCTCAGCTAAATTTGACATTTTTACTACATACATAAATCAATGATAACAACAAAGGGGCAATTCCTTCTTGCCCTTTACTACACAACTATACTCTCCCAAACAATCCCCCAACATAAATAAACAAGAAACATTTGTTATACTAGACTATATAGAATACTTCTTTTTCCTCATCAAAACTTCATATAATATAATCCACACCAGGTTAGCCTAGACAATTATGCAGTACCCTTCAAACAAGAGCCTTTGAATTCTGCTTTGATCCATGTTTTTTATTGATTGATCAACCGGCTTCTCTCGATGTCAAGGTTCGAGAATCGATCAAGGTTTTTGGTGCTAAGTTACCGATTTTGGGACTCTCATCCCGAACCCGTGCTTCACCTTTTCAACCCTGAGACAAATTTGAAACCAATTCATCTTGTTAGAATTTAGATTGATGAAGATCCAAGTTTACGATATATATGGGATCACATACAACTTAAGCAATAGTTTAGGGTTTAGGCGCTCGCTTAGGGTTTAGGACATTGCTTAGGGTTCAGGGTTTAAGGTTTAAGTGCTAGTTTAGGGTTTAGGGTTTAAGCGCTAGTTTAGGGTCTACGGTTTAGGGTTGATGGGAAGATTCTCTAGTTTCTTTGAGTCAGAAAGGCCACAACCCACAAGTGTGTGCCTCATAGCATCCATATCACCCATAGAAACGGACCCCGCATCAAAACTTTCTCATTCCTTTAATACAGACAAACGTAGGAAATTTATAAACCTGGAAAAGTTGGCCAACTTTTTCTCGAAAATAATCCAACCAACCCCTTAGATATATTAAGGTTTGTTGGAGATAGCGCTGGCGAAAAATCGGATAAATTTAGGTCGGTCAATATCAAAATTCGGATGACAAACTGATATCCGGACCCAGTCTTTTTCGAGGCCGCGAATTGAGACCAAGCTAAATTTGGTCAAAATCATGTTCGGACCAAATCGGGTCTTTTCCGAGTCAAACAAATTCGAGTATTCACGCCGGACAAAATTTTGCCAGCGCTAGTTGGAACTCAGGTAAGACTAGGGCTGATTACTTCTCAATCTCCTTAGACGCAGCATAAGCAGGACCCACAATAACTACTAGGTGATGGTACTTTGTTTGGGGAGGGGGCACAAAGTAGGTATATATATATATATATATATATATATATATATATATATATATATATGAGGCCTCTAAGTTTCATGATTTTGTCGATTTTTCTGACATTTTCTGCTACACACATTCATCAGGAAAAAGCAGGACTTACGTAGGGGCAAGTTTCCCAAGGCAATCAAGCTCCATCCCGGTGTCTTCATCAACAACTCTCCCAGAGATTTCAACGATGTAGGATCTGTTCCGGGAAGCCGGAAGTCCTCTGCTGATGAGCAACTCCAGGTCCTTCTGATGGAGTTCTCTCCCATTCACGAACACGCCAGTGTTTCCACCCGCACATTTGTCAGGAATCGGATAGTTGAACTCTTCAATGCACGGCTGCAAAAGTGTTCGAAAACATTTCAAGAAACATTTGATCGAAAACTAGTCAGTGAATAGAGGTTTAGACTTCTAGAACTTACCGGAATAATGCCAAGACATGGACCGCCCATCACGCCCCAGAACCCTGCTCGGTAGTCATACCTGACAAAATGAAAAATGTCATTGAGCACTTGGAAGTTGAAACAGTTTATAATCATGCTCTCGCACATTTGAGGCCCGAAAATATCCTGCTAGATAATCGTTCCAATTGACCCAAGATTTCAAAATCGTTCAAAAACATGATTGTTAACCTGATATTGTGGTTGAGACCGGTTTCAGTTGACCCAAGATTTCAAAATTGTTCACAAACATGATTATTAACCTAATGTGGAGGTTCTGAATCCTCTACAAAGCAGGGTAGCGGTCTGATGAAGCAATTTTACCCCCTAAATCAATAAATCTAGAGTGACTGATTCCAATTGACCCAATATTTTAAAACCGTTTAGTAACTACCACTCCATCAAGCCAAAGTCCAATGCGATGAAATGCCACAAATGTTTGCATATAAATCAATGAGTTAAGAAAACACATCTACTTGGAGAAACTTACCAGTATTGCCCAGGATAGATGGGACCCGCAAGCTTTTCCGCCTTCTTGACCAATCTATCCGGTATGAGATGCCCGTTGACTGACACATTCCTCTTCCCACTTTGCACAGCGTGATTGGACTTGGAGAAATCTTTGAAGCTCTTCTTTATAATACCCGCCAAGAATGCATCCACCCCTCCTTTCTTCCCCTTGGGTGGCTGATCATCTTCCCTATACACATCCGTTGAGTCTTGTGATGCGCCGTTATTTGCATAGTCTTTGAGCGAAATTTCCATCTCGGTTGCCAACGACTCCTTCAAGGAGTTCTGCCTCATGGTGTTCTTGTTTGGCATCACTCTCTCTTGATCGGACCGGCTGCTCAAATTCCCCTTCCCACAGCGGTTCACAGCCCGGTATTTCGAGGTGTAGTCAAACGGGTCATGGAGGGGTGACCCAGGAAGAGAGGAACTTGTTGGTTTCTCAGCTGCGAAAGTGACCAAATCGTCTGAGAAATGCTCATCCTCTGAAGTAGTAGCAGAAGCCGAGTGAAGATTGTGCGTTTCTTCAGACTTGTTGGAGCTCGCACGGGCCCCAGATGATGAGGAAACAGGCTCTCTATCCATAGCTTGAAAGTCATAGACCGAGTTAGCATAGTCCTCGGAGCAAAAGCTGGCATTATCCTGCCTCGTATGTCCAGCTGTGGTTGGTTTTCCTGATGGACCGACCAAAACAAGCTTCTCATCGACAAGGGCAAAGGAGACAACCGAGGAGCAGGCCCCACAGGACATTTTCCACTCGCCCTTTTTGCAAGCGACATTTTTGGGCAGTTTTAGGAGCTCGAAGCAGTTGTGACATGTCACAAACGGGGCCCCACCAGCTAGTGGATAACATCGGCGTCCTCCATGGGATAGAACCACCCTTTGGGGTCTACCGCGAGGAAAAGAGCCCACCTCGAGGTTGAGTTCACTCGGCCACCTCGATTGAGGTTGTGGGTTACAAGAGCCCAAAGGAGGAGGAGCGTTCAACATCCTAGAGTTGTACCTGTGTGGCGGTGGGCCTCCCAACCCACTATGAACATCGTGATGGTGGCACGGTACGTGATCCTTGGTAGCGACATGAGGAAACCTTCGATTGTTGCCAAATGGGATGGGAGGCGGGGGGTGCCGTTCACAACATTGATAGCATGAACAAGAGAGGTGGGGGAGGGCCATGTTGTACATGTGTGGGTCAAAAGGGTCCGGTTCAGGGTTCACGTGGTGAAGATGGCTTGGACCCCTTCGCGGGGGCCTCCTAAACGCCTGAGGCTCAAAAGGGTCCCCAAAACCAGGACCAGGGTTCGAGCTGGGCATTGGGTTGGGGTAACCATGACTAGCAGCTATAGGATATGGTTCGCGAGAAAATTGCCTAGAAACTCGTTGAAAGCTAGATGGGTGATCGTGAAAGAAGTCATCACGATCACCATAAGGTTGGACATTAGGTGCTCTAGTATGATGCTCCAAGGGAACCTTGTCCCGTGATTTCTCACCCACATTGTTGTTAACCCGACTCAATTGCTCCTTCAATTCATCCAACTTCCTCAACAGCTCCTCCCTCTCAGGATTCACACTCTCACCTCGAGTAGTATGAGTTCCATTTCGATAGTTTGAATCAAAACTATACTTAGATGGACCTTCCCCAGCTATTAGATTGGAGCTCGAATGCCTCCCACCTTCCAAAAACCCTCTCTTAATCCTCCCAAACCGTTCCTCCTCCCCTCGATCGCTCAATCTACGGTCAAAAACCCGCCCGGATCTCCTAGTCCCATTGGCATTCTCAACTAGGGTTTCCAAGGTATCAGCTTTCGAGTCGAAATCCGCAATTCCCACTTCATTCTTACTAGAATTCCCATCCTCAACAGCCCATTTACCCAGTTCTAACTTTGAATGATTCCCAAATTTTTGAGCCAATGTTTCAGTGCTCCCTTCATTATCACTAACCCTAGCTTCTGCAACATTCTCAACCCTAGAAACTGTCTCTTTCCCTACTGATAAATTATCAGATTTTTCAGGCACATCCCCAACCTTCTCCTCACTAGACCTCTGTGACCCATTAACCCCTTCTGGATTACCTTTCTTAGCTGCAAATTAGAACACAAAACAAACATCAATTAGGAAACTAAACAAGAAAACAATAACCCACCCCCAATAAAATTAACAGTCCTAAATTAAGCAAACAAAAAACAACAATCTCAAGCAACCAAACCAAGAAATCAAACAGTTTGGGGAAATGGGTAATCTCATTGTAAGCCAAAGATCACAACTTTGAATCAAAAATCAAACCCCAGAAGAAAAAACAATCAAATTAGTACACAAAACATACAAGAATTCAGAAACCAAACAAGAAAACAAGAACACCCCCCCCCCCCCTCTAAATTAAGCAAACAAAATACAACCATCTCTAGCAAACAAACCAAGAAATCAAACAATTTGGGGAAATGGCTAATCTCATTGTAAGCCAAAGATCACAACTTTTAATCAAAAATCAAACCCAAAAAAAAAAACAAAAAACAAATTAGAACACAAAACATACAACAATTCATAAACCAACCAAGAAAACAACCATTTCAAGCAACCAAACCAAGAAATCAATCAGTTTAGGGAAATGGGGAATCTCATTGTGTGCCAAAGATCACAACTTTGAATCAAACATCAAACCCCAGAAGAAAAAACAATCAAATTAGTACACAAAACATACAAGAATTCATAAACCAACCAAGAAAACAAGCAACCAAACCAAGAAATCAAACAGTTTGGGGAAATGGGTAATCTCATTGTAAGCCAAAGATCATAACTTTGAATCAGAAATCAAACCCCAAAAGAAAACAACCATCAAATTAGAACACAAAACACACAGCAATTCATAAACCAACCAAGAAAACAACCATCTCAAGTAACCAAACCAAGAAATCAAACAGTTTGGGGAAATGGGTAATCTCATTGCAAACCAAAGATCACAACTTTGAATCAAAAATCAAAACCCAAAAGAGAAAACAATCAAACGAGAACACAAACCATACACCAATTCACAAACCAAACAACAAAACAACAACACCCCCCTTCAAAATCAACACTCCTAAACTAAACAAACCAAAAACCCCATCTCAAGCAAACAAAACCTCATCTCAAACAAACCCAAAGATCAAAACTTTACACCAAAAACCACCCCAAAAGTACCTCTGAGAACAGCACCACATCCACCACACTGATACACAGAGTAATCAGGAAGCTCAGGCAGCAGATTTTCACACTTGGGGCACCTAACCAGCCTCACTTTGGAAGATTCAGCCATTGTTTTCCACCTTCAAACTCAAGATCCCCCTTCAAAAACTCAACAAAAACAATCACAAGCTCAACAGTAACATCATAGTTCAGCAACAGTGAAACCCTTTTTATGTAAAATTCTGGGGGGTTTTGTTTTTACACCCTGGTCTGTATTCTTCTGGGCAAAATGTGGTATGAGTAACAATGATAGTGAATAGACCACCCAGCAGAGCAGGCATTAAAGATGGCTCCAAATTAAAAGGAGTTAGAGAGAGAAAGAGATGTAGAGGGAGAAAGAGAGAGATGAAATTCAGAAGTGAAAGTTACATAAAACTGTTGTGCTATGTACTAACTAGCAAAATCTGAACTGGGGGTACAGAAAGATGCAAAATTTGAGGGGGAAAACAGGGGGAAATGAAGAAATAAAGGGAAAAGAAGAAAAGATGGAGGAGAAATTAAATTAATAAAGGAAAATGGGAACCTTTTGCTTTTTTTTTTTTTTGGTTTTACCTTTTACTTTGTGGGTTTGAGGGGGTTGGGATTCTTTTTCCCATTCTCGCGGTCTTTCACATCAACAATAAAGTTAAACCCAAGAATATTTTTCGAGTTTTTTGAGGCATACATAAAATAAAGTTGGTGTCTTTGAGTCTTAGAGAGAGAAACACAGTCTATTTAAGTGTAAATTTGGGTTGATCAAATTTAATCGATATTAAATTAAAATGAAAAATTAATGTTTGAGTTTGTTTTTTAAATCGGACCGGGTCAAATAGTTCAAATGGAGTTAAACTCCTGCAAATTCAATTAACGTCAAAAGTTTGATGAAGAATTGATGTCTGGACTTGGTTTTCTTCAAGTCGACTAGAATCTGAGACTGCTAATAGAGCTAGATTCTGGTCAAATCATATTCAAATAATGAAAAAAAAATATTATAATCAAATATTCATTCAAGTCGATCAATGTCAAAATTGAGATTTTCCAAAACGCACAAATTCAAATATTTGGATCGGACAAAATTTTGTCAATGCTATTATTTTAGAGAGAGAACCTTGGATTTATTCAAAGGTTATTGTTCAAAGGTTAGTGGTCTGTTTCCTTTCCCTTTGTCCAGCTTTATTTTGCTTTTTTTATTCCTTTTTTTTTATGTGGGGGTAGGGGGGAATTTTTCTCTTTTTCATGGAATTTCTATGTTGAATGGCGACTAGAGATGAGAAAAAGAAACGTTTTGGCCGTTGTGTAAAGTCTGGATCTTTGCCCCAGTTTTCTCTTGGGTTACTATCCCACCCAAATCATGTGTGTGCTTTGTGCTTTTCCTTCTTGTTTTTTTCTTAACTAGCAAGGATTTATTGAGAAGTTCTACCCAAAAAAAAGGACTTATTTAGAAGTATTGATGTTTACTAACATAAAATTATTTATCTTAATGTTATTAGTGGTTTTAGATAAGTGCAACTCATGTTAAAAATGTTATTTTTTTATAATTCAAAGTCTGAACATGCTAATAAGTTTGCTATAGCAATCAAAAAACAGCATAAAAGAACAAGAGGAATAACACATGTAGTTATTATTGTTGTATTTTATGATCAAAGAGTTTATGATGAGTCCTTCCAAAATGCTTTGATGCTAGACAGATATTGTAGGTGCTCAGTACAACTGCTTTGGTTGTTTGTAGATGAATAAAATCGGTCTATATGGCCACAACTTACCGGGGGAAGGGAGTTTATGATGAGTCACATACATATCATATATTATTTTGAGTCTAAAGGAGCTAGTTAATTGTAATGATTTTTGGAACCTATGAGGCTATGTCTACGTAGCGTCTTTTACACTCTCGTGAGTGATGTTGTAACTTGTAATAAGGATACAGATAGATTAATTTGAGAAAAAAAAAGTGATGCATATTGGAATTTATAGAAGGTTGAAAAGATTCTTTGTCCTTCCTCCATGACCCCATCCATCATAAAGTTGAGACTATCTTGTGGCAATGTGTGTAAGGTACTTTGTATGTGTAATATGCTTGAATACTATGATTCTATTAGCATATATGCTTTTTGTTGAAAAGAAAGGAGTAATAATGGATTGAAATGAATTAGGAGTTGAGACTTGAGAGTGAGGTGATAGTCCCCCTAATTCAAAAAAGCTCTAATTATGTTATTGATTTTAACGGTGTCTTATTGATTTTTTTTAATGTATATAACATAACTATGAATGTTATTATGCGGACCCACCTAATTTTAATGTCTAAATTTGCCACTGATTTAGACATTTAGATTAATCAATATTGGTGAGTGCTAAACAGTGCTAATCGGTATTAGTGAGTCTTGATTAGAGCTACAAACATAACTTAAAATCGTGATCAATACTAGTTATTATCGATTAAATATCAATCATCAATATTTAAAGATAAATTAAAATGAGTAAACTATAAGTAATTATATACTTATTTTGAAATTATCATTGAACAAATAAACAAATACACGTTGACCTGTTTATTATGATACATCAACCACAAGTTGCGTAGTGGTTAACTCTGACACAGTAGTGAAAGTGTCTTTCTTGATGAAAATTTATATTGTCCTATATCTTCGCTCCATAGTTAATTATAAAAACAAGTGCGAGAGACCGAGACGCACTTCGTTGTGCGTTTTCACATCAAGTCCAACATCATCCAAATGCCCAAGTTTTTTTGTAGTTTTTAGTAGAGTACATATATAAATTTATGGGGTCTAACTTATTTAAATAATTATTTTATTTTCCTCTGCCATTCTCGTCCTTCCTCTTCCTCTTTTTAACAAGAAGCTTCAATATATTATTATCTAATGTTTATATATATTACATTCCAAAATATCTAAAATTATAATTGTTATATAGTTTGACTAAGTAAAATTGTTCTCAAATTTCAACCAAGTAGCTAAAAATAAGAGGCATAGAAATAGGTAGGGTTGTTCCATAATAAAGAGGGTGATAATTGGATAGGGACATAGCTATGCATTTCCATAGGTGGTGATAGGATAGCCAGACCCCATAATATCCCACCATTAACCAAGCACTGTCCCACTCCCACCCTCCATTGTTTCACCATTTTTTCATTAATTTACCTCTTTTTGACTTCTTATCCTATCCTCCACAATACCTAAAATATCCTTCTTTCAGGAATTAAAATAAATCAATAATACTGACTTCTGAGTACTATGCTTGCATATTTGTTGAATTAATTTAGATCCTATTTTTGGTTGGTGAGTAAAATGTAGGATTAATATTATAAGTAAAAAAATAAGCTAAGTAGCAAAATAGTATAATATAGGGTACATAACTTAAGTCATATCACTTGACTATAAGAAGTTTTTAAATACATATTATTATATTATATATTTTTTAATAAAGTATTGTGAGTACTTCAAGTCACATCAATTATGTTAATTATTATATATATAAATTTTAAATATATATTATGTAATATGGGCTTTGACCCTCCTTTCTCACCAAATAAATATGTATATATATATATATATATATATATATTATGTAAGGTAGGTAATCTAATGTAATAATAGGTAAAATAAGGTAAATAAAATAGGTAAAATAAGTAAAATGGAGAATGTAAGTAAAATTTTACTTAAAAGTGGGAAGAATACGATCTTACTCCCTTATTTTCATTTACTTATAGCATAAATGTAATCAATTAAATTTTAAAAGGTTTGATCATTAAATTTGTTGGTATATATAATTTTTTATTATGTAAAAATATTATCATTCTATTTAAATATTACCATAAGAGTTTGATGTTGTAATTTTTTAATAAAACATTATGTGATAAATTGTCAACTAAATAGGACATGCAATGAAAATCGTAAAATAATTAATAAATGATGGATTAAATAGAAATAAAAAAGTGTTAAATAAATAATTAATTAGTAATTTATTAATCATAATAATTTTTGGTTGGTAAGTACTTGAGCTTATGGCGTCATGCTAGACACAGAAATAGGTAAGTAATAGATGACAAGACAAATAAGCTTTTTGTCAGTACTTGTAATCTAATATTTGTTCCTCTGTCTCACTTCTGGTCTTGTCCTTTGCTCTTGGTTTCTTGCTTGTTGGGAGGATTTAATTAAGTTTTAATTATGATTGACATAATACACGAGTAATTAATGTGTTTTAAACTTCTAATACAAGACCAAAGTACTTATATTAATAATGGGTTTTTAGGAGGATAATCATTAGGAGCCTGATACAGGCATGCATGCATATCCATAGCATGGTGATCATTTGTTTTGCATTCAAATTAGTGTTGGAAAAAGATGACACAACATGATAATAAATAAATTTAAAATTGTTCGTAGAAATCTAAAACAAACCAATTTCAACCCCAAGGTGATGCCACTTTGACAATCTAGTTTGAGAGCATAATGTTATTCTAATAATGAAAAAAGTTTTTTTTTTTTTTTAAAGTTTGAGACTAAGACCTTTTTTTCTTGTGCATCTACATCTGGTATGGTGTGAAAATGGTGAGATTGTGAAAAATGTGGTAAGGTATATAATAATATGGTAAAATTTGTGCAAAGTGAGGTTGATATGGTAGGTGAGGAGAAAGAGTGTGAAAAGTAGAAAGAGAAAAATGAAGAGATATATTGATAGAAATAGTGGTAAAGTGTCATATGGTTATGGTAAAGTGTGGAAGAATATTGAATGGTATGGAAGGTTAGGGACTTATGGTACCGCACCCCATCGTACAAAAGAACAGAACCCAAATATGACATTTATTAAATGGATTGATATGAACTGAATTTATTTATAATGCCTACTTGTGACTCAGTTCCTTTTAACAATCGATAAAGTGTGGTTACGGTTAAGTTGGTAAAGTGTGGTTAGTGTGTTTACAAGTTTGATAAATATAGATGAAAACAGTGGCGTGGTATGGTAAAGTTGGTGAAGTGTGGTTAATATAATACAGTTAAATTCAACCAACCACGGAAAATATCAGGATTACTCTAGTCTTCACTTACAATCTTTTCTAGAAACTAAAAATTTTTACAATTTTATATTGGTTCGGAGAAGAAAGATAGAATATAGATATAAGATGGAAGAAGTATTCATTAGTATTGAATGTTGATCGATACTCATAAAAACCATTAAAAGCTCTTATGCTATAACAAAAAGAACAAATCTTAAGAGGAAATCCCAAATAATTGATTTTTTTGGCAATGTATCTGAATAAGGGAAATGGTTTAGCTTATTTCTTACATTCACATTCACATTCACATATAAGGTTCAAGTTTGGGAATGAATTGAAGGGTCATTGTCTTGGTCTTCCTTAATAGGCATGAGAGTAAATCTACAAATGAGAAGGCATTACATTTTTACCTTTAATGAAATGTTTTTGGGCGGTGCTAATTAAATGAGAAGGCTTTATTTGATTAAAAGACAACCAAATAACATGACATATAATGTAGACATTGACATGCCACCAATTTAATCATTTTGTTTACAATATAATTAATGGTTAGCTAAGCTATGATCTTCATAATATAGCTAAATTACTGGTTGTTTGGTCATTTAATATCTACAAATGATGCTATTCACAATTAGAAAACTCATAGTAAAATTGTTTTTATATGTGTATAAACATATAATATTCATAAGTACTCTCTTAGTTTCTTATTATATGTTATTTTTTGAGGTGTGAAGATTACAAAAAACAATGAAACGCAAAAATTCATATAAAAATATACATAATATCCAAAGTTTTTCTAATTAAAATTTAGAGATTGAATGTAAACTTATTTATTAAGGATAAAATTAATAAATATATAGTTGAAATTATATCAAAAGTTTTGGAACCATCGATGTCAATTTTTTTTATACACTCATGTGCATAGGGAAGACTGCTTACAGTTGGATTCCCCCAGACTATTATGTTACCGAGATTATACTGGAAGTTGTTGTTTTTGTTATTGAAATTATAACAGTGACACACAATTATGGATAAAAGAAATTAAGGCCACGTTCTTTTATACAGTAGATTGGTACCATATCGTACCGCAACTCTTTAATTTTCACCATACTACACCACAATCATTACCAATATATCTCTTCACTTTTCTCTCTTCTCACTTTTCTCATCTCCTTTTCACATTCTCTCTCCATCTACCCCACTTACCATATTTCTCACCGTAACTCACCACAATTCACCACACTTTTTCAAATTACACTGCATCCCACCATTACCACATCGCAACCAACCGTATAAAAAAACGGGGCCTAAGTAATTAGGCATTTTAAAAGAAACAGATGGAGTTAATATCAATAAATTAATTATGAAAAAAATGATTGGGAGGTACTCATGTCTAGTGGAAATTCTATTATCAGGTGACCAAATTTTTAAAAGGAAAATTAGAATCTAATAAACTAAATTTTATGTCCATTTTGATCTAACAAACTAAACTTAACTTTTTGTTAATGGCAAACTGTATATAACATAATATTTTTCTTAGTGACCACCAATTTTGGTTACCGGAAAAATGACATGGAGGTTTTTTTGCTGATTGAAATGAACCTAATTGAAATGAACAATGTGTTGGAAGAAAAGCTCGAGCAGTTGTTGTCTGAAGTGACAAGAATGTGAAATGAATTACAGAGAATAAGGGATGGGAATCAGAACTTTGAGCATCTGGATGAAGAAAATGTGAGGCTCAGAACCAAGCTTGAAGAGGAGAAAAGGAAGAGGAAACCACTTCATTTTCCTTTTATTTTTTGCCTATAAAACACTCCACATCAGCAAAAAAACCTCCATGTCATTTTTTCGGTAACCGAAAATTGGTGGAGGTTCACTAAGAAAAATATTATGTTAAGTACAGTTTGTCATTAACAAAAAGTTAAGTTTGGTTTGTTAAATCAAAATGCACATAAAATTTGGTTTATTAGACTCCAATTTTCCTTTTTAAAATTGATTATAAGGTACCCTGATTTAGTGAAGATTATTTAGAGGCGACAATCTGGTGAGACAAGTGCAAAATTAGGCAAGTCCCCATAAAAATAGCGCAAATAATAATTTTCACTAATAATAGTTTCCATCAAATGCAAAGTAGCGCAGTCAATTCTTTTAAGGCTCCGTTCTTTTATATGGTTGGTGTTGTGTGGTAACAGTGCGATGCGGTGGAATTCGAAAAGGTGTGGTGAAGCGTGATAAGTTGTGATAAGTGGGGTAGGTGAGAGGAGAGAATGTGAAAAATAGAGGAGAAAAGTGAGGAGAGAGAACAGTGAGGAGATATATTGGTAATGATTGTGGTGTGGTGTGGTGAAGTGTGGTAGAAATTAAAGATTGCGGTGCGGTGTGATACCGCACCGCAACCTACCGCATAAAAGAACATAGCCTAAATGATAGTCAAAGTGCTATCTAAAGTCCTTAAAAATAAAAACGAGATTTACTTTGAGAGGGAAAGAGTAGCCAGTCGAGCAATATATATTACATGTACATAGAACATATGCTTCATATATGTGTCAGTGAACAATCATATTATTGATGATAAACAACGTAATGTAGGCAAGTGAACAATAGTTATATTTGAATCACATGCTCCCGGAGCATGTAATCGATTACACTAGTTGAGGCTCATCAGTCGTCTAGATGGAGAACCAGGGCAATTTTCTTCTTACAAAGAGACAAAAGTCCACTTTACATTTAAGAAAGAGGTGGGCCAATCACCTTTTGCCAGAATGGTAAGAGGTACACCTTCTATCCTTGCCTTTTACGGTTCTAACTTCTAATTCTAGGGGAGCATTTATCTCTTACCAATCCGGAGAATGTTGTAGGTATGAGAGGGGCCCAGCTTTGGACCATTGACACATCCGTTCCTCATTTGTTACTAGTCTGTTGAGTTATTTCCCTAAGATCGAGACCCAATGAATTGGACTGCCTATCTATGTGAAAAAAGAGGTGGGCCCAAAAAAAAATTGTCCCTAGTTTGTGTATGTGCCTCTTATAGAGCCATTTAACTAAAGCCCATATGTGGCCTCGTTTTATCTTAGAATATGTCACCTGCCCATGAGTGGACCATATGTTGGCCCAAATGTCAACATGGATCAGGAGTAGAGCCCAAACATTTCATGTTAAGGGTAAATCACTTAATATTATCCTATTTATTTTTACTTAATTTTACTTTTTCTATCTACATTTTACATAATTTTTCAAATTTTGAAATCAATCATTATCTATTTCTAACTACATTTACATAAATTACCTAAAGCTATCCGACCTTACTCATTTAACTTGTACGTATTCACCGAAAAGACGTAGGCTTATCGTAGAAAATGCAAGCCCTTTCCTTCAGTATATTTGTTGCAAAACCTCCTATTATGGTGCATTAATTGGAATTTTTTTTAGTAAAAGTTAACTATTGATAACATTTTTCTACCTAAATTTATCTACATTTACTATAATTTTTCTACTTTTAAAATAACTTATCACATACTTTTAAATAAACCATCCCAACCTACCCAACCTTACGTACACAACTTTTATATAATCTACCAAAAGAATAAGACCTTAGTTGTACTTGATGAATGGAAAATTTTTAATGTAAGGTTCGTTATTTTATGTTCAAATTCATTAAATCATTTCTACTCGGGGTGGGTTTGACACACCTACTTTCATATCATCGTGGTAATGAAAGCATATTGTATACCTATCAAACAGGTTTGTGTTGAAGGACACGTATTTGTTTCGATGAATAAATTTATGGCTATGCCCACTAATTCTCAAAAAAAGGGAAAATTTTCTCAAAACTATGGAACACACCTTTAGGAAAAATGTTTCTCATAGGATAGTGTAATTAGCGCTATTACTCTTAGTTAAAATGGTTAGTTAGTAATAACTTAATAGATAAATTTTTGTACAAGAATAGCAACCATCAGAGCTATAAGGAGGTGTCAACTCATCCTCTAAGCTCGCACATCAAAACTTAAATTTTAATGAAAAAATAGTTTGGTATTTATTTCATATCCTCAATCTATAAAGTTTATTGATAGTTTCCATCACATAAAAACTTAACGAACTAACATATTCTCCCTTCATGAAAAGTCAACAAACATAGTTGATTACAAATAGTTTCGATTTTAAGGTATTCTTATATATGCCTTATTGAACTAACTTGTTTATCCTTCATGAAAAGTCATCAAATATAGTTGATTAGAAATATTTGGATTTTAAGGTATTCCTATGCATATATGTCTTATTGCAGCCCTCCAAAAAAATGGTAAAAGAGAAAAAAAAAGTATTAATATACAATAATTAAATTAGGAAACTTGGATTCTAATAATCCATACTTTCACTAATTGTATAGTAATAATCCCTACTTTCATTTGAATTCAGGTGATCCGAAAAAATAAATAAATAAATAAATAAATAAATTTGGAATTTTTATGGGACACCACCAAGAGTATACCATAAATATCGTAGATTTTGAGTTGTATTTGATTCAGAACTTATTATAATACTTTATCACGATTTTTAATGAATTTACAGCGTCTCTCCCAAATTGTTTTCATTTTCTCCAATGATTCTTTTTACTTTATTCCTTTTTAAAAAATCATAGTAATTGCTCAGATTCTCAAAAAATAATTTAAACTTTTTTGGTAACTACACTTCATTACCTTTCTGGAGGTAGAAATGAAAAAAAAAACAAAAACAATATGAGGCAGGAATATTGAAAGAAATAAAAAGGATGTCGATGTGAATTTGGTACCACTGTAATCCAAATTTATTTTATTTTTTAATCACCAATATTTAAAAATAAAAATAGAAATTATTACTATACAATTGATGAAAGTAGGGATTATTAAAATTCAATCTCCCATTAAATTAAAGTGGCTCACCAATAGAGTTGATTCACATGGTATGCATTATAATATTAACTAGCGTGCATATTTTAGATATGGGTGACTAAATCACATGGATTCTCTAATACCCACATTCACAAAATGACAAGATGCATGATGTAATGCTAGTATAAAGTATGTATTAGTTTGATCTATTTGAAGGTTTAAAAATAAATTTATTTTGACACATTCACAAGCTACTACGATGGAAAATTTGATCCCTCATTTGCACAAAAAAAAAAAAATAAAAAAAATTGATAAAGTGACCTAAAAAATGGAAGAATATACGATAGAGTATAGAGACAAATACAGTATGTTAATTGGAATTTTGGGAGCAACTTGATATATTCAGAAAAGTATGTCTCATGCACAATGAAGATTCTTATGGGAATATTGTAAATTACTGGTAAAACTTTTTTGCTTTTTTAAGGCGTTGTTTTAGAGTGGTAAGTTAAATTTATTATTAGCTAACCTTATATTACCTTATCTGATCGATTTCCTAAAAAATACTCAAATCAAAATCAAAATTTTTTCCTTACATTTCCTTTTCTTACCTTATCAAATCTAACTTTATCCTACCGCTCTAAGAAACAGAGTCTAAAAATACCCAAATTTATATGACAAAACATTTTCACCTCACTGATTAAGAGGGGAAAAAAACTTGATATTCAAAAAAGTATGTTTCATGTACAATGAATATTCTTATGGAAATATTTGTAAATTACTGTTAAAACTTTTTTGCTTTCTTAAGAAAACCCAAATGTATATGACAAAGATTTTTCACCTCACTGATTAAGATAAAAAAAAAAAAATTGTGCTTGTCCTTTTCTTCTTCCTTGTGTGATGATGATAGTGATTAATGGCACAGAGTTTGGTAATGTGGTTGCCAAATTTTCAAAGATTCCTAAATTATTTGAAATGAATGAAAATGATGGATACTTTAGTATTGCTTTATATCATTTTTGTTGGGATTCAACTATGAGTAAAAATATCTCACATCGGAAAAGTAAAGAGAAAGAACATGATATATCCTCTTAACACCAATTGGTTTTAAGATGGAACCTCACTTAACTTGTATACTATGGACTTTGGTTGAAGTGGGCACCGACCTTAAATCTCTCCAATAATTTTAATATTGAAAAAAAGTTCCTCAAAATGGATTTTCCTTTGTGTATATTATGTGTGCATGGACACTATATATTCCACTATGATTTATGGGAGTACGTACTCTTAAGAATATAATATAAATATTGCTACTTTTAATATTAAAAAGAAGAATAATTTGCAATCCAAAATTTGAATTACTGTACAATCTAATCCTCAATATTTCACTCGGCTCACTTTTTCAAGATCATATCTAATTTGTTAGGATTGACCCTTTTTTTTTAATAATTAGCAGGTTCAGTCCAAATTTATTTCATCATTTAACAAAACTACCTCACAAAAAAAAGCAATATATATTAGACGCACCTGGAGCATGTGCTTCACATATTTGGAGCATATGTTCTAGGAACACCTAATAAATTGCAAAAAAAAAAAAAAAGTACCATATGAGGCCGATGACATGTAGACAATGAGCAACATCCATCTAGTTTGCCATCTCATGTCGGCTTGACATTTGTGTGATGCGATCTTTCACAAATGCTAGGCCATTATCAACCATAGGTGAAGTTTAACTTGCTCGACGCAATCAAATATGACAAATATGACAAATATGAATTGCCCTTCACTTAAATCATAAAATTATTTTATATTTCGAGTGATAATTAATGCCGGGATCCACCTTTTTCTAATGAGCCACATTTTAACAAATTCGATGTTACATTTGATGGGACAAGTGGGAGATGCATCACTCACTTTCCAAACCAAGTGACTCATCATTGTGTGTAAATTACCCTCACTTACTTTGAGGAACTAAACTTGAAAGCAAAAGGCTTGAACATAGTAAAAATTTAATGCCATATTTAAGAAACCTAATCATATTATAGCAACAATTGATCACTAATTTTGAACACACAAACTATTGCTTGAGACATTATTCATCCCACAAAATCCATTAGTAAGCAGTGCTAATGTAACTCTTGACAACATTACTTCCCAATATTTGCATAATGGCCTTGTTGGCCCCTACACACCTAGGGGTCTTAAACTGGCTCACGGCGCCTCCCATGTTTAGAGAATGCATCATGATCTTGTGGAACGTCCCCTTCCTCAATACTCGGAGCTCCAATGGCCCGATCATCCCCACCTTTCGGGCGCTCATGTAACCGGCGTCCAGAAAAGCACGGTCCAAGCCATTGCAACACTCCTGCAAGACAAAGTTGTTGTCAATTGCTCGTCATCTATTTAGCTCGATAGTTCCCAAAATATTCATTTTCGATATATGAAATGAAAATAGGAGAGTAAGAAATATATTTAAAAAATTACAAAAGAATTCGCAATTGTTGGAAGTTCCTTGCCAGATAAACCGTGAACTACCGAGTAATTTTCCTTTTCATTAGGTACTCTCTAGTTTATCTAGCAACGTAATCCGCCACACTTTCTTTTACAGATATGGACAAGTACATGCCTTGAATCAAAATGGTTAATACTTAATAGCCATCTTGAATTACTTATAATTAATATTTTCATAATTTTAAATTATATTTTCTCTAGTAATTGCATACAAGAATATAGAATTAATTGGCTATGTAGAAAAATATAAAAGAAATAGCCTAATCATATCAATCGTAATAGAAACACGCATGTTATATTGTTATGTATTTATAATGATTTAAATAAGCTCTTATATAATTTTAAAGTGATTTGAGTGAAATTCAAGATGGTTACTTGATTTAGAACCATGATCATTTTCATTCAGACATATAAAGTGAAAATAAGGGATTAGGAATAAAGAAAATAAAAAAGGGACTCATTGTTAACAGAACTGCCTAATAATTTACCTGCAAGACAGCCTCATCGGCGTCGCCGCTGAGCTCCCAGAAGATGACGTAGTGACCGGGGTCCTTGGACATGTCGACGTGACTCGAAAAGTCCATGAGGTCCACCTTTTCCGAGACGAGCAGCTTGCTGGCCTCCTCCACGGCCAGCTGCAAGTCCTTCTCCGTGTTCTTGTCAATGTTCACGGTCAGCATCAGGTTCTTGCGGCAGACGAACTTGAGCTCCGGGGTCGAGTTGTGGAACCCCATGACACGGACCGTGTCTCCTAGCCTGTACCGGTACAACCCTGTGAAAAGTGTCGCGGTTTTATTAGTGGGTCCACATGTGGGTGTCATTGCATGAACTAAGACACACCAGGGTTATTCGGGTTAGGTTCGAGTCGACTTGGGTTGGGCATGGTAGGGTCAATTTTTGGGTTACTTTACCTTTCGTCCGGTAAACTAGTACGGAAAAAATAAATAATTAACTTTCGACGAAAGGTAGATTCAGGTCGGGCCGGGTCACTTTAGGGTTCAGGTCCACTTTTGGTCGATTTATTTTGACATTTTTGAGTCTGGATTTGGGTTTAGGTTCAGTTCAAGTGGGTTTGCCGGGTGAAAAAGTTTTGGACTGCATTTTCGGGTCGATAAGATTGTCCTATGAAAACAAAGAACTTTGATGAAAGATAAATCCAGGTCGTTTCAGGTTCAGGTCAATTCATTGAGTTTCAGCCTTTCAGGTGTCGGTTTGGTTGGGTGATGTCGCGTCAAAAAGGGTAGAGTTGGATCATTTTTAGATCACCTTATTTTTATTTTTTTAAAGCAACTAAGCCTATATTTTTGTTTGAATCAAAGCAACTAAGCCTATATTAAACCAAAAAACCCTAGTGGGACATGCATGATTTAGGTAAAGTGACATAATTAAGAGAAGGATTAGCTGTTAATGAGCACCATGCCAGAACAAGAGAAAAGGACACTTGAGAAGTAGTCATAATTCACAGCTGGGAAAGCAGACTTTGTTTGGCAACAGTTGAGGATTAATTACATTGTTGCACCCACACTATCTTCTGAGGAAACAACTCATTAATTAATCATACTTAATCCAGGCTTAAGTATATTATTAGTGGGGGATTAGGATGGGATAATTAATGAGATAGGTAAAAGTTTAAACAAACAATCTGACGGCAGATTATAAATAAAAGGTGGGTGACTTGGATTCCACTTTCACCAATGGTTATGAATTGGTCACTAAAAATGCTGCCTGACAAACAAGTCAACTTGGTAGGAGCCCCCCATTGCATAAAAGGTTATTTATTGGTGCCAAAAGTGGGATGATGCATAATTTATCAGATGAACCATAAGATATCACCCATTATGAATCATGCAACCCCATTTAGGTCATGAAATGTCAAAATCAATTAACAGTAAAGGGGCTTGAGTTTGAAGTGATTTGGTCTGATCCCACTTGACTAGAAATTATCGTTCCTTGAAATTGTTCACCTTTCTAATATAGTCTTATTGGATAAATCAATCGGGACTAGAAAATGACTCAATCAATTCTCATTGACTCGAACTAATACAACCTACATTGAACCAACCCAAACCCAACCTGAAAATGACTCAATCCAATCATTGTCAACTCGAACTAACGTAGCCCTGATTGACCCAATCATTGTTGCCTCAAAGTCATGCAACCCCCATTGACCCAACCTGGCCTTAAAATGACTTAGCCCTATCAGTGTTGACTCGAAGTAACGCAATCCATGAAGACTCGCCACAAACCCAACCTAAAAATGACCCAACTCGGTCCACGTTGACTCAAGCAAATCAAATTGTATTGACCCAACCCTTGTTGACCTGAACTAACCCAACCCGATCTATGTTGACTCGGACTTACCCAACCGAACCCAATTGAATGACCATTTGTCAGGTCAAAAAATACCATACACAATTACACATCAACCCCCTCCTACTAATAGTGAATTACTTTCAACATTCAGTACTAATCAACACTAATCAATAATAGTAAGCAATGGTTAATAGGAGGGTTTAGGTCTTTAGGATACCTGCTAAGTTGGTGATAATGATCTCATAATCCTCCCCTACCTTGACCTCCGTCATCCCCACAGTTTCCTCCTCCCCACCTGGCCCACTCCTCCCCTTCAGCGGCACGAACTCAAAGTACCCTATCTGGGGCAACACCGCGAACGTGGCCGTCTCCGGCGGGGCCCTCGGGTTGACATTCGCCCCGACCCACCCCTCCGACGCCCCGTAATCATGACACACCAGCGGCAACCACCCCGCATACCTCCTCAACTGCTTCAGGTACGGCTCCATGGACCCCGTTAAAATCCCATACACATACTTCGCATTCGGGAACAGCTCCGGGATCAACCCGTACCACCTGCTCAGCCCGGAACACTTCTTGTAGATCATGTCCGCGAGCTCCGGGTTGGGCCCGCAGAGGAGGTCGGAGACAGCCTGGCGCATGGCGGGGTCCGTGATGCGGGGGCTCAGGACCCCGCATCGGATGTCCTCGCACAGGTCCTCCCAGACGAGCTCGAACGTCTGGAAGGCCTGCACGAGGCTGTGGGCGAAGGTGGAGAACACGAACTGGATCTGCTCGTGCTGCAGGAGCCCACATAGGAGGTGGCAGTATAAGGACTGGTGGAAGTCCCCCCCGAACACGACCTCCCTCGGGCTCGACCCGTGGAAGCCGAGCGGCCGGGTCCGGTCCGCGAAGCGTGGGTGCCGGAACACGTTGGTGGTAGCCGTGCCCGCCGTGATGCCGCCCTTGGTTTTGAACTGCTTGCTGCTGTAGACCAGCAGCAGGCCCTTGCCATTGTCCAGGGGAAACTCTCTGGATGCATGCAAAAACATTGTTAATGTGGGTCCCGCTTATACGAGCAAGAAATGATTTTTACCTTGTCAAAACTTGTATATAGTAAGTAATCATATAACTTGATAAATTATCGGCCAAACCATATAAAATTGACAATTTTTTTTGGGGACGGAATAATAACTAATGTGGGTCCTGCTTACGCGAATAATAACAACCAGTGTGGGTCCTCGTGCCTGCTATGCTAATGCGAAGACAGAGACAATGAATATTGCAGAGCAGGACAGCTTTGCAGATGACTGTTATCGTGAAGTGGATATGTGTGTGGGTGACAAAAGAGAAAGGAGTGAAGGAGTTTTGGACACCTGGGGGTGTTTACTGTTTACTGTTTAGTTTATACAGATGGCTATGGAATTGTAAGTTATATAGCTATTGGCTGCTAAGTATATACCTGTTTCTGAATGCATACGATGTCTCGTAGATTTGCACTGTGGTCTCGAAGAGTTCCTCGGTGAATGGCACGTATTTTGGCTTCCCTTGTGTTGTTCCAGAACTGCACAAATTGGACAGGAGATCTCACAAACTTCAAAAACTGAAAATGGACACTGAAACATCTAGTATCATCCTAGAGTTATCAACAATTCGGGTTCGGGTAAATTCAGATCGGTAAAATTCGGATGAGAATTTTATGTCCAGACCCTGTTTTTTTTTGGCGTCGGACAATTCAGACGGAGCTGAATTCAGGTAATAATCGAGTTCGGACAATAGAAAAATATTATGTCTATATGTTCAGTCAATTTTGACAATTGATTATTTACAAATTATAATAAATTATAACATAAAATTAACTTCATTGTAACCTTCGGCAAAATATCTTTCTACTAGCACTAAATTTTATATTGTAACTTATTAATCTGTGACTAATTAATTTTGGGACAGAGTTAGTAGTAGCTAAGGTAATGTGCTGCACAAAATCAACAGAATCCCTGAAACCCAAGTCAGAAACTTCACACCCAGACACAAAAACCAAAAACCCAACTCAGAAACTGCTAACCAAGATGCAAAAACCAAAACCCAGATCAGAAACTTCACACCCAGATACAAAAACCAAAAACCCACCTCAGAAACTGCAAACCCTGCTCAAAAGCTTGAAACCCAGATGCAAAAACTGCAAACCCACCTCAAAAACTGCAAACCCAGACACAAAATCCCCCCAAAAAATGACCCAAAAACAGCAAATTTTGATTACCTCAAGGTGAAAGTAGGAATAGGTTTCCCAGTGAGAATGGGGGAGTTATCCCCATCCATGATTCTCTGAATGTATGGCTCCAACTCCTTATGTGTGACAATGGGCACACATTTCTTGTAACTTTCAGGGTCAGTCCTCCCATTCAGCCCCATCTTCCTTAAATACTCTGCTTCTGCATTTTCTTCCAGGATTTTCCTCAGGATTTCCTTCTGTACCTTCTCAGCATTCTTGGTCAACTCTTCAAACTCATTGATCACTTTCTCAGAATCAAACACTTCCATCTTCTCCAACATCTCTGAAGATACCACCCTTTTTTCAGTTTAGTTACTAGTATTATATAGTAATACAACAGCAAAACTGTCTGATCTAGTCTACTATATGGAATGGGCATTAATTGTAACAAGTGCAGGAAATCAATCCAGCTCTCAAATGGCATAAACAGCCAAAATTGGAATAGTCTAAATCATATTAACTACTACTAATCCATACTGACTTTTTGTGATTATTAAAGGCTAAAAATCCAGAACCCCACAAAAAGGGGGACACAGAAAGAGTCAGAAAACAGATAGATGACATTAGACAGCAAGGTATAATAAAGTGGGAATCCTTCAATTTTAATCAATCATGGATCATCAAAATTTCTAAGTCCACAAAAAAAAACAGTCAATAAATCATAACATAGAGTGCTGAAAGCTATACTTTTCCCCCCTTCTTTTCCTTCTTCTTTCTCCCTCCCTCCCTCCCCTAATTCAAAGGTTCTGGATGAATCCAATCCAATCCAATCCAAAAAGGGTCTTCAATTCCAAATTGAATCATGAAAGCCCATAAAAATAAAACCCCATAAAAAAGGGGAAAGTATCAGGAAAAAGATGCACCCTTTTGAAAAGGGTATGTAGTATATACTCCAGAATCACATGTACCCAGAACAAAGAATGAATGAATGAATCAACAAATACCCAGAAAAAAAGAATGAATCAAAGAATGAATCAAAAAATAATAAAGTAGAAACCCAGAAAGATAGAAGGAATCAAGGTTGAATTGATAGACACATACATACATAGATACATACATATTTTAAGGGTATATTACCTGAAAGTGAGGAAGGAATAAGAATTAGAAAGAGTGAGATTGGAAAAGAGAGGAGGAAGAAGAAGAAGATGGAATTGGTGGGTTCGTTAGTGATATTTAATTTGATCGGCACACTCTGAGTCGTAACATTAACAAGGACAGCACGACAAAATAAGAGAGAGAGAAAATAAGAGAAATAGATAAAATAAGAGAGAGAGATAAAAGAGAGGGATTGTTTGGGGAGAGGAAGATTCCGGGAGAGGGTGGGGAGATATATAGGGGGGGGGGGGAGAAAGGGACGAGTCAGGGGGGTCAGGGGGGAGGGAGTGACTCAGTGAGTGATGGGGGGGTCCGAGTGCGAATTGGAAAACTGACCACCGGCCATCAAACACGATGTGGAGTGGAAGAGCTAACTCAATGACTCATTATTTTGGGTCCAAAATTTGTGAGAGAGAGATTATGGTTTCCATTATATCCAATGCTTTTTTTTTTAGAAAGAGAGAGTTAAATGTGGAGTAATCATAGAGAATAGGATTTGTGATAATCGTAATTTGGAGCCTACTATTAGAAATAAATCAAAATGCTAAAAGTGTCATTAGTTATTGTCAAATTTGTGATTTTAACGGATATAAAATTATTATTTATGAATGGTGTGTCAAATTCATTGATAAAAAACAGTCAGATAAAAGTTAAATTTTGTATGTTTTGATAATTTTTGGCAAATTTACGCTAATATATTACAAATATTTAATTTTTTTAACTTTGTTTGATTTAGATAAAAACTGATAAATTTTGATAAATTGAAGCTACACAAGAATTTAACATTCCGTAAATATATTAAAACAAAACCTATAGTAGAACGCGTCCACCAAGCAAAAATCATAACATCTCCCCAACTTATTCTAATTTCCAAACTACAAAGCATGGAATATGGGGAAAAGTATGGAAACATGGGACATCAATAATAAAAAAAGAAACAAAGATGGGTAAGAAACATTTTTAAAGAGTAATATCCATAACGAATAATAGACACTAGTTATTGGAAAATTGAGACACACTAGCTGAAAATGTAAAAGTGACAAATAATTAAAGACAAAAAGTTACTTATGATCTCGGTCCCTTTTTATTTGTCGCTTTAGGAAAAATAAAAAAACCAATAAAACACACAATTTAGGTAGAAATAAATCCAAATGATAAAGATATCCTCATTTATTATTAAGTTATTTGTTTCAAAGTCATTTAATAAAGGTAAAAGTAGTAAAGTTGTTATTGAAAATGTAAATGTAAATGCGACAAATAATAAAGGCCAAAAAAGAGTAATTTTAGCGGACAAATAAAAGGGTCGGAAGGAGTAGTTAAGTAGATAAATAATTAGGGACAGAGGGAGTATATGACATTTTTATTAACTAATGCTTTCGTTAATATTGATTGCCACATTAATTTGGTGATAATTGAACTTTAAAATTTTTGACCGTGAATTATCTATGTACACACTGATTTATTGTACAGAAGTATCATTATTAGATTAATCGTGAGAAGTACTAGTATTAAGGTACAATTTTGTATTTTTTGATAAAGGCTCTGTTCTTTGGTTGAATTATTTTTAAATTTGCATGGATAAGTTAGGATATGTTTGGATAAATTGGTTGAACTTAACCAAAGAATAGGGCCAAATTAGATAAAGAAGAATCTTGGTGATTACTTAACATTTACTTCATCCGTCCCAAATTAATTGACACTTTGACTAAATTTTGACCGTTAATTACTTACAAATTATAAAAAGTTACAATATGAAATTACTGTCATTAGAGAGATACTTTATTAAAAATTACAATGAAGATAATTTTATAGTGTGGCTCATTATAATCTATGAATAATTAACGGTTAAAGTCAAAATGTCAATTAATTTGGGACGGACGGAGTAATATTATTTGTTTTTTCTCTGTAATTAATTGATTACTTCCCCTAAATAATCGAATTAATTTGACTGAAACTTTTTTTGGAAAAAAAAACCTCTTTTGTGTTCTTTTCTTACAGCCGGCTATCATGGTGGTCGTTGAAATGGGGTACTATATTTTATTAAAATAATTTTCATGAATTTAACATGAGCTATCAATATTTAATAAGGAATTAATTGAGGATATGTATGTGTAATTCAGGGTGTGTTTGGTTGGTAATAACCCCAGGGAACAGTTGGACGATGGTGAGCCCAGGTTCACATTACTTGCTGAGCCCAGCGGCCACCATCATCTCTTTTTTTTTTACTTTTTTTTTTAATAATTCTTTTTGTGTAATATTACACTTTAAATGTTTTTGTGTGTCATGTTTTTTATTCTTTTACTACAATATTTATAAATCATTATATTTTAAATTTGAATTTCTATTAAATTTAATTATGCTTTTCATTCGTGTATTTTTAATTTTAATTTTCTTTATCTATTTTCATTATATTCTTTGTATTATTTTGTAATTTAATTTTTTTGTACGTACTTTTGGATATACAGAAGGACGATGGTGAGCCCGGATGTATGTTGTTTGGTGAGCCCATCGCCCACCATCGTTTTTATTTTTTAATTATATCTTTGTGTAATGTTATATTTTTATGCTTTTTATTTTTTTACTATAATATTTATAACCTACAAGGCCAATGCTCATAAACCTTAACTACTAATTATTATGCTCATAAATTATAACTATTATTCTCATAACCTACAAGGTCAATGCTCATAAGCCTCTATACCAATGCTCATATTGTACAACTACTATGCTCATAACTTATAATTATTATGCTCATAAGCTTCTACACCAATGTTCATACTATACAACTACTATGCTCATAACTTATAACTATTATGCTCATTACATAAAACCATAATGCTCATCAAGCTGAACTATAATGCTCATTACCTATTACTATAATGTTCATTACCAATAACTACAATGTTCATTACATAAAACCATAATGCTCATTAAACAGAACTACAATGCTCATAACCTATAACGACAATACTCATTACATGAAACCATAATGCTCATTACCTATAACTACAATGCTCATAACCTATAACGACAATGCTCATTACATAAAACCATAATGCTCATCAAGCTGAACTACAATGCTCATTACCTATTACTACAATGCTCATTACCTATAAGTACAATGCTCATTACATAAAACCATAATGCTCATTACCTATTAGTACAATGCTCATTACATAAAACCATAATGTTCATCAAGCAAAACTACAATGTTCATTACATGAAACCATAATGCTCATCAAGCTGAACTACAATGCTCATTACCTATTACTACAATGCTCATTACCTATGACTACAATGTTCATTACATAAAACCATAATGCTCATTACCTATTACTACAATGTTCATTGCCTATAACTACAATGTTCATTACATAAAACCATAATGCTCATTACTTATTACTACAATGCTCATTGCCTATAACTACAAAGTCTACAATGCACATTATATAAAACTATAATGTTCATCAAGTAGAACTACAATGCTCATAACCTATAACGACAATGCTCATAATAAAATATATTGAAGTATTATATTAAAAGAAAAGCCTTATTATATTTATTTTAGAAAAATTAAAAATTGTACAAAAAAGGAAATTAAAAATATAAAGAAAAAGAATGCATAGGGCGCATGGAGCATTATGGACCCGGGAGCATAATTGTTTCTTTTTTAAAAACTGGAATAGAAAAAAATTAAGAAAATCAAAAAATAAAAAATAAATTTATACATATGCTTAAAATAATTCTTGATAGATACAAAAATAAAAAAAAATTAACAACTAGAATATAAACACCCATAAACCTAAACTACAGTGCTCATAAACCAATGGTTGAATGCTCACAAACATATCCCATGTAATTTCATAATTTGTAACGTGGATATTCATGAATTTATACTACAATGCTTCCGAACTTTAACCAAAATGTTCATAAACACAAATCTTAGAAAATAAAAATAAAAATAAAAATAGATAAATAAAAATTCAAACTCCAAATATATTAAAATATTGAAGTCAAAAAGAAACTTTATTATATTTACAAATAAAAAAAGGGAATCCCGGGCTCACAATGCATGGTGAGCCCGGGCTCACCTTCGTATTTTCAACCGGGGAAATGGTCAATTTTTTCGGGTTGACTTATTTTTCCATGTTTGAATGCGGGTTGATTTCGAGAAAGTTTTCACGATGAACCCACCATTTTCTCCATTTTCCTAGGGAAAATTTCCATTAGGGGGCTAAGGGAAATTTTTCCCAGGGAAATCTTTTCCATTGAAAACTTCACATGGGAAATTTTCTCCGAAAAAATTTCTTTGGGGTTCCTTTCAAATACCCCCTTACTAAATTTGTGGGGCTAATCATTAATGCAAGCTTCTGTTATTAATTGTGTTTTTAGAGAATATTTTTTTTCTTGAAAATTGTGTAAGATTTGGATTAGATTGGATTGGATTTGATTAGAAAGAACTATCAATCTAAAGAACAGAGCGTATATGTAATATGCCAAATGTGTGGTGCTAATCATTACTACAAGTTTTTGTTATTATTTTGTAATTGTTTTCATTTCAAAATGTTCATTGTCTCATATTTATTCATTTTGGTCCAGACCAACTTTCTCTCCTTTGTTTTCTTACTCCCATCAAGATTAGGGGGATTAGTCATGTGGGTTGCTATCTAATTTTTTTTAAAAAAAATTATTGATATTTTTCTGAGGTTAAAGAAGTAATTAAATTTTTATTGAAAAAAATGTCAAGTAATTTAAAATGTGGAATCTAAGTATAAAATAAGAATATACATACGTGTCACTTACACGCGTACGATGTTCACGTTTTAGTATAATGCAATATCTTATATTTACGAGCATGTGCTATCACAAGTCATATTTAATAAACTTACATATAAATGATCAATTTAAATAAATAATGACTTAAAACATGTACTAAATTTATAGAGTTTAGAAATTATTCCAATAAGTTTTATGCATAAAAAAATAATATAAAAGAAACAAATGGTTGAAAAGTATATAAATATAGAATTTAGGAGTTAAGAATTTATATATAAGCATGAAAAATGCTTCAAATTTAAAAATGATGTCGATGGATCTTAAACCCTACAAATTAATATTGCTTATTTACGTATTTCTTTTCATCCCACTACAATGATTCTTTGGATTTTCTTTCCTTTTTTTGAAAAAAAAGCATGGTGTCATATACTACACATGATTACATGATCTATAAAAAAAATTAACATACTAGATGGTTTATATATTGATATTATAAGGGAACAAATATTTTTAGTAGTACTTCCATAAAAAAACAAACAAACAAACAAAGAAGAAGAGGAAAGGGTTCTTTCCTCCTAAGGCCATCTGCAATGGTGAGTTTAAATTCAACTCATTGCTGACATGACATGAAATAAGAATAAAATTAAGTCATTTAGGACATTTCAGTGGTGAGAATGAGACTCGTCTCGCGAGAATCTCGCCGTTAGTCTCGCGAGACGAGTTTGAAAACGAGTTTAACACACTAATATTTTAATTATATTTTTTCTCTTTCTCCTCATCCACATCATTTTCTATCAATAAAATCAAATTAATTATATTATTAAGTAGGATCCACTTATTTTTTAATTAATATAAGTCAAAACTCATGTTCACCATTGGAAAACTAGTTAAATAAAGGGATAAATTTTAACACTCTTAGTAGGGGTCCATAAATTCCACATCATCCAATTACCAAACTCAAACTCACTGGGTGCTTCTAACTTTGTCATTTGTAAAAGATATTTTTTTTAGCTAACAAAATTTTGTGCAATTGAAATATAATATTTGAATTTTCTCAATTTCGAAATACGTGTAAAATTCTAGTTTTTTTTTCCTTCGGATATCTTTTTATTGATCAATTTGAACAAAAGTTCAAGTAAAATATTCCTTTAATTTCTATTATTCATAGAGGGGTTAGTAGAAATCAAGATAGCCAGCAAAGTTATTGGGAAAAAATTATGAAATTACTGAAATTGGTAACATTTTTTTTAAACCAAATGTAACAATTTTATTAATATCAAATCATACGACACTTACACTGAAAATCGTGATTGAATAATTGTAGATTTAAAATATATATGAAATTTAACTTTCAAATAACGAAATTGGTAACATTAATTATAAGGGATGAAGTATATAGATATAAAATTGACAAAAGTTAGCATTGATTATTAAATGATAGTAAATAATTAAGAACAAAAAAAGTTAGTCAAGTGGAAAACTATAAGCATAGAAAGAAGAAAATTTTTTTATGCCGTTTTAATAGATTGTTCATATCTTTATCTACTCATCTAGTTTAAGATTTCTTGTCTTGACATTTATTTTTTTAATTATTCAAATAAGATTTCAATACGAATAGTTATGCAATTCTTACTTACTTTATCTCATTTTTCACACACTATTCATACTTATCTACTTATTTTATATAATATATATTTAATAAATAATGTGACTAATCAGACTTGTTTTACACACAATAACTTAATATTGTTATATACTATATATTTAAATATCCATATATTTTAATAATGTGACTAATATGACTTACTTTTCCAAATAGTAAACATTATCTATTCTTTCAACTTTATTCTACTTTATCCCACTGTCTTACGTGCTAAAAAAAAGACCTTGCAATGCTCCCAAAAAACTAGCACTTTCTAAATTTCTGTCAACATACTAACTTGTTGTCATCTATGAAATTGTTCCAAGTTAGTTTGCTTAATTATCTTTCAAAAAAGTACTACATATATTGTGGGAATTTAAAGACAAAATTGATATAAGAGGTCGAAATCTTAGAAATGGATTTTATTTCAAGATGAATTAATAGATTGTTAATTTTGTGGAGGCAATGAAAATGACATTATTGTCATATCTCAATCAGAAAAAACGTAAGATTATAATGAAAAGCTAAACTAAATGACAATATTGAGGGCCCCCTTTTAACTTTTTTGTGGGTGGAATTATTCCAATCCATGGCCTATGGGGAAAGTTTTTTTGATGGGGTAGCTTGGATATTCCTTTGAGATATCATCTTATAGAAATTAAGGTTCAAGTCCTTTTAATAAACTTGAATATAATATTCACATATCAATACAAGCTTCATATTTTCATATATATTATATTATCATCATTTATAACTTGTTTTAACTAAAATTCAATTTTAAAACAAAAGTAAAACTACAAGCTAGGATGATGTAATTGTTGACATTTAGTGATCAGGATAATCCATAAGGAATCAACTCAATTAAGTGCTGCGGTTCTTACATGAGACTATGAAAAATCAATTTAATTATTTTATCAACTTTATAATATTGCATGATTAAAAATAGTATGTATATGAAAAAAATAAGGGGGTGTTTCATGTCTTCGGACCATTTAATACCCCATCCTGTATAATAGCAATCACGTCTCTTTTAAATAATTATTGACAATTTTTAATTTTAGTTTTAAATTTCTCTAGTAAATTTGATTTATGGGGTTGATGAAAATTTCATATCCTTGTAAATAAGGTTAAGTATGTGGACCTTACTAAATAACCAAAAATAGACTAAAACCATTTATGACTTGTTTTACTAAAAACATTATTTAAAAAAATCAAAATCTCACAATGATGTTGCAAAATATAATATCTTCTAAGATCGAATTACGAGGAAATAATTGTGAAAATTAGTAAATATACCTGTGGTTGTCATATGATATGAGACATGGCAGCAACAATATTTCTTCCAATTCACGATCAACAATTCTTTATATTAGTTTTAACCTTCTCTTATAAATTTGATTCCTAGGTGTTAAAAATATGATGTCCTTGAAAATCAAGCTCAAATATATATAGTGTTTGCCAAAATGTATAATTAAGAAAGAGATTAAAATCTGGAGGTATTCTTTTTTTGTAAGAAAATCTTGAGGGATTTGATTACACTCCAAAATATCAAAATCTTAAGGATATTAATCCCATTTTAAATAAACCCACTAGCTAGGAGTAAATATAAACAAATCCTAGGCCTATATCTATTGTTATATGAAGTGAATCATAATCAGTAGATTCTTTTAAAAACTTGGTAGCTTTTTATGCATGGAAGAGTCTTAGGGTCTGTTTGGAGAGAAAAATGAAATGGATTAGGCATGGAATTAGGGTCTGTTTGGAAAGAAAAGTGAAATGGATTAGGTATGAAATTAGAATCTTAGGAGGTTGGGTATGGAATCAAAGTTATAGTTATTATTATTATTATTATTATAGTCTTATTGATATGTGAATATTATATTCAAGTTTATAGTTATTATTATTATTATTAAAGCTTGTATTGATATGTGAATATTATATTCAAGTTAAGCACAGTAATGGAATCAAAGTTATAGTTATTATACTTTGATTCAAGTTTATTATATTCAAGTTAAGCACAGTAATGGAATCAAAGTTATAGTTATAGTTATTATTATTATTATTATTAATATAATGATAATAATTACTATTAATAATTAATTATAATTTAATAGTTAATAATTTAAAAATTAAAAATTATCAATTATTAGTTATCTTATTCATTATTTTTTATTTTTTATTTTTTAATAATTATAAATTATGAATCATTCATTAGTAATAATAATTTATTTATTGTGATTTATTATTTATTTTTCATTAATTTATAACTATTATCAATTATTAATTACTAATTTAAATAATTATTAATATTTATATTTATTAATTATTAATAATATTGTTACTATTGTTAATTAGTATTAATCGTTAATTATTTACTATTATTTTCTATTTGCTATATATTTTTTATTAATTAATAATAATTATTACTAAGTAGTTATAATTTAATTATTAATAATAATATTTATTATTAATTATTATTAATAATTACTAAATTTTATTAATATTAATTATTATTGTTAATTATTAATTATTAATATTTTTATTAATGAACATTTTTTTATTTTTTGTTAATTGTTATTTTTTAAATTACTAATTACTATCAATTATTGATTAAATGTAACAATTAATAAATAATTATTAATATTAATATTAATATTAATATTAATATTAATATTAATACTAATACTAATATTAATATTAATATTAATATTAATATTAATATTAATATTAATATTAATATTAATATTAATATTAATATTAATATTAATATTAATATTAATATTAATATTAATATTAATATTAATATTAATATTAATATTAATATTAATATTAATATTAATATTAATATTAATATTAATATTAATATTAATATTAATAATATTAATATTTATATTTATATTAATATTAATATTAATATTAATATTAATATTTATATTAATATTAATATTTATATTTATATTTATATTTATATTTATATTTATATTTATATTTATATTTATATTTATATTTATATTTATATTTATATTTATATTTATATTTATATTTATATTTATATTTATATTTATATTTATATTTATATTTATATTTATATTTATATTTATATTTATATTTATATTTATATTTATATTATTATTATTATTATTATTATTATTATTATTATTATTGAAGAAAAGGGATAGCAAATCCCCAGGGATTGCTATTCCATTCCAGAAAGAGTTCTCGAAACAGTAAAAACAGGAATTAGAACCCATTCTTGACCTATTCCATTTCTTTTTTAATTTGCTCACCAAACATGCCCTTAATTACTATGGGAGTTTCTTTGATTTCAAAGATCCACAGTGATACCGACTTTTATGAATAAACTTATGAAGGGGGTTGATTGAGGTAGTTAGCTAAAATTAAGTCAAGGCTACAAAGTTTAGTACACAACTCAGCCAAAGTCCTTGGTATAGCCAAAGATAAGGTATAAAAATGAAATGTAAATAACGAAAATAAAAAAAGATAATATACAAGAATTTAGCCGATGTTCACCCTTCCAAATAGGGTTACATTGTCGGACCTATGATTCTCTTCACTTAGGATTTCGAACCACTTTACTTCTTGTTCTCTTAAGGAGTACAAATAGCTCCTCAATCTCGTCTACGTTGAGTACCTCCAAGGCAAACTTACAAAAACTCAATTAAGAAGACACGTTCCTCTTGATCTACAACTCAATCAAGGCAATACCTTTGATCTACAACTCACTAAGCATTAACAATACTTAGATATACAAGTGAGTTTCCCAACTCACTCAATTACAAGTCCCATTATAATAATATACCTTTAGACCAAAGACCTCATGATACGAGAGACTAAAGGATGTGAAGTTACAAAGCATCTCTCTTGTGTAGTGAAGTGTTTCCGTCATTTTTCTTCGCTATCTTCGTCCTCTTTTTACACCTAAAAGTTGAGGTAAATGTTGGACTTTGTAAGGCTTTGGAAGGACCCTTGAATTGGCAAGATATCATTGAAGATCTTTACAAAATCGGTTTCTCATTGTTTTCTTGCTGGAAATAAGGTGCTACGTGATAGTTACTAGAATTACAGAAATCAAGCCTTCATTGGACATCCCTAAATTGAATGACATCTTTTGGTGGTTTATCATTGTACACTAGTTAAGTGAGGTAGTTATTTTGGTTTTTATTACAGTTTTTTTTTTATAATTTCAGTTTCATCAATTGTGCAGAGCAATTTGATATTTAGTTAAATTAGCTTATAGAATTTTGTTTGAACTCTTACGGTTTACATTACCACTGCCGCCACCAACAACAACGATAATCATAATAAAAAATCTCTTTTGGCTATTAAATAGATTGCATCATAGCACATTAGTTTTTCTAATTATTATTAAAAACATGTAAAAAAGGTCAAAAAGCATATAAGCAAAGTTAGTGTCGATTCAACACAATAAAGCATAAACACATCAAAGAAAAATGCAGCTTAATTAAAATAGAACAACGTTAGAGAAGGAAAAAAGCTCGAAGAATTTCTCAGCAAGTCAAACGATAATGGCCTATTATTTTGGATTAAAAAAGTTTAGCAAAACACCAATAATGATTAGTATTTACTTTTTAGTAATGCATGCATGCAAATGTCTACTTAATTCTCTGATTGTTTTTTCTGTTTTAAAATAATACAAACCTATTTAATTCTGTTGTTGACTGTACTACCACCTAGCATAACATCAACCTTTGCCCTTCACCAACTACATTTTGCGGCTTTTCCTGTTCACATTTTCTTTATATACTTCTTTTTTGTATTGAATTATCGCGTAGGTAAGCCACTTACATGCAAGTTGAGCATATTATATACAACCTCCATCTCAAAATATTTGTTTATTAGATTAAATTTTAACCGTTGATTACTTACCTTTTACAATAAGTTATAATATAATTAAAATTAATATCATTATAATTTTTAAAATAAAATATCTTTTTAATGACGGTAATTTCATATTACACAAAGCGGTCATCTCATAAAATGTTCTCAAAGAGCTTGAGTTCTTTTCTCCAAACAATCAAGCGAACTCATAAAATTCGAAAGTAAGCTATTGAATTTTCTAAGAATGTTACACAACATCATCAAGACCTTGCTGCTAGCTTCTTTAATATCACACAGAGTAATTTCTTGAGTAATACTATGGTGGATAAGTGGGCAAATTTTTATTTATCAAAAGCGGAAAGAGTCACTTTGATCGAATCACACCTAGAAACTATTCCGACTGATACTATGTAGTGTTTCCAAATATCTCAATATGCTACTGCCAAGTGAGATCGAACTCACCGGGAGGTTTTTTGAAGTCCTCAAAGGATTCTCTTTCGTTATACTTAATCGTTCGGGATAAGGTTTGTATATTCCTAAGTATTTGGTGATTTGGGACTAAGCCGCGCGAAACATGTTAGTACTAATTAATAAGACCTTTATAACAAAACTTAATCGGAAATTCTAAATTTCAGCATCTTACCAACCGTAAAAAAATAGGTCAATATAAAATAAAAACTTCTGATTCATTGGCTTGGAAAATGCTCAAAAAAGATATATTTTTTTCTACAACTGAAAACTTGGTGATGACATTTAACAGGTGTTCCACCCAATCATTGTTGCAAGTGGTTTTAGTGAAGATGTTTTAGGTAACTTGGATGCTAGTTAAGGAATTCATTTCACCCAATAATACCTAAAATGTTAAGGAATGGAGCATGTTCTCCCACATCATTGTGTGGCTCTTGTATTTGTTGCCTCTATTCCTTTTAGACAAATGGGTGTTTATTTTTGCTAGGGATTATCTAGAATTGAACAATCTACCACAAAACATGCAACTTAAAAGATTCTATCTAAGACCTTGTTCTTTTTTGCGGTTAATATAGTGCGGAAACGGTGCAATATGGTAAAATTGTGGAAAATACGGTAAAGTGTGGAAATTTATTGTTAAATTTGTGAAAGTGTGATTGATATAGTAGGTGATGAGAAATAATGTGAAAAATAGATGAGAAAAGTGAGAAGATATATTGATAATGATTGCGGTAAAATATGGTGTGACTAGATAAAATGTGGAAGAATATTGAGTAGTATGGTGAGGTGTGGTACAGTATCGTACCGCACTGTACAAACAATCATGACCTAAATCATTCTGACTATTCCAATAAATGAAAGTTTTGATGGATTTAAAAACTAAATATTCCGAAGATTAAAGTATTCTACTAGCAATTTTGTCACAATATTATACATTCCAAGCGCTTACTTTTTTGAAGGTCCATGCCTATTGACATGCTTTGTTTTAGGAGTGAGTAATACTGAGTACCCAATTAAATTTTATAGAATCCAGTACCGAATCCAGTTTTGGGTACCCAATTAATAATTAGCTCAATATTCCCTTTTCAAAAACACATAGAATACATAGTTGGAATTAGTGACCATTCTTGTTCTAAAGATTTCCCCAAAATTGTCTTTCTTTTTAGGAATATTTGGAAGGGCTACCCTGTTCTTTGGTAAGGTTGGATATGACTCTCCCAACTTATCCAAACTTATCCAAACCTAACACAATTCCTAAAAAAAATCAACTCTAAAAACACAATTCCCCAAAAAAGCATCATAACTTATCATAACTTATCATAACTTATCCATCCAAACCTAAAAATAATATAACCAAAGAACAGGGTGGTTCCAACATCTTTTCAACGAGGTTAAAGTTATTTTACTACCAAATAGGCCCGGGCTTAATGACATGCTAGACTTAGTTTACCCGAAGGTGCTTAATTATTTGCTCATTTACCTGTATCTACTTCCTTGCAAAATGATATTCTTTTTGCTATTCAAGAAGGCTACTCCCAGATTATTACATACATAATGTGATAATCAATTAATCTTTCAAACATTGTGTGGTAATTCCTCAATTCCGTGGCAACTTCATACATGCATTAGTCTCCGGTATTTAGCAACTATTACAACAACTGGATCAGTTTCAGATTCATAATATTTTCCGAGAAGGTAATCAAATCGCAGATTAGGTAGCAAAACGTGGAATCCCTTATCCATTGTATTTTTGTGAAATTTTTTATGCGCTTCCTTTTGTAGAGTTTCAAAATATTATTGTAGCAGACAATCTTAGAAAATATCTTGAGAAAAAGTTCTTCGATCACTATACTTACCTTAAAAAAAGTGTAAGTTGGATAAATTATCGATCATAATTAAGTGGCTCAGGTTTAATAGTTTTGGTATGTATATTTCAATCATTCAATGTAGAGATATCACTGAAACAGACAACGATCATTTAATACTAGAAAAATTAAAGAGGATGGCATCTTTTATTGGTTTCGCCTTAGAAATATCTGAAGATAATTAAAATCCTAGTTTTAGAGGGAAAGGTTTGCGACTTTATACAACGTACCAATTATGGTTATATATGTGTCCGTCAATTATCCCTAAATTGACACATATATATGTGTTAGACTATAAAAACTATTCTTGGGGCTTCAACCATTAGTTTAAGTTTCTGGTTGAGATGGTTCCACATGGTATTAGAGTCAGACCTAAGCAAGAGGTCTCAGGTTCGAATCTAAGCGTCCCCCATATTCATTTGTGTAAGGTGAAAAGGGCATTTGCAGCATCCATGCTTCAAGCCCAAAGGACATTCGCGTCAGGGGACGTGTTAGATTATAAAAATAATTCTTGGGGCTTCAACCATCAGCTTCCGATGATTTCATATAAAATTAACTTCATTAAAGTTTGATTTTTTATGGAAGGAGTCTCTTGCAGAAATGCAAAGTATGTAAGATTTACCTACATTACACCTTTGTGACGGGATCAATTTTCAAACCCCCGTCTGCGGGATGCTTTGTACATCGGGTTACTAATATTCTTTTCAATAACGTTGTTGTCTTAACACTTGCTAACTTCTATTATCAGCTATTCATCCATGTGATTTGTAACCATCACCCCTAATATTTGACGATAATTATAAATAAATCATCAATAATTGAGTACACATAACTCACTAAAAAAAATCCTCCTTAAAACTAAAGTGTATTTTTGGCATTCCTAACCTATTGATTACAATTAATTACAAATTGGGAAAATATATTAATAACTTGAATATATTTGATGGTACATGTACACACCCACTAATAAATTGAGAAGTTGGCTCCAACCAAGGTGGGCTATATGTGATATATGGAGCACATATGCACACATGTGCAACAAAATGAATTGAATTAGTGCATGAGAATGAAAACTCATGTTGTTAGCTACAACTCAGAACCCTTGGTCACTACTCACTAGTCACTACAGTAGACAACAAAATAAATGGATGTTATATAGGCTAGTGTGCCTAGGTTTGGTCCAACCTAGTCATAAAGTCTATGACAATGTATGTATAGTACTATAGTGCATCCCCCCCAAGCACTTGCTATTATTTGTCTATACACACATCAGAATATATACGTGTCGGATGTATTGTGGAATGTATTGTGGATTTGTATGGTCGGAGACATAGGCCTTATTTGACAAACATTGTTGGTTGCTTCTTGTTTGTATTAGCTGTTTTGTAGTAGCTGTTTAGATTGACTGTTTGGTAAAGTTATCGGTTTTTGAAAAAGTAATTGTTGAAATTACATTTATACCCTTTATCATCAATTTTAAAACAGTTTGTATAAATTACTTTTATTGTGACATATATGTATGTGATTTTTGGTAAGTTTTGGGTTAAATGTTAATTTTTATAAACAGCCAAACCAATAAGTTGCTCATGTTATCCCTATATATGGAAAATCAACTTATTGGACGCAATCAGCTAAGTGAATATAGATTATTTACCAAACACCTATTTAGTTTATTTGATTTGGTTTAATCTTCCAATAAGTCATTTTTCCCAATAAGTCATTCAATAGGTTGTTTACTAAACAAGAGCATAGTTTAGTGTTAGAGTATAAAAACCATAATGGAATCTATAACCATCGGCTTAAACTTTTGGTTGATATGGTTCCGCGTGATATTATTGACAGATTGAATAAGAGATCTCAGGTTCGAATCTCAGCACCCCATGTTTATTTGCGCAAGGTTAAGGGGGTCTTTGCATCATTCATGCGCGCTTTAAGTTTAAAGGGCATTCATTTGAGGATACGTGAGCAAAAAAGTCAGCAATGGACTTACAACCATTAAATTAAACTTCTAATTGAAATGATTCTACATTTAGAATTGGGAAATATGGATTATTGTATTTAAGTTCTGGATCGACTCAATTTAAATATTCCAATTTGTTTAGTGTATACAAATGAAACCATTATGTTTTCACGACAATAGCTTAATTTAAATTCTTAATTTTAGCTTAAATAATAGTTTAATATTCAAAAATTACAATCAAGACTATATTTTAGATTGATGGATAGGGGTTGAGATAAATGTTTAACATCCTAAATGATAGTTCAACATATAAGCTTCATTTAACGAACTGAACTCAATATTTATATTCGATGATCTATACTTAATATCTTATTATATTGAATGAACTCCACCAATTTTAACTCGTAGAAAGTGATTTGGCACATGGGTTCAACTTGTTTCCTTTTTATTTTTCACCTTGTAAATAGTCTGCTCTTAGTTTAACATCCTATATCTTATACTGTACTTTGCCTTTTAAAAAAAAAAATTGTAAGGCGGCTACTTTTATTGTGCTCTCAGACACTTTTTCCGATTGAATAAATTCAGCAAAATGACCACTAATTACGAACAAATAGTCTATATAAACATTCACCTTCGCAAAATCATTTTCCCAACAAGCTTTTGAATCAATGAAAGTTTATTCAATAAAATTGGGTGTTAACTGTTGATTGTCAAGTAATATTAAGAGAACCAAATTGGTTCAAAAAAAAAAAAAGAGAGAACCAAATTACCCTAATATTTGAATAATTTAATTTCAAAAATCCTAAACTAATCAAGGCTAGCTCCTTCATCATTTTGTATATCAATATATGTAATTATATTTCAATAAAATAAGCCCTTAAGATCCAAGCCTAAGATTCCCTACACATAATTGACCAAGGTTTGAAAATGCTAAAACAACGTAACAAAAAATGTTAACCTATGATCCATTATCATCCTTGAAGAATTTTAATTTTAATTTTAATATTATTAATTTGATTGAAGAATTTTAATTTGAATTTTAATATTATTGATTTGATTGAAGATTTTCAGATATGCCATTTTTTCTGCTTTATTGTACGAATTTAATTTTAACCTATATCATAACGTTCGACCTAAAAACTATTCAAAAATTAAACTTAAACATCAATCTTTTGAATAAAATTCAATACATTGGGAGTTTGGGACCAAAATTACCCAAACTCAAATGTGTGACAACCTAGCTACCTTATCTTTAGACAAAACATTGAAAAAAAACTGTCCCCTACACTATAAATCCCAGCATACTCCATTATTTAGTATTCTCTGGCCTCCGTTCTATATTAATTGTCATCTTTAGAAATTGTACAGTCAAACCTACAAAAAATTGATCATAAATTTTTTGATATATATAATGACTTATTATATAAAATTACTACTATTAGATAAAAAAATATTATCATAAAAGTATAATATCGCAATTGTTAATAAAATATTATATAAGAAATTAAATTATCAATAAAAAGTGACATTAGAGATCGTGACAGTCAATTCAGTGATAATTAATAAGGAACAGAGGGAGTAATTATCAGCTTAGACAAAGTCAAGAAAGCTAAGTTGCCTTGAACTAATTCCAGGTGGCAAGCCTTAATAATTTTAGTTTTTTTAGATTATAGGTAATTTGATATGGATCTATTGATACTTATTTTGAATAAACTTTCTCTTCATTGTGTGAGAGTTTTGTTGTTGATTTGGTTTCTTACCTAGTTTGAGGTCTCTTTCTGGCCTTCAATGCGAGTTTTGTTCTCGTCTTGGTGCGAGTCTAGTAGAGATTTGAATCATTAATCACATCAGATAAATTTATGCAGCTTTAAGGAATCATTCATTACATCAAATAAATTTATGCAGTTTTAAAAAGTTATACTATAGCTCGTTGCAGTTTAAGAAAGACTCAAAGATTTCGAAGAACGCAGTTACTAGCCTGAAGAATATCATAGGTTCATAGCAGGTTGATCACCGGGTTATCCTTAATTTTTTGGAGACAAGAGATTATGTTGATATGATGTTATCGATTATTCTTGTTAGATTATTTTCAATATAAATGTCGTATAACTTTTCATTAATAAATATTTCTTTTTGTATGAAAAAAAATTTAGAGGAAACAACCTGAAGAAAGTGCATGTGAGTAAAGGAGGGAAAATTAGTAAATTTAGATAAAAGTTAAAAAGTTGAATGTAAATGGAAATATATATTAGAATAACAAATAAACTTAGGTTGGATTAGGCAAATGAGATATTAATCCCTAAAAAGAACCCTTGATTTTTATTGCACATTGTACCTTCAAAATCCCCTACCTTTGAGGAAAATTTATTAATAATCAATTTAATTAAAATTTTATAGATGGTTTTATTCTCTAATAAACAAACAACTTAAACTTTTGTTTTTTCACAAGTGAAAATTTGAAAGGTTGATTATGAATCTTATTTGTTAGATTATTCAGACGTTGTATATACGTAAATTTACTGGAATATTCAATAAATTATAACATATATAGTGAATATACGTATATACGTACGTAAATTATAACATATATATTGAATATCAATTTTTTACTATATATGTTATAATTTATCTGACACATGTTTGAATATTCAATAAATTATAACATATATAGTGAAAAATTTATATATTGCAGTTAATTTGTCAAATAGAGAGGTCATGTTGAGAATTAACAAATGAGCTCAAAAAAATAGCCATGTATTTTCGTTATCTGTATTTTCTTAATGAGAGGAGACTAGATTTGTTTATTAATTTCATTTTTTAAAAAGATATATCCAGAAGAATCCTTCGATCTCTTAGTCATACCTTTGTCGTTTATAAATTTTATTTATTTATCTATTAATTTTATTTATGTTTTGTTTTCTAGTCTAGCTAGGTTTGAATTTCATCATTCAAATCGTACGTAGTGATAACAACACTAGCTTTTTGTCTATATTTTGCTTGTTTGATCGCTGGGAGGGACAGTTAAAATGTAAGATTGTGTTTTACTTAATTAGGTGTTAATTTATGAAAATTCTAATATAGTTGAATTTTTTTCAATTATAACAGTTGAAAACTATTTATTATGAATTTGATAAAAGTAAATTTCATCTCTTAAAAAGGTTTATATAAGTACTAGTATAATTAACTGTTCTAACAAATTAGTTTTAAATTAACATATATTAATTTCAATTATTTTATAATAGAATCAGCGGTTATCATACAAATACTTTTTAACTATGATATTGTGTTTATGCATTGTGAGGTATGATTTCCGATAGTTTTCGCTCTATTTGAAGTTTTGAAAAAAAAACAATATGAGTTGTTTAATGGATTAATTTTAAGTACATGTTAAGACATATGAAAGACAAGGTGGAGACATAAAATATCAAGACACGACTGTTTAAAACGTACCGTAACAATCATATATCATCAAATTTCGCATGATTAACTAACAATTAGTACAATTTGTCAAAAAAATTAATAATATGTACCATTTTATTCAAACACTTGTTTCATCAAAATCAAAATATTTGGCCATATCTTAGCTTTCCACTTGGGATAACACATGAGCAAATAAAAATTTTAAACGCAATCCAATCCCGTTTTAACACGTTAATTAAGTCTCTCTCATATTAAAAAAAATGAAAAAAAATTTGGCTGTATCATAATGGCAGCAATCCTGAAGTTGGCAAAAATTTGGGTCCGAGTAAATTTAGGTCAAGGCAAATTGGACATCAGATGAAAAATTATATGTCGATACCTAGTTTTTTCGTGTATTTTTCGGGTCGGACCCAGTTTGAAAAAAAAAATGGACAAACATAAATTTGGGTCTAAATCGGGGTAGGACAGTATAAATTTGAAAAAAAATTGTATTTGAATTTTCGGTCAAATTGGTCAACGTCAAAATTTGATCAGACGAGAATTCTATGATCGTACCCAATTTTCTCTGGGTCTGACAAATCCAAATTATCGGATAGGACAAATTTTTGTCAGCCCTAATATTCGTGGGGCAAGGAAGTTAATCACTAATACGTAGACTCACATATCATAAATGGATTAGCAAAACTAACCTTTTTGTCCTTCCCAACGCATGTCAATTCAGATGGATGAATGCAAAATAAAATAGTACTGACAAAACAAATTAAAGAATATGATGGAAGCATAAACCAAACATGAATCCAAATCACGTATGAATTTCAGATTACAAATAATTTATTTAATTTTTGATTTCAAAATGATGTCTTAAGCAAGTTATATGAGAGCTCAACTCGGCAGGTCACCAAACATTTCAGCCTTAACTTTAAAATTAGATGATAATTTTTAGTCACCCTTTTACCTTAAATGAAGATCATATTGAATTAATGAAATTTGCTTAATCCTTGATTTTAAGATGAATTAATTTTAATTTTTAGAACTTCGTGTCAACTAATGTTTAGTGTTAAAATAGCTACACAACATTAACCAAATTGAAAAGTACCAAAAGTACTACAAAACTACTTGCCCAAAATAGAAAACTGGTCAAGCAATATACAACATATGCAATACTACCCTAAAACAAGAGCCAAAAGAACCTCAAAATAGGACTTAATCCACCATAAAGAAAACAATATAATGAGGCCACTAATTATAAAAAATAAAAAAAAATAGCTGCACAATAAGTTTACTATACAAGGAAAACCGACCAACTTTGATAAAAAAATGTTTGTAAAAAAGTTACTTTCGGATACATATAGTATTTGTAAAAACTAATTTTATGGGAAATTTTTTTGAAATATAATATATTGAAAATTGCAAAATATTTTGGAAGAACTTTTTCTAGGCAACAATTTTGGTGAGTTTCCTTTTATTTTACTTGAGACAAAATGTTTTATCCTAACTTCGATCGAAAGATAATGAAAAAATTTTCATTAATAGACTGATAAATATACCTTTATTCAAAACGTTATCAAATCGACAATCAAACCTATTCAAGCATTCTGTATACAAGCTTATCAAAATGTTGCTTTTGAAATCGTTAATCACTTTCGAATGAGGGCAGAAAAGTATTTTATTTCCAAAATTAGAATAAAAGTACATGCTTTTCCAGAATATAAAAAGAAACTCTAGACTTATAATACTTTTTTCCAAAATGTTACATATTTTTCAATATATTCTTAAACAGTTGTCTCCTATAAATAACTCTCTCAAATATACAAACCAAGTTTTTGAAATGTTTGTCATTTCTTCATTCCCTGGATGCCAAATAGAGTTTTGGATATGCATTTGTTTAAGACTTGTTTATGAGCAATGTTTTGATAAACATACTTTTGGTCGATCAAAACGCTATTTTATCAAATTTTAGGTGTTCGGTATGGGAACGTTTAGAATTAGTGGATAGCGTTTAGACTAGCGGAAAAAGTAAATTTGGTTGACATTACCAATTGTAACGTCAAGAATTGAAGGCAACGTTTGATAATGGCACTTCCACATCTACCCTTGTGCTCCTTGTCACTGAGAATGAGGGCCACATTTGTATGTCTCAATGGAAACTTTTTTTAATTGAACAAATGCAAACTTGACAAGTGTAACTCACTATATAATAATAATAATAATAATAATAATAATAATAATAATAATTGCTCTGTTCAAAAAAATTGTCACAATTTATTTTGACAGTCTTTAATATAACATTTTGGTCATTAACTTTTTAGGTTTTATCTTAGTAAGATTTGTAAATTATATATTGAAATCAAAATCTTTTGCGTCACAAATTTAATAATGGTAGTTCAATATATAATTTGATAAAGTAACAGTCAAAATTTTTCAATTTCATTAGTCAAATATGGACAAATTTTTTGGAATTGATGGAGTAATAATAATTATAATAATAGTAATAATAAATATATAAAAAAGGGATTACTAATCTCATTGGTGAACCCAAGACAACTTCATTAATACTTCAGTCTCACAAAAATTATCAAAGCAAACAAGAGGGAATAACCAGAAAAATTAATACGGAGACATACAAACAGAATAATACTAGCTCAAAACAACATTAGAAATTAAACTAGAAACTGCAGGTGGAAATATACAACTACGAAGAATTCTAAATTAATGACAACTTCAGTCATTTGGGACAGTCCATGATAATTTAATCAAGTAAGTGGGGTGGGGCACTTGGCCAGACAATTCTAGTGCAAGAAAGTGCATGTCTTCCAGTCCCATGAAAACAACTGAAATTAACCATATAATATTAGCATCCATAAGTACCTGGAAGTATATTGAGAATACGAGTTCCCTTGAATCTTCATCTGATCTGCCCTTCATAGTCTTTATAATTTGGGTAATGAAAGGTAGAGCTTGGTGCTGATAACATGTTATGAATATAAGAGGAAGTGGAGAGAAAATAGAGACAGGAATTGAGAGAAAAAAGGAATGAATATTTCATTGCCATCGAGGAAGTATTTATAATACAAGGATTCTTCATCACTAAGAATACTTCATCGCTAAGAAAACTTCATTACTAAGAAAAGTAAGAGTATAGACATTCACACAATTATTCAATAACATAATAATAATAATAACAACAATGTACATGTCCTTTTTAGTCATTTCAGACTAATAAGCTACTTCAACCTCTTAATTTACTGAACACATTTTTTAAAAACAACTACTTTAACAGATATCCGCTATTCGTTAATATACATCAGCTATCCACTACTTAAACCGTTATCCGCTACGTAAACAGCTATCCGCTACTCAATTCACTCTTTTTGTCCAACTGAGCCTAAATTATTTCTCAATGTCTCCTCGAAAATGTATGTATATATGTCAAATTAGGTGGTTTTAGACAGACACGCACACATGAATCAGAGAATAAAATTGAATCACACTTTTTCTTTTAAATTTCGGTTTCTTCCCTTTTTCAGCTACAAAATGCACCTGTCACTTGAAATTTTATTTTGGCTTCGTCGTCTTCTTCAAATTGGAAAAGATTATCCATTATGTTATACTTCAAAAAATAAAATAGACTAAAAACAATATGTTACTTGAAATATGGGATACTCAAAGATCCTTATACAAAAGGGTAAAACAAAATTTTCCCCTATAAATTTCTTTGAGAAAATGAAACTGAAATCTATATTTTTATGATATTTATGATATGATATCCGACTCATAGGATCAACGTGCATATATTTTCGTTTTACATTTTAATGATGATACGTGTCTTGGGCAACAATATTGCTTATGAAATTAATACTAATTATCATTTTTAATCCCAATTTTTTGATATTTACTATTAATTATTAATTATAAGAAGTTTGGAATGTGTTGGTTATGCCAACAATTAAAAGTGACACCCTAATGAATGAACCTCATCTGTTAAGCATATTTTAGATGCCTTTTTGCAAATTTTAAAAAATATAGATAAAAGTGTAATTTTATACCATTTATATGTATTATAATAGTTATAGAAGTCAATCATGTAATTTTTTTCAATTTAATTACAAATATATTGGTTTTATACAATGATAAGAACTTAAGATGTGTCTTATCCCAAGACATATGTCATTTCCGTTTTATGATGACGATCAAATGTACGTGTAAATTGGAAGAAAATTGATATTATTGGAATTTGTATTTGTCCATCTAAATTTACATTCATTTGAAATGACACACACAATAGTGTTTAAAATTTTTTAAAAAAGTTGATAAATTGGAGAGACAACAATAATCAATTTTATAAGTTTTTTCTCGACAACATAAACTTGTTAATTAAGTTGTTTTTTATTGTTCAAGTTTTGTGATGATTAATTTGTTGTACTATTGTTTCTGTTAAAAAACAGCGCGCATAATTTTTAGAACTGTCCACAATAGATAACTTGACTGAATCGAGCTTTCTTGCGCTTTAATCATGTGTGTTCGATGGATATCTAACGGCCGGGATGAGCCCTGTGCTTATGCCCGTGAAAATGGCATGCACATTCAATCCAATCGTACATACATACATACATACATACATACATACATACATACATACAAAGACATTCAAACCTACATAAGTATGACACTTGAAGTATTTACCAACACAACACACATATCAAGGACTCAAAATTCATGAAGGATACCATTTGCAATAGCATAGCTAAGGAAGGATAGTCGGGGCCATGACACCCTTATAAGAGATACCAGGGACGAAGCATCGTTGGGGAGGAACTGGGTCACGACCCGTTTCAGCTTTTCATACATAATATATCTTCTATTGTATGGTATTGAAAGATATGTGATATTAGCTTCAATTTTCCTATCGTAACCTTGTAAAACTATTAATTAATATAGTTTATAGTCCCCTTAACTATGAACCCTGGCTTGTCCTCCGAGAAATACAATATCAAATTGTATATTAATGTAAGCCATTGTTGGTGCGATGTTGACAAATAGTGCAGGTGGTATGGAGTAGTGTAGATGTTGTCCTACAACTTTATTTGAACTCATGTTTGAAGTTGACATCCAATTAACATATTGGTCATCTTATGTCCCCCCTTCTACTCATTTTGCACACTCTAGACTCTCTAATTTCTTCTCTTGCATTCATTTTCTAATTTTATGTCTATTTTTTTTTCAAGAAAATGGAGTATTGCATTGAAAAACATGACATCTACAACATTTATTCAACATAAATAAATATAGACACTAATGGCTAAATATAGTTTGTGTCGAGAAAAAAATTACTTGTACTCACACTAATCGCTCGTCTTCTCATCTATATTGTTTCATATTATTGTTCCGAGAAGTATCTCGCAGGTTTATTAAAATATGTCTTATGAAAGAGATCTGATCCAATATATATTTTTTCATTTAAGATATCCTGATGACATAAAAGATGAGGCTCGAATTGTTGAATCCGATTGTACACCCACATTGTAGAATAGTACACCACCTTATAAAGCTAACCAAACTTGCATATCATAACCTAAAATCTTACATGTGGAAAGTGAAAAAAGTCTCACATTCGGAGAAAATTTAGTGTTTTGCCATTTTTTTTATTTTGAACTTTTCATATTTTACCTTTTGTAATTGTTCTTTTCATCTTACGTATTTTATTTTTTATTTTTTTTCCAATCTTTGACATAGATATATATTATTTGATATATTTGATATATATATATATATATATATATATATATATATATATATATATATATATATATACACATAATGAATTAATTTTTTTTTAATGAGATATATAGACCCTAATTGTTACATATGCCTAATGGCTTTGTCACTGGCTGAAACCTTGATGGAAGCAAAAGAAAATTTCCTTTCGTCGAAATATTATAGGGTTGTAGTCATGCTTATTATAAACATTTCAATTTTTACTCATTACTTCAACCTTATTATTAGTTATTCTTTTTTTTGGATTATTAATAGTTATTCTTGAAACCAACCTTATTATTAATTATTCTTAAAATAAAGAATCCAATATTGCATACCTAATTATCCTTAGCCACAAAAATATAGCACATTTAAACAAAGAAGGATAAGTATACTTATATAGTAGGGCCTAAGTCTAAAAAGGGTGTAAAAATCATGTAGTTGGGAATAAGTCAATTGAGAAGTTAAGTGATGGACACATACAAGAAGTTGATGGAGAGTTACAAAGCATAGTGGGTTAGGGATATGGGTGCTCCAAATACTGTTTTTAGTGCATTTAGAAAAGTTCCACAACTCATCTAAACACATGAGTCAAGTGCCCCTTTTGTTTTTTTTTTTTTTGCACATGTTGTAATGTAGACAATTAAAAAATTAATATTTTGCACATGTATACAAACAATTATAATAAAGTGAGTGATTGTTATATTCATTATTTTTGAAAATTATCACAAAAAATAAATAAATAAGTTTTGTTTCTCTCCTTTTGTGCAACTTGCATTTTGGTTTGGTGTGTGTTGATGGTGTTTATTGGTATCTTATTTAATATTTCTTTGGACTTTTTCAGTTTTATTAATTGGAGCTTTGACTTATAAAAGATGAGGTCAATAATATTCATTAATAATATTTTATGATATTAGTTAATTATCATAAATTTTAATAATTGAAATAATAAAAATATATCACTTAAGAAACTTTAATATATCAGTTTGTGGTATGGTTAACTTAGTGGAAAACATCCATATAGCTAGAATTATTTATCAAGATCGAGTAATATATCAAATTGATAGTAGTTTGATTCATTAAAAATTTAGCAATCTTTATTATCCATTAACTTTGGTTAAAAATTCATATTAGATCCTCATAATTTGGAGGTTGGGTGTTGTGTACATACTTTTTTTTTATAAGTAACGGCCAACGAGCTCTTTAATTCAATAATCAAACGGTGTAAATACACACCAAGCTGGAAAAAACAGCATAGAAGTGTTGAGTACATACTATGCAAGTTTGTTTGTTTTTTTTTTTTTGACAATTATGCACCAAATCATACTAGAAAACTATAAGATCATATTATCCAACATTCTAAAATACAATATATTAAAGTCAAAAATCCTAAAATAATTGAACAAAAGTATAATATTACAATCCGTAATACTTTATGAATGTGTGGTTTGTTTTTACATGTGCCACATATCAAATGTTACTGTATTTTTTGCGGTGATATATGGAACGGAAACCATGTTTTAACATGTACCACATATCAAATGTTACTGTATATTATGCGGTGATATATGGAATGGAAAATGTGTAAAATTTAGAAGATGAAATGATTGTAGATATGAATAAAATCACCCAACCCTAAAAGACAGGAATTAGTTGATGTTACACAGTCATAGTGTATTCCACTGCCCGTATGATTCCCCACATTCTATTTCAAATCATGCTGATGTTATTTGTCAAGTGAGCATCTTTTATGGATCCCATGGCTTGTCTCTTTACTGAAGAAAATTCGGCCTTGGCTCAATAGATGGAACTGTATGCAAATATGAGCGGGTCAAATTTGTCCGGTGTAGAAAAGAAAAAGAAGTTTGGTCACTTTATTAGCAGAAAAATTGAATGATAGTGCACTATACTTCAAGCTTTAGGATTGTAGTAAGTTGAACTATAGAAGTACAGTATACCGACATCAAATTGGATAAAATCAGAGTATAACATATTAGACTCCGATAGTTCTGACATTTCGTGACTTAGAATTTGGTACATTGTACTATGACAGATTTGCTTGTACTTGGTCTAAACATTTCATTCAATAGATTATGGTACACTAAATTATGACAATCCATCAAGTTGGTTTCATCTAATTTGGTGGTCGTGCATTGTAGTTCAATAGTTGCCTGATTTGCCAGTGATACAATTTTAAATTCGGTTTACCATAATCACAAAACCTAATTAATTCATGTACAGTGCACTATGATCTAATTTTCCATGTTCATATCTAAATTCAAATGTTTGGATATTTAACTCTGTACATATTTTATCGAGTAGCACATATGTCATGGAATTTACTAAGCTATTCAAGAAGGATGCTCTCGGGTCATTATTGAAGGAGATAACAAATTAGTCATTCAAGTCATTTGTGGTGACTTTTCAAATTTTTGACATCTTTTATTGGAGATAACAAATTAGTCATTCTAACTTTCCTCATTCACACACTAGTTTTGGATGTTCGGCATCTTTTACAACAGTCTGATAAAGTTCAGATTCAACATATTTTTCATAAAGATAACCAAGCAACAAACTGTGTAGTAATATGAGGAATTTCTTATCATTTATACTCTTACAATTTTATTTTTTTAATCATTCTATTTTAACATTTCAAAATATTATTGTAACAGACAATCTACTCTATCTATAATCTATTTTGTAACAGACAATCTACTCTATCTATAATCTATAATAAAAGAGCTAAACAGCTCTGTTGTGATGGATAGAAATTGTTTTGCTGCTTGCTTCACATATTAATTTACCATTTTATCCTTCATATTATACTTTTCATTTTTTATAAAATTAAAGAGAGTTTCTTGATTTTCGTGAATTGTACGCTACCTATTTGTCAACAATGTCCTTGTGTGTCTGCTTTCTGTTACTCCCAAATCCCTCCCATCTCATAGTGAGCGTTTGGTGCCCCACTTTTTGGTTGATTTTTTAGAGAAAATGGCTTTTTAGAAGATTTTTGACTGTTTAACTAGTCAATATGCTAATTTAGGGTGTTTGATAAATTGATGGATTATACTAGCTTTTTGCCCCCAAAAAGCCAAATTGTAAAAAGCTACTATGAGTAGCTTTTTGTAAATAGCTGTTGACTTTTTATATTTTAAATTACCATATTGACCAATTAATTCACAAAAATTAAAAAAAATTGTCATCAAATAAAATAATTTAGATTTAGTTCTTTTAATTGTTCTCTCATCCGTTATTTCAATTCATCGCAACACAAAAGAACGTCTACTCCGCCGTCTGCCTTCTCCAAGCACACTACATTTCTCTAAGTTAATTATCAGGTATTTCACATAGTTAATTTATGTATGATGATACTTGTGTTAAAATCTCCTAATTCATTTGCTTTTCCTATTAATTTGGATAAGAGACTCATATTGTTATTATGGTTTATGTTGATAATGTAGTTACTAATTGATTATACATATACCTATTGTTTACAATAATGTAATTTCTACAAATAAATTATAAAATATCTACAATAAATTGTAAAAGTACATCGGGATTTAAAAAACTAAAAATGAATATAAATCATAATGTTAAACCTAAAAATGAATTATAATATGGACGGAAAAACCTAAAAATAAATTTTAAAAAATCATAATATTAAAAAACACTAAAATAAAGCCAAGGGTAGAATTGGAAATTAGGAAAAAAAGTCATCCTACAAACATCTAATTCTACCAAACACTTTTTTACACAAACAGCTAATACAAACAGCTAACAAAACAGTCAAAAGTCAAACAGCTAATTAAACAGCCAACTGCTAGGCACCAAACGCCCCCTTAGACTTTTACAAATTTATATTTGTGTTCACATTAGTTTTTACTTTTTTGCCCTTTCTTTGTCTCACACTATTTTTTATTTTACTTTCTTCGTCCTAAATTATTTGTCCTTTTGCCTAACTTCTTTGTCCTAAAATATTTATCTTTTTTTACAATTCCAACAACTGTAATTTTTTTCTACCCCTAATTAATAAATTTACTTATAACTTTTTATAATTTCAACAACTATTATATTTTATTAAAGTAGGGGTAATTTGGATAAATTATAAACTTTTTACCTCAGTTCCCAATATGTATTGGTCTTTTCAAGTTGAGAAAATGGACAAATAATTTGGAACAAATATAGTACTTTTTTACCATTTCTTCATCTTGTACTCCCTCCGTCCCAAATTAATTGTCACTTTGACAAAATTTTGACCGTTAATTACTCACAAATTATAATGAGTTATACTATGAAATTACGGTCATTAGAAATACACATTATTAAAAATTACAATAGATGCAATTTTATATTTTAGCTCATTATAATTTTGGAATAATTAACGGTCAAAATTTAGTCAAAGTGTCAATTAATTTGAGACGGAGGGAGTATAATTTTAGGGGAACTAAAGAGACAAAAGAAGAAAGTGGTGAGTGATTTAGTGCAATTTTCAAAATTTCTTTTAAATTAGTACACCTCTATTTTAGCTAATTTAAAAATGTAAATTCACTCTTGCTAAATCTAAGATTACTCCTTATTTTCTAATGTTTTCCCCTTGGTTGTAAAAGAAATTATGATAGTCACTCTTTCTTGTTTTATTTGTTTCACTGATCTATCTATCGATCAAATTTTAATTAATCATTAATTTTTAAATATATTATTATCATATTTGTAGCGAAAAATATTATCATAATAGGATAATGTTGTAATTTTCTGATAAAATATAACGTAGAAAAGTATTAGTGAAAGAATGACATTGAATAACACGTAATATTTAGTAAGTGACAGATATAATGGGAATGAGGAAGTAGAAATCAAGGTTATACACTAGATATTATATTTATCAATTTTAAAGTAATTTAAAATGCCTCCCCATTTTTCTAAAAAATTTATTTATTGAAGAAAATTATGTTGCTTTAACTAAATAATTTTAGTAAAGAATGATAAAACAAAATAAATTATTTTACGGTTAAATATGATAAATAGTAAGATTACACCAAAAAGTCCTCCCTCCATTTGAAATATTGTAGTTAACTTTTACAATTTCGAGATTTCTCTTTAATTAATATGATGAATCATTAGACAATATTAAAATAAATCAATACATAATATTTTACAAATAAAACTGTAATATTATACTTTTTTATTGGTAATTTCATTACAAATTTAGTGATATTGATTTGATATGATAAATCATTATAAACATTATATTCTTTTGACTAAATTTATTTACCAAAAATTTACAGCCCGTGCCTTGCACGGGCCATCCCAACTAGTCTTAAGAAATATTTTGAAAAGGGGTCTTCTAGATATATGTTAGAACTTACCAAGACAAAAAAAAAAAGCCATGGGAGGATATATATAGTTGTCAAATGTGCTTTTTATAGCCTTAAAATGTCTTTTATGAATGGTGATAAAGAATGGGGTAAAGTCAGTACCAAGTACTATCTCCGTCTCAAAATATTTGTCTTTTTACTTAATTTTTTTGTCTTAAAATATTTGTCCCATTTATAATTCTAACAAGTGTAATTCTTTTTCTGCCCTTAATTAATATATTTATTTGTCACTTTTTACAATTCCAACAGCTATTATTTTCAATTAAAGTAGGGGCAGTTAGGGTAATTACAATTTTTTCACCTCAATTTTCAATACATATTGATCTTTTCAAGTTAGTTAAATGGACAAATAAAATGGACCGGAGGTAGTACTAATTAAGTTAGCGGCTTACTTATCCTTGATTTTATGTTGTTATTCGGCGGGGTGTGTGAAAATACCAAAAACAGCTGGAAAAAAAAAAAAGCGGCGCCCATGCAACTGCTATGGACCTCAATTAGCATATAAGGTAGTTTTGAGATTATTTTGGTAGACAGTCCTAATATATACTATTTAATTATTTGTCAATTTTTTTTAATTTTTTTATTTTTTTATTTGTCAAATTATCTAACAATTTCAATAATCATAATACCAATTATATCCCTAATAAATAATCTCTTTATCTCATTCCAAGATATTGTTAAGGGTATTTTTGTCAATTTATAAAATTTTCATTCTATTTCCTCGTATTTATTGGTTTTGATGAATTAGGTTTTTTGACATACAATAAGGGATTGAGGTAGTATATAGGAGTAGTTTCCTGTTTCTAAATAAAAAATCTTAAGAATTTTGGACCAAGATAGTTAATGACCATTTTGGATTTTATTTAAATCATTTTTAAAAATATATATAAATATCTTTAAATGATTATAAATATATTTTTTTGAATGTTTTGAGGGTTATTACCCCTTACAAACTATATACAAATAATTATTTATTTACATTTTTTATGAATATAGAATTATACATAAAGTATGCATCTTTTATTATGATCGATAAAATTAGACTATCATTTATATTTGATGACCCATCTTACGTGTTATGCTCTCAGAGTTGATAAATATATATAATTACTAGAATTATTATTAACTATCTTGATCCAGATACGTATGTGATATCACTATACTTTTTAAAATGAACTTATTTTCTTTTGTCTAGATGAAAAATAAATATGCCTTCATTTATCAAGGTACATAGTCCCATTTTGCACATTTTAGAAACATGTGCTTTGTTTCTTCTATTCAACATCAAAGAAGAATCTTTGTAACACACAATTTAAGTTATGGACCCAATGCAAATTTAGAGTCGTGTACAAATACAAATTAGAAGTAGAATGTTTTGAGATTTAAATAAAATGTCATATAATTGATGAATAGCTCCCAAAATTTGAAAGAATTCAAAAATCATGCATGTGTTATAATTGATGAATAAAAAGACACAAAAGAAGCTATGAATAATATAATGTTATATAACAATATAAGTAATTATATATCTCTTAACTCTAATCATTAAAGTCAGTAAGGTTGACATTGCACATATATTCTTAAATTCCACCTTGATATATATTTAAAATCGTACCAAACTGCATATGGATATTTTTAAAATTAATATTAGCGCAACATGAATATGGATAATCATTAATATTTCATATATTATATATATTTATACCTCTTGAAATCATCTCCATACATAATTATGTACTTTCCCTGTTTCATATTGATCGTTGAATTGAAATTATTAATTTCAGAATATGTATAATGATTTATGAAAGGATTATCATTAGATTTATAATAAAAAAATATTATTATAAAAGTATAATATTATAATTTTTTTCATAAAATATGCTAGCTAGAGAATTTCTTCGTCAAAAAAATATTGAATACAATTATTAATATGAAATGCATGGTATAGATCGTTGAAATAAGATTGTTTATCATAACATGATTACATGAACATAACATGATTACATGAACGTGCCTCTCACTAGTCACTAATAACATTTCTAATTGGTTGTTGTGTTGATAATCAATAGTTTTATTTTTTTTCGCAAATATACTTAATTATTCCTGACAACAACAATTTATACATAGGTTTTGATTGATAATTATCTTTTAATGTATCTTTTTATTGTAAAAGAGAGATTAGGCCCAGAATTAAATCTATTAATTGATAGAATAATGAGACCAATTAAACAACTACATGCATTAAAATTTTCTATAACCTTACTTAAGATGAGAATTTGATTCAATTCATAATGCTAAATTCAAAGTAAGTCTATGTTAAATTTTGGATGATTATTTGTAGTTATCGAAAAAAATATTAATATCAACAAACTGATTAGTTGTTTGACTTTTGAATCTATTAAATTATAGTCAATTCAAGCTAAATTTACCTGATATGATACTTAGAATCTAAGGCAAGAAGTTCGTCAAATCTCAAGAAACAACAAATATGATAGATTTGAATGATCAGCTTGTCTAAGATATTAACCCTTAAATATAATACACCAATCCATGCCTTTTTATTTATTTATTTATTTATTTTTAGTGTATTAATCAATATACATAGTTACACTAATTTTAATAGTTTGAAAAGAAGTATGAGGAAATGATAAATACATTAACATTTAAATATTATTACAATAAGCAGTACTTAATTGAATTAGTCGTATAAACACAAAGAAAAAGAAAGATCAACTAATTACACAACTTATTCTAACATTTAGGATCTTACTTTGTGAATGCACTTATGGTGGTTGTCAATCATAACATTAATCACAGTAAGTAAAATAAATCTTACTCGTATGTGTCAAGTTTTATCTTGACTTTTACTTTTTTTATATAACATAACATTATAACATATATTTTTAAAATTTTAGTTCATTTAAAATTAATTTAAAATAAATATTTTTCAAAATTTGCTTGTTTGCTAGCTAGGCTAAAACTTAGAGTTAAGATACTCAAATTTTAAAAATTTTCATAAAAAAGCTTTAATTATGAAAATATATTTTTCCTAAATAAAAAAATAAACTGTAAAGATAAAAGTTAACACATGTAACATGTATTGATGAAATATATTTTTATTGTGGTGGTACTTGTCATGATTGAGAACCACCATAAGTTTTTCCATTATTTAATAATTAAGTATGAATATAATCAACGATAATGATGACGTATCTACACTAATCGAATACGTTAAGTGAGTAAACATTGATTAAAAATAAAAAAATCAAAAATTAATCGTAGCATGAAGCATGTGTTTAATTAATTAAGATAGCATGTGTTTAAACTTACTAAGCTAGCTTTAGTCTATAATCTAGGAATAATATAATACTAATCCCCCATCATTAACAAGAAGACTTGATCATTATTAATTTCTTTCTTTATTTATTTATTTATTAATTCTGTAATTTTTCTTTTAAGGGACCTAGAAATTATCCTAGTTAGGGGATCATGTAACCACGATGGAAGGAACAAATTTCAAAAAGTACATCAAATTATATGAGCTACATCAATACAATTAATTAACTGAGAATGGAGAATCTTGCCTCCATCCTACGATTCAATACATGCTAGCATCCCTATTATTGATTAGTACCAAGATAAACAACAAGTTATGTAAAAAAATTATAAAATTATCTAAATTGATAAACAAGATTAAATAATAAACATCTTGATGCAAGATGGTTAATAACCATATTGCATTTCACCAACATCATTCATAAAATTAAATGTATATATATTTAAATAATTATAAAGGTATGTTTCATTATTTTATGGGTTGTTATAACTTATAAACAATATAAAATATTTTATTATTATTTTCATAAATATAAAACTATGCATAAAATATGTATTTTCTACTGTAATTGATAAAATTAGGTTGTTATTTATATTTTTTGACTTAGCTAATAAGTATTATACTCTTATAGCTGATAAATATATAATTATTAGAGAAAGTGTTATTAAAAGTTACAAAAATGTGAAATATGGACAATTCAAGATGGTCTCCCGTACTCGAAACATGTATGCTTAGAGGGAATGACACTCGATCAGGATATTTGATGGCCTAGGATTAATTGAGGTAGTCAAGTATTGGCAGGATGCCTTGTTTCTCTTTTTTGTGTGCTTTCTTATTCTCCGTCTGTATTTATGTTTTCCAGGTTTTTTTTTAACACATGTAAAAGGGATACAATATTGTAACTTAAGAGGTCCTTCTCTCGAAACATTTTCCCATGTTATCACTAAACAAAATGAGAGAATAGTCAGCGACCATAATATGATTCCAATGTCATAATCAAGTGAAGAACGTCCCTTGTTAACCCGTCAGTCGGCTACCATATTGACCTCACAGTAGATATGACCATCAAAGATATTAAGAATTATCTTCACCTTTTTGTGCCTTTTGGGTATGTCTAGTTCATGTGGTCAACTATTCATTTCTTGGACAAAAAAAATTATCTTTCACCCTATTTCTCAAGAATTATCTTTCACTCTATTATCTTTCACTCTATTTTGATTCGGAGTGTTGGCAGTATGATTCCAATGTCATAATCAAGAATTATCTTTCACTCTATTTCTCATATCATCTTACCATGAATACAAAAAATTGTCTATATCTAAATCACGAGAGATCGAACTATAGGCCATCTAGCTGACTACAAGTCACTAGCTAGCTAGCTACCCTACAAAACCAATCTAGATCCAAGCGTATCTTTTCCCTTAATTAAATCTTAATTATTACGGAGTATTATTATTATTATTATTATTATTATTATTATTATTATTATTATTATTATTTAGAGGCCATTATCGTTATTGGTTGAACATGAGATCGACCATAAACTACATTTAGATAAGACTAATTAGGGTAGGACCCTTTACACTAAACATCAACGGTCACATTTGCACTTCTCTCACATTTTTCACGGGGCATATCTAATATGTAAATATTGTAGATTACAAACTTATAATCTCCACACCAAGTGATATATAAATATACTTAATTGTCTTATGTGTAATTTTATTTTTCAATAAGAAACAAAAATAATTATTCATGGATACTATCAAATTTTATGAAGGTACATATTATTAAACGTTTCCAACCGTCGGACTGATTTAGACAATTTCGCTTTCTTTATCAGATATTTAGATTTAACTTATCGACTTCTGGACGGAGTTCGGTGTATGAAAAGTACAGTTTCTGTATCAATTTGTTTGTTATTGAATTTCCCGTTTTCATTTTGGTCTGTGTTAAAACATTATCTATGTTCAACTACGAATCAAAATTAATTGTGATCGAGGATTTTGTTAGGAGCGTGCGATAAATTTATATATTGTTGGTGGATGAATTCACAATAATAACGATTTGAAAGCTAACTTTTATCCTATACAGTAGACCACACCAATTGAAGTTTGAGCAATACCTTTAGCAAACTATGCAAAGGAGCCGCACTAATTATTACATATATAAACTACACAATAAAACTCTGACATAGACACAGATTTTCGCTGTGTAAAAATCAGATTGGTGAAAGTAGAGATTATTATAATCTAATTTTCGACATATTTATGTAGCTTTGTTGATAAGTCTTGGTCTAGCTTTTGATCTAGAATTGGGCATGGTCGAAAATGGGACCATAGAAATCACAATTCTGAACGATGATTCACTCCTTTTATTTTCGTTGATAATATTATGATGATTGTTGCAGGGACAATCATGCATGCTTGAACGGAATAAATATTTCGGCTCTTATATATGACCTAAATAATACGGCCATTAAAGAAAGGCAAATTGATTTTGTGTTACTGAAAAGAGAAAACAAAAAATCCAACTTGTAATTCATTTTGATATTTGAAAACAAATTTTTTCAATTTTTATAGATATATTTGAATTAATTTTATACCATTAATTTCCTTAATTTTATACAATTAATTTCCTCGTACTATGACAAATTGTGTTGACTGCATGTTTTTCATGTAATTCGATGATTATTGATTGTTGGTTTATACAGTGTATATACTCTCTCCGTCTTTATTTGTCATTTTATAAAAAAAATAAATAGGAAATAAATGCACCAGAAAAATTTAGGTAGAAATGAATCAAAATAATAAAGGTATCTTTGTTAATTTATTGGTTTCATAGTTGTTTATTAAGGGTAAAAGTAGCACTTAGTATTTATTGAAAATGTAAATGCAATAAATAATAAGAGACAAATCAAGTTAATTAAATGGATAAATAAAAAGAGTCGGAGGGAGTAATTGTGTTAAATTTCTTTACAATGTTTTTATAGTTATAAAATATTTTTCTGATTTTTTTTTTGGAATTGATCTTTTATAGTCAAAATATTTAGTAGTATAAAGTTGTATATATTTTAATTGGTCTTCTAAGTTTTTAATGTAACTGAGTGGCGCATAAAAATTATTATTATTATTATTATTATTATTATTATTATTATTGTCGTCGTCGTCGTCCTCGTTTAATAAGATCATAACTTTTGGGCAACACTTCATTCAAAGACTAATCCAAATAATAGTATGGTACGTAATACTATAACCAACTTCTTCTTCTTTTTTATATTTCCTTTATTTCAAATTAATTGTCACTTTGTTAACTATCACGATATTCAATGATATTTTTTTGATAATTTGTAATATAATATTTTGTAATCTAAGTGCAATATTATATTTTTAGTATAATATTTTTCGTTATGAATCTAATAGTAATAACTTGACATAAAAAAGAGTCATTTAATATATTGAGAAATTTGTGATCAATTTTTTTTAATTTAACTATATATATAATTTTTAAATACGACAAGTAACATAAAATCGGTATTATTTCTTTTATCATTTACTATTCGAATCCAAGCTTTTTAAAATGAACATGTGGACGGGCGAGCATCAAATCGAGGAAACCAACAATTGTAGATAGATTTTTGTCGAAATTTAAGGCACAATAATAAATATCGGGAGGGTTTTCTAGAAGGGGAAACTTTATCTTTTTTCTCACTTTTTTCTTTTCTAAAAAGAACCTGGTAAGTTTATAATAATTTAAAAAAAATAAAGGAAGCAGGTAAAGTTGGCACAATCATTACCTTTTGAACGTTTGATGCATTGGTGGCTTCACTGCCTTCACAAATCACAAATGAATCCATTATTACTGCGACGTGACATGCGATTAACTAACTAATTAGTTGATAAGGATGTTTAATTATCTAAGTTATGTTTAACCCTTTTACACTCTTTTACATTAATCTACTCCTCAGTCTATGTTTATTTGTCTACTAATTACATTTTCATAATAATTTACCATATGGTTGTTCTAATGACTGGTTAGTGGATAGATGTGTAGGGATTCATCTATGAGTTTGAAGTCTCACATCGAAAGACTAAGTTGAAAGGACATGATATATAAGTCAAAGTGGGCTTGACACATTCAATCATGGCTTGACACATCATTTCCTCTCTCTCCTATTACATGCTAGTATGCTACTGTGACTACTCTTATAGGATGAGGGTGGTTCCGTCCTTTCACCCTTGAGAATGGGGTTTTTTGCTGACTTAGCTTGTGGCATTGAACCATGATCATGGAGTTGAGTTGGGCTGCATTTATGGCCGACTTGACCTGGCTTGCTTCGAGCTTTCGTTTGTAGCCTAGATTGCAATTTTTATCTCAAAACAATATTCCTTGTTGCTTTGTTGTTGTAGTATATTCCCTCCGTCTCCTATTTAAAGTCCGTCGTTGAAATAAAAGTTATATTTTTGTGAGATATGAATACAACTCTTCAATCTAAGATGGACGTTAGATATGGGACGAAGCGAGTATATGCACAAGTATTGAGTAGGTTGTGGTTGCGAATTTTACAGTTTGTTAAAGATTTGAATAATAAAAAAGAAAAATACATTTGAAGAAAATATATTTATCAAATTTAAATATAATACTAGCTTTATTTTATATATGAGGACAATGATATACATTTTGGCTCAAGAAGGTTAACCATCTTGAATTGTCCATATTTTACATTTTTGTAACTTTTAATAATATTTTCTCTAATAATTATATATGTTTATCAACCATAAGACTATAATACTTATTAGATAGGTCAAAAAATATAAATAGTAGCCTAATTTTATCAATCATAATAGAAAATTCACATTTTATACATAATTTTATATTCATAAAAAAATAATAAATAATTAATTATTTTTTATTGTTTATAAGTTGTAATAAACCTTAAAATAATGAAACATACTTTTATCATGATTTAAACATACCTATATTTAACTTTATGAATACCGATTTAGGTGAAATACAAGATGATTATTAAGTATTTTGATTAAAGATATTTATCATTTTGCATCTTAATATACAGATAACTTTCAAAGGCTACTAATTTCCAAAGGATACTTTTCATATCATAATTAACCAATGTCTAACTTTATTAATGTTTTAATAATACTAACAATTAGTACAACAATAAACACCACATTTCAAATGTTAATTAATGTCCGAATTAAATGTACAAATAATATGATTATGGATATGGGGGGATGCATTTTGGTGGCTGGATTATTATTATTGTTGACTGATAAAAAAAAATGTACGTGATATGATGGTAAAGAGTAAAGATAAAGTGTGGGTCTAGATCCATTTAATTTTAGTGTCAGTACAATATATATATGGTGTGGAAATTAAACCCAGTCTATTATACCATCAGTTATAACTTATAAGTTATAATGCAAGGACATTATTTTTGGCTCGTGATTGAACATTACTAGTAAATAATTAATGCAATCAAGCAATGAATTTACAAAGCATAAAGTTGTACCTTTTCTCACTTTTTGATGGTATTTATTTTTGGTTTGAATTCATTATAGAGATCTATGGCTACCAGCTTTTTAGGTTAGTTTTTAGCTTTTTAAACACTGTAGTTTTTTACCAATGTGAAAAAGCTACCTGAAGTGTTTGGTAACAAACTTTTCATTTTAGGTTTTTGGACTTAATAAACTAGTTTTTAAAAAGTCACTTGAGGAAGCTTTGTTAAGTTAATTTTTCACAAAAAGCTAGTTTACCAAACATTTTTCTTGCAATCAGCTAACCTAAAAAATTAAAATCAAACAGCTAATTCAAACAACTATCAGCTAATAGGTATAAACTAACAGCCAATAGCTGAAGAAAGTATTAATGTGCGATAAGGTTTATGCAGAATTGTAGAGGTGAATTAAAGTTGGCTAGAAAATTTTCTGATTTGTGTTGTAATTGAGTGACGTTGGTAAACGTTTTTTTCCCAAAATGGCTTCCCTTTGTAAGAAATATTTTGCAACATTCTAGTGAGCATTATGCAAAAGAATTTTGATTTCGAAGCCCTGAAAATAGTCTGCTCGACGGATGCCTTCATCTCACCTATGAAGAAGTTAGTGGAAGCTCCATTGTTTCTTTGAATTGGTTAGAAAAAAAGTCTGGCATTCCCTTTTTTTTTTTTTTGTCAGAGCAACAACACAGAAACAGATACAACATACACTAATAAACCCAACTAAAAAACAATTAAAAGAAAACAGGTGCTGGAAAACGCCGGGAACCATGATCTCCCTCATCAGACAAGCTTAAGAAAAGTAAGAAAATAAATGCGCACATTAAAGCGCAACGGCTTTCGCATTAGTATGTTCATCCCTTGCTTATTGGGGATTATAATTGAGAAAGGATGACATGAGATATTGAAGATAATTTGTATACACTAGATTGTAATTGAGGCTATTCTTGGATGAAAAGGGCATGGTGTTTGGAGAAGGTAGCGACCGAAGTTATCGTTTTTCAAAGAATCATGTAATATTCGATACACACATATATGTTTCTTAAGGGGCCACAAAACTAGACTAATACTTGTAGCAAACTATCTAGGATGTTTTCTTGAGACAATGATCTCTTAGATGAACACACGTGCATGTACCATTCTTTTTAAAGAAAAAAAAAGAACTGATATTAAAGTAGTCATTAATAAACTCTATCTAAGACAGTCTAAGCCAAGACCGATATTGAAGTTATTGTGTATAAATTAAGATGATGACTTAAGAGAATGATCTCCTAAATAAATCGTGTACTTATCCTTAAAAAAAAAAGAGAGACCTATGCTAAAGTTGTTGTGTATGAACTAAATTCAATAACTTAGCATGACCAACATATAATAAGTTAACTCTATCTAACACATTCTAAGCCAAAAGCATGCTAATGTTGTTGTGCATGAACTAAATTCTATAATTTAGCATGATTATAATATCCTAAATCCAATCAATTTTTACACGTTTTTGAAGCACTATGTACCAGAAAACTATTTGTATTTATGTGCAAAAGTTAATTTGTCTAATTTATATTTGCATCTTTTCAGGAATCAAAATAGGGCCCGATGACAGATGAATATGAGCTTTGATCTTTGGGCTTATCTCTCATCTGTACTTGGGCCTAAACCACCCTAAAATCTTAAATAAAAAATGAGCTTCAAAGTATTTCAATCTCTTTCAGGCCATTTGAAAATCGCCTCAATTTTACACATATTTATAGCAATAAGGTAGTCTTGTGCACAAACCTACCTCGCAAGTGAGGGCTCGGGAAAGTGTTCTATCATAAAGGTGAAATGTAGGCAGACCTTACCCTATATTTTTGCAAGAGACTGCTTACAAGATTCGAACCCGTAACCTCATGATCACACGACAACAACTCAACCGTTGCGTTGAAACTCCATTTCACACATCTTTATAGCACTATGTACTCGAAAAATCATTTGTATTTATGTGCAAAAAATAATTTCTCTAAATATATTGGATTATTGAGCCCAAAGGATGGCCCATGAAGCAAATAGACCATAAAGTTCCGAACAAGACTATAATGTTTCAATTTATGAGAAATATCAATTTAAATTCTTTGTTTATATATTTTCGTCGGATGCACTAAATATAAAACTAGCGTTGAAAAACTTTTGTCCGACCTGAATACCCGAATGTATCCGACCCGGAAAAACCTGGTTTTGTTTGAACCCAATTTCAACATTGACCGAATGTCCAAGCACAATATCTCTCTTTTTCTATTGGCCAAACCTGATTTTGACCAGAGTTGAACTTTGTCTGAATTGTCAAACCCGATTTGACTCGGAAAAAAAATGAATTCAAACATCAATTTTTCATCCAAATTTTGATATTGACGAATCCCCAATTTATCCATACCCAAACTTTTGTCAGTGCTATATCAAACTTGCCCCAAAACCAGCTTGAATACGAAACAAAAACTGACATGGGCTTCAGACTTTGGGCCCACCTCTTATCTGTACTTGGGCCTAACTAAAACACCCCAAAATCTTACCCAGCCAAAAAATGATACTTCAAAAAATTTCCTTCTATTTCAGGCCCATTTGTAAGCGCAGCTTAAAGTGGTGGGAGCCACGCAAGCAATGATTATTTGTTAATCCGTGAAAAGCTGACGCCGTCAATACCGATGGTTAGGTTTCCGTTACAATCATACCAAAAATCTAGAGCGTGGGATACACTCGCTAGTAACAGCGCGTGAGAAAGGTAGAGTTATGAATGAACCAACTAAAACGTCGCAAAAGGACAGCGGCTTCTCGGGTTGACGAAAGATCACCAGAAGCAAGTGCAATTCCCAGGCCCCCCTTACCTTTTTTTTTTTAAAAGAAAAAGTGGACTAATAAATTCTATTTCGAGGCACCACAAATTTTATTATGTATGAGAAAAATGATTTATTTTGCCAAAAAAGAAGTATATATTTCTTTTTGAGATTTGGAGAATGATGAGAATTGATCTTAATTAGTGCCTAGTGGGGGGTTTGATTGAATTGAACAAAGCAAATCCACCTCTACAGGCTCTACTAAATTAAATTTTGATAATATTTAATAATTTTCTCACAATTTTGTTAAAATTATTTTTTTGGATTATTTATATGCATTAAAAAAAAGGTAATTATTTCACACTTTAAAAAAACATTGAGGATTAATGAAAATAAAACAATAACAACAAACTCTAAAGGAAAATACGTTTGAAATAATTCATCATTGCAATATTATATTATTATAATAGTATTTATCGTTACAAATCTAATAGTAGTCATTTTATATAACAAATCATAGTATACATTGAGAATATTATGGTCAAAATTTTTCAAATTTGACGGCACAATTTTTAAAGATGATAATTATATGGAAGTAGAGAGTAATTGAATTTTATCTGGTGTTAATTTGCTTCATTTTATTTCAGCAATAGTCTAAATCTAATAAAATATTATTCTTCTTTTTTGCATTTGTTGTTCTAAGGTCTTGTTATTTTGTCAGGTTAAACCTAACTACCCTAACTTATCATAACATATCATGACCTAACACAAATCCCTAAAAAAATATTTTAACTTATCATAACCTAACCATCTTGAAAATAACTCATCCAAAAAAGAGGGTCTAAATCAATTATATGAATTTTTCAAATAATAGGAAATGTGGGGTTTGATTGAGAAGGGAAAACCCCTAGCCTTGACAAATTTTGTGGATGTGGGTTTAATGCTTTATTTTTGTCTAGTGGCTTATGTGTACTTGAGGGACATTAGAATCCATGGTCATTCATGGACCATGGCTCTATTTGACTATTCTTGATCACTCCTTTTAAGGTTCTTATGCTTGATACTTCTCAATTTGTTTTGGATAAGAGTTAACAAAAAAAAAAAAAAGACAATGAATACATGTGTTTTTGGATAATAACTAATGAGTTGGGATTTAGATAAAGTTACAGTAGAAAATATAGTTGAAACTTTGTCTTACAGATAAGTTTGAATTTCTAACATAATTTCAAAGATATGGTTGTTGGTTCATGAGTTCTTCATGATGCAATGGATAAGATGATCTTGTGATTCTTGTCAAATTTGGAAAGAAGGTTAGATGATATTAATTTATTCTAATTTATCCTAACCTAACACAATTTCTCAAAAAGAACATCCACTTAAAAAAGTAATTCCCCAAAAAAGCATTATAACTTATTATAACTTATTCAAACCTAATTATCCTAACTTAAAAATAACTCATTCAAAGAAGAGAGTCTTATTAGTAACAAACAAACAAGAGAAAAACACATGCACTCCTTTGTGATTTCAATGTCTTTGCATGTCAATTTGAAAGAGATACGCAATTACATCGGAAAACATTTTACAGTAAGAAAGAAGAATACAATATTTTTCGCCTCACCACACAATTTTCGCATCTTATCAACCGCATAAAAGAACAGGACCTAAAAAAACAAGGCCCCAAGTTTTTAAATATAAATTATCTAAAAATAAATCATGTTCTCTTGGATGGTAAGGTATAAAATTGTATTAGATTAGGTTATATAAGAATAATCCCACCAAACCAAAGAATAACCTAAACAACAAAAATCAAACCCTGTTCTTTAGTTGGGTCAACCAACTAATTTAACTTAATTTATCCTTACTTAACCCAACTCCCTAAAAATATCCAAATCAAAAATAATTTTTTAAATTAAAAATATTCAAATTATATTATTTTAGGCCTTGTTTTTTAGTTAGGTTATTTTCAGGTTTAGATGGATAAGTTATGATAAATTAGGATATATGATTTTTTTTTAGGGAATTGTGTTTTTAAAGTGAATGTTTTTTTTGGAAAATTGTGTTATGTTTGGTTAAGTTTGGATAAGTTGAAAGAGTTATATCCAACCTAAGCAAAGAACAGGGTCTTAATCTCAAATCGATTCACTTTTTCCAACATTTATAACTTTTTCATTTATTTTCCTCTAAAATATTGAAATTTTATTTAATAAAATATTTTCATCGAACAACTAACTTAACTCAAACATATGCTATCATTTTCGATCATATCATATCCTAACTTATACTAACTTAATTAATCTAACTTGACAAAAGAACAGAGCTAAAATGGCGTTAAATTAGATTAGACAAGAGTAATCCTACCAAACTACTTCATCTGTTTCATATTAATTGACATATTTCAAAAAATTGCACATACCAAGGTTTAACTAAAAAACTACCCATATGATTAAATAACACAATTTTTTAAGGTATTTTTTTCGGATATCAAGGTGTAGGTATTGAGAGAATGTGGGTAGAAATAGTTTTTATTTATTGAAAAAGTAAAAAGTTGACATAATTATTAAGGTTAAAATAACTAAATTAGGTATTGGAAAATAGAAAGTGACAATTATTTTGAAACAAAAAAAGTTAGTTTAAGTGTCAATTAATATGGAACGGAGGAAGTAAATAATAACATGAACAACAAAAACCATCCTCTCAGACCTTGAACAAACGGCGTTAGGAGGTTGGAGCAGCAACCAGGCAGTGACTCCCACGCGCCCCATTTCCCTCCATTGATTGACATTGACCCTCCTCACTCTCTTTCCAGACTCACACAAAGACATACAGAAAGACATCGAAACAACGAAAGATCGCATTTTTCTGTGCCTGGACTCCATCATACACCCACCCACCGATCAACCCCAACACTTTCTCAACAACATCCCATCACCCCATCTCATCTCATCTCAGATCATCATCTTCTTCTTCTGTAAATCCTCCATTTTTGCATCTGGGTATCTTCATCTTTAATGGCATCCGAAGATGTGAAGGCTACAGAATCAGCTGTTTCCACCATTGTCAACTTCGCTGAGGAGGCCAAGATCGCTAGGGAAGGTGTCAAAGTCAAGGCTCCCAGCTACGCTATTCTCTCCATCTGCAAATCCCTCGTTGCTGGTGGTGTTGCTGGCGGAGTGTCAGTACTCACTCGATCACTATATACCCTCTTTTGTGTGTTGTTTGATCTGGGTTTTGTTGTCTGTCTGTCAATGTTTAGTTTAGAACTGTCAAAACCAAGTTTTGTGTTGAATGTTGTGATTGTTAGCTGTAGTAATGCATGATTTTGTGGTGATTTGGGGGTTTGATTTTGTGTTGATTGGTGTTTTCTTTGTGCATTTTGATCTTGGGTTGTGGGTTTGTTACTTTGTGTAATGGTGGGTGTTTGATTGATGAAGGAGAATTAGTAAACAATGGGTAAAGGTAGGTGGGTGAGAACTGAGAACCATCTAAAGTTTGCAATTTTGAGGTGGGTGGGTTTTGTGGGAAATTTATCTAAGATTTGAAGTCTTGATTTTATGCTTTTTGTGGAAATACATATGGGTTTTTCAAGTGTTTCAACATCATCTCATAGTGAGAGTCCAACTTTTCATTCCTATGAAAAAGAGTCCTACTTTTTCATGGTAAAGGTAGGTGGGTGTGAACTGAGAACCATCTAAAGTTACCAATTTTGTGGGCAATTTATGTAGATTTGGAGTCCTGAATTTATGCTTTAAGTGGAAATTCATATCAATTTCCCAAATGTTTCAACCACAAAAACGTAGGCAGCCTTACTTCGGCAAACATCAGCGTTTCATGCTGCGAAACTTGGTAAGAAATGAAGTAGTGAGCTAATGGGTATGGGTTTTTTTTTTGTGTATTATTTGATGTGGGTTTGGTTGTCTGTCATCACTTGTGCCTTGGAACTATCGAAATCAAGCTTTCTGTTGAATGCTGTGATTAGTAGCAGTAGTAATGTATGATTTTGTGGTGATTGGGGCTTTGTTTTGTCAAGATTTGGTGTTTTCTTTGTACGTTTTGATCTCGGGTTGTGGGTTTGTGTAATGTTGGTGTTTGGTTGATAAAGGAGTATTAGCAAACAACGGGTAAAGGTAGCTAGCCACAGTTGCCTGAGTAGGTAGGTGAGAACTGAGAACCGAGAACCATCTAAAGTTTCCTATTTTGTGGTGGGTTTTGTGGGCAATTTATCTAGATTTGAACTCCTGATTTCATGCTTTATGTGGAAATACTTATCAATTTCCCAAATGTTTCAACGACAAAAACAACTCCCAACAAGAGTCCTGATGTTGAGGGTCTGGGGAGATCCAAATGTAGACAACCTTATCTCGACAAACATCATCGTTTCATACTGGAAAATTTGATGAGAAATGAAGTAGTAAGCGAATCGTGTGCCTTGTAGGGGTTTTTGTTGAGAGGTAGAAAGGATGCCTTTTGGAGAATGTTGTACTCATTGGATGCATCAAACTGTTTCCTTTTCGGGTATATTTTGTGTCCATGGATTTCGCTTATTTCTGTATTGTGTCTATTTATCAGGTCGCGAACTGCTGTTGCTCCATTAGAGCGTTTGAAGATATTGCTCCAGGTTCTCTTTTGCTACTTCCCACTTTCTTTCTTAGGTTTTATGCGGTCACAAACTTTTTAGGCGGGGGAATGAGGAACAATAGTATTTCTTTTGAAAAACTTATTGACTTGATTAACTTATATTTCAGGTGCAAAACCCACACAGCATTAAATACAATGGAATGATTCAAGGGTTGAAGTATATATGGCGCACAGAGGGCGTCAAGGGATTGTTCAAGGGCAATGGCACAAATTGTGCACGTATTGTACCAAACTCCGCAGTCAAGTTTTTCAGCTACGAACAAGCCTCTAAGTAAGATTCTCAGACAACTATTTTTGCTTCTGTGACGAAGGTTCAAGTTTACAGTTGTAACTTCCTGGGTTTTATTTGCCTGCAAACTTTGATTTCGATTTCATGCAGTAGAACAACTCAAAATATGCTGTATCACTGAAATTACTCTACTATCTAGTGCTCATAACTCGTATCGTTTGCTGCTGTTTTTGGCAGGGGCATATTATGGCTATATCAGCAGCAACCTGGCAAAGGTACTTGTATTTGCCTTTCTTGAACTTTGAGGGCTACAATTACAGTTGTGAAACAGTTTTAACATACGTATCTGAAATCAGGATTATCATGTATAATGATTAATGACTAAGTTACTTTTGCAATATGTTTATACCTAAGTTGATGAGTTTCTTGGAAGTTAATCTGTACTTAAGATCATACAAGACTTTTACAGACAGAAAATCATCCCTTTTTTTTTTTACTGTGGTTAACAGAGGATGCTGAACTTACCCCATTGTTACGCCTGGGGGCTGGAGCATGCGCTGGCATTATAGCAATGTCCGCGACTTACCCTATGGACATGGTTCGAGGCAGGCTAACTGTACAGGTACTCCCTTCAATCTCATTGTCACCCGAAGAATTGTGTCGAAAACTTTGACCGTTGATTTTTCATTATATATAATGATTTTTTCCCCTGATAATTCAAAACCTGAAACGAGGCCGATCAGTACAAGACAAACCCAACAAGCAACTCACAACAAAAACACACCAAATGCAGCAAGAAAAAAACACACCCACAAGAGACCTAACAATTATACATAATGATTCGTGATATCAAATTACTGTCGTTGGACTCGTAATGAAAAATACTACTAGAAACGTATAATATCTTAGAGTTGCTTCAATATGTGGGAAAGACGGTTAATTTGAAACGGAGGGAGTAATTGTTTTGTGGCTTCGATTTAATGACATTTCCCGGTTCTTCCTTTTCTTCTTCTTCATCAGACTGCGAAGTCTCCTTACCAGTATCGAGGGATGTTCCATGCACTATCCACAGTGCTCCGTGAAGAGGGTCCAAGAGCTCTATACAAGGGTTGGCTTCCTTCTGTTATCGGCGTGGTAAGCCCCCCCCCCCCCCTCCTTAACATGAAGTACCAAATAAAACTAACTGTTGTTTCGAAAATGTTGATTGCTTTGATGCTTTCGTTGGTTTTGGTTTTGGTTCGACCCGTCATGCCTTGAGCACTAAGCAAGCTATGTGGTTGGCCACGGAAAAACCCGGTTGGAAAAGGTGAAATTCAAGACAATGCAGGAAGTAGTAGCTGCATGGCTATGGCCTATGAGTGGAGGACGAAAGGAAAAGCTTCATTGCATGTTTTTCGCCCTCTATATTTTCCCTTTGAATCCGGTAAATATACATTTAGGGTTTTTGATTTCTCCTCTAACTCTTTCCTCGTGTGTGATAATGGTGCAGATTCCCTATGTGGGTCTCAATTTCGCCGTGTATGAGTCCCTCAAGGATTGGCTCGTGAAAGCTAAGCCTTTCGGATTGGTTGAAGATGAGCTCGGCGTGACCACGAGGCTCGCGTGTGGGGCCGTGGCGGGGACCATGGGTCAAACGGTTGCGTACCCTCTCGATGTCATCCGCCGGAGGATGCAGATGGTGGGTTGGAAAGATGCTTCGTCCGTGGTGACCGGTGACGGTGTGGGCAAGGCCTCGATGGAGTACAATGGCATGATTGATGCCTTCAGGAAAACTGTGCGACATGAGGGCTTTGGCGCGTTGTACAAAGGATTGGTCCCTAATTCGGTTAAGGTGAGTTGTCTCGAATGTGATGGACTAACGCAAAATGTCTCTATAAACCTCCCGTGCTTCTTTTTCATAGGGTTGTAGGTAGTGAACGATTTTAAAATTTGGGTCAGTTGAAACTAGTCTCTCGAAATTTGGGTACTTTAGAGAATAAGACTGCTACATCAAATCTCCACACCTCGTTACGCGGTGGGACTTTGGGGTGAAACGAGGGAGAAACGCTAGTGCAAGACACTTGTTTTCTTTCATCTTGGACTCATAAAGACGAGCTATTATAACTTGTGTTGTTTTCCTCTAGGTGGTTCCATCCATAGCAATCGCATTCGTGTCATACGAGATGGTGAAGGACTTGTTGGGCGTGGACATGAGAATCTCAGACTGAAACGGGCTAACCAAGCACGGATTTTTTTTAGAGAACCGTAGTAGGTAGAAAAGAACATATGTTGGGGTAAGACTGCCTACACGACATCTAGATCTTCTCATACCCCACATTTGTTGCGTCCACGCTAGTGGTGGCATTGTAGGCATGTAGAAGAAGATTAGGTAAATTTTGATCTTGTATTATTTTTCTTTAGAATAAGCTTCAGCCAGTGTCATGTACTGGCCTATACATTTATGTTTTTTTTGCTCCCTCCTGGATTTTGTCCAGATACACTCTTGACTGTTTGGATTTGTGGTTCGAAGGCCGATCATAATAAGAGATTGCAGAGTATGATCTCATAGTTCCTATGCAATGTACATGTTCCGCCGAGCCTAGTGTGTTCATGCAAGACAATTGCAATAGTCTAGGTATTGTTGTGCATGATCTTATATGGCTCGAATGCTGATCATGACGGAGATCATGATGTATGTAGTCTTATCTCAACATATGTTCCTGCTTGTCGAGAGACTAATTTTACAGACTGATTTTACAAGCATGACGACACATTGATAATGCATTTTTAGTACAGAACTTTGTAGTTTACTCATTTACAGCTCAATTGACACAGGGTGTCAACATACACAATGCAGTACAAGGGTTTCTCTATTCACTCACTCACTCACTCACTCTCATAGTTCTCTAGGAGAAAGTAGTCAACATCTACAAAAAAAGAAGTTAGATCACAGCATCATATGGTTGGATATACACAAGCTTTTCGTGCCCTCGTCCCTCCCTTCGTAAGCACAAGATCCTCACATCTTCCGCCCATGCCTGAAAACAAAACACAAAACTGCAGGATTCGGCCACCAAATCACTCAAACAACTATTCCCTCGGTTCCATGTTATTAGTTGCTAATAGCTATGATTTATGCACCCGATCGTTATAAGGTTTGACCATCAAAATTATTGGATATATACAGTGATTTAAAGCATAAAACTAACACCATTAGATTTGTCATAAAAAATTTTTTAAAAAAAAACGCTTCCATATTATATGGATGCCGTGTTGCAGTTGTAAATATCAGATCTCTCGCAAACGGGTGAATCGGACGGGTGAAGATTGGTTTGGATTAGTATTGAGCCAACCAATTTCGGCTCAGGTTGGGGTAAGTTCATGTTCGGGCCACCTTTGGGTGAGGTTCTTTCAGATTGGGTTCTAGTTTGACTTGGGGTCATGTGGGTTTGGATCTTAATTGAGTTACTTTTCAAGTTGCGGTTCGGATCGGTTTTGGGTCGCGTTTGGTCAATGCCGGATCATTCAACCGGGTCTCGGTTCAGGTCCATATTTGGTTTCCTTTCGGGTTTCGGGTCATTTTTTAATGCTAGAAACTGAAAGTGAAAGTGATGCACAACACAGAAGACCGTGAAAAGTCAAACGTGACAGTTTATTGCGGAACAAACTACAAAGGGTAGATGCATACCTAGAGTCAACAACCCTAGTTTGGATTCTGGGTGCTCGTCGGTCTGGGATTTTAACCTGCTGATCGAACTCTCGTTTCCTGCTCTTCAGTCTAGACACATGGGGCTTCACATCCACCTGTTGTTGAACACTGGCCTTATCGGTCTCCCCGTACTCCACAAAATCACGATTGGATAAAGTCATGGAAGCGATGATCATGACCATGTTCATCCCTACAAGCAACGGCGACTCTGACTGCTGCGTTGATGATGCATGATCCTCCTCGCTATCCTCCTCTTCTTCGTGTGGTTTATCGGCTTCTTCTGGGTTGTTGCATAGTTTTTCAGTTGTTTTCGTGATTTGTTCTCGACTCATCCCTACATCCCGGTTCATAACTGTCAGTAACTAACTCCAAATCCAAATCCAATTACCCCCGAATTACAAATTCAAGGAGACTTAGTTTTGATTGACCCAAAATTTCAAAATCATACCTATCAAAGGGTAAATACGAACATAATTGTTCCTTCTACACCAAAACACAAATGGATATGGTAATCAGAGGGCAAGTACAAATGTTCACAGAGTGGATCCATCTACACTACTGCCTCCATTTCATGTTAATTGTTGTTTTTGAAAATTGTGCGGTCAAATATTGAAAATTTTGACAATAAATTTCTCAATATATATAATGACTTGCTATGTAAAATTACTATCATTAGATTCATATCGAAAAATACTATCTTAAAAGTATAGATATTACAATTGTTAATAAAATATTGTATAAGAAGTTATCAATCAAATAGTCATATTGAAAAATGACAATTGATATGGAAGGGGGGAGTAAAACACAAACAGAAATGGTAATTCCTCAGAGGGGCAAATATGTGCATATTATTGATCAATCTACACCAAAGGGAAGAAGTAATTACTGCTGAACAAGAACTGAAAACTTCATCAACAATAAGAATTAATACTGCTGAATTAATTACTAGGTGATCCTTTTAGCTACTTATACTTCTAATTTGATCAAAACTTCATCCCACTTCTATCTATAGAATACCCAGAATCTGAAATTCAATTCCCAAATCTCAAATCTCAAATTCCACTACCTAATAACTCAAGATCTCAAATTCTCAGTTCATTAAAGAAATTACAACTGACCCAAAACCACAATCCAAAAAAAATAATCACCCAACGAGAATTTCATCTGAAATTTGAAGAAGAAACAATCAAAATACAAAAACAACAAACATGCGTACCTGATCGTCGAGTATAGACCAGTTTACCCAGAAACAGAGGACGAAGCCCTGCGTATTAATAGTATTTAAAGTGTTGATTAAGAAACAATTAGAGTAATAATTAGTAATAATTAAAGAAAAAGGGGGCAGATATTACCTGGTGAGATAAAATCTAGGGGCGGAGATCTGATCGAGGTTGAAGATTAAGAAAATGAATAATTTCTGGGTTTGCTTGGGTTTAAAGTTTAAACCCTAATTTCAGAATCTTGATTTTTTGTTTGACGAGTAGGAGCAGATCACATGGAGGGAGTAATCTTATTCACGGGGGGGCTAAAAGTGAAGTGACCTATAGAGAAAGTTGAGAAAGTTCTTAAGAAAAAATTGGCAAGGGATTAAAAAAAATGTTTTCCCTCATTAATTGTATGAAATAAAGAGGCAACTTTAATATGTGTAACTTTGGTTTTTTTAATTAATACAAATATAAATAATCTATGTTGCAAAACAGAAAGGTGTGATAGATGTTGATGGAATTGATGTAATAAATATAATATTTGATGATAAAAGTTCAATTTTGAAATATGTCTCTTTGACAAATCAAAATATAAAAAAAAAAAAAATTGAATGATGGCGATTTTTTGAAATGTTAAATCCTTATTTTATATTATTTTAGACCCTATTTTTTCGAGTTTAGAAAAGATATAAACAGTTGGAAAGATGTAGATAATGTTAAGTAAGGTAATGTTATGTAGGGAAAGATAAGTAAAGCAGTAGATGTAAGTAAATGTCACATCGTTTATTTGTTGAACAAATTTTGTGAGTTGAATAAATAAAATAGCTTTCGACCTGTTTTAACCTTTAACGACTTTCAATTACTAACTTTCGACCTTTCACGAGTTGAATAAAGATAAGTAAATTAATAGATGTAAGGTAATGTTAAATGTCACATCGTATTACTAACTTTTGACTTGTTTTAACCTTTAACGACTTTCAATTATCGAAAAAAAGTAAATAATTTCTTACTTATCTCTCTAAACAACTGTGTGTAAATATTTATTAAAATTGTTCAACAACTACTAGTAGCTTTTAGTTAAGTACTAACTCCGTCCCATTTTATTTGTTCATCTACCTAACTCAAGAAAACCAATGTGTATTTGGAATGGAGGTAAAAAGTTTATAATTTACCCAAATTACCCCTATTTTAATTGCAGATAATAGTTGTTGGAATTGTAAATCTATTAATTAGGGGTAGAAAATGAATTATAGTTGTTGGAATTGTAAATGAGACAAATATTTTGAGACAAAAGGAATTAGGTAAAAGGACAAATATTTTAGGACGAGGTAGTAAAAAGATGGACCCAAAAATTATCTTGCCCTCTTATATTAAAGAAGCCCTCTTGGTAGTTGAGAATAGTGATCATATCAACATATGTGCCACTAACTCCCAACTACCCAACAAAGTTTCTATTGATTTGAGTGCCAAATCTCACTCTCACTTTCTCCAATTCACAACCTTTGATGTGCCCATCAATTCACATTTCCCACATATCACACATCACCTCTATAAATTTGCACCATCTTGTCCAATGAAAACATTCAAAACAAGGCACCATACATTATTACATAGAGAGAATACATGGAGAGAATGGGTGGGGAAGAAACAAGTATGAATGGTAGTGTGAATAATGAAAATGGCAATGGGAATCATCACCATGGAGGGAATTGGCAAATGGAGTTTTCCAACTTCCAAATGCCATTGCACTATCCTAGGTACAATCGGGCCGAATACGAGGTTATGCCTGAATGGAAGCTTGATCACTTGCTTACTCAATATGGACTGCCTATTTCTGGTGATGTCGAGCATAAAAGGAAGTTTGCCATGAGAGCTTTCCTATGGGTTTCTCCTTAGTTTTCGATTTATTGAGTTTGTTATGGGGCCATTGGTTTGTATGTTGGAATTGCTTGATTATGCCTAATTTAGCATTGGTTTAGGCTTTTTCAATTTTGTAGATTCTTATATTTCATAATTGATTTGTTTGGTGGAATATTACGCCATGAATAAAGTTAGTTTAGTGACAAGTAATGCAAGAAATTGAATTGTCAAAGATAACGTCCTTATAGTGTTTTGTCTAACTTCAAATTTTCTAGCATCCGTTGGTTTGACCTTTGAATCAATAATAAATTCAGCCCATTTGCAGCTTAATTATTAAAAAAATAGTAGCTAATAACACTAATACACAAACACTAATAAATATTAGCATTTAACGATATCAAATATTAACAATTTCTTATAATCAATGATAATCTTTAATTTTATATATTAGATCAGATGACCAATGTCAACTTTGGATCACTAACAATCGGTTTTTCAAATCAAAATCATCTTTATTAATACTCCCTCCATCCATTTTCATTTGTGTACTTATTTTTTTTGTCCTTGTTATTTATCACATTTACATTTCCAATAACAATTTTACTTATTTTATCATTAATAAATGACTTTGTAACCAATAACTTAACAATAATTGAGGGTACTTCCATCATTTGTGCTGCATTAATTTTTCAATTTTCTCTAAATTGACAAATAAAAAATGACTGACAAAGTATTTATTTAGAAAAAAATATATTTCCAATTTTTTATTTTTGAAAAAGTTGATTAGTGTCTTTTTTTTTTTTTTTTTTTGGCTCAACCCAATAATTAAGGCGGCATGCTTTACTATAATTACTACCACTATCATCAGTCTTCGTTCTTCAGTGCTTGAGTGTTAAGAGTCACCATCTTCCCTCTTTTTCCCCATTTCAAACCCTTTTCCCCGCCATTGAACTCAGACGTTCACCCAATCCAAAACCCTAGAAATCGAGATTGAAGGTGGTTGAAGAAGAAGAAGAATGCCGCGAGAAATCATAACTCTGCAAGTAGGACAATGCGGGAATCAGATCGGAATGGAGTTCTGGAAACAGCTCTGTCTCGAGCATGGCATCAGCAGAGATGGCATCCTCGAAGATTTCGCTACTCAGGTTCATATTAACACTTTCATTCGTTTTAATTTGTAGTAATTGTGATGTTATTGAGTTGCTAAGCGATTATGTCTTCAGTTAGGGTTTATGCGAATTGCTTGTGTTTGGCCTCTTTTTAGCTTAGACTATGGCGGATTATGGCAAAATGAGTTTGAATCCGTAGACTATTGTGTGAGGTTTTTAGTCTAGGGCTCCATTGGAATCAAGCTCTTTGCATTTCCGAGGTTTTTACTCAGGTGAGTGAGGTCCATGCTAACATCATCCTTAATTTGTAGTAATTGTGATGTTATTTAGTTGCTATGCGATTCTGTCGTCAGTTAGGGTTTATGGCGAATTGCTTGTGTTAGGGCTCTTTTTTGCTTAGACAATGGCGGATTATGGCAAAATGAGTTTGAATCCGTAAACTATTGTGTGAGGTTTTAGTCTAGGGATCCATTGGAACCAAGCTCTTTGCATTTCCGAGGTTTTTATTCAGGTCCATGCTAACACTTTCTTTCATCCTTAATTTGGAGTGATTGTGATGTTATTTAGTTGCTAAGCTATTCTGTCGTCAGTTAGGGTTTATGCGAATTGTAATGTGTTAAGTGTATACAGCGGAGGTTAGGTAAGGTTAGGCCTCTTTTTTGCTTTGACTATGGCATGTTATGACAAAATGAGTTTGAATCTGTAAACTATTGTGTGAGGTTTTTAGTCTAAGGCTACAAAATGAGTTTGACTATGGCATGTTAAGACTGCTCACATTTTGTTGTTTGCGATGGGCAGAAATCGTGGTTACTGGGTGAGAGTTTGATTGATAGTCTAGTATAGCAGTATTTTTCAGTTGCTGAACGATTGCATCTTTAAGATAGGGTATTGAAGAACTGAATTTGCTGACATTAAGGAACTATGCAATTTTATTCTTACTGGGATTAACTTTAAAATGTTGATGGTTGTACTTATCTCTGCAGGGAGGTGACCGGAAAGATGTGTTCTTTTACCAAGCTGATGACCAGCATTATATTCCTAGGGCTTTACTCATTGATTTGGAGCCTAGAGTGATCAATGGTATACAAAACAGCGAATATCGGAATCTGTACAATCATGAGAATATTTTTCTCTCTGATCATGGAGGTGGTGCTGGAAACAATTGGGCTAATGGGTATCATCAGGTATTTGTATTTCCCTTTCGCAAGCTATTGTGTTTGCTCATATACCTGAAGCTTATCAGGTTATCCTGCGGGTTGCTTGAACATGTCAGTGTGGAATGTCAGCTATAGATTCTGTTGCATCGGTTTCACTTGACTAAATGTCTAAATGTTTTCATCTCTTATTGTTTGCCGCTCTGCCAAGCATGTCAATCGATCTTCTTTCAGGAAATTTTGTGTTGGTCCTTCAGTTGATATAATTGCTCTTGTGGGACAGGGAAAGATTGTTGAAGAGGACATCATGGATATGATTGATAGAGAAGCTGATGGAAGTGATAGTCTTGAAGGTTTTGTATTGTGTCATTCAATTGCTGGAGGAACAGGGTCAGGTAAGAAAGATTTTGCATATTAGTTTGGGCGCGTGTTTCTATTCTGCTGGAAAAATTATTTACAGGCGGACTACGAAGCAAGTTTTCTGGTTCCTTCGTACTTCGTGGGGGAGACTCCAGAAATTAGACATTGCTTGTGATGAAAGTCAATGAGGCTCAAAAAATTGTCCTCTACTTTTTTTCTTTATAGGAATAGGCTTTCAAGTGTCAACAGTTTCTAACCAAGGGGCTTACTGCAAATAGTTTCCCTACCATTCAGGGGTAAAACTACGTACTCTAATTGGGTGGGATGCCCCGTGATGCTTTTGCCTAGATGTTAGTGAGGCTCAGACCACATAGGTGCTATAAGCTCATTTATTATGCTATTCCAGATTAGGATGACCATCCTGAAAGTATTGAACCTTAGTTCCTCCATGTTTATGTGAGATATAGATGCAATATGAGCCAGATGAATTAAGTGCTCTTGGTTTGAGGGCTCAGTTTTAATTTTTCTGGCCTCAAGTCCTACATAGATTATCTATGGTGCGAGGTGGAAGAACTTGTCTGCTTGCGTGTTGGATCACATGTTCATTATGTCATTTCTTGCTCTTTTCCTTGAACGTCTTAGTTCGCCCTAATGGCAATTGATGCTTCCACATCAGTTAAACCTACAAGAATGGAATAAGGGCTGAAGTTTAATTCAGTGCTTTAACCTGCCGCATTCTTGCACTACCACTTTGTAGGTATGGGTTCATATCTCCTGGAAGCCCTGAATGACCGATATAGCAAAAAACTAGTTCAGACATATAGTGTCTTCCCGAATCAGATGGAAACAAGTGATGTTGTAGTCCAACCATACAACTCCTTGCTGACGCTTAAGCGGCTGACAGTGAATGCTGATTGTGTGGTGGTCCTTGATAATACCGCATTGAACAGAATTGCAGTGGAACGGCTTCATCTGAGCAATCCCACTTTTGCCCAGACAAATTCACTAGTCTCCACTGTAATGTCAGCCAGTACGACCACATTGCGCTATCCAGGATACATGAACAATGATTTGGTCGGTCTTCTGGCTTCGTTGATTCCGACACCAAGATGCCATTTTCTAATGACAGGATATACACCACTTACGGTGGAGCGTCAGGTAATTTCTAGTGTACATTAGTGTGGTCCATGCTTTTATGCATGCTGAAATAGATAATTTGCCATTTGATACCTTTTCCTTTTTTAGTATCTTGTCTTTGTAGCTGCTGTTAGCTTTAAATTGACAATTTGCAATTTGACAATGGTTTGAGTGTTTACTCTGCCCTTTGTTTTAAGCATGCTGATGTTTTGCTGTCATCACTATTACACTGTTGTTTTCAATTTATGATGACATTGGATGTCGAATTGATGTCTTGTTCTATTCTTCGTGGGCTGCAGGCAAATGTGATTCGAAAAACTACTGTCCTTGATGTGATGAGACGACTCCTTCAGGTGTGTTTGGGCTGCAATTGTATTGAAATTCCATAGTAAATGGTGTATCTCTGACAGTAGTTCTTTCTACAGAGTAAGAACATCATGGTTTCATCTTATGCTCGAACCAAAGAAGCTAGTCAAGCAAAATATATTTCGGTCCTAAACATTATTCAAGGAGAAGTGGACCCAACCCAGGTAATGATGCCACTGCATTACATATTTTTTGTTATCATTTGGTTCAATGAGCTTAGACACAAGGTTATTAGTGATGATACTTCCTTGTTCATTGCTAAAACACTTTAGGCCCTAGCTATCTTTATGGTTGTGAAAATTTTAGGTTGATGGTGGATTAACTTGTGTAAATTCGAATATAATATCAAAAATGGCTGTTAATAAGATGGCTAGCTCACTGAATTAGCAGTGGATGATCATCTTTTTCGGATGTTGTGTGGATTAAATAAACGTAAAACAAAACATAGTCAGAGCCAATAGTCCACAAATTTATCTCTCAGCCATCTGATCAGAGACTATTCTTTTAATTGTTTGTATGCAAACCCATCAGCTTTGTTCGACATTGTAGTCTGATGCTTCATTTCTTTTTTGACAAGGTCCATGAAAGCTTACAGCGAATCCGTGAAAGAAAACTAGTAAATTTCATCAAGTGGGGTCCTGCTAGCATTCAGGTAATATGCCAAGACATTCGAAACACTTCAGAGAATTTGTTTCCACATATAGTTTCTTCAATCTTTTGTTTCCTATGTTGTTAGCTTAAAATTTTGTGGATATTTCAGGTTGCTTTGTCCAGGAAATCTCCATATGTGCAAACTACTCATAGGGTAAGCCTTCGATTTTAGCTCTGCATATTTCTCGGGGCATTATTGCTGTACATATCTGTAACTGCAATTTTCCTAGCTTATTGTTAGGACATATCCTTCTTAAATAAGCTCTACATTTTGCCCCTCTCATCGGTTGACAAAAGGGAACCTTCTGTGCAGGTTAGCGGTCTCATGTTGGCGAGTCACACAAGCATCCGACACCTTTTCAGCAAGTGTTTGAGTCAATATGATAAATTGAGGAAAAAACAGGCTTTCCTTGATAATTATCGGAAGTTTCCAATGTTCGCGGTAAGTTTACATTACATGTTTGTCATTTGTGTTTTTTGTTTAAGAGTGTTAAGCATGTAGAGAATTGGATCGACCTTTGGTTATTCTTACTTATATGAACAAACCCATGATACTATAAACGAACCCGTGATAGTATCTCGAGATTTTGTTGCTGGTTTTCTAGAAAAAGTCCAAACTGATAAAAGAAGGGGACTGGATGAAAGCAAACAAATCGACACTCATCCTGCTTTCTGGTTTGGTATTGCTCATCTTTACAGTAAATGCTGTATGCAGTAATTCAAAATTAACATATTATGTGAACAGGACAATGATCTGTCTGAATTTGATGAATCGAGAGACATAATCGAGAGTTTGGTGGATGAGTACAAGGCCTGTGAGTCCCCAGATTACATCAAATGGGGAATGGAGGTAAAACATGGTCTTTCAATTACCCAAATCCGTAATTAGTTACTACCTTAAACTTACCAAAGACGCGTAAATTTCTCAGGATCCGGACCAGCTCCTAAGTGGAGAAGGCAACGCTGCAGGAATGGTAGATCCGAAACTGGCATTGTGAGAAGGATGCAGGTGGTGTTTTCGGGATTTGGATATGCCCGGGTTTACTCATTATGTGTGTATTCATATTTAGATGAGAGTGCTTAGGTTTTCGTCGGTGTGCATTTTCTCAATGCCAAGCTGGGTGATCGAACAATTTGTGTATAGTACCATGGAAGTATGCTATGGCCAAAAATCATGTTTGCCTTTGAGGTCGCGGCTCATACAATATGTGTTCTTTGGCCTTTGTACCAAGTATAAATTTATATCTAAGCCTATACTAACCCAGGTTTTCTTATACTCGTGTTCAAAAGAATTTCGAACTAATATGGCTTTTATTCCTTGATAGTTGATACTCTACCTTAATTTCAAACCCATAATATTTTAACCCTTCCCGACAGAAGACAAACTTACCTTGTAGAAAAGTGTAAAAAGTTTGAAATGATTATAATTAAAAGTATCAAAAAAACATATTTACCCCTCCCAAAAAAATAACACAAAGGCTGCCTTTTCTTTCATCATCATTTGGACTGCCTTGCTCAAAACAATGGATGAATCGAATAATGGAAAAACTCAAATATTGAATGACGATGAGAAAGGATGAGGTGGGTTTAATTTATCATGTGCAAATGGATTTTCAAAATTCACATTAATTTAAACACTAAGGTAGGCTAAACCTAATTTCAAACTTCGGAAGTAAAATTCCTGCTCCTCTGAAACGCTGACAAAAATTTGAATTTGGGTAAATTTGGATCAATCAATTCGGACAACATCAAAATCAGGTTTGGCTCCAACCAAATTTTTCATATCGGACAAATTCAAATACTCGGTTTGGATAAAATTTTGCTAGTGCTACTCACCTGCTCCCATGCCCCCCCCCCCCCCCCACCCAAACAATTGTAAAATACTGCAAGAAAATGACCATTGTTTGAAGCAACAACTTCCACAGAGAATCTCATTAGACTGTTTCCACATGACAATCTCCCTAGTTATGACAATTTACACAAGCAAATGTTCTCCAAAATCATTGCAGGTCAAAACTGCTTTATTCATCCAAATGAATGTACATTGTCAAGGAGTACTCCCTCCTATCCCCTGTACTCTAAAAGAATGTGATCCCATGAGTCACATAGGCAACCACAAGTACATTCAGGAAGGGGTACGTCGGTATTCGTATCTATAACCTACAAGAAATTTGTGTCGAGGATAATTCAGTTAGTCGGTCCGAGCAAGGTGTGTACGGTACAAGACGTACTTGACAACTTCATAAGAGGAGACGACAATCCCGACGGACGGACCAGCACGGGCAACTCGGGGAGCCACTCCGGTAAATAGCCCTTTCCACCCTCCATCCCTGTCGATCAATATCGATATCACATCTCATTAGGGATTCTTCTCAATGTCATTGTACTATGTCGTTTTGTTGTTGTATCGATGGTTTTCAGTCTGTTTTAAGCTTTGAATAATAATACTTACAAAAGTTTCTTCTCAAGTCATTGGGAATGGGGAAAATAAATCATTTACCTCCATATCTCTATCAATGTTTGCCTTGTAGTCATCCTCATTTGTCTAGCTCGATCTTTCTGTTAACCAAACAAGGATCATCTCGTTAGAACTATGACTTCAACAAGACCCAATGTGGGTCCGGCTTATGCAGGGTCTGGGAGGATTCAGGTGTACACAACCTTACTTCACCAGACATATCCCAATCCAATCCAAACCGACAATAATAGAAAGAAAAAAAGAAAAAGAAAAGACGGAAACCTCGATCTGTCTACGAGTCCTTGCAACGTCGAGAGGACACGTGGCAGCAGCAGCAAGAGTGCCAGCAACAAAGCCAGCAGCAAAATTTGCCCCTAGAATGCTTGCGGCGGTCACCTCATCACCTGCAAGACTCAGGATTCTTCTTCGTATCTGGAACCGCCGGAGAAAAGAAGTTACCATGATTGAATCTAGGGTTAGCTATGGACCAGATAGAGATCGAATTCGAAGGTGAAAGCTTACCGGCTCAAGGGTACTCCAGCAAATAGCTGAAAAGGGGACATCACGAGCAAGTTGAGCTCCAAGCCCCGTCCACAGGATGCGGTAATTTTGCACTATAAGATGACGTACGAAATTTCATTAGAGATTCACACAACCAAGTACAGCTCATAATAACCCTAAGGAGTTCAAAATAAGTTTAACCAAAATAAGCCGAAGAGAACAAGCCCTAAGTTACGCAAAACTCTCTCAAAAATGTTAGGATAAGTTCATGATATAAGCTAAGTTCAGAATAAGTTCGGTCAAAATAAGCTGAAGAGAATAGCTCAAAATACTATACGGGTATCCAGAAGACATCCGAACCCACATTAATTGTAAGCATTGATAACTCAAAAGTGAAATAATACCTCTAGGAAGAATGAATAATACCGAAATCCGATGCATTAGTTAGAAGTTGACTTACAATTTTGAAAGTGGTTTGCAGTTGTTACAGGGGACACAACACCGAGCAATGTTTTCCAAACTCCAGCAGGTTTAACACCAGCCTGAGTCTCTTTGAATGCCTATAATAACCAATTCAGCAAGTTCGAGTCAGCTCCAACAAACACTATTTATATAAAGTCCGCCGACATAAAAGCTACCTACATCTGAATCTCCCTAGACCCACACAAGTGGGACCCACTTGAGACGGTTTTCTTATAACATTCAGACCAAAAAAAAATAATAATAAACTTAAAACTATACCTGCATCCGTGTTCTTGCCAGTTCAACCGGGTAACAAGTAATACATGCCAGCGTGCGAGCAGCAGAGCCGGCAAAAAGAGGAGAATACGGAGTCAAATTAGATGCATGTTGCTCGGTGAACTCCTCTAAATAATTCCGCAACATGTCGTAGCACGGTAAGTAGATTCCTACCTGTGTAACAAACCAAAGAGAAACTAATGATTTGTCTAATAAGGAGAAAAGAAATGCCAAACACATTTTTCCGACATTGGTGCTTACAGTTGGGATGGCCAGAGCTAAGCTGGCATTCGTACCCCTCCACAATCTAGAGAATCCTTCCTGCATAACCATCCCTGTTAAAACTCCATGATCATTAAATATGCTTCTGAATTAGGGTTTACTAAATAATTCCTTACAAGTAAACACGTTTCAGCAGAAAAGCTGAACTAATCCATAATCGAGAGAGAAACCAGGAGGAAATCCCTAGTTCTCAGGCATCCATGCCTTTCACGATCTTTTCAAAAATAGCTGAAAACTTTAAAATTGAAGTCTATTATCCATGAAATAGAACTTCTTGAATACACACTGCACGTCTGCACTTTATGACAACTAAGCTCCAAGTATCTTGTGTATAAAAGCCTCTTAATAAGTTACTTGAGCGTGATTGTGACACGGAAAAAACAGTATGCGGAAATATAGAAATTTTGTTCGACAGTTTGTAATGAAGAGTGACATGCACGAGGTCGTAAGTGAACTGACAAACCTGGTGTATCACTTTGCAGAAAACATCGAAAGTCCCTTTATACGTAGAACATCCACGAGCGCATGTCGGTCCACTACCAAGAATTATACCATTGCGTGATTGACCTGATTGCAGGCCCGGAAACACCTAACAAGCAGGACAGTTGAGGATTATTTTACATAAAATAGAATATATATATATATATATATATATATATATATATATATATATATATATATTATCGGAGCCTTGAAGGGAACGAGCAGTGTGACAAATACCGGGCCAGTTTCAAAACATGCCGGGGTACATTGATTTTGGTAAGTGACACCAGCAGCCTGGGCTTGTAATCTTGTCTGCAAATATAAACACAGCACAAGCATAATCAATACCCTGAGTCACTATGCCCTAAACAGAAAGTTAGCAACTTAAACCATACAGAACTGAAGAAGCCCATCATTAACTCGACAAACATTATTGTACCCAAATCACAGAAAATCAAAACAAAACTTCAAAATATCCAAGAACTGAATAAGTACATGTTTAATCATGGAAACTACCACTATAACTATTGAGCAAAGCATTCATTTGACAATGTATGATCAACCACAGATGGGCACCAAAAAGATGTCTACACCAAATTTCTTCCCTAGCTTAACATTAATACATGATTGTTATTTGCTTCACCCAATTGCATAAATGACATACCGTACCTACTCTATAATCTGTATAGTTGAAAAAAAATAATTTCTTTCAACTTAGACCGTAACGAACTAAAATAAAATGCCGTATTAAACCCTCATCCACTTCCTTTTTCCATGGAGTAACAGGTACCGAACAATTTTAAAATTTTGATTCAACTGGAACTAGTCTCTCTAAATTGCAAGATTCAGGGTAAGACTGCTACGTCCCACTAGATTTCATAGTATTGTTTTTGGTTTGCACTCTATAATTGAAGACCTACCTAATCTCAAAATTCAATCAACAATCTCTACTAAACCCTAAACCCATTTAAGCACTCAAAATCACAAACCCCAAATGACATATTGTACTTACTCTATAATTGAAAAAGATTTTTTTTTTCCCACCTAGATAATAATGCAATATAGTCAAATGCCTTATCAAACCTCCTCTGCTTCTTTTCCATGGAGTAACAGGTAGCGACCGATTTCTAAATCTTGGGTCAACTGGAACCAGTCTCTCTAGATTGCAAAATTTACCATACAGGATTTCGGAGTATTGGTTTTGGTTTTTTGCTTACTCTATGGACCTAATCTCAAAATTCAACCAACAATCTCTACTAAACTCACTTACAGTTGCCAATTACAGCACTCAAATCACAACCCCACGAAACAAATGAGTCCAATTCCAACTGCACCCATTTCAGCAGTCAAATCACAAACCCTAAACTCACTCATACAAACCCACAAAAACTGAGTCCAATTCCAATTCCACCCATTTCAGCACTCATCCGCTTCTTTTCCATGTAGTAGCTCATAGTACACAATTTCCTAAATCTTTGGAACCAGTCTCTAAATTGCAAATCCCACTCCTCAATAACTAGCCCTGGGCAGGATTTCAAAGTATTGGTTTTGGTTTTGGTTTTGCATTTATTCTATCATTGAAGACTTACCTAGTCTCAAAATTCAATCAACAATCTTTACTAAACTCACTTACTGTTGCCAATTTAATCACACTAATCACAACCCCACAAAACAAATTAGCACAATTCCAACTCCACCCATTTCAGCACTCAAATCAAAAACCCTATATGGAGCAAACCCACACACACACACACACACAAAAAAAAAAGTATTGGTTTTGGTTTTGGTTTTGCATTTACTCTATAATTGAAGGCCTACCTAATCTAGAAATTCAATCAACAATCTTTACTAAATTCACTTAATGTTGCCAATTTAAGCACACAAACCCTAAACCCCACAAAACAAATTACCCCGATTCCAATTCCACCCATTTCAGCACTCAAATCAAAAACCCTAGATTTTGTAGTATTGTTTTTGGTTTTCTACTCACTCTATAATTGAAGACTTAGCTAGTCTCAAAATTCAATCAACAATCTCTACTAAACTCACTCACTGTTGCCAATTTAAGCACACAAACCCTAAACCCTACAAAACAAATTACCCCGATTCCAAGTCACCCATTTCAGCACTCAAATCACAAACCCTAAATCACACAAAAGGGAGAGAAGAAAAGAGGGGAAAACCTTGGCAACATCGAGGGGGTTAACGATGACGGCGGAGATGACGGCGGCGCCGGCGGCGGAGAGGGAGCGTTCATACAAGCTCAAATTCACATCAGACAGAGATTTCAACTTCTGGGTATTCTCAGAATCTCCATCTCCGGCGTCCATGTTCGTCGGCATGGAGTTTCCGGCGGTGTCGAACCCGACCCGTTTTGCCGCCAAAGTTAACCAGGACGGCGGCGCAGCCCTAGACCCGCCGGCCATGCGCAAATCGACGGCGAGATTAGTGAAATTAGGGGACTAAAATGATGGAAATTGAGAGGGATTAATAAGGAGGAAATTGGGGAAAGTGGGTATATATTCTAGGGTGCTTGTTCTGTTCGATCACTTTGTTCAAAACTTCAAATGTTCTTTCTTCGGGTGGGTGGTGATGAAAAGAACTAGATTCTACCAGCAGCCGTGGAGCAATCAAGGCGCCCAAAAAATTGGAATGGTCGGGTTGGGCCGGGTTGGCCCACTCACTTTTTTCGCCCTGACTTCATGCATTACGTATTTACTTCAATAATAATAATTGTAATAATTGTTATAATTTTGACTTTACGATTTCTAATATTAATCTTTGATTGATATTCCCTCTTTTTTTATCTACCATTTACAGTTTTCAAGGTCAATGTTTAATCAATAATTTTTCATACAAGATTTTTATAAAAAAATATAATATTATACTTTTCTAATGGTAGTATTTTTTTTTATTACCGATCTAACAACATCAATTTTGTATGATTAATCATCACATAAATTAAGATATTAAATGTCAAAGTTTTTTATTACTCCCTCCGTCCCAATTAATTTGTCTACTTTTTTTTCTTCGATGTAACACTTTGACCGTTAATTTTTCATATTTTATCTTAGCAAAATTAATAATGTTGTGTTTAAGTAAGACTATTTTTCATCATAAATCTAATAGTGTTATTCTTATATAATAATTTAACATGAATTTGATAAATTAAAGGTTAAAATTTAAAAATTTTGACCTAAAAAGTCAAAAGTAGACAAAATAATTGGAACGGAGGGAATATAATTTTTTAAGTGACACATAAATAAAAACAGGGGAAATAATTTCTTACATAATTTTCTATTAGCAATTGCAATATTATACTTTTATGGTAACTTTTTTTGTAATAAATCTAACGGTGGTAATTTTATATAGCGACTCATTGAATATATTGAGAAACTTATGGTCAAAATTTTTGAAATTTGACTACACGATTTTCAAAGACGACGATATGGAATTGATGGAGGAGTAGTCATTTTGAAAATTGTATGGTCAAGTTTTTGAACATGAATTTCTTAGTATATAAAATTATATCATTAGATTCATAACAGAAAATATTACTTCTTTCGTTTCACAATAACTGTCGTTTAACAAATGTTAGGATTTTTGGACGATAATATACCGATCTTTAGAGATATTGAGTTGTACTATGTCGATCTTTACTATTGGACAACAATATCATTAACTTTTATATGTATGTGACATTATTATTTGGTGAAATAGTCTTCAACTCTTCATGATGACGTGACTGGCGGAGGATAAAAAAAATATGTCTAACCTAATAACTCCGTTAACCCCTTCGTTTTTCTCACTAACTCATATTACAAGACATGGTTGATTATGTGTCACGTCAGTATGGAGACCCGTTCACCACCTCTTTTCTCACTGTGTTGTGTCATATATTTTTTTTTTAACGTGGGTTAGTGAGAAAAACGAGGGGTTAACAGGGTTTCTAAGCAAGGGCTGATTATTTTCCCTTCGCTTGCAACATCAATAGGGAGACCAGTTTAGCAGTCACCACCCCGTAATCACTGTTACTATAATTATCTCATTTGAATATAAAAGTTAGAAATATTGTTGTCCAGTAGTATAGGTTGGTATATTATAATTCAGTGTTCCTAAAGGTCAATATTGTTATCCAATATCTCTAAATGTTACTTCAAGGTTTTTTTAATTGAGAATTTCTCATGGTATTTTTTATCAAAATTACATATTGTGCTCGTAGAGCCCCGCAGCGGCGAGATCGGGGCTGATGTGGACGACAGGTGACACCGGCGAGGTCGAGAAATGCACTGCAGCAGCAAGGCTGGCTATGGCGGACAAGGCTGACTTGTCTTCTCCCTCGCGTGCCGAGGTCGAAGACGAGACCTCGATTAGGGTTAATTTTTCAGTTTCATTAAGCAAAACGACATCGTTTTGCCTTGCGGTGGGCTGAATTAATGGGCTGCCTCTGGACAACGTTGGCCTTGGGTTATTTCCTGAGCGTTTAGTGTTCGATTCTTTATCTGAGCCTTCCAACAGCTAGTATATTCTGTTTCCTAAATTTTGTTGAAAAGATTGTAATCTTTATTTTTAGTATTGTAAATCAAAAGTTTGTTTCGTTAAATTGGAAATTTCAACACAATTTGAATTTAAGTATATTTCTGATTTAATATTTTGTTTCCTAAAGTTTATTTTTAGTATTTCAATGTTCATGTTTTTAAATTTTTATGCTTTATATTTATTTCTAAATGTTATGCCAAAATTTGAGTTTTAATTTTCCACATTTTTTAAATAATTTTATATTAATTTATTGATTATTATACAGTCATTTGTTTTATTATGTATCATGTAAAAGTAATTAAATAAAATAAATCAAAACAACCAAATTATTTAAAAAATTTAATTATTACATGTGGGACCTACACTTTTTTTTATATTTGTTTAAACCAAACTCACCCTCACCCTTGGAAAGCAAACACTCAAACTCAAACTCTCTTAGTAGGTCCCACCACTTCCACATCTCCGGTGAGTAAAACTCACCCTCACCATTGCGGGTGCTTTTATGATAGTATTTTTCATTATGAATTTGTTGGGCAAGGTCCCAATTCCATTTAAACTCAAGTTTTGGAAATAAATAATTGTTTCTTTTTTGTGATTGACAGTGCTTGATCTCCAAACATATGATTTCGGCTAGAAGTCTATTATAGGGTTACTTGGGTTTGTTATAAATACTAAGGTATTCAACCTACCTTGATGTGACCAACTTATGTTCCTCTAAGACACCTTATGAGATATATCTTTTTCTATTCCACTTTGAGAGTTTTATTGTGAGATTGTAATCTCCCTTGTATTTCTTTATCCTTCCTTTAAGATATGTCTACTCCCGTTGTGATATAACCATATGAGATCTTTATTTCTTGATCTTGTCTTATAAGTTGTTCGACATATCTTTTGTAATCTCTCCATTATAATAGATTTTATCTTACATCCTATGATTTTTTTCCCGCTTTGGGTTTCCACGTAAAAATCATGGCTTTATCACCCTTATATTGTTCTTATTTGTTTCCTCAATACATACATCCTTAAATTAATTATTTTGTTCGCTTCCACTGCAAGTTCGATCTAGATTCTATCCCTAACAAGATGTCTCATATCGGAATTTCGATCCTAACAAGTGGTATCAGAGTTGGTTTCAACCAAGTTTACCATATTCGGATACAATCAGGTTTGATCATATTCGAATTCAGTTTCCTGCAAAGTTGGTTCAATCAAAAGCCTATTTTGGGTTGTTTTTTATCAGATCAATATTTAAAGATCGTTCTCGCACCTGACGGTTTTTATTATCCTTCAAGAAAATTTTGGTAAGGTCGTATTTTCATGAAATTTGGTCCAAGGTGGAGTTTGTTGGGTTATGTCCCAATTTCATTAAAACTCATGTTTGGAAATAAATAATTATTTTCCTTATTGATACTGCTTGGACTCCAAACAGTTGATTTCGACTAGAAGTATATTCTAGGACTACTTGAGTTTGCTATAAATACTAGGCTATTGTACTATAACCGTTATATTAGTCGTTGTTTATTACATGCAGATAGTGCAATTAACATTTATTGTGAAAAGTTAATATTATTAAAATTGTCGTGAAAAGTATTTTCATATAAATATAACCATGTGTTTTTTGTAAGTATATAATGTTAAAAATTGAAATTTAAAGTCAAGCATTGGAGGTACAAAAAAATATAAAAAAATGAAAGTGATTGTGGAACAAAGAAATATCTTTCTTCTTCATCATTGTTACTCTCTCCCTTTGTTTTTATTTGTTACTATTACTAACTTTTTGGTCACACTTTCTTTCTCACTTTGTTTGTGAAAAGATTTTGCATAACTAATTAGGACAATGTACAAACTTATTCAATCAATTTGCAATATTTTTTTGTTTGTTAGTGTAACAAAAAAGTTAGGACAGAGGGAGTATACATCATATAGTCTCTGTTTTTCTATTTTCCTCGTGTGTCATCAAAAATGACCTTATTGTTGGCCTATAAAATCTTATTATAGATTTTCTTAATTCAATATTCTACTTTGCCACCTTACTGTTGGCCTATAAAGTCTTATTATATATTTTCTTAATTCAATATCCTACTTTGATCATTGATTTTATTTAAATATTTCAGAAAAAAGTTGAAAATTTATACTTTTATGAAAATATAGATTTTTTTTTTAAATTTAAAGGAGAACCTTGGCAAAACAATTGAATTCTTATCATGTAATTGAAAGGTCATTGGTTCGAGTCCTGAAAATAATTCTGCCCTTTACTAGTTAAAAATTTTAAAATGTTAATAAAAGACATTGCATAATATAAATATTTAAGAGTAGAAAAACTATCTTAGCAAAATCATTGTCTCTAACTTAGCAAAACCATAGTCTCTTCCCCACAAATATTCATTCTCATTAATATAAACCATTCTTAATTCCTAATATAATATACTCTTTAATTGTGATTATTCATCAATGCCTTTGTAAAACACAAGATATTGTCTATTTTATGATAATAAAAAATAAATCTAAAGGAGTGTTATTCATCAATACTATTATATGCATTTTGTTAGGAAAATAAGTACAAAGTTATAGCGGAAGCGAAATAAATGGGATGACAGAAATTACGACAAAATTCAGGAACTAAAAATAAGCGATAACGAATACCAAGTATACGTAGGAAACCGAATAAGTCGGAGGAAAACCCACAGACGATGGCAATCAGAAAAATAATCCACTATGAGAAGGGAGGAGTACAACTCGATCACTATCACATGGGGTGATGCGAGCAACAAAAGGAGATTACAATAAAAATCTCTCAAACTCTCAACTCACAATATCTCGGGATACACTGGGAAAATATTGGTGAAATTGTATCTCTTTCAATATTTTCTCTCTGATCTAATTGATCGTCGTAGGTTAAAGTGGAGAATAATGTACCCTATTTATAAGACGGTTAGGAGAAATTAGAGTTACATTAAAACTAAAATAACAACAAACAATATCTGACTTGAAGAAAGAATCCAGGTTAAACAAAATTAACTACGAGAGTAATTTCACGCCACCCAGGGTTCCTCGTAGCACCGAATGACGGGGCGCTGTCTGCTCCTCCTTTCTTCTCTCTCTTCCTGGGGCGCGCCTAGCGCCTCATTTGGCGCAGTCACGCCTCACTCCTTTGCTATTTTGGACCGTAATTAATCCAGTGGACCACAAAAAACCCAATAGGTTTATCAAAAAGTGAAGATTTTGGTTGAATAGTCACTTTCACAAAAATTTCAAGTGAGCAAAAATAAAACAAATAAAACTCAATTTTCTTAGGACATCTTTGAATCCCTTCCATCTTCACAACATCTGCAGCACATTGTGTGAATAGCAAAACAAAATCATATTTCCATTTTTTTACCTAAAAAAAGTGTAATATTTCTACTTTTGCTGGATTTGATAATCATATTCCATGGTCCCTATACCTATAGATCACCATTTGCATGCTGTGATAAAAATATGCAGAAAATATTCTCTACCACAAATTTCTCATTTGGTTTATCTTTTTTTTTTTTGAGATCATTATCATCATCATAATCCTCCTCCTCATCATCACTATAATTATGCAAAAATATGTCCTTTTTTTTTTGGAGATCATGCAAAATCTGTTAAATTTGCCATTTCTTTTACTTTTTTTCATGTACATGTCACTTTCCTTGGTCTTTAGGCCTTTTTGAGTTTTTCACCAAATTTGATGCAGCTCTATCATTATAAAACTTAAACTTAAGACTAAAATTGGGTATGTTTTTCAAAAGAAATAAATAATTAATTGGATAAATTTAGATAAATATAGAAAGGTCGAATAAATTAACATATGTAAAGATTTATCAAAATTACTCTACCTAACTTTAGCCACAAAATAGCACACTTCAGTTGATACTCCCTCCATTCCACCAGAATAGTCACTTAGCTATTCATTCACTCAAAAATTTTTAAAAAAATCGACCATAAATTTCTCAATATAAATAAAATATGTATCTAATGAAATTACTATTATTAAATTCGTAACTTACATAAAAGAATATAATATACGATATTTTTAATTATTACTTTAAATTTTATAATCAAATTACTATGTTAGAGACTGAAAAACAAATTCAGGGATACTAATATTACACAATGGAGGAAATTATTGAAATTGTTGTTTTTTGTAAAACAAAAGCATTTAAATAAAAAAAAAAAAAAAGCCTACATGGGGGTTAAGCAGTGTTAGCCCCACAATATATTGCGTTTCTTCCGGCAAAACTGAGTCAAAAGATCAGGCTTAAATCATTTCTCAGGCCCAACCCCTTTTTAGATAGAGTATATCCAATCCATGGGCCCCTGGCCCATTGATAATAAAAATTATTATTTTTTATTTTCCTAAGACATGTTTTAACTTTTAATAAACAATTTTATCTAACAACCTGAATACATTTTATCCAAAAAAAACCTCAAAATCTCATTTATACGAGGAATGAACAGGTCAAATATAATAGTCTCACCTATAAAAATTATAATTTAAAGAAATTGGTTTCAATTGATTTAAAATTTAAAAATTATTCTCTACTCACTAACCCATGGATAATAAGCCTAGAAAATTTAATCAGACATTTTATTTTAATAGTTACAATTTAAGTTGAAAAAAAATAATATTTTTCAACTATTTACATGATGGACATAAATAATGTATATTTTTTCTTAATCATTGTTTTGTCCTCACCATTCACCTACCATATTATATGTTACTAGTGAAAGGCCCGTCCATTGAACGGGACTATTTATGATATTCTCTCCATCCCAAATAAATTGATCACCATTAATTTTTCAAATTGCATATTGAGTTATTGTACTGAAACATATATTTATTCAAATATAATATTACAAGTTTTGTTAAGATAAAATGTGAAAAATTAATAGTTAAAGTCTCACCTCGAAGACCATAAAAAATTATAAAAGGACAAATTATTTAGGTCGAAGGGAGTACTTTATAATATTGTGGCTTCACTAAGGAAAAAAAAACATATTCACAAATACATCCTGAAGTTTATTTATGTTGGTGATTATAGAGTAAAAGTAAACATAATATAAATTTATAATGACTTGAAACAATGAAACATATGTTCTACATTTGTCAAACGTCTGTCTAAATTGGAAGGCTGCTAATTCTTTTGCAAGTGACAATGAATTACTTATCCCGTACTTACCTAAATTTAAAATTTAAAATTTAAAATAGGAATTTTGGACGCTAATATACTGAACTTTTGGGGTATTGGACAATAATGCACTGAACTTTGACCTTGGACAATAATGCACTGAACTTTGGGGGGTGTTGGACAATAATGCAACTGAGACAATTTCGACGGTGGCGAACTTGATGACAATCTTACGTGACAGACCGAGAAGACAAATATTTATGGACCAATTAATCTCCTCCACCCGCTACATAAGATTGCCACCAAGTTAGTCATTGTCAAAATCATACTGAGTGCATTATTGTTCAACACCCCCCAAAGTACAATGTATTATTGTCCAAGGTCAAAGTTCAGTGCATTATTGTCCAATACCCCAAAAGTTCAGTATATTAGCACCTAAAAACCCTTTAAAATATACCTGATCGTATTCACCTAAATCCAAAATACACCTGGGTCATATTTTTAGAGTGAAATTTACCTGAAATCAAAATACACCTGACCCGTATTTACCTTAAAAAAAATTTACTATCAAAGAACATTTGACCCATATTCACCTGAATTTGGAATACACCCGAGTCATTTTTTGGAGTGAATATACCTGACCCATGTTTACCCTAACTAGATATACGGTCAACCTATATTATCTAGTTATTATACTTGAGGGTAAAAGAGTCAATTCGTGTGTGATTACAAGCTAAAAGCAAGCCGCTAATTAATTATTATATCTAAAGGTAAAATAGTAAATTTATGTATGAACACAAGTAAGCAAATAGGTAACAGCAAAACAACAAACATGCACTTCACAGTTTTAATATAGAGTATATGTATATGATATGATATGAAGGGAGGGTTTGGCTTAGCTATAAGTAATTACTTTAGGCAACATTATTGTCATCAAATGCTTCTCTAATCTTTTTGCTCGATTTGGTAGGAATCGATACATTTTGGCCCTCCTTTTAATTGGCTTGATCTTTGTCTCACTTTTTAAATTTTGGAAATCGAGTAATTTTTATTGAGGACTGGCACATGTTAGATAATTCAATTCAAACACCTCATGCGATTTCAATAAACTACCAATAAATTCTAACCTCTTGAACCAGTAGATAGTGTAGCATGGCGTAGTAGTTATAATTCATATACCGGTCTAAATCAAATAAACTCCAAACAATGCGTCACTTTAACATCAAATGAAAATGGTCTAAGCTCGCGAGAGTTAAACTAGTTGACACTAGACAATACTCTCATTGGCGATCTATGGGTGTGTCGAGGGTGGTCACAGCCATCATTAATATAAAAAAAATTTAGTAATATAATATAGTTTGAAATAAAAATTATGGATTTTACGTTTTTCATATAAAATCACAGTGTATTAGTCACCTTTAATCAAAAGATCGAGATCTGTTACTCTATACTCTAGTCTATTGTAATCTAGCCCTCTAGATGTATACAAGTTAAATAAATTATTTATCAATGTATACATTGAAACTTTAAATAATTATTCAATTTGACACAGTCAAATCAAAAAGTAACACATATATATAATTATATGTATAGATTGTAGAAGTATGTTGTTAAATGGTTATGGAGTTTCACAAGTTTTAGAATAAAGAACATGGACCCTATTCTTCTCTTTTGTTGCCCACTCATTCAAAAAGGGTTATGTTTGTGGGTGGGTCCATTGAACCCTTCAACAGCCTAAGAGCTATCATCTCATTGGCTCTTTAAGGTAGCCAAAAAATGTTGAACAACCTTATATATAAATGTGTGTTTTAACATTTAAAGTATTTCTCTTTTTTAGGACAACTTAATTATATGGTCTCCATATAATCAAAGTACAAGGTTTGAGAGTAACTCTCATATATATATATATATATATATATATATATATACATATATATATATATATACATATATATATATATATATACATATATATATATATATATATACATATATATATATATATATATATATATATTAGGAACACAAATGCATTTAGAGTTGAAATAAAATGTTTAGTATTTGTGGGAAAATGTGTTTGTATTTACCAACATAGATTTTTTTTCCCCCAACCATTTCTAGAGTTAATACTTAATTACTAGCCTATTAATCATGAACATGGGTGGATCCCCATTATATATGGGGTGGCATGGCCACCCTTAAGTCCTTAACCCATGAAAAAAAATAATTTTTCATATAGTTTGAGATAAGAATTATAATTGTATGTTAATAGATTATCATTGTTAATTATAATGTACTGGACATCCTTAATATGAACTTCTAAATCCGCCACTTAATTCATGAACCTATTTGTATTGGTGATTGAGGTAGTCATGGGCTCATGGTCACGTTTAACCCAAAGTATAATTTTATAAATATAATATATAATATATGTTGTATTGGACATTCCTAATTAACTGATCCGAGACCTAAAACTCAAAAAATCAAACCTGGACCCGAACTGATACCATGATGGATGGCATGATCTTCACTTGATCCTGAAGAAAACTTGACTCAATAAACAACATTAATAGTTACACCTAAATGACCCTAGATTAAAGTAAAACTCAATTTAAAAAAAATTCATTCAAACCAATCTAAATAAGACACATCAGAAATCAGTTCGAACTTGAATTTCACCTTAGTTGAACCTAAATCGAACCGAAGTTGGTTGACTTGATGCTAACCCAAATGATTCATCCATTTCCTATGTCTATCTAAAAATCTAGATCGCGGCTACAATTAATAAACCTGATTTTCAAGGAAAATAAAAAAAAGACGCCGTTAGGGTTAGGGAACGTGTTTGGTCCCGTATGCTAGGGTTGTCGTAATTAATTAGCAAATCAGTCCCAAAGCAAGGACAAGAATTTGCATCCAAACGGACAAAATATTTGCATCCCATGCAAAGCCATTATGTTTCTTATACGTGCATGGCTACCATTCATTTACAATATCATTTTCTTTCGAATTTAGCTGTCAAATAATATTCTCTCTCTCTCTGAATAAAAGGAGATGATTATTATACGTAATGCATGGGAACATAACATGCATGCATCTTGAGATGGAGCTAATATGTTATTACAATATTTGTTACTTTGATTTTTCACAGTCTTGGATATACGATTTTTATCGTTATTTTCTACCAATATATATTCTGCTTTTATCTCGAAATATTTGTCAATTAGACTGAGAATTTCATATTGTAACTTATTTAAATCTGTGATAATCAACGGTGAAAGTTTATTTAAATTGACAAATATTTTGAGACGTAGATAATATTTTCTTACAAAAATAAATCGTGAACCTCCAAATTAAGAACAAACTATTAACTATAGTACTGTTTCTAGCCGACACCCAAATATTTTTTTTTTAAAAAAAACAACCACTATATGACAATATATACTTGAAATTTGGTGGCATATTTATTATAATAAATTTGTCACATATAACATTTAACTGTGGGAATATTGAATGAAACCATCCAGTTGGCGTGAGCTTTATATTTATGTGTTAGATTTTGAGATAGTGACAATTTATAGATTCGAATTTGTTCATTTGTCTACTTGTAAATTAAATAAGGATTTTAAATCCGGAAGGGACTATTTTATATACATATTGTTGGATTACATTGCAAGTTGAATTGTAATTAATGTCTCTGATATATATGCTACATTGTACGGAATTTTCAATTTGTTTCTTCATACATGTTAGTTGAATAACAATAATTTAACAATATATATTAGATACACTCGGAGCATGTGCTCCAGATATTTACGAGTGAACAATCATATGAATTAGAGTGAACAATTATAATAGTCAGAGTGAACAACCTAATATATATGGGTGTTTAATATATATATATATATATATATATGTGTGTGTGTGTGTGTGAACAATTGTAGAATTTGGAGCACATGCTTCGGGCTCATCTAATAAATTGTAGTAATTTAAAATGCATGGTCTACATTTTTAAAATTTATTTTGACTGAATTCGTTTTAAATTGATTTTTAGGTTGCAATGAAAAATTATATACATATTCAAGGCCTCAAATTTGTGCTAGGATTGAATTGATTTGATCCCAATATATTGATATTTCGCAATTTATTAGATGCTTCTGAAGCTTATACTTAAAAAGGTAGCATTTGTTCACTGACTTATTCTATTTTATTCGGTCGTAAAATTAAGGTTGTTCAGTGTATATATTGTTTCCTTTGTTGGTACTTGACAATAAAATTGAACATATATTTCAATGATTCAAATCATTATACTTTTGGGACAGTATGATTGCACTTTGATAATTTGTCTAATTAATATGACTAAAACAGCGTTTAAGCAGAAAGTTTACCCGACAAAGTTAGATTAATATTGGTTTGAGGTAACAACCTAAGCATATTTATGTCCCGTTTTTGTACGGTGCGGTGCAGTGCGTTACCACAACTTATTATACCATCCAATATTCTTCCATATTTTATCATACTATACCGTACTCATGACCAATATATCTCCTCACTTTTCTTCTCTACTTTTCACATTCTCTTTCCTCACTTACCACATCAACCACACTTTTCACAAATTTCACCATATCATTCCACACCGTACGCACTTTCCACACTTTCACTTCACCACATTATTTCCACATCTTACCAACTGCACAAAAGAATATAACCTTGCTGGATAAAACATGGTGATTTGATGATAAGCACGAATGATACATGTGCTTGGAAATGGAAGGATGAGCAGTCACTTTCAACAAGTCACAACCACTTGAAATGGATTACCTTTGCACGGACAACATTAAGCCAACATATATTATACATACATACATACCACATTATGAGTTAATTAATAACTGAAAGAACCCTAGAGGGGGTGAATAGGGTTATGAAAATTTCTGTACAAATAATCACTTGTAAAGGACGTTAGGTTCTTAATCTAACTAGATTAAAATTCAATATAATGCAGGAAAAAGATAAAGGACAATAAGCGTATACTGAACAATTTCCTTTATTATATTGAAACAGAATGAAGTAATACAACCTGAGATGAATGTCCTTAGGTTGTATAAAATCGAAGACTGCGGAGGACGCTTCTTATTTTATGAATAACAACACACACCAAATTCACCCATTGGTGTTTACTCTCAATCGATCCTAAGTCCGTCTAGGAATCGATTTCACAAAGCATCAATCAACCCTAAATCCGTTAAGGATTGATTACACTCAACTTCTCACAATCACCAAATCTCGCACAAAATAGAAAACGCTATTTCTATTTCGAACACCCGATTTCTTCCATGGAATCGTTAACTTCTTCAATCTTCAATTCCTCTATTTATAAGTGTATTGGTATCAGCAGAATAGAGACGTTGGGATTGATTCTTCCTTGATCTTTTCCTTCTCTGTGTTTGCCTTTCCTTCCAATCTTGCTCCGATCTTCTTTCCTTCTTATGAGATTTCCGGAAATTGTAATCTTATCTTCCTTCCAATTTCTTGATTGATTATTTCCTACAAATCAAAGTAGATGCAATCAATTAGTTTGATTAGAAATATGGATAGAAAGATTGGATATTAATTTTCCAGAAAACTTCCCTATTTCGACTCGCTTTTCAAAACTCCTCACATAGGGTGAACGTCCTTATGTTGTCTTGGGTGAACGTCCTTATGATGCCTTGGGTGAATGTCCTTCTGCCTTCTTGAGATTTCTTTCCTTACGCATTATATCTTTTCTGGATATTCGAATTTTGACTTTCATTCAAAACTAATCCAGTCGCCAAGGTCCTTGAACCTGAGTCTATCAATGTCCTTGAGGAGTTCTAACAATAATAAAGTGCTTCATATATCCATAACATGTATTTATATTTTTGCTCAATGTTATTTATGTTGATTGAACTATATATATTGATTATCGTTCATTAGTACTGATGATTGGGGTTAAAAATACAAAACTTGAAACATGCTAATTACTAAGTGTTGATTAATGTTAAACTGTCAATAATTAGTGTTGACGAGTGATATGATGATCTTCTATCAAAACTAACTGATAATCTATAAGATGCATACGTACGCATACAGATGTATGTGTGTGGATGGCATGCATGCATATATTAGACACACACATATATAATATACATTTATATACATATAACACATGTATTTATGTATGTATGTATGTGTGTGTGTATGGATGACATGCATGCATATACTTAGAGATATATAAACACATACAAGAAACATATCAGGGCAGATATAAGTTGAAACTTAGAGGGGCCACAGTCATGAATCATGATCGTTCATTTAGTTCTTGCTAGTGGTAGGCCTCCTCCTCATATTACAGTGGTATCACGGGCCCAAAAGAAGCCTGAAGAAAGTAAAGCACATAGCAATCAAATCTAGTTGAACTAGACACTCTGTCTGTCTCTGTATAAGTAATTTGTTGTTGATCAGTGAAGGATCGTTATAAATTAAGGATATTTATAAATATTTATTAGTAAAAATTGATGCGTATATATGCATTCTTATGATTTCCACATCCATCAATTCACTTTTTAAATTTCAACTTTTAACACAATATTTTGGTAACAATTATATCAACATATTCATGTGAAGTGTTTATCGTGATAAATGTAATGATGGTAATTGTATATTTTAAATTATTATATAATATATATTAAATAATAAACAATTAATATTTAAAGTTTATAAATATTGATCACAAAATCTCATAGCCATACATACGGGGTGTTTGGTTGCTTAATTTTTTGAATAACTTTTAACTTTTTAGACATTGTTAGCTTTTTGACAAATATTAAATAACTGTTCAAAAAACTACTTGATAAACCTTTTTGAAGTAGCTTTTTATAAAAAAAACTACTTTAACAAGCGCTTCTACAATCAGCTAATCAAAACATCTGAAGCTAATACAAACAGCTAACAACTATCGACTATTAATTATTTAACAAACATAGCCATAATTAAAAATCTAGCATGTAAAAGACAAAAGTGGCTATAGCTTTGACCTATACTTTAATAACTATGCTAAATAACTAGTGTTAAAAAAGATGATATATATATATATATATATATATATATATATATGAGAGAATGAGTAAAAGGTAGCAAGTTGCAAGTGAAAGTACCTGATGTGAATCTGATATGCAACAACACTGCACACTTTTGTGCTCTAACTATGTGCAGTAAAAACAGGACCCTGTATCACCTTTTTGTGCTATATCTTTGACCTATACTATACTTTAATTTCCTTTTAGTCTTCCAACACTATTTATCATTTTTTCTACTTGTTTTGGGTGCATGGCACTATTCATAAAGATCTTCAAAAGAAAAATATAGGGACAAAAGCTACCTTATTAGGAATTTATGGACAAGACATGAGAAGCCTGCATCCCAACTGCTGTAAAAATATATGTACCTGTTTTCTGACCTCAGTTATTTTTACAGTCCCAGTACATCAGAAGTCAGCCAGTGGGTAAATTTAAATTCTGGGTTTTGTTTGTATAGTTTTCAATGGCTAGTAGTAGTAGTAGTAGTTGCGTACTCCCAGAAATTAGGGCCCAGTAGTCATGCAGGAGTAAGAGTGTGGCAGTGGGGTAAAAAAAATTTGCAGCTTTTACAGTTGTATGTTTAATTTTTTACATGACAGGATGATCTTGCTGTGTTATTAATGGCCAAATACTATGTTGGTTGGGCTAGTTGCTGAGAATAATGAGGGATTTTGTTTTCCTGGTAAAATTGAGTAAAAATAAAATTCTATGAAAATTGTTTATATATATATATATATGATATTTTCACAAAATTATCATATACTACTATGTAATTTTACTGAAAATATAAAAATATTTTAAAGTAACTTTTCTTTTGATCAAATCTGTTAAAGTAAAATTGAGTAAAAATAAGATTCTATAAAAATTATTAATATATATCATATTTTCAAAAAATTATCATATGCTACTATGTAATTTTAAGGAAAATATAAAAATATTTTTAAGTAACTTTTCTTTTGATCAAATCTTTTAAAGTGACTTTTACTTAATTAAGATAAAATTGAGTAAATTTAAGTAGTCATTAGAAAATCAGCAAATCTAAACGGAAAAAACATAGCCTGTCGCATGCATCATTACAAAAATAAAATTCTTCTTGTTGTCTCAATTTTCTCAAAAAATAATAAAATATAATATTTACCTCAGTCAAATCTTAAATCAACACGGGTATTAATGGGTAAAATTAAACAATATAGAATGAATGATCATGTGACAATTGCTATATAAATAGCATACCAATAAAAAAAATATTGGAGTTTTTAATAGACATAGTAACTCATTAATTTATGATAATCTACCAGAAAAGGCACTCTGATGCACAAAGCATAGTCGTAAGATTAGATATGGGGAAATATCTCATCACGAAGTTATAATGTAGACAAATTTTACCTTACATTTATGATAATCTACTACTATATCAATAATAGTACTATGCATTTGTATTCAGTTCTGAATTCATGTTTGAGTTTGATTTAAATTTAAAGTCTGTTAAAACCTACAACTTTAAATTTTAACTTTTAACGAAAATTGAGCCAGAAATAGGACATATTTTTGAAGTTATTATTGATATTTATGATTTTATATATACAACTGAATCAAAATACGTAAACAATTTTTGGCACAATTTAACCCGATTAAACAATAATAATATAAACCAATTTCACATATATCATCATAATGTAGAAATAACTAAATAAATACTACTTTCTCAAAAAAAAAACTAAATAAATACTTAAGATCAATCAAATTTAAAAACAACATCAATTACTGAAGAATTAAACAAAGGGGGCATAAGAAGCAGTGAGGGCTTGGGATTGGTCAAAGTGAAACATCAAACATCATCATCAGTTACCATCCTTAAGATATTTTTTTTAGCAGCACCAATTCATTAATTACTATGCTTCCTTGCTTAATTAATCCTAAGATTTCAACAGTTTTATGAGAAACTATATCATTTATGAACCCACTCACTCAGTAGCCAAATTTACCAAAAATACTTATACAATACATGGCTTCCCCCCTACCGGTTAATTTTACCCATTGAGGGCATGTCAAATTCATGGATAAAAAAATAATCGGGTAAAAGTTAAATTTTAGTAACTTTTGATAAATTTATGCTAATATATCAAAATTAATTTTTTTTTAATTTTTAAACTTTGGTAATTTTTGATAAATTTTGATAATTTTTTATAAATTTAGGCAAAAATGGTAAATTTTGGTAAACTAAAGTTTCTCATAAATTTGACGGACCCTTACTAAACTTGTATTTGAAGATTATAATCACCAGCAAACCTGAGACCAAGGACAAAAGATAACACTACTAGAATTTCAAATAACACTTAAGTTTTTTGAGGCCACGTCGGAAAATCATCAACTTGCTTTTAAACAACTTATAGTGATATATTACTACAATCTAAGAGATTAAAGTTCGGATTGCTGTAATGCAATTTTTAAAGTTTAGGTTACCGTGGCCAATGTTTTGTATTACTATTTATTGTTGCCTTTGTTTTTATGTGATTTTTGAAAGTGGTGAGAGGAAATCAATATCACATAAACTTATGAAATAGCTAGTAAAAAAATTACTTAAATATCACTAGAATGTATATTATCTATATCAATTATTAAAGATAAAATAGGAAAAATAGTAATTAATATATCACCGAAATTATAAAATAACAAATAATATAATATAAATGCAAATGTGTACTATAATGTATAGAAAAAAATTTAAGAAATTCAAAATAGTGTAGTATATTGAGCCAGACTATAAAAGGTAACATATCACAACATATGTACTTCCTTTTCCAACCAAATACGGAGTAGCTTGTGAAGAGATACAAATAACACGTTTTTTTAATTTATTTTGACTAATTAAACTTATTATTTAGACTTATTAATTTATTTTAATGAAATTTTTTTAAATTAAACTTATGGTGCGTTTTGGTTGTTTCTCAGGAAAGACTTTTTCAGGAAAAACTTTTCCGGAAAAGACTTTCCCTAACCCCCTTGGGAAACTTTTTACTGGGTTTATGAGGAAAATTATGGGTCCCACATCAAAACTTTCTCGGGAAAGTTTCTCAACCAAACATGGGTAAGTTTTTCAACTTGGAAAAGTTGAGAAAGTTTCTCAACCAAACGCCCCCTTATTGTAAAAAGAACATGACAAAAGAAATAGCCCTTAAGCAATCCTATTAAATTTAGATGAATAAAGATGAGGACTTTATACTTTCAAAATTCAAAAAGTTGTTGGGAGGGGTAGATGTTTTTTTTTTTTATAAACTAAATATAAGGTTATCACATTATTTTAATGCACTCACAAATCTCCAATTTTTTTAAAATCCGATTCCAGGATGAGATTCGGACTATTTTGGTTGAAATTCCATAAAATATGTTTGAGAAGAGTATCTTCATCTCACACTTCTCCAAATTCTAACAAAGAATAGTACCCTCCAACGGTGCAGCCAGTATTATAAAATATAAGACCAACAAACGTGTTAAAATAATATGTTGACCTTCCAATTAGTTTTAAAAACATGCGTCACATCCCAACAATTTATCCCAACAATTTATTTTATTCTACTTTCCACCATGATGCAAGATTGGATCTCAACTCTCAAATGTATGTGGTGATGTTGGATAAGGTGGGTGGAATTGAGAATAGATGCTAACAAAAGTGAGCCAACAAAAGCATTTGCCATTTGACGCAAGTTGAGAGCAACTTCTATGTTTGTATTTTCTATAACATGTTTATGATTTGATGAATGAAACATTAAGCTTGTCTCTATTAGCTTTGGTCTCAATTCTTTTTTGTTGAGACTTCTACCTTTTTCAACTATATACTTCCCTTCTAGCTTCCCACAAATGGTAATGTATTCATAGAATCATAAATATTCATCATAGGCTATGTTATGGTACAAGTACCTAACTTTAACTTGGTACTATGTACTTAGTACTTACTACTAATAGCTAGCCAATTACAAGATTGCATATGTGTAATTATAATCTATACTACTGGTGCGTTTGGTAGTTTCCCAGGAAAGATTTCCCTAGCCCCCTTGGAAACTTTTGCTGAGGTTGTGAAGGAAGTAATGAACCTCACATCAAAACTTTCTTATATATATTGTGGAAAATCAAATGGAAAAGTTTGACAACTTAGTCCTGAGAAAATTTTTCAACCAAACGACCTATAAATGAAATTGTATTAATATTGATAGGATCATTTTTTTCGTTTCTAATGTAAAATGACAAATAACAACTCATCGAAATTTTTAAAGAAAAATTGGCCTAGAACAAATATTTTTAAGTATGATTCAATCTTATATTATCTCACGTGCTTAACCACAACCTCTCAATTTGCAAATCATTCTATACCTTCTACATCAACATTACGTGAAAGCTGAAATTTCATGATATGAAAGATATCATTGCCTCGTCTCGTTGATTGTTAGTAAAGTTTTTGATAATCATATATGTTGTTTTCCCATCAGAGTTTCACCCCATGTTTAAACGAAGATTATTGTCCAATAATAAAAAACAAAAAAGAAAATGCATTGCTATTCCTTTGTAGTTTGTACTATTATGATACAATCTTATATAATCTCACATGGTTAATTGCATTCTTTCAATTCACAAATCATTCTATATCTTCTATAGAACTATAGTTCTATATCAATTGCGTGAAGCTGAAATTTCATGATATAAAAGATACTATTGCAATGTTGATTGTTAAACTTTTAATGAACATATATTTGTTTTTCCATCAAAATTCGACCCTAAATTAAAACTAATGATGCATTTGGTAGTTTCTCCAAAAAAATTCATGAGAAAAAAATCACGGGAAAGATTTTTGAAAAAAAATCCTGAGAATGATTTTCCCTAGCTCTCATTGGAAACTTTTTCCTGAGGTTGTGAGGAAAATAACGAGTCCTACATTTTTTTTTATATATTATGAAAAACCTAAGTTTATCAACTTGAAATAGCAAAATAGAAAATGCAATGCTACTATTTTTGTAATTTGTACTCAATATTATTGCAACAATATATACATTTAAAGTTGCAATAACATAGTTTACATGAACCAAAAAAAATGTTGCAATTAGGAAGATAAAAAAACACCAACTTGATGATAAAACTACCACACATAATAAACCAATGCCTCTCCTTGAATACAACCACTAGTATTTACCCAGGACAAAATTTCATGTTCCATACCAAACCCTCCAATATTCACTCCTTCCTTAATCACTCGCTAATTGTACTTATTAATTCTATGCACAATTTTTTACTTAACCATAGATACTTACTCTTAATTACCTCTACTTAAATAATAATAATAATAATAATAATAATAATAATCTAATATTAGTTAATTAGGAAAATAATCACCCCCTTCAAAAAACTGCACACTTAATTCATTCACACAGTTAGATACTGATCAACCTCACTTTGTTTCCATGATGATGATGATGGGTCGAGTAAGATTGAATCCTCGCCGTCCATCTGGAAGTCGCCGAGATCCCAATCCGACGGACAGCAGAACTCCCCGAGATCATCCATCGCCACGTCAGGCAGGGGAACATCGTCGAATATCATCGGCGTCGGAGCGTCGTAGTTGAAGAAATTACTCAAAGCCCACTGATCAAGCCCCAATTCTCCGTCGTGCTCCGGCGATATCGCCGCCGTCACCTCCGCCGGTTTCCGGTCGCCGGAGAAGGAAGAAATCGGACTGTCGCATTTTTCACCCTCTCTCCTCCCCTGTTTCGCCGGCTGTTCGGGAGCCTGAAACCGGAGGACGGACGTCGGCGACCGGAGGCTCTGCGTGGCGTCGTCGTCCTCGCCGGAAACAGACGGCCCCACCGCCGCCGGTTTCGACGTCGGCGACCGGAGACCGTTGTCCTCGCCGGAAACAGGCGGCGGCGGCCGGATGAAGTTAGTCTCGGCTTTGGATCCCCGGAAAGAGATGGCGGCGCTGTCGTAAGCCATGGCGGCTTCCTCGGCGGTGTCGAAGGTTCCGAGCCATAATCGGGTCCGGCGTTTCGGGTCTCGGATCTCGGCGGCCCATTTCCCCCACTTCCTCAGCCGCACCCCCCTCAACTTCGGCCGGTATCCGGCCGCTGCCGCCGCAGAACGCCGCGGCGGCGGTTTCTCCGGCATAATCCTCCCGGAGACGAACCGGATCTCGCTGACGTGGCGGACGACGCGGGGAGGCCGGCGGGAATTCGGGTCGGGCTCGGCGTCGCTGCCGGAGGAATCGGTGGCGTCATGGTCGGTGAAGGAAATCCGGACGATTTTCGTCGCCGGCGCCGGAGAATTTGCCGGAATCAGCTTGTTCACCACGATCCGGTGCTCGGAAAACTTGACCGCCGGCGAGGATTTGCAGTGATTTATCATCCTGAGTTGCCGGAGAGATCTCATCTTTTTTCACATCTAAAACCCCCGAAATTCTTCAAAACCCCGAATCAAAAGAAAAAACAGAGATAGAGAAAGAATTGAAACAGAGAGATTATGAAACGGACAATTAATTAATTGTAGTAATTGAATTGACTGCAGAGAGAGAGGGGGTAATTAATTGGGACTAGTGAAGAAGAAGAGAGGATTAAGTGGGAGTTAATTAGAAGTAGAGACTAACCAGAGAGAAACAGAGAGAGAGAGTGAGAGTGCGAGTGAAGAGAAAGAGGAGAGAGAGACGGAGGAGATGAATGAATAAGCAGGAGGAGAGAGAAAGAGGGAGAAATCCGTCTGGTTTATAGGGTCTCAAGTTTAAAATTAGTAAAACTGCTGAAATTCATTAGTACTCTGTTATTTTTTCGGATTTTCCCCTTGATTTTCTTCCTTTTTTATTCTTCTATTATTTAATAGTTTCTTTGGCTTTCAAAAAAAATACTTTCCATGTTTTAAATTAATTGTCGAATTTGAAATTTGTATAGTCAAAATTTTAAAATCTTTGACCATAAATATCTCGATATATACAATAAATTGTTATATAAATTATTACCATAAAATTCATAATATTTTTAAATTTTAATTTATAATAAAATACTACCACTATATTCAAACATGTAGAATAAAGGGTGGCTACATCTAAATATCTCATACTTTACATCACTAAACACTAGTGTATCACTAGATGATTGTTGCTATTGTATTCGTGTAAACATCATTTTTACAATAAATAAAATAATAATCATTTATATTTTCAACTATTATATATATTGAGTAATTAACAGACATTTTTTTATATATGTAGTTGACTACTCATATGTCATAGTTACAAATAATCAAGCAGAAAGAGAGTAATTTTGTATTAACGAAGTAAAATTTTAAGAAATTAAAAATCGTTGATACAAGTATGAATAATAATAATTTGTTTATATATTGAGTATTAATTTTAAATAATAATTTGTTTACATCATTCAATATTTTTTGTAAGATTATTATGTTTTGTTATGTAGATATATAAAATCATATTTTTACAAAATTATTCTCAATACAAATATGAATAATAATAAATTTTTTATAATAGCTTGCTATATTGTGTTAAATAGTTGATATTCAAAATCTAAAAACTAATTTCATGGATTTAATAAGAACATGTATTTAGATGGACTATAGTTAAAATATAGAAAGCTGGCAGGGGTTTAAATTTTTTCAAAATCCATGAGATAAAAAATAATTATAAAAGGCAAAGATTTGATATGGACCGTAGGAAGGAGGAGATGTGACCCAACAAGTAGCCGCATAAAGAAAGGAGAAAAGTGACATATGTCAAAATATGAGGAAAAAGTGTGAAGAAATTTGTGCTTGAGCGCCAAGAATTTGATTTACAATTACTATATTACTAATATTATAATTATAATTTAAAATTATAATAGAAAAGAATATAATAAAATCCTCCTTTTTTGGAAATGCCAATAATATTTTTGATTTTTTTTTCTTAGTTTTGTTGACTAACTTATTACAATATTATTTTCCGTTTTTGTGTGTGCTCCAGCCTCCATGTCACGGGATGATTTTAATTTGTACAACATCCACGCAGCGCTAGTAAACTTTAACCGCATTTTATCTTAAAAGTTTTCTAGTAAGTCTTTCACAGGATTAACTTAGATTATGAGAGACTAAAAAAGTTTTGAAGACAATGTAGAGAGACAAAAGTATGTTTGGGAGAATGTTTTAAGTATTGCTTTCAATTGTTGGATGGTTGCAAATAAAATCCCAATGAGGTATTTATACACTTTCACCTCCTAAATGGACGGTGGAGATTGATTTGATCTAACGGTTCATATTGTGTCTCTAGATCCTTCTATATTAATCTATATAAGTGTAGAATACTCTAGAATATTTTAAGACATTCATGAGTAGTCTAGAGAACTCTAATGAATTCTAGGGAATTCTTAATCTATCATAATCTAAGTTAAGCTTGTGAAAGACTTACTAACAAACTTCTAAAATGAAATCCGGTTAAAGTTTGGTAGCGTCACACGGGTGTTGTACAAATCAAAGTCACTCCGTGACATCCAGTAAAATATTTTTAATTGTATATGAATTTTGTTTCCCATTTCTTAGAAGAGTTTACTTAGAAAAGTTACTTAAATAAGTGTAATATTCCCTCCAATTATTTACATGTTGTTTTGAATTTTATTTCAATTAAATTTAAAAAATAACAACTAAAATATATATCATGATCTTTTATATATATAAATTGTTATTATATATAACTAGCGTTATATATCCCGCGCATCACACAGGAAAATTGTCAATTATTAAACTATATATAATTGACTTTCAAAAAAAACTATATATAATTATAGTGAAAAAATATTATTATAAAAATACAATGATGGTATCTTTTGTAAAATTTTATATAGGAAATTGTTGACTAAAGAATTATATTAAGACAATTTTTTTACACAATATCATGGATAAAATGAGGGATTATATAAAATCATATAATATAGTGTGTGTGTGTGTATATATATATATATATGTATATATATATATGTATATATATATAGGAAAATTGGAATCTAATAATCCCTACTTTCACCAATTTGTATTACAGATTGGTCAAAAAAATGGATTGTAGTGGGATATTTTCGAGAGAATCATAGATTTTGTGTTGCATTTGATTCAAAACTTAGTATAACACTTTACAATGATTTTTAATGAATTTACAGCGTTTCTCCCATTTTTTTTTCATTTTTTTACTATTTTTTACGATTTTTTCACTTTTATTATTTTTAAAAAAATCAAAATAATTATTCGGAGTCTCAAAAAAATAATTTAAAAAATGTTTTAGAAACTACAATTCATTAACTTTCTAGGGGCAGGAACGAAAAAAACAAAAACAATATAGTGTAGAAATAAAAAAAATAAGAATAATGTGGAGGTGGATTTGGTACCACTACAATCCAATTTCAATTTTTTTGGACCACCAGAATACAAAGTGAAAGTACGGTCCACCATTGTCCAATTGGTGAAAGTAGGGATTATTAGAATCCAATTATCACATATATATATATATATATAGTTTTAATATACATGTTGGTACTTCAAAAAGTTGTGCCATGTCAAAGACATCCTCAAACAACCACGTACCTCCGCATTATTCGGTTTCAGCTAGATATGCTTGGTTACAAGGTGATCAACCTCCCTGGGAATGGGCCAGACTAATCTGGTGCAGGCTAAACAATCCAAGGCACTTTGTCATTACTTGGCTCGCCCTCCATGAAAAACTACAAACCAAGGCTAAGCTACATCGATTCTAGAGCACAGTCAACCCGGACTACACTATCTGTGGCCACTCACATGAGACGCAAAATCATCTGTTATATGACTGTGATGTTGCACAACACATCAGATCCTCTCTCAGAAACTGGCTCCATCTTTCACATGGAAGAGAGTATGAACATTGAATTGGTGCACAAACATAATCAGATGGAAGGCACAGAAATGGAAGAAGGACGTCGCTACAGCCACAGTTTGTGCATCCACTTATAACATTTGGGCAGCCAGGAATCTACAGGCGTTCAAGAGCCAGATTAAGACCCCCGAGGCCATATACATTGCTTGCAGAAAGGCATTGAGGGACAAAGTCTTTTTCAAAGCTAGCAAAACTTTAAAATATAGAAACTGTATAGATTGGTTTTATACCTAACATTCATGTATTCTTTTCATTAGTCTGAATAAAATTCTCTTTGAATTTGTTCATATATATATATATATATATATATATATATATATATAGGGAAATTGAATTCTAATAATCTCTACTTTTGCAAATTGGATGACAATAATCCCTACTTTAAATTTGTATTCTGGTGGTAAAAAAAAAAATAAAAAATAAAATTGTATTGTAGTGGTACCAAATCCATCACCACATTCTTTTTATTTTTTTCTTGCCTACCCCATATTGTTTTTGTTTTTTTCGTTCCTGCCCCCAGATAGATAATGAAGTATAGTTCCTAAAACATTTTTTAAATTATTTTTTTGAGATTCCGAGCAATTATCATGATTTTTTAAAAGGAATAAAATTGAAAAAAATCATAAAAAATAGGAAAAAAATTGAAAAAAATTGGGAGAAATGCTGTAAATTCATTAAAAATCATGGTAAAGTGTTATACAAAGTTTTGAATCAAATGCAACACAAAATCTATGATATTTAGGGTATACTCTCGATTATGTCCCACTACAATACAATTTTTTTTTTTGACCACCAGAATACAAATTGAAAGTAGGGATTATTGTCATCCAATTTACAAAAGTATGGATTATTAGAATCCAATTTCCCTATTGTTAGAAAGTGGCCCAAAATTACCCAGTCTCTTGATCCCACAATTATTTGTTTCCTAATTGTATTAAGATATTATTTAGGTTTCCTTATTATGTTGGGTTTCCTAATTGTATTAGGTTCTAAATCTAATTGGAGTGGGAGTCAAGTTAGGATTAGGGTTTTAGGTGTGTTCTCCCTATAAAAGGGAGTCTTCTCCATCTTTTGTAATCATCCCAAAAATTCAGTAGTTTTCGTATTCCCATTGGTAAGAGTAATTGTGAGAGTTTGTGTGGGTTATTCTACTCTCTTGGTGTTGATCTCGGGGTGAGATCGTTCGTTGTACTCTCTACCATAGTCGATTCGTTTGTGCTTGTGCCGCCCGTGGTTTTTCCCCAATTTGGGTTTCTACGTTAAATTCTTGTCCTCTTTAATCTTGCATTTATTTTTCTCGATTTATTGTAGTCATCTTATTTTCACTTCCGCAAATTAATTTTCTCGATATAACTCTAACAAGTGGTATCAGAGCCTTGGTTATAAGATGTCTACAGTCACTAAATTCGATATCGAGAAGTTTGATGGCAAGATCAGCTTCAGTTTGTGGAGGATCAAGATGAGAGTTGTTCTTACACAGAGTGGATTGAAGAAAGCACTGGGTACGAAGCCAGCCAATATTGAAAAGGAGGAATGGGAGGAGCTTGATGATAGAGCTCTTACGGCAATTCAGTTATGTTTAGCAGATTCAGTTCTTCGTGAGGTGGTTCACTGTAAGTCTACTGCTGATCTTTGGCTAAAGTTAGAACAACTTTACATGACTAAGAGTCTTGTTAACCAAATTCGACTGAAGGAGCGTTTGTACACTATTCGCATGGCTGAAGGAACACCTATCCAAAACCATCTTAATGAGTTTAATTCGATTTTGATAGATTTGGAAAATTTGGAGGTGGAAATTGATGATCAGGATAAGGCCATTCTTTTGGTTATTTCCCTACCCCATTCGTATAGACAGTTCAAGGAAATTATGCTCTACAGTAATACTGAATTTTTGAGTTATGAGGATATTAAGTCAAATTTACTGTCTAAAGAAAAATTTGATCTTGAAGTGTGTTCTGATGGCAAAGCTGAAGGTTTGTCAGTTGTGGGGAGTAGGTCGAAAAAGAAAGGCTCTAAGTTTAAATTTGAGGGTTACTGCTACTACTGTAAGAAACCTGGACACAAAATTTCTGAATGTCGTAAGTTGAAATCAAGAAAGGAAAAAGAAGGTGAAGCTGCAATAGTGGAAGAAGAGTCAGATGGTGATGCTTTTCTTGCTTCTCAAGAGAAGGGAAGTATGTCTGAATGGGTCTTGGATTCTGGATCTAGTTATCATGTATGTCCTAACAAATATTTGTTTTCTACATATGATCCTGTGGATTCTAGTGTTGTTAATTTGGCTAATGATAGCCAGTGTGAGATTGCTGGAATCGGTACAGTTCAGATCAAGACTCAGGATGGTGCTATCGTGACACTATGAAGTTTGACATGTCCCCGTATGAGCGTGTCGATCTCTCTAAGTGTACTTGACTCCAAAGGGTTAAGGTACTCAGGTGAAGGTGGAGTTTTGAAAGTGTCCAAGGGTTCTGAAATTCTTTTAAAGGGTTTGAGGCGCAAAGGTCTATATATCCGACAAGGTTCAGCAGTTTCAGGTAACTCTTTTGAAGATGATTTAACTCGGATGTTTAGTGTATGGTTGGATTAGGTGAAGAAGAAAGGAATAGCTATGTCTAAGAGGAGCTTGGACTTAGCGGGTAATCTTTGAGTGCCCTTCTGGGCGTTGCCCTACGGGGCTCTACCCTTCGGGGTTTGGTGGCGGCGACAAGATTTGGAATAATTTTGGTCCAAGGTGGAGATTGTTAGAAAGTGGCCCAAAATTACCCAGTCTCTTGATCCCACAATTATTTGTTTCCTAATTGTATTAGGATATTATTTAGGTTTCCTTATTATGTTGGGTTTCCTAATTGTATTAGATTCTAAATCTAATTGGAGTGGGAGTCAAGTTAGGGTTAGGGTTTTAGGTGTGTTCTCCCTATAAAAGGGAGTCTTCTCCATCTTTTGTAATCATCCCAAAAATTCAGTAGTTTTCGTATTCCCATTGGTAAGAGTAATTGTGAGAGTTTGTGTGGGTTATTCTACTCTCTTGGTGTTGATCTCGGGGTGAGATCGTTCGTTGTACTCTCTACCATAGTGGATTCGTTTGTGCTTGTGCCGCCCGTGGTTTTTCCCCAATTTGGGTTTCCACGTTAAATTCTTGTCCTCTTTAATCTTGCATTTATTTTTCTCGATTTATTGTAGTCATCTTATTTTCGCTTCCGCAAATTAATTTTCTCGATATAACTCTAACACCTATATATATATGTATATATATATATATAATTATTAATTATCTTGATATGTTCCTAATAATTTTTTAAAGTGATAAATAAATAGTTATGGATGGAGTATTAACCTAGAACTTTAAATTCGACCCCACGTACACTTTTACATATAGGACTAAGAATAAATATATTAAAACTAAATAATCATGATTTTTCTAATTAAATTGTGATTTGCATGTGAAATTATGTGATTGGCCATTTGGCCCCAAACAATGTGAGGAGGCGTGGAAAAAGTATGCACTTTAAAGCTTCATGTCTATCTATCTATCTATCTATATATATATATATATATATATATATATATATATATACATTTTTAATCACATGAGATGACCAACGGAATAATTTAATAAATTTGATTAGAAAAAAAGGGCTCCACATAAAACTTTATTCGGAGTGGCTAGAAAAAAGAAATATCATCTTCCTCATAAATACAAAATAGTATCCCCACCAATGAATATCTAATTTAATGATCCATGTCTATCTACTAAAGTTGTTCTAATCTTAAAAATTACTAGTAATTAAGCCAATTGGAGTTGAATTCGGGTTTGACCCACACGATTTAGGAATTAGGAGTGTCTTATATTTTGTGGAAATTATTTTAAGGCGTCTTTGTTTATACTGCATACCTTCATCCCAAAATATTTGTCTTATTTACAATTTCAATAACTGGAATTACTTTTCTACCCTTAATTAATAAATTCATTTTTCGTTTTTACGATTCCAACGACTATTATCTTTAATTAAAGTAAAAGTATTTAGGTTAAATTATAAAATTTTCACCTCAATTCTCAATATGCATTGATCTTCTCAAATTAGGTAAGTTGAAAAATATAATAAGACAGAGATAGTAGACTATATTGTGGAAACAATAAATGAGACATTGTTATTATGGTAATAAAACACATTTTTCGGTCATTTAATGTGTTTTACGGTAGAGTAACCACATATCTGAGTTAAAAAACATAGTTTGACTAATAGAACTCGATCCACTTTTAACCCACATGTGTGGCTAATATATCGTAAAACACTTTAAGTTACCAGAAAATGTGTTTTATTACCGGAATAGTACCTCATTTATTGTTTCTACAAAATACGTAATACCTCAAAATATATTCTAGGAACATGGCACCTTAAAATAGTTTCCATCAAATGCAAGAGTTATTTTTTGATGAATTGTCTTATGTGTTTTAAAATATTTGTGTCAATTTGGATTTCGATTGATTCATCATGATTGAATTGTCGTAGAATTAGAATTTTGTCGAGTAGTTATTCAAGAGGTTTGGTTTAACATTTATCTTAAGTAATTCATTTGTTTTAATCGAACGTAACTAGATTATACCATCAATTTCAAAGATACAAAATAAAAGTACTTATGATATGTTTTTCTAGCTAAATGTTTCTTTGTTGTCATTCGTATATTTATTGATAGATAAATTCAAATCAGTGTATTTTTTTTTATTAATAATGACTTGAGTTATGCCACTTTTATACTGTAGATCAGTTTCAAATTTGACAGTCACGTATAAGACCATTTTGAATTTAAAATATAGTATTTTTTTTAATTCAATCTAGGTCATGTTAACTTTTAGCTCCTTTATTATTTTATATACATGAATTATAACTAAAAAACACAATAAAATGAAAGATGGGGGGTATAGCCCATTAGTTCATTGGTAAGGTTTTTGAGGAGCCACTTAATTTGAATTAATGATGAAAATAGTTTTGTCCATGATGTGCCAAGTTTCAAGTCATATGCATATTTTGATCATGGAAATCTTGAAAGGGCAATAATGTGAAGGAGAAAACTACCATTTGGCATGGGATTATATGGGTAGAGTAGAGTAAAACACAAACAAAACAAGTTTTGCATGTCAACTCAAACTCAAAAGAGCATGAAAATGATATCCATGAAAAGCCATGCACTTTGGTGATTGTATGTGGCAAATATCTATGTCTTGTCTAAATTCTTATCCATTAAAAGTCCAAACCACAATTGTTTTGGATGTTGTTATGATTCAATTATTTGTTCTTTCATCTTCTTTTGTCACTTTTGGGGTATTCCAATTAGGGGTTAGTTATCTAATTAAGGTTTAGTTAGCCTTGATAATCATAAACACCCTTAGTTACTAATTGTTGTTTTCCATTGGTTTATCATAAATTTTGTTGAACTATGACAATTAGACACTATGAAACTAGTTTTTTTGAGCTTGAAAAGTTAAGTTTGACGTCTTAAAATAGAAAGTCATGAAAGCACGTGAAAGTCCTTGTTGTGTTATTTTATTTAACAGTTTAGTTGTAACATTTTTCTTTTGATGGTGGTTGTTTGCTGTTTTGTATGCAGTTTGCTGTATTTTATAAACCTTTAAACCTTTTATCTATCAATAACAACAAAAGGTCATGAAAGACATTGAAAAGATTTTGAGGAATGAAAAGCAACACGAGCTTTCTAGTTTGTCATTGTTGTTCTTTATATTTTACAATGTTGTATCTACTAGAAGTTAGGATTTGGTCTCTTGTTATTGCGTAGGATCATCATGTTAGTCTTGCTTCAACTAACTATAGCAGCAAGTGTTTTCTTGTATTCGTCTCTTAATATTTTCGAATATATTCTATTAATAATAAAAAAGATGTACGAAAAGTTGAAAATATTGACGTATTATATCCCAACTTAGCAACAACTATATGACGTAATGTTATCTTATATATGTCTGCTATTATAGTCAGATTCCTAGTTTCTAAATCCGCTTAAATTATGAATTATTTTCATGTACAAGAGGATATGATCTTGTTTGCTCTTCATCTTGATCCCAACATGCAACAACTCTCAACTAATGTCAAACAATGATGACCTACCTAGCTTGGAATATTATGCTTCCAATTTTTATAACAAAATAACATTTTGACTTCTTCAATATATGAAATAAACAAATAACTTTAACAATTAACATATTGACTAATATTTGACATAATAACATTGACCCAAATGACATTAACACATGCATCATCCAACCCCAAAAAGAAGCTACAAGATCTTTAGAAAATCCATTGATTGATATTGTAGGGTTGTTTTTTGAGACACAAGTAATTATACATACATAAATATATAGTTGTAATATATAGCTTCATCTTGTTTTTTTTTCTTTTTTTGATTGATTAGAAACTTGGGGTTCAAGGAACAGGGAAAAACTTGCCTATCATTGTCATCTCCAATTAATGTCTATTCTCCAACTTTCCATTGATAACTATCTTACTTTTTATTTGAATTTCTAAACCATTGCGTCCGTTTCATATTAATTGCCGTCTTTAAATATCGTGCAGTTAAATTTCAAAAATTTTAACCATAAGTTTCTCGTTATATACAATGAGTTGCTATATATATAAAATTACCACCATTAGATTTGTAACGAAAAATACTATCATAAAAGTATAATATTACAATTGTTAATAACATCTTATGTAAAAAATTATCAATTAAAGAATGACAATGGAAACTGTGAAAGTCAAAATTATGACAATTAATATGAAACGGAGGGAGTATAAAATGGGCAACAAAAGAAGCACAAATTTGTGTTACCATTTACTCCCAACTGAAACATTTGACCAAACAAATTTGCAAATTAACTGCATGAATTGAAGTGCATAGTAAATGCATTTCAACCCCCTCCTGCATGCATGCATGTTGGACCATCATATCTATCAACTTTATAGAAGAATGGCAAATTGAGTGAATGATCAATGGCAATGAAATAATTGTGTCTCTAATTTGGATTCCTTGTCAAATCTTTTGAATTGATTATGATCAGAAATTGTAATTACTGTGATTAATATAATATATTAATAAACTGATGAAAGTTGTTCCTTTGACTAAGATTAATCTAGTGGTGGTCCCAGGGAAGTGAACTGTGTACTAAGAAATATGGACAATGAATTAAGTGGTGGGTAAGGTCATACAATGTTGTTGAGAGTTGAGACTTGGGGTCCAAGGTTACAAGATGGAATGAGAGAACTTGGCCTCTTGAAATGTAAACTACTAAAGATATTAGTATTAGTTGTATAGTCTATGGGGTTGTAACTAGGGCCGTAAATGAACCGAGCCGGTTTGCAAGTCGTTTGGGTTTGACTGGGTCAAAGATCGGCTGAAGCTCGATTGACCAAAGTTTGGCTCGGTTTAGATGTCTATCGAGCCAAGTACGAGCCTAGAGGGGCTCGGGTCGGGCGCTGGTCGTTTAAGTATTTTCGCTACGAAGTAGGCCTTGTTCTATGGATATAGGTTTCGTAAAACTTAAGCGCTAATGTTCGAGCTCTGCTTGATTAATACCCATATTGTAAAAAAAAATTGTTATTTTCTAGTTAATTTTAATAAATATTTAGAAATTTAGTTGATTTTTTCCTTGAAGTTAGAGAGTTTTAGATCCAAACAAATAAAACAATTCGAACCGAGCTGGCTTGCAAGTCGAACCCAAGCACAAATATATAAACTTAATTTGAGCGCGAACCTTGACTTTAAAAGCTCAATTAGCTTCGAGCCGAACTTTTCCCGAGTCCAGGGGGCTGTGCTCGAGCACGACTTGATTACACCCCTAGTTATAACATATGAAATTGTGTGCTTTTTTAATCATTGATTAAACAGATTACAAGGTAGGTAGCGATGTCCATTTAGAATTTTAGATACTCCATGCCCTGGAAAGAGCGGGAAATGAATGTTTTGAGTTCACCTATTTTGCCTGATACATTTGTTGAGAAAGATTCTTATTTGTTCGTTTTAGGGTCTGCATTTTCTTCTGATTTTGAGGATATAATCCGAAATATGTTAATGTTCAAAGTAGAATAATGATTTTGAAAGGAGAAAGCAAAATCTAAAGCAACATGGCATGGTCAGAGTGCTTATGTTGCGGCTGTTGGCCTTGGCTCTCATGTTTCCGCCATCGTTCCTGACTTTGAGGACGTGGATGCAAATATGGATTTAGGGGGTGCTTTGGAAGCTAATATGTGGTTGAACTCCGCTCTGTTGAGGGTGACTCAAATGATGTTGCAGAGATTGGTAGTGGTTAATGTGCTTCTTTTGGGATTGGCTTATTACTCAGTTTCTAGCCCTGAATTCCCCCTGGCTTTGAAGAGCTTATATCTGAAGAGTTAAAGACTTTAGCTAGGACTAAGAGAAAAGAAAAGGCAAAAATCAAAACTTTCAGACGGGACCATAGGAGTCTTAGCAAGTGCATTATTATGTAATCCAAAATTTTGAACCATTCTGGTAGGAGTAAGAGGAGGTCCAATGTTATGAAGTCCTCTAATGGAGTGTCGGTTGCTTCAAAGCCCCCCCCCCCCAAATTTTGACTTAGGGAACAACTCACCCTCTATTAGGGATCACCTTGACCTTTTGACAATGGATTTCAGTAATAAGGGTGGCCTGAAAATCTTGCAAACTTAGGAGATGGTTAAAAAAAGTGCTCAAGAAGAAGCGGTTGATTGATCCCTAACAATCTAAGAGGGAGTCAATGGATATATTTCCATTAGTTAAATAAAATTATTAGCATAGTGAAATCAAGACAAATAGGCTAAGTGGTAGTGCTGGCAAAATTTAGTCCATTCATCTCGAATGCTCGAATTTGTCTGATTTAGAAAAACCGTTAGTTTGGTTCGAATCTGATTTTGACATTGATCGAATATTCGAACATAATATTTTCTTTTTTCTATTGTATGAACCCGATTTTGACCAAAATTTAGTTTCATCCAAATTGCCCTATCCAAAACGCTAAATTCAAACATTAATTTATCATCTAAATTATAACATTAGCTGAATTTGAACAATTCCAATCTACCTGTGTCCTAGTTTTTGTCCTCACTAAATGGTGAAAGACAAGGATCACAAGAACCAATACCAAAGACAAAATTGTTAGAATTTGAAACATTAGGTAACAAATGGAAGGCCCTCGGAAATTCCTATTTATTGGGATATGGTTAAAATCCAAACTAGAAACAACGCATTGTAGTAGATACCAAGACAAAATAAAGTTGTCGTACTAACACTTTAAGTTCCCTATTTCTCGTTTGGGCTACTCAATAAACACGGCATACCTAATGTCTTTGAATTCATTACCTCACTTTGGGCTACTCAACATCTACGACTCCATCATAATTACTCCCACCAATTTTGACCAAATATTCATTCAAATTACTATCTCCCTTTTTTTTTTTTGTACTACCGTGGTCCCTAAGTGAGTGTAATTTGACTTAATTTAACAGTTAATTACTCATAAATTACGATGAATTACCATATAAAATTGTCATCGTCAGAAAGATATTGGACTAAAAATTACAATGATGTTAATTTTATATAGTAACTCGTTATCATTTGTGAGTAATCAACCGTCAAAATTTAATCAATTTGACACTTATTTTGGGACGGAGGGAGTATTATTTAAAGTTTTAACAAGCTAAACTGCTAAGGATGCAACAACAACGTTAGGAGAAAAAAAACAACAGCGTTAAGACAACTAATAACATAGAAATATCACCGTAAAACAACTGAAAACACACAACATAATTGATTCTTTAGAAATTAACATTTTCTCCCTCTTCGCTATTTCTCCTAAGCAACTTCGGGTTGTAGCTTCAGGATCCAATGAATGAAGCATAAACCACAACCAAACTTTGCTACTGTGAGTGTCATGTCCTCCAAACGGTTTTGAGGAAGCCCTGAAAATTCTTCAAATAAGACAACACTCTTATCCTTCCTTCCGTTATCTTCCTTGGACCTTATTATAGAAGTGACCCTCAATGAGCATGACTTACCAATTGCCATTTAGACTTCACTAAAGTCTTCCTCTTCTTCCTTCTTCTGGCATGAGCTTTGAAGACCTCCAAGAGAGTCTCTAATATCAGAAGGGGTATTAAATTACCGATAGAGTGTTTGTTTTCTCACCGTCAAACGGGTCACTAGCAGGGACAATTGAGACATCTCCCGGATGACTCAAAACAACACAAATTGGGCTAGAAATGGTTAATTCAGAATTTGAATCCAGCCCACTCATTTCATTTGAAATTTGAATCCAACCCACCCATTTCTTTTAGAATTTGAATCTCTTTCATGTTAAGTTAATTGCCTCTCGTAAAAAAGAAAAGAGAGATTCTATTATTAGGATCAGGAACAAATGAAAATAGCGAGACTAGAACGGTATCCCTGACTACTGAATATGGTGATACCTCCTATTGCACCAACCTACACATGTCTTTCTTCCATCACAATCGGTACTCTTTTCATTTTTTTTTCTGTTTTGTTTGATGAAAAATGCAAAAGAAAAGAACAGTTGCTCGAGCGACAACCACCTTGCGTCCCAACCTTCTTGCTTCTCGAGATGGGTTTCATCCCTCTTCCTTGATTTTCATAGTTAAGTGCCCCGGGTCGGAAAAGATGACACACTTGTTATCTTACAGTCCAGAATTCCCGGTTTTCTCCTGCCCAATCATTATAATTAACATCTCGATTCCTGCTTGGGCTGAACTCCAGAAAGCATCCCAAACGTCATCTGTACAAATGTAAAAGGATAATAAAAGATTATTCATTATAGGACGCTATCATTAAAAATAAAATAAAAAGGAAACCGTGAAATGGCCAATATGTAAAATATCGAGAAGCTACCGGAGTTGTGCACGGCAAAATAGTACTGGCGAGATTCTGATCGATCGATATGGGAAGCTCTTGCATCTGGTTAATTTTGCGCGAACACTGTCTCATGCTGCAATTATCCAAACTTTGCAGTCAGATGGCGAGACGAACGAACGTTTTTACGATTCACATTTAATGAAAAAAAGAAAAGAAAAGGCGAGCGAACTCATGGAAGGAGTTGAAGATGGTGTTGTTACACCAGAGACGTACTCGTTTAGTATGGCATTAATGTTATTGATGTTATCCCTTGTTCGGCAAAAGAGATTAATATTTTCCTGCAACTGTGTACATGTACAAGAATAATCAGATGGATGCCACAATCAAGCCCCGAAAACCAACAAAAGAAAAAGAAAGCATAACATAACAGAGAAATATCGTTTTACCCGGTTATTAAACAGGTTAGTTTTAGGTCAAGAGCCCTCCAACCCGATTAACACTAACCCGATACGACACAAAACATGACCCAACACTCTTCTCCATATTACTTCCTGAAATTGAATAAATCGATTCACCAGAAAAACTCAACCACCAATGCCCTAAGGTTCTATATTCTTGATATCTCGAACAGAGAATAAGACACGATATTTACAATTATGCTAAAGTGTAATCCATTTAGGGTTTACAAAAACAGGCTCTTTGGAATTTAAGTTCCAGGCAGAAAATACTCACCTTTAATGACGACAAGTTATTGCTAATCTGATGGAAGGCTTGCAAATTCTGCTCCAAAAGATGCTTCGCTTTGCTGCTCAACACTGTTAACAAATAAATAGTAAGGCGAAAAATTGGCGATTAAGATTGAAGTAACATTAGAGACCGGGTTGACAGAAAGTAAGAAACACACACCTTCACATTTGACGCGCTGATTCGGGTCCATTTGATTAGATGGAAAAGAACAGGCAGCTGTATTTTGTAATGAAGTTGAGGACAGGTTGTTGGTGATCGAAGAAGATTCGACAAACTTGTCCTGGGAAAGAAAGAATCATGCTATATGAAAACACGACACAATGACTAATATCATTCGGGAAAATTAACAGAGTGCAAACATATTTGTACCTTCCTGTAATTTCCCTTCCTTACCAAGTGTGATTCCTCTTGTTTCCTTCTTTTTCTCTGTAGAGATTCAATTCACACGGTTAACTTTTTCCCCAGCATGAACCAAACAAGGAGCAAATTACAAACAAATACGTTAATTTACTACCAGACGATAGCAGTGAAGCCAAACATAGTCATACAATTTCCTGCAGAAGATGTGTGGAATGTCCATAAAAGAATTCGGAAACACAGACAAAGCTTTTAAGGATACCAAAGATAGTCAGAACATCTAGGGATTTCTGCCAGTAAAATAGATCAAGCTGGTTTCAGAACAACTTCCATTCCATACCGCCATAATACTCTTTTTCAGGGCCGCTATAGATTAAATTTCAAAATCTATATAATATAGTTCCGGCGGAGATATCATACTTATCAAAATTGCATAGCAAGATGTATAAGTTATCATATGAATCTATGCTGCTTAAGTAGAGAAGGCTAGAAGGGGAATCGAAATAGCCATCAATTTTGAAGTGCACAAGGCTTGTTAAATTTGAACTTCCACGTCAAAATTGGAAAGAATTGAAAGTGAGTGGATAATAATGATGTAAAGGGATTAATAATAGCTCACCGTCATCCATCTACACCTGAGAGCAACATCCCGTACAGTTTTGTCTCGCAACGTCGCAGCAATTTTGACGTACTTCATGATGTTAGGCTCATCCTTATACCTGAAATTCCCAAACAAACGATAGCAGGGTGGTTAGTATCACCACTCTGTTCATAAGGTTAAACACGATGCTTTACGGTCAAATTTGTTTGTTTCCACAATAAGGAGAAGGGCATTCCAGAAGAAGTGTGTTTGTGCTGATTACAACTCTTACATGCTGCATCTGACTGGAGTGAAAAAAGAAGGTTTTTCCAAAGGAAAGAAGAAGTACAGCACATAGTCCAGAATGTCGAATACAATTTGGGAGTGAAGTTACCACTTAGACCGATTGTAAATAGGAGAAATAGTATGCGGAAAGGTTTCTAAATATCTCCTATGGGTAGAAGGACAAGCTAAAATCATCCGATGAACGCTGCTGAAACTTGAAAAAACGAGTACTATACAGCACCCAGTTATAGGTTGAGATCACATAACATGACGCAGCGTAATATACAAACCAAAACCAATACTCCGAAATCCCGCCTAGGAGAGGTATGTAGGGATCGGATGTAGCAGTCTTACCAAACGATGAAAAACTTCTCAGGGGAAATTTTCCCCGGGAAAAAGTTTCTCTGAGATTCTTACCAAACGCTATCTAAGTTGAAAAACATAATCTTTTTCAATTATCCAGACTACGGACATATAAAGACAACAAAAACAAAAAACTTCCAAAATCCTCTACTCAACAACCAAAGATAACATGAATGCAAGGATGGGAAGGCAATACTACTCACTTGACAAGGCCCTCCTCCAATTTGTATTGTTCCTCCTCGGTCCACTCAACTGCCAGCTCAGCATCATGGTTGAGTCCCGGGACTGAATTCAAAAGGAGAGTACCCGAAGAGTTTCCAGCTGTAGTCGTTGCTGTCGTGGTCGGACTGCTAGTACTAAGAATGCTCGAATTCTCACAAAACATCAGATTCCCGGAATTACTACCCACCATTCCATAATAGTTTCCCGTTGGGCTATGAATCATCTCCGAGGTACTACTATTCACAGCCCTGGATTGAAAAGGTCTCACATTCCGTTGTTGCAAAGATGACCCTACTAGGGTTTGATCTTGGTGAAAACCATTGTTGGCCATCTCTAGACTAACTTTTACTGCAACCCCACCTCCTAAATTTACAACCCAACCTCCTAAATTCGGGGGTAAATGGAAAGTTAAGTTTTGGTGAAAAACCGACTTTTGTCCACTTTTCAACCTTGTTTCACCATCTCCATCATCAATTTACAGGCCCTAACTATAAAATTATTACAACTTTACAATGTCACATTAAAACTCAAGTCTCTCCACCTGCAAAAAGGAAACAACAGAGAAGAACACCTCCATCAACTTCTGAAACAACATGTTCAATCAACAAAAACCCTTAATTGTCTGTCAAATTAGGGTACTAAGCATAAATAAAACAGGTGAAATTGAAAACCCTATTTCAGAATAGAACAAAAAACGACACGAGATTTGATTAGGTTTAGCATAAGCATAACAACTTGAATTAAGCAAACGAAACCCAACTAAAACAGAAATTAGCTCAACAAACGCACCAAGAACTTGAATTCCCCACAACAACTTCAACTTACACAAGGACCCATCAATTCAACAGAAACAAAAACCCTAATTAAGCAAATTGAAGATTGAGAAAGAAAGAGAGATAGAGAGAGAAAGAAGGTACCTTTAGCAATGGAATGAAAACTTGGGGTAATTGGGTGTTGGTGGCGTCTGCTTTATCAGAGAGAAATCAAAATACCCAGAAAACAAAACAAAACAAAACAAAGATGCACCAACGCTAACTTTAACTTTCTGAAAATGGGTATCAGCCAATGAGAATACCCAGAAAAAGTTGGGTGGAAAGAGAGAGAGAGAGTTGTGTTGGTGTGTGAGAAGAAGAGAGGATAAGAAGGTGAAAATGAATTGATTTTCTTCATTATTCATGTCATGGGTTTTGTTGGGTATTTTTTTTAGATCTTGGAATTCACCAACAGTGCGAATCCCCATAAGCATTTGATACCAATTATTGTGGACCCTTTAACTTTTTTTTCTTTTTTAAAAAAAAGAACTGTTTTGTTTAGTAATACTACTATACTAGCTTTTTGTTCGACAAGATTAACTATTTAATTTTAGCAGTTTTAATTAGTTGATAGTAAAAAAAATGTTTGATGAAGTTTTTTTTTTTGAAAAATTACGTCAAAAAGTTTTATCAAATAGTATTTTTAAAAAACTAACTTATTGAATCCAAAATAACTACTCATTAAATATCTCAAGTAACTTTTTAATCTTGATCAAAAAGCTAACAGTGTTCAAAAAACAAAAAATTTGGTAACCAAACAGGTCCTGTTTGGCAACCAGTTGGCAGTTGTTAGCTATTAGCTTGTAGCTCTGTTTGGATTAGTTGTTTGACTCTAGTTGTTTAAGTTAACTGATTATAGGAAAAATGTTTGGTAAAGTAGTCTTTTTATGAAAAACTACCTCAAAAGCTTCATCAAATAGCAATTTGAAAACTAGTTTATTAAGTCAAAAAGCTAATATAAAATGTTACCTACCAAATACTTCAAGTAACTTTTTAACTTTAATCAAAAAGCTAAAAGTTACCCAAAAAACTAGGCAGCCAAACACCCTATAAAAGAACAAGGTCACACTGCTTTCCACTTTTCGTGACCAAACTTATCTATATTCTTTGGATTGGTAACTCTTTCAAATACAATCCAATCCAATCTAATCCAATCCAGTCCAAACCTTACACAATTCCCAAAAAAAAATTTCTCTAAAAACACAATTTCCCAAAAAAACATCATAACTTATCCAATCCAATCTAATCCATTCAAACCTCATTTTATCAAATCCAAAGAACAAAACTCAAATTGTTCAACCAGGAACGTAACTGAAACAACTAGGTATCGAACACCAACTTTGTCCTCCAATATACATCTTAATCCGAAATGATCCGAACACGAAACTTTGACAACCCCATGCGTCATTATGCAAAAATTTGAAGAAAAACAAAACATCAAAAAGCCACCATATCATATTCATCCATACAAACTTGTAGCTAAATAGAACTTTTTTAGCCAAAGCATGAAAGACATTGGCAAGTTAGATTACAATGTACCAAACCAATTAGAATAAACATCTACAACAATGCAATTCCTTCATCACAACATAGATGAAGCAATAGACCTCTATTCTATTGACTTCCAACACAATAATAAGCAACACTAATGAGTAAAAATTAATGGTAAAAATTACCCTGACAACCCAACACCTATGTTACTCCGACTCTAAATTTCCCTGTCGTACTCGTGTCGGACCCTTGATACTCGGTCAAGGATACGACACTCGACACTTCCAATTACAATGAAAATGTATAAAATTTCTTTAAAATAGCCGAGTCCGGCACCCGTACGAGTACCCGAGTCCGAGTAACATAGCCCAACACCTGCATGCATCAACGCTACTTTCACTGCAGAATAACTAGAAATTCCCACATGTTATTTTTACTTCTTCAATTCTATTTGTTGCAGCATAGACTTCTCCCTATACAACATGACTTGGCTCCATTTTTTTCTGTTGACGTAACTCAGCAAGTTCCAAAATTGTGTTCTCTAGAACTAAACAAGTCCTAACTGAATTCACAGCAGAAATTTCTGCACTTGCAACCCAGAATTTCCCTCGTTATAATCAACATCTTGATTCCTGCTTGGGCTGAACTCCGGGAAGCATCCCAAACATCATCTGTACAAATGTAAACGGATGATAAAAGATTATTCATTATAAGATGCTATCACTAAAAAAGAGAAAAAAAAGAAGAAACCGTGAAACGGAGAATAAGTAAGATATCGAGAAGCTACCGGAGTTGTGCGCGGTAAAATAGTACTGGCGAGATTCTGATCAATCGATATGGGGAGCTCTTGCATCTGGTTAATTTTGTGCGAACACTGTCTCATGCTGCAATGTTATTGAACGACCCTTTTTATGCCGACATTTTGTTAAAAAATAAAAAAGAAAAGGTGAGCAAACTCATGGAAGGAGTTGATGATGGTGTTGTTACACCAGAGACATACTCGTTTAGTATGGCGTTAATGTTATTGATGTTATCCCTTGTTCGGCAAAAGAGATTAATATTTTCCTGCAACTGTGTACATGTATAACAATAATCAAATGAATGCCACAATCAAGCCTCAGAAACCAAAAAAAGGAAAAGAAAGAAAAAGAAACACACACACACACACACAACATAACAGAGAGATATCGTTAAGCGACAAGAAAGTGCCAAATTTAGTAAAACTATTTCGGATGATAGCAATTGGGCTAAACCGTTAATTTCAATGATTGCTAAACTATTTCGGATGTTTGGTTTGGTTTCCCTCATTCGAGCCTTGCAAGCCTATAACCCTTGTCTTATAGATTCATGTGGACCCACAGAAAACTCTTCGGAAAATTAAACACTAAAAGAAATCATGTGGACCCACAGAAAACTCTTCGAAGGACACTTTGAGAAACCTGGTTAAACACTAAAAGAAATCAATTTGGAAAACCTTCGGAAAAGCAAGAGACAAACCTTTGGAAAATCCATCCGGTAGGCTTTAGTTAACCTACTTATTTTAACAAATGGTTTAATTCAAGGTGAAGAATTCTCAACCCGCTTATTAAACGGGTTAGTTCTAGGTCAAGAGTCCTCCAACCCGATTAACACTAACCCGATAGGACACAAACCCAAAATTAAATAAATTGATTCACCAACAGAAACTCAACCACCAATGCCCTAAGCTTTCTATATTCCCGAAATTAATGCTAAAGAGTAATCCATTTAGGGTTTAGAAAAGCAGGCTCTCTGGAATTTATGTTCCAGGCAGAAAATACGCACCTTTAACGATGACAGATTATTGCTAATCTGATGGAACGCTTGCAAATTCTGCTCCAAAAGATGCTTCGCTTTGCTGCTCAACACTGTTAACATATCATTTTTAAATAGTAAGGCGAAAATTGACCGTTAAGATGAAGTAGCATTAGAGAGCGGGTTGACAAAAAGTAAGAAACACGCACCTTGACATTTTACGCGCTGATTCGGGTCCATTTGATTCAATGGAAAAGAACACACAGCTGTATTTTGCAATGAAGCTGAAGAAAAGTTGGTGATCGAAGAAGATTCGACAAACTTGTCCTGGGAAAGAAAGTTGCTCTATGAAAACACAACACAACGACTAATATCATTCGGGAAAATTAACAGAATGCAAGCACATTTATACCTTCCTGTAATTTCCCTTCCTTCCCAAGTGTGATTCCTCCTGTTTCCTCCTTTTTCTCTGTAGAAATTCAACTCACACGGTTAACTTTTTCCCCATCACGGGCCAAACACGTAGCAAATTACAAACAAATAGGTTGATTTCCTACTAGATGATACCAATGAAGCCAAACATAGTCATACAATTTCCTGCAGAAGATGTGTGGAATGTCCATGAAAGAATTCGGAAACACAGGCAAAGCTTTTAAGAATACCAAAGATAGTCTCAACTCTTGTGTGCATGATTTTTGGTATTTAAACACATTTTGTTTCACCATATTTCTCGCTTTACCAGCAACTATATTACCAATTTTGCCCGTAAAAACTGATTTTCTTACCCTATTTTGTTATTTTTCCTTGATTCTCATCAATTCTACGAATATTTGGCGGTTTCACCTAACTAAAATCCATCAAGCGATTGAAGAATGGTGGCTTAAATCAGTTTTGCTATAACCTGTTATAATCTCATTGATAGAGAACGGAAAAATAAATAAAAGCTATAGGTACGAATTCAACATCCCGTGTTGAATTCAAGAAGTGAATTCAACATCCCCATGTTGGATTCAAGAAAATATTAGTATCCTTGTGCGTAATCAATAAGAACTCACAATGTTCAATATTAAATATCAATGTATAATATCTCACAAAGGCTAGCAAAGCACTTATTTATAGGCAGACAACCTTCCTAATACTAAACCCAATAGAAATATGAAACTAGAATAATATCCCTAATCAAACTAGGAAAATATATATTCTTAATAAGAACAGGAAACTATAAAGATGTACTACATTGATTATTCATATGATTGTTTGATGGTTTTTGCTTGACATTCTTACGGGTAAGTATCAAGTGCACGTATCAACTTGAGGAAATTTGTAGCTCCACCATCTCTCCCTATCGCTCACTAGCTCATGTCATACATCTAAACTAGTATGCTTCTTAAAACCAAACACTTACCTTAGGTTTATCTTTCACCTAATCAAAACTAGCACAGTCGAAATACAAAATATGTGCCTATTTGGAAAGGAAGAAGAAATGGACACTAAAATAGAACCATGTACGCTTCTCTTTCTTACGTTTGTTTCTCTGTGAATATAGCTTTGATTCACACATTTGTCTCAATCTATGTCTATTTTCACAAGTAAATGTCCGATTGTGCTGAATAACAAGCTGAAATCAACATCTCTCCAAAATTTGACAAAGATAAAGCCTCAACATCAAAACAAAATGCATAAGATACAAAAAACATTGATGATTTTCTTTCACAAATTCAATTTTTTTAAGCGTAGCATCCAATATCTTACTTCATGGGAATTGAAACAGCCATCAATTTTGAAGTCCACAGGGCTTGTTAAATTTCATTCCACGTCAAAGTTGCAAAGAATTGAAAGTGAGCGGATAATAATGATTTAAAGGGATTAATAATAGCTCACCGTCATCCATCTACACCTGAGAGCAACATCACGTACAGTTTTGTCTCGCAATGTTGCAGCAATTTTGACGTACTTCATGATGTTAGGCTCATCCTTAAACCTGCATTTTCCCAAACAAACAGTAGCAGATAGGTTAATATGAGAATTTCACCACTATGTTCATAAGGTTAAACAGGTAGAGTTCAGCATTCAGATTTGCAATTAATAACATGTAGCAAATCGCCTAAGTAACACACTTCGGTGAACATTACCATAACCTCACTGCACGAAAATATAGTATCGGGAAAGGTTTCTAAATATGTCCTGATTAACTTGGGTAGGGTTAAGGTATTACGTAATGTGATTTTGAGCTAAACGAATACATGTGTTTAGCCAGGCGAGGTAAAGATGGGTCGGATGTAACAGTCTTACCCCCTAAGTTTTGCAATTTAGAGAGACAGGTTTCAATTGACCAAAGATTTAGAATCCGTTTGCTACCTACATCTCCCTAGAGCAGAAGCATAGGAGGTTTAGTGATGCATTTTACTTTAGTCTATTACAATCTAAGTTGAAAAACGTAATCTCTTTCAACTATTCATACTCTATGCATATAAATACAACAAAAACAACAAATTTCAAAAATCCGAATGTTAGGATGGGAAGGCAATATTACTCACTTTACAAGGCCTTCCTCCAATATGTATTGTTCCTCCTCGGCCCACTCAACCGCCAGCTCAGCATCATGGTTGAGTCCTGGAACTGAATTCAAAAGGAGAGTACCCGAAGAATTTCCAGCTGGAGTTGTCGTCGTTGTGGTCGGACTGCTGGTACTAATGATGCTCGAATTCTCACAAAACATCAGATTTCCGGAATTATTACTACCCCCCATTCCATAATAGTTTCCCATCGGGCTAAGGATCATTTCCGAGGTACTACTATTCACAGCCCCAGATTGAAAAGATATCGCGTTCCGTTGTTGGAAAGCTGACCCTACTAGGGTTTGATCTTGGTGAAAACCATTGTTGGCCATCTCTATACTGACTTTTACTGCAACACCACCACCTAAATTTACAAGCCCTCCACCCCACTAGGGGCCAGTGAAATTCCCAGGTAAATGGAAAGTTAAGTTTTGGTGAAAAACCGACTTTTGTCCACTTTTCAACCTTGGTTCACCATCTCCATCATCAATTTACCTTTGAAATTTACAGGACTACAAAATCATTACAACTTTACAATGTCAAATTAACTCAAGTGAGTCTCTCCACCTGCAAAAAAGAAACAACAGTGAAGAACACTTCCATCAACTTCTGAAACATGATGTTCACTCAACAAAAACCCTTAATTGTCAAATTAGGGTACTAAGCATCAATAAAACAGGTGAAACTGAAAACCCTATTTCAGACTAGAACAAAAAACAACAGCAGATTTAATTAGGTTAGCATAACAACTTGAATTAAGCATACAATACCCAACTAAAACAAAAATTAGCTCAAAAAACCCACCAAAAACTGCAATCAAGGTTAGCACTTACCAATTCCCCAACAACTTCTTTAACTAACAAGACGACCCATCAAATCAAACAGAAACAGGTTGAAAGAGAAATTCAATTGAATGGAAGCAAAACCCTAACTAAGTAATGGGGGATTGAGAAGGAGATAGAGAAGGTACCTTTACTAATGCAATGAAAATCAGGGGTAATTGGGTGTTGTTGGTGGCGTCTACTTTATTTATCAGAGAGAAATCAAATACCCAGAAAACAAAACAAAGATGCACCAACGCTAACTTTTGCTTTCTGAAAATGGGTATCAGCCAATGGGAAGACCCAGAAAAAGTTGGGTGGAAAGAGAGAGAGAGATACAGAGAGAATTGTGTTGTGTTGGTATGTGAGAAGATTAGAGGGTAAGAGGTGAAAAATGAAAATGAATTGATTTCATTCATCTAACGGGAATTGTTGGCAGCACCGTGAAAATTTTAGTTTCCATAAATTTGGGTCGGTTAAGTTTATTCAATGTCAAAATTCGGGCGAGAAATTTATGTTCGTACCCGATTTTTATTCGGTTAAGACTGGGTGTGATAATTTGGAGAGAGTTGAATTCGAGTTAAAATCGAACACGGACAATATAAAGAAAGAAATATTGTGTCTGAATATTCAGTCAATTCAATCAATATAACGGGCAAAAAATCTATATCCAAATCCGATTTTTTCCAAATCAGACAACTCAAATTTTTCGGGTCGGACAAAATTTTGTCAACTCTAATTAATTTTTTTAGATCTTGGAATTCACCAATAGTGCGAATCCTCATAAGCATTTGATGCCAATTATTGGGACCCTTCAACTTTTCTTCTTATATACTAGAAAAAAGAAAAAAAAAATACTACTACGTCTATCTTTAGATGATTGTCAAATTTTCTAACTAGTTTATTCTTTTTTATTTGTTAATTTTACAATTTCAATAGTTAAAACACTTATGTTATTCTTAGAAATGATGCTGAGTGTAATTTTTTTACTCAATTTTCTAGAAATATTGGACTAATAAAGTTAGGCCCTGTTCTTTTCTGCGGTTGGCAAACTGCGGTATCACAGCCTACCGCAGTTTGCCACAACCCACCACAAAATATCATTCTACCACAATTTACCATAACCCAACACAAATTATTTTTTCACAATTACCAATACAATATTTACATATATACAAAAAAAACCACCATAACGTACAAATAACCCGCCACAATTATACAACAACCTGCCACAATTTCACCACACCATACCGGGCTATACCGCTGATAAGTGTATTTTATATATATGTTATCTTGGGTAATTTAGAGCTAATTTGAGTAATTATTAATATGAATGTATTATTTTTATACTTGAATTCTCTATTTTATGCTTGGTTGGAGTTTGGTATAATTTTGTAGGAAATTGGTGTTTAAGTGAAGAAATCAAGCTTAAAATCAAGTGTATGGAGTCCAAGAGGATCACAATTGAAGAATAAATCCACCCCAAGGCCCAAGCTCAAGCCCAAGAACACATTGGATACCGGCAGATACCAACACGGGTGAGAAAAGACCCAAAACGGGTCGTTTCACCTCAAAGTCGAGAATTTGATTCCAGTGACCAACACGGTCCGTGTCAGTTCAACACGACCCGTGTTGACCCTAGCACGGTCCGTGTTGATCTGGAACCACCCGTGTTGCCTCTGTTTAATGCAAAAATGGCGTTTCGGTTGCTCTTAATGCTATATAATTGATGTATCCGGTGGTTTTTGCTGGCATTGGCTCCTACTCATCATCATCCTCATCATCATATTCATCCATTCTTTCATCCATATTTCCATCCACATTCATCCATTGTGAAGATAGAGAGATTGGTTGAGTTTTGGAAGATTGGTTCTCAAGAATTGGAGAGAAGTGGAGGAGCAAAAGTCCCCGCGGATCAACATTCAAGCAAGGATTGAAATCCAACTCGGTTTATTTCTCTTTCTTATATAGTTTCCATGCTTTCTAGAGTAGAATTTGTTATGCTTAGTGAATCGAACATGAGTAGTGAGTAGTTTCATAAGTTTAGGGGATAAACCCTTATTAGTTTCTCTTATGGATTAAGTTTTGTTGGATTGAACAGGTTTGTTTATCTAGTTTGAATGCATTTTATTTAACCTTTGATTATGTTTGTCATTGTTTTTGACTGGCCATCAAGAATATGGAATTAGATTGTTGAATGAAGTACCGAACGGAGAAATTAGATAATCGGAACCCTTAGGATTAAACTAGTTTATGAAGTGAACTAGAGATAGAAGACTTTGTAACTAGGGGTCATTGGATAATTTGATATTTAACTTAGATAAAATTGACACAATAAAGAGTCCAATAGATCAATTTTTCTAAGCAATCCGTTTCATTGCCAAAAGCTCGCTACGGAATACATTATGCGATTATCGACCCTAAAATGTACCAAATTAGTGACATACATGTTCAATCCCCTTGTTTGATTCATAGAGTTACTTAGGTTTTATCCCCTGAACGCTTTTCCCATATTGATAATCCAAGTAAATTGTGTGAATATTTGTTGGTTTTGCCCTTTTTAGTGATTAGAAATAGAAATAGTTAATCTAAATCAAAAACCCGACCGATTTAGCAATCACATAGGAAGCTAGTTTGGTGTGTAGTTAGCAAAGTCCCTGTGGGATCGACCTTGATATTTGCTACACGTACACCCGTGCACTTGCGGCGTATCAAGTTTTTGGCGCCGTTGCCGGGGACTTTGTCCCTAGCCGCCACCGAACGAATATCCTTAGATTGACTAGATCATTTTCTTTTATTTTTCCTGTTTGATCTTCCTTGGTTGTTCTTGTTTTTGTCTCTTGCAAGGTTTTCAATCGGTGTATGCAAAAGGCACCGCTATTCGAGTTCGATCCGGAGATAGAAAGAACCTTCCGTGCGAGGCGGAAGCGGCAGCGAATAGAGGAAGCAAGAAGAAGCCGAGGAAGAACCGAAGATGGCCCAACCGAGACGTACTTTTGGGCAATGCGTGACTCCCCCAGTCGCGAATCAACCCACCGCCATCAACGCACCGGGAGTGGACGCACATGACTTTGAGTTGAAGAGCTCCCTCATCAACTTGGTGAAGGCCTCACCTTTCCATGGCCTTCCCAATGAAGACCCCAACCGACATCTCCGCATCTTTCGGCAAGCTTGTGAGACGTTCAAGGCGAATGGAGCGACGGAGGACGCAATCAAACTCCGGCTTTTCCCCTTCTCACTAGAAGGGAAGGCTTGGGAATGGTTGGATTCCCTACCAGCGACTACCCCTTTCACTACCTTTGACCAACTTGCTAGTGCATTCGTGGCGAAATACTTTCCGCCTAGCAAGTTGACAAGCTTACGGAACCAAATTTCCACATTCGCACAAGAACCGGGAGAGAGCTTCTACGATGCGTGGGAGAGGTTCAGGACCTCTTGAGGCAATGCCCCCAACATGGTTTCGAACCATGGGTGCCAATTCAAGTGTTTTATAACGGAGTGGATGACAATTTGAGGGCCAACATCTTGGCAGCGGCGGGAGGTGATATCATGAGCAAGACCGTGGAAGAGCTCCATGAACTCATCGAGCAAATGTCTTTGAATAGCTACCAATGGTCTAAACCCGCTCCGCATTTAACGGAGGTAAGTATGAGGTAGATGCTATCACTCTTTTATCCGCAAAATTAGATGCTATAACTGAGAAGATGGATAAAATGAATGTAAATGCTACCCTTCCCCCTCAAGTTCAATGTGCTTCTTGTCATTCGAATGAGCATGAGACTTTGTTTTGTCCTAACGGGATGGGTAGTGGAGATCCTAATGAACAAGCCAATTATATTGGAAACCCGAATGCTTACCACCCCGGTTTGAGAAACCATCCGAATTTTTCTTACCGAAATAATAACCACTTGGGTGCCCAACAAGGACAAGGACAAAGACCTCACCAAGGACAAGGATAATCTTCATCTCCAGACCTAAAGAACGTAGAAGCCATGTTAGGAACCCTCATTCAATCCCAACAAAGGCAATTTGAGCACCAAAAGAGGCAAGACGAGGTTATAAAAGCTTTGGCCACTAGAGTAGAATTGTTGGCTACCCATAACCATATGCTTGAAACTCAACTCGCCACCCAAGCTAGTGCTTCTTCCCCTCCTCCGGGTTCACTTCCTGGACAACCTGTCCCTAACCCTAATGCTCAATGCCAAGCCATAACTTTGAGAAGTGGGACTCAATTGGGGGAACCTAAGGGAACTAAGATTGAGCATGTTGTGATTGATGTGCCTGATGTTGTTGTGAATAGTGCTGGGAAAGATGCTGAAAATGTTGTTGTGAATGAGGAGGAATCTATTCCCTCCAATGAGACTTTGATTGATGTGCATGTGCAAAATGATAAGGAGAATCTTAATGATTCCCAAGACATCTCCCAAAGGATTTATAAACCACCTCTGCCATTCCCACAAAGAATGGCCAAGGCAACACTTGACAAACAATTTGGGAAATTTTTGGAAGACATTAAGAAACTTGAAATAAGCATACCCTTCACCGAGGCGTTGTCTCAAATGCCCACTTATGCTAAATTTTTAAAAGAGATTTTATCAAACAAAAGAAAGCTAGAGGGACACGAGACAATGACTTTAAGTGATCATTGTAGCGCCATGATTCAAAATAAGCTTCCATCTAAGCTTAAGGATCCCGGGAGCTTCACTATTCCATGTGTTGTGGGTAATGTGTTCATTGATCGTGCCTTGTGTGATTTAGGGTCTAGTGTGAATTTGATGCCTTTTTCATTGTCTGAAAAACTAGGAATGGGAGAGTTGAAACCCACTTCCATGTCTTTGCAACTAGCTGATCGTTCTGTGAAATACTCAATGGGTATTCTTGAAGATGTCCCTATCAAGGTGGGAGACATATTTGTGCCTGTGGATTTTGTTGTGCTTGACATGGATGAGGATTTGCGCACCCCTATCATTCTTGGGAGGCCTTTCATGGCCACTTCGGGATGTTGTGTGGATGTGAAAAATGGTAAAATGACTTTTGAAATGGGGGATGATAAGATTGAGTTTAATGTGAACAATGCTTGCAAATTTCCTTCTATTTCCGATGATTGCAATTTCATTGATTCTATTGAAGGATTAGTGAGGGAATTTGAATCTAACCCCAAGTCAAGTGATCCACTTGAGCTATGTTTGTTGGTTGATGGATCTTTGCAGGATGATCGCCCTGAGGTAGCTATTTGTGCTAAACTGTTGGAGGTTACCCCTCAAATCCCTCCGGGGTTTGAAAAGAAGGAAGAGCTCGAGATCGATGAGGAGCCAAAGCAAGTTGAGAAGGAAGCTCCCGAAGTTGAAATGAAACCTCTACCTTCTTCATTGCGGTATGAGTTCCTTGGCCCAAATTCTACATATCCTGTGATTGTGAATGCGAATTTAAGTGAATCTGAAATTTCTTCTTTGTTAGAAGTTTTGAGATTGCATAAAAAGGCCATAGGATACACTATAGATGACCTTAGGGGTATTCATCCTTCATTTTGCATGCATCGCATCCTCATGGAGGATAATTTTAAACCTTCTAGAGAGCGCCAAAGGAGACTTAACCCTAATATGAAAGAGGTTGTTAAGAAAGAGGTCTTGAAGTTGTTGAAAGCCGGACCCTATCTCCGATAGTGAGTGGGTGAGTTCGGTTCATGTCGTGCCTAAGAAAGGGGGGATGACAGTGGTTAAAAATGAGAAAAATGAATTAATTCCCACTAGAACTGTCACGGGTTGGCGAATGTGCATTGATTATAGGAAATTGAATAAAGCCACCCGAAAAGACCATTTTCCACTCCCATTAGTTGACCAAATGCTTGAGAGACTTGCTAAAAACTCCTATTTTTGTTATCTTGATGGATATTCGGGGTTTTTCCAAATCCCTATTCACCCCAATGACCAAGAAAAGACCACCTTCACGTGTCCTTAGGGAACATTTGCATATAGGAGAATGTCTTTCGGGTTGTGTAATGCACCCGCTACTTTTCAAAGATGCATGATGACCATTTTCTCTGAATTTATAGAGGACATTATGGAGGTTTTTATGGATGACTTCTCTGTTTATGGCACTTCATTTGATCATTGTTTACATAATCTTACAAAAGTGCTAAAAAGATGTGAAGATGTCAATTTGGTTTTAAATTGGGAAAAATGTCATTTTATGGTACAAGAAGGAGTTGTGCTAGGTCATGTGATTTCTTCTAAGGGCATTGAAGTTGATAGAGAAAAGGTGGAGGTGATTGAAAAATTGCCACCACCTACTTCGGTAAAAAGTGTGAGGAGTTTTCTTGGACACGTTGGTTTTTACCGGCGGTTCATAAAAGATTTTTCTAAAATTGCAAAACCTCTCACTCATTTGCTCATCAAGGATGTGCCCTTTGCATTTAATGAGGAGTGTTTGAGTGCTTTTGACAGGTTAAAGAAAGCTTTGGTTACCGCCCCTATAGTTCAAGCTCCGGATTGGTCCTTACCCTTCGAAGTAATGTGTGATGCAACATCTATGCGGTAGGGGCTGTTTTGGGGCAAAGGAAGGACAACAAGCCCTATGTTATCTACTATGCTAGTAGAACGTTAGATGGGGCCCAAGTCAACTATGCTACTACCGAGAAGGAATTTTTGGCGGTAGTCTTTGCTCTAGACAAGTTTCGTTCCTATCTCATCAATTCGAAGGTGATTGTCTACACGGATCATGCAGCGATTCGACATCTCATGGCGAAGGCAGATTTGAAGCCCCGACTCATTCGATGGGTTTTGTTGCTCCAAGAGTTCGATATTGAGATCCGTGACAAACCGGGTTTGCAAAATGTTGTGGCGGACCACCTTTCTAGGTTGCAATTTGAGACCCCTAATGGTGATGATGATCTCCCGATCGATGACTCTTTCCCCCATGAGCAACTCTTCGCTCTTGCCCATCAAGTCACTCCTTGGTATGCGGATTTTGTGAACTACATTGTGTGTGGTGCTTTGCCCCCGGATATGTCATACCAACAAAGGAAGAAGTTCTTCTCGGATGTGAAGAGATACGTGTGGGAGGAGCCCCTCCTCTACAAGCTATGTGGTGATGGGGTTTATAGAAGGTGCTTACCGGAAGATGAGGTGCGCAGTGTGCTTCACCATTGCCATTCAACAACATGTGGCGGCCATTTTAGCACGGACAAGACCATTGCCAAGGTACTACAAGCCGGATTCTATTGGCCAACCCTATCCAAAGATACAAGGAATTTTGCACTTTCATGTGATAAGTGCCAAAGGACGGGGAGTATTTCAAAGCGGAACAAGATGCCTCAAAAGGGTATTTTGGAAGTGGAGCTATTTGATGTGTGGGGGATTGACTTCATGGGTCCCTTTCCCCCTTCCCATAACAATCTCTACATCTTGGTCATGTAGATTATGTTTCTAAGTGGGTGGAGGCCGTGCTACCCTACTAATGACTCCAAGGTGGTGATCAAGTTCCTTAAGAAGAATATTTTCACAAGGTTTGGAACTCCAAGGGCTTTATTGAGTGACAATGGCACTCACTTTTGCAACAAGCCCTTAGATGCTCTTTTGGCTAAGTATGGGGTTACACATAAGGTCGCTACTCCTTATCACCCTCAAACTAGTGGCCAAGTTGAGCTTTCCAATCGGGAGGTGAAGAGTATCTTGGAGAAGACGATTAGTAGATCGAGGAAGGATTGGTCACTCAAGCTCGATGACGCATTATGGGCTTACCGGACCGCATTCAAGACACCTTTGGGCACTACTCCATACCGGTTAGTCTTCGGAAAGTCATGTCATTTGCCGGTTGAGATGGAGCACAAGGCATATTGGGCCATCCAAACCCTTAACTTTGATCAAAAGTTGGTGGGAGAAAGAAGAATGTTGCAACTTCACGAATTGGATGAGTTGAGATTGGAGGCTTATGAGAGTTCCCGGATTTACAAGAGAGAACAAAGCATTGGCATGATAAGCACATCATGAAGAAGAGGTTTGCCGAAGGAGATATGGTTCTTCTCTTTAACTCTAGGTTAAAACTTTTTCCGGGTAAGTTGAAGTCCCGTTGGTCGGGTCCTTTCCGGGTGTTGAAAGTTTTTCCCCATGGTGCGGTGGAGGTTTGGGATGAGCAAAAGGGCGCATTTAAGGTCAATGGGCAAAGACTCAAGCCCTATTTTGTTGGTCAATTTATAGAACCAGGAGGTAACATCGCCCTAACCACCCTCGATGTGGTTTAAGAGGTACTATGTCTAGCTTAGGACAATAAACAAGCGCTTCTTGGGAGGCAACCCAAGCTTTTTTTCGATTTTATTTTTATTTTTTAGGATTTTCTATAATTTTTCCTTATTTTTCTTCCTTTTATTTTGATTTTTCTAAATTTTTCCTTCTTTTTCTAGGATTTTTCTAAGGTTTATATTTTATTTTTCTTTTTGAGGTATTAGTTTTAGAAAAAAAAAACTGAAAATTTGAAAAGAAAAAAAGAGGAGAGCGAAATAGAGTTTGAAAATAAAAAAACGAGATTAAGAGTGAGTGAGAAACAAAAAAAAAAGAAAAACAAATAAAAAAGATGAGGTTGAGTGAATGAAGAGGAAAAAAAGAAAAAAAAAGAGAGAAAAAAAACGAGGGGAAAGAGATGCCAAGAGAGTCGAACCCAGGCGAAGAACAGGTCCAACACGGGTCGTGCTGAACCCGGAACGATCCGTGTTGTCGTCCAGAGAGGAGAAAATTTTGAACACGGGTCAACACGGACCGTGTTGGATCAACACGACCCGTGTTGACCTCCGATTCTCAGCAATACGGGTTTTTCAGCCCGTTTTGATGCCATGTTTTTTCCAATTCTTTTTATACGTCCGTTTTGGCCCCATTTCACTCGTGTAGCCTACTCCTTCTCTCACTCATTCTTCTTCTTCCATCTCCCTCAACCTCCATAGCCATAACCTTCTTCCTCCATCCATCTTTTTGCTCCATCTCCCTCAATTCTCACCCAAATCACTCCATTTTTCTTCCATTCTTCATCTTTTTCTTTCCTCTTTCAGATCCCACCAATTTCATCCTCATTCCTTTCACTCCTTTTTCACCCCATTCCACCTCCATAACCAAAACCCTCCATTTTCATCTTCCTTCAAGCTCTTTTCTTCTCCTTCAAGTGTATAAAGGTTTGGTTTTTCTAATTTCTTTGTTTTATTTAGTTTATTTTCGTTTTATATTTTCGTTTTTAGTTTTAATTTTTGTGTATACTATGTGAATCTTCATTGTTGTCCACCATTGTTATGTTTCAAGCTTTTTAAGTGTGATTTTCTTGTATAAATGTTGCTTCTTTGTTTTTATTTCTTTCTTTTTCTTACTTTGTTACTTTTGCTTCTTTTAGTCCTGATTTTCTGTTTTAGTGTGTAAATTAGTTGTTTACTTATCTTAAGTTAGTTGTTTACATTAGTATTGGTTTATTTGGGCTTTTGTTTTTTAATTTTAGTTTACTTTAGTTGTTAAGATTTTAACCTAGTTTAGTTAGTTTACCTTAGTTTAGTCTTTAATTTTGGATGTTTTAGTGTTGTATAATATTGTATATGTTGAAGTGTTGGATTAACTAGCTTGCTTAACTTCTTGTATATGTTTATGTATATGTTACGTGCCTAGTGTAGTCTAGCTTAGTTTAATTAGTAGTGTTTAAGAGTTTCAAGGTCTTAAAAACACCCAAAAAAAAATAAACCTTAGCATTTAGTTTGATTTGAGTCTTAAGTACATTAGTTTAGGATTAGTTTAGGTTTAAGGTTTCTTAGTTTTGCTTAGTTTTTCTTTTGTTACCCTTGCATATTACTAACTTTTTAGCTTGTATATTTTGTATAAAAGATGGTCAGGACTTCGCGTGGTGAGGAGCAAGCATCAAAGAAGCGAAAAGGGGACAACGGAGACAAAGGCAAGGGCAAGGCGGGTTCGTCCTCCCGGCAAACGCGAGGTAATAACCCTTTTAATTTAGAAGGTGTACAATTCGAGCGTTACCTTGCTTTGTCTAAGCGAAACATAATCCCTACTCGTTACATGAATGAGCCGTTTTTGCAAACCACTGGCATGCTAGATGATGTAGAGTGGCTTTTAAATCGGAAGGGGATGTTAGATTTCGCCAGGATGAGAGAGCCCACCTATCGGAACCTTACCCTAGAGGTGCTTAGCACCTTTGATGTAAATCTTAGAACACACGAGGGTAGGATTTCTTTTAGTATAGATGAAGAGGAACATCGATTGACTCTCGCCCAATTTGCCGAGATCTTTCGTTTACCAGTTGTCCAAGGTGTCGCCACACGAGATGTGCCCCCTTTAGCCGAATGGAACGCCAATGAATTTTGGCAGTTTACCACAACTAGGAATGACTACCACCCGAGTAGGTCTAAGTGCACGCACATCCGGAACCCCGTGTTCCGGTACACGCAGCGCATCCTTGCTTGTGGGTTATTTGGTCGGGGGGATAGTATGAATGTTGTGGCTAAAGCTGAATTTTACACGGTATGGGGTATGTATTATGCACGACCCGAGGTTAACCCCGCCGCTCTTTTTGCCACACATTTAGCCCGCATCACATCTCATACAAAAGGTGATATTGTTGTTGGTGGGTTGCTCACAATTTTGGCTAGGCACTTTGGATGGGATCCGGCTCGTCACGAGCGAGATAGGGTAGAGGGCCCAATGACTTTAGATGGTCGGGCTATTAGAGACATGAAAATGTGCAAGTTAAGAGGGGAAGAAGTCTGGTGGGTGTATCCTAACAATGAGTTGATGAGGCTTCCTCATCCGAACCTTACCATTCAAGAGCTCCCTAACATTCTTTTTCTTCCTAACGCGCCCATCCCTCAACCTAACCCTATTCCCGCCCAAGTTCCTTCGTCTCCTCATCACGAGGATGATGGGGATGATGATGAAGGTCCCGCCGCTGCTTTTGATTTCCAAGATAATTTTAATTCTTTGCGTGCGGACCATGCCTCTCTTCGCACTTATTGTGAAAATGAGTTTGGTTATTTTCGAACCACTTCGAACCAAATTTTACAAAACCAAACTCAGCTTTTTGAGAGGCTCGACCTTCTTGACCAAGCCAATGCCGAGCAAGCTCGCATGTTTGAGATGATGCAAGCGATGCGCGATTGGCAGTTGAACTACCCTCCCCAATATCCTTACCCACCTCCTCCTCCACCACCGCAGTGATTGACTTGTTTTTACCCCTCGTGCTCGTTTCTTCTTGACTCATGCATTGAGGACAATGCTTTGTCCAAGCATGGGGGGGATTAATTTGAAAATTTAGAGTCCTCATCTTTGTGTATATGATTTTATTGTTGTTTATTTTTAATTTTTTTTGTTTTCTTTTAGTTTGCTAGTTTTTATTTTAGTTTTAGGTTTAGTTTTGTTTCTTTAGTTTTCTTTTGTTTAGTTTAGTTTTTCTTTTTGATTTTTCTAATTTTTAGCTATCATTGTAAATATTTTGCATCCACTTAGAATTGCATTAGTTAGTATCTTATTAGATTTTATTTTGTTTCTTTTTCTTAGTTTTTAGTTCCTTCTTTTTAGTTTTTCATTTGACTTTTGATTTTAGTTTTTGAGGAAAAAAAACCCAGAAAAATCAGAAAATTAAAAAAATTAGGATAGGTTAAGCTTAGTGAATAAAATTCTCCGGTGATGAATTAAAGCTAGATACGTTTTCTTTTGATTTGATTTAGTCTTGTATAGCCCTTTTGTGAATTAAAGTTTTGAAAAGAGTTGTGAAAACATAGAAAGTTTAGAATTGTACTTTGATAGTGAAGATTGATTGCTCTTTTGAGATCTTTTGGAATGAGTTTAGCACATACACATCTGTTTGAACTAGGTTTATTTGAGAGCTTTTACCCGTGAGACCACAAAGCCTTAAATGACTAATCATTTTTATTAGTCTCATATTTCCCATGTGTGACTCATCCATAGCTTTCATTCTCTAGAACTTGCGATATATCTCTTTGAAACTGCAGTTTTGCTTGTACATTGATAATGTGATAGAGGCATTCTTTTGTATATATTTTAGCTACAAAGCCAAATAGCCACCCTTTATTTGTGAATATCCGCCTTTAACCCTTCTTTTAGCCTTGTATCACTCTTTCTTTTGATTACCTATATAATTAGCCATGGCCGTATATATAATTTCTTACCCTTAAGCCATTGCTTGGAGTGTTAGAGTGCGAAAGTTGGGTTGATTGTGGTGAATTACGTGGTTTGGTTTTGTTGGGGATGTTATGAAGTTGAAAATCTTGAGATTGTTCCCCATTATAGTTTGATATGGGTTGAGTTGGAAGTTTGCCTTATTAGTGTATATATCTTTGATTATGAATTGAAAAGGAAAAAAGAGTGAAAAAAAAAGAAAGAAAGAAAAATAGTAAAAAAAATCAAAAAAAAATGAAGAAAAAAAAGAGAGTGTGTTTAGTAGTTTGAAAGATTATTTTTCTTTGAGTTGAGGCAATTTCTACTTGATTTTGGGGTGTTCTATTGTGAATATAAGGTGTGAGAGTTCTTAATTGTGTAAATTTGGTGAGGTTTATGCTCCTAGCTTTGGCTTTTAGCACCACTTTCCCAAATATATTTCCACTCCTTACCCTTAGCCTTAACCCCATTACAACCCTTTTAAAAGTCCTATTGATTGTCATTAGTACCTTGCTTTTTAGCGGTAGAGAATTGAGATTATTTGCAAGCTTATGGTAGAGTGTTGTTATGCGATGAGTATTGAGTGCACCTTCATTGAATATTACTTTTCAAACACATGAGAGGAGTGTTTCCACATTTCCTAAAGTGAGGTTGCTCTCAATTTCCTAGTTTCATCCATTATTGTGTGCTTGCTTGTTTCATTTGTGATCAGGAGGGTGATTAGTTTGATCTTGATAGGTATGGTTTTTGTAATTCTTTTTATGGTTTCATTTTCTCTTGTATATAGACTTTCGTTCATACTTGGGCTATGCTTGATTAAGTTGGATTAATTGAATGTCTTATCGATGCTTTCCTGAGGAGATTTGTAAATAAATTTTCAATTTTACCTTGAAACTTTTTCCTTTTGATTTGAGTCATTTTGTCCCGTTTATTTTTTATTTTTGTTCTTTTCATTGTTTTCCATTTTGTTTGTGAGTATTAGCCTTGCTTAGGGACAAGCAAGGTATAAGCATGGGGGGATTTGATAAGTGTATTTTATATATATGTGATCTTGGGTAATTTAGAGCTAATTTGAGTAATTATTAATATGAATGTATTATTTTTATACTTGAATTCTCTATTTTATGCTTGGTTGGAGTTTGGTATAATTTTGTAGGAAATTGGTGTTTAAGTGAAGAAATCAAGCTTAAAATCAAGTGTATGGAGTCCAAGAGGATCACAATTGAAGAATAAATCCACCCCAAGGCCCAAGCTCAAGCCCAAGAACACATTGGATACCGGCAGATACCAACACGGGTGAGAAAAGACCCAAAACGGGTCGTTTGACCTCCGTAAAGTCGAGAATTTGATTCGTGACCAACACGGTCCGTCGTTCAACACGACCCGTGTTGACCCTAGCACGGTCCGTGTTGATCTGGAACCACCCGTGTTGCCTCTGTTTAATGCAAAAATGGCGTTTCGGTTGCTCTTAATGCTATATAATTGATATATCCGGTGGTTTTTGCTGGCATTGACTCCTACTCATCATCATCCTCATCATCATATTCATCCATCCTTTCATCCATATTTCCATCCACATTCATCCGTTGTGAAGATAGAGAGATTGGTTGAGTTTTGGAAGATTGGTTCTCAAGAATTGGAGAGAAGTGGAGGAGCAAAAGTCCCCGCGGATCGACATTCAAGCAAGGATTGAAATCCAACTCGGTTTATTTCTCTTTCTTATAGTTTCCATGCTTTCTAGAGTAGAATTTTTATGCTTAGTGAATCGAACATGAGTAGTGAGTAGTTTCATAAGTTTAGGGGATAAACCCTTATTAGTTTCTCTTATGGATTAAGTTTTGTTGGATTGAACAAGTTTGTTTATCTAGTTTGAATGCATTTTATTTAACCTTTGATTATGTTTGTCACTGTTTTTGACTGGCCATCAAGAATATGGAATTAGATTGTTGAATGAAGTACCGAACGGAGAAATTCGATAATCGGAACCCTTAGGATTAAACTAGTTTATGAAGTGAACTAGAGATAGAAGACTTTGTAACTAGGGGTCATTGGATAATTTGATATTTAACTTAGATAAAATTGACACAATAAAGAGTCCAATAGATCAATTTTTCTAAGCAATCCGTTTCATTGCCAAAAGCTCGCTACGGAATACATTATGCGATTATCGACCCTAACATGTACCAAATTAGTGACATACATTTTCAATCCCCTTGTTTGATTCATAGAGTTACTTAGGTTTTATCCCCTGAACGCTTTTCCCATATTGATAATCCAAGTAAATTGTGTGAATATTTGTTGGTTTTGCCCTTTTTAGTGATTAGAAATAGAAATAGTTAATCTAAATCAAAAACCCGACCGATTTAGCAATCACATAGGAAGCTAGTTTGGTGTATAGTTAGCAAAGTCCCTGTGGGATCGACCTTGATATTTACTACACGTACACCCGTGCACTTGCGGCGTATCAACCGCAGAATACCGCATAAAAGAGTTGATTGGATTTGAGTGGATAAGTTATGATGCTTTTTTTGGGAATTGTGTTTTTAGAGAGGAAAAGTGTTTAGAGAATTGTGTAAGGTTGGATTTGATTGGATTAGATTTGATTGGAAAGAGTTGTCAATCCAAAGAACATGGCCTTATTCTTCCTATATTTGGACGTATGTTTGTCTTGGACAAAATTTTAGGGGCAACATTTGTTGAATTTTCCTAGGTAAAATTTTTGATAGGGGGCTAAGGGAAGTTTTTATCGAGGGAATCTTTTTCATATAAATTTCTCATGGAAAATTTTCCTCGGGAAAAATGTTTTTATGGTCCGTACCAAACACTCTCTCACTCTCTCCGTTCCATATTGCTTGTCATAATTTTGATTTTTACGGTCTTCAATATTATTCTTTGATTGATAATTTCTTACATAATATATTATTAATAATTGTAATAGTATTATATTTTTATGATAATATTTTTCGTTACGAATCTAATGGTGGTAATTTTATATAGCAACTTTTTGTATATATTGATAAATTTATGGTAATTTTTTTAATTTAACTGCACGATTTTCAAAGACAACAGCTAATATCGAATGGAGGGAGTACAATTTATTAGGTGCACCCGAAGGAGTAAGCCCCTGTTCTTTTATACGGTACCGCGCAGTGCAATACCGCACTACTCAATATTCTAGCACACTTCACCACACTCCACCACACTTTACCACAAATCATTACCAAAATCTTTTCTTACTTTTCTCTCTCCTCACTTTTCTCCTCTACTTTTTACATTTTCTCTCCTCACATGCTCTATCTACCACAACTCCCACCACAACTTATCACAACCCACTACATTTCACCACATTTTTTCAAATTCCACCACACCGCAACCAACCGCACCATAAAAATAAAAAAAAACAGGGCCTAAATGTTTCATATATTGTGATTGTTCACCCATGTCACTCGTACATATTTGTAGTACATGATTCAGATGCATGTAATATATATTATTATTATTATTTTTGTTTGCTACTGTCCGCAAGTCAAATTTTAAAGTTTCGTATTTCATGTTTTATTTTAGCAAAATATTACCGTTAGATTCATTACCACATGTTAATATGAAAGGTAAGTATTGAAATTTTATGTATATAGTGCTATCAAATTAGAAGTTTATGCCATTTCTTATGAACCAGGGATGAGGATGTCGAGCTATGAAACAAGTAATTTTCTCGCAAGAAAATGAAGAAAAATCATCTCATTCTTATATGAGAATTTGAAACAAAATTTCTAATCGTCGCTTTATTCCTCAACTGAAATGTGAATTTTTCCCAGCGATACTACATAGGAAACTACCTATATTTCCCTCGTCTTTAATCGAGACTGGTATATATTTGGCTATGAATATTGCCCAATTAATAATGGGAATCCATAACACAATAATAATAATAATAATAATAATAATAATAATAATAATAATAATTATAATTATTATTATTGGTATATTTAATTTGGTTGGCTATGAATATTGCCCAATTAATAATGGGAATCCATAACACAATAATAATAATAATAATAATAATAATAATAATAATAATAATAATATTAATTATTATTATTATTATTATTGGTATATTTAATTTGGTGACACTACATATTGTCAATATCCACCTTAGAAGTATTAAATGGGTATGCATGCACACACATTATCTATTCCCATGCATGGATTACCCCTTTAACTATTCTCTCCCCTAATTATTTATCATTTTGCATTTATTTATATCATATTTACGAACTTTATTATCCCATAATAATTATTTATTTATTCTTGATTTATATTCCTTACCCACCCAACCCCCTATTTTGAGGCAATTTTTTTGCCTAATTTTATTTTCTATTTTGGTATTTCTTCACAACTTCACTCTTTCAAACCATCAATGACAAACTCCGTCAAAGTCTAAAAAAAAACTTTCTCATACATTGTGTGTAAACAAAGTGAGTGATTCAAGCAAACCCTAAAAAAAATTGTGAAAACCAAACAAACAAACAAACAAAATGCTCTTCCATGTACTATGCGAATCTTATATTTTATGACTTTTATCTATATATTCATTTTTCAAAAACAAAAGGTAAAGTTTTTGAAAACTAACTTTGTTTCAGTTTAAATAATCATAACAATAGTTATATGCCGCACAACATATTAAGGGACAAAACAACTAAAAATAACGGCTTAACTGCCTTTTTTCAGAAGATTACCTAAAACTTTTCTTTTGAAATTTCGGAAGCAAGATAATCTTTTTTACACATAATAATGTATCTGCTATAAAGTAATTATATGAATGATTCTTCCGAGCATTAGTCATTTGACCCAAATAGGGAATAAAAACCCATCAACTAAACGCTGAGAGTAAACCAACATAACCAACTAAATGATATAAAACAACGATCTCAAACATCTCTTATTCCTCAAAAACATCCAAAAATCTATCATCGTAAATTTAAATACATATCAGTAATTTCCTGATAAATCAAATAAAGAATCTCACACTCAACTCATGATAACAAAAATCTACATGATTCTTTCCCCTACTACCAAATCAACACACTTTTTTTTATCATTTCAATACAAATTTCCTTTCACGCAATTAATTGGGATTAAGTTAGAATTATATCCAACTTAATAAAGTAGGCTAGAAGACAAATTAAAATAAATAGCCATGCAACGCACTGTGTAACCAGAGAACATTAGAAACTCGCATATTCAATCGAGCCTTCCTCAAGCAATTCGCCAAGCTAGACGAATCATCTTGGTAATTGACCTTTTGATATGTTTTTCATATCCCTTTCATTATACAAATCAGTGAAATTTGATCCTGAAATGAAAAATCAAATGTGATTAATAAAAATACACATTCAATTCAAATAATAAATATCAATCAATATGTAGACGTGATTGTAGAACTATTCAGAGGTAAATCGATCTATACTGATTTTGTTTTTCCCAAAACTTAGTTATCTATATAAGGCGAACTTTTTAGATAAGAAGAACATCGAAAACAACTAAAACAAAAATAGAAACATCATCTAGGTTGAGTGAACACGTGTCCACCATTGAAGAAATCTAAAAGTAGGTCATAAATAGAATTCACGATAGCTCTCACAACATTCACCCGAAACTCGATCTAAGTTGGTAGGACCCATATTGCACTGTATATTTGACCTAAAACACTTGATGAATGCTAAAGTCAAATAAAAATGGATCACTCAAAAGTCAATCAAAGCACTTCGAGCATGTCGTTCCCCCAAATTTTATCGTTGTAAGACAAAGAGACCTTAAAGCTAATCCAATATGAAACGGAGTTTGGATCAACATAACACGGTGGTTTGACTTGTAATCACCTGAATGACTAGCCACCAGGTCTAACTCCATGTTAGAGATACCTAAAGTTGTCCGACCTAAAAATTTGGTTCACCTCAACCTATAAACTAACTAGGTATGGTCAAATATTTTATTCGAATTTTGAATTGACTGACTAACCCGACATAATCACAAATATTTTTCTTATTTCTATTATTTGAACTCGAATTGGGAAACTAGAATTTGTCTGCACCGTGATAAACTCGAAAAAATGGGTACCAAGCATAAGTTTTTTGTCTGATATATGTTTGGTTTGGCTTAGACTTGAAATGATAGGAACATGAATTTTTGAAAGTCCTTATTGCTATGATGAATCGTCATGATCCATGAAACTCAAGTAGACATTCATTAATTCTCAATTAACCAAAATCAAGACAAAACTGGATTCGGCTCAACATAAAACAGTCCGACCTATAATCACCAAAATGACTCTTTACCAAACCACAGGCAAAACTAAATTCATTTCAATCTAACACAGTTCATCTAAGAATCACCCGAATGACTAGTTAACTATGTCCAAATTAGCAAACTAACCCTTCGCTATCCATCCATGAAACACAATCAAAACCTTATTAATTATCAACGCGCACACACATACTATTAGCTTAACACAAGTAAAAATTTTGGGCTCGATTTAAATTCGAGCCAATCAACGTCAAAATTTAGACAATAAATTGATGTCTTTACATGGTTCTTTTGGATTAGTATCGGGTTAGGACTATAGAAAAAAAAAAGAAGAGAAATAGCGCGTAGGAATATTCAGTTAATGTCGAAACTCGGACGCAAAATCTACAAGTGCACCCAATCCCCCAACTCTGTTCCAATCAGACAAATTTGAATATTTGGGTTGGACAAAATTTGAACTCCAGGCTTACTTACTAGCACTGACAAAAATTGAGATAATGGTAATTTTTGGTTCGGTCAACACCAAAATTTACGAGAACTCGACGTCTGAACCCACATACTTTTTGTTTTTTTCCGGGGTCAAACCGGGTTGGGCAGTTCAGTCGAAGCTAAATTTAGCTCAAAATTCGGTTCTAACAACAGAAAAAGAGAAACATTTCATCCTAATATTTGATCAATTCGGCCAATATCCCGTATTTTTCCAGTGGAACACATTCAAACATCCGGTTTGAACAATAGAAAAAGAAAATACATTTACATTCGGGTGAGACAAAATTTTGAAAGGGTATGTTACTTACCATCTCAAGGTGGTGAAAGTACACCGGGGCGGAACCTTCCCTCCTTCCAAATCCTTCAACGAGACACCCCCACAATTGACATTCACCGGCAACATCCCCAGCTTCATCTTCCCCACTCCTATCCCCACCTTCGTCTTCACCGCCGCGCTAACCACCGCCGCCTTGCTCTTCATCCTCGCCGCCAGCGCCGCCGCCACCGTCGCATCCACCTCCCTCCCCTCCACCTTCGTCGGAAACCTCAGCATCGTCACATTCCCCGGCGCCTGCACGAACGCCGCCGCCTTCGCCGTCCCCATATCCGTATCATCCGCCATCAGCGCCACCGCAATCTCGCCGTAGTAAATCCTGATCTTTGAATTAGGGTTCCGCACCTCCACCCGTATCATCGCCCGGATGTCGAGTTTGGCCGAGTCTGACCCGGGGTCGCCGGCGACGGAGAACTTAGTCAGCTCCACCGGACGGAAACGGAACACCGGCGACTTTGGCTGGAACCAGAGGTAGAAGATGGCGCCGGCGACGGCGAGGAGGATGCCGACGACGAGGAAAATGCAGAGGAGCCAGCAGCAGAGACGGCAGCAGATCCCACGGCGGCCGTAGTTTTTCCGTTTGGGGTTGTAGTACGTCGGCCGGGGTGGCAGCGTTTTCCGGGGACCCTGAGGCGGAGGTGCGGTGGTGGGGACGGCGTACCCCGGCGGCTTCTTCAGCGGCTGCCCTGCTTCCATTTGTGAGTATTTTTCTTGTTTTGGTCGTGATTTTTTGACGGGTTGATAGTGATAGTGATTGTGATTATGATTTTGATTTGGGATTGTGATTTGGGAATTGAGAATGAGAGGGAGGAGAGAAGAGATGGGATCAAAGGGCGATGAAAATGGGGAGAGAAAAGGGGAAGAACAGAGTAGGGGGGGAAGACTGGTAATTGTAATTAAGGGGGTGGTTTTGTGGTTAGTTAGGGAGTGATTAGTGATGATTAGGGAGTTAGTTAACAGGGATTAGGGGGGCAGCTGGCATTAGTGGAGGGCCTCAATTGTGCTTTTTATTTTCCACCTAGGATTTGGATATTTGGTTTTGTTGTCCTTTTAAACGTGTATATCTAGAGTGTTGGGTTGGAAAATTTCTCCTATCAGTTTTTCAAGTCATATTTTTTTAATGTTTGATTGGTGGATGTGAATATTTCTAAATTTTTTGGTTAATTGAAAATAGTGTTTGTAAGGGAGGGAAATCATATTTTCGAAAATTATTTCTCCATTTTCAAGTGTTTGACGACTAAAAAATGGGGAAAGTCATTTTGAATGAAAACCATTTCCTTCTTTCTCCTTATAAATTATTTTCTTAAATCATACCTTAAGAAAATCTGATTTCTAAATTTATGTTGCTCCTCGTAATCCAAGTTCCTTGCATTAGGTCTTATCTCTACTAGTAAGAGTTCATTTTTTATCCACTTCTTTCTTTCTTTTAAACTTTCTATCTCTCATCCAGCTTAAAAGAAGTATGCATGTTGAGTTGTCCCACATCGGCCTTTGACACCCATATTGTGGTGTTTATAATGGCTTGGGTGCCTCAACCTCCTAAGCTAGTTTTTGGGGTTGAATTGGGCTCAAGTCCATTATTTCACAATGCATGTACATATCTACCAAATAAGTGAAACATCTTTTAAAAATTCATTTCCCTAGAAAAAGATTTTCATTTGTAACAAACACACCCTAAATTGAAAATTAGAGTTCATTCTTTTGTTTAACAGCCCAATCCGATGCCCAACATCACTAGATCAACATTGATCTGACCCTTAACCCGATTTCGCTCGATCCATTGCCCACCTATTATATTATTACTATCCGCTGCTTAATTCGTTCTTTTGATAAACTAAACTTAATTGTTGAGTACTCTATTGTTAAATGCATATGTACTTCCTCCATATGTTCTTGAAATTAATTATTTGAACAGTATCTTTCCAAGTATTCCAATTTCCAAGGAGAGCAAATTTGATGTGTTTGCAGGCACAAAATATTTAGTTTTGCAGGCCAAAGTGACATAATTTGCGAAGAGACTTCAAAGTTTATGAGAATGGGAGACCACTTCTTAGATGACTTATTTTGATATTATAAGAGTGGTTATTTTATGAAATTATATAATAAATTGTACATAAATTCCTTTATTTTTTTATTTATTTGTTACATTTTGACTTTTTCTACAAGGTATTTGATATACTTTTTATTACAACGCTGTATACAAACTTTTCTTTATGATAATTATAAAAATAATTATATTATATGTTATACATACTCCCACTTATATTATAAAAATCTAAAATCTTAAGTTTAATACTCCCACTTATATTCTAAACAAGTGTTAGACTAATTAAATTTGTTGAAGTGATTACATAAGTTTATCCTTTTGCAATCATTCAATTTTAACTTTATGCATGCTTGACGTTCCATTTTTTTTAAAAAAAATTCATTATGATTATTTTTGTTTAAAACTAACATTTCAAAGTTTTTTTTAAAAAAATTGTTTTTAGTTTTTTTTAAAGAAATATTGATAAGCTTAGAAAGTCAAACTCTAATGTAAAGTCAAACTCTAATTAATTTTTTTCGATAGCCATGAACATATTAATCAAAATATTGCCATAAATTTAATCCCTATATAAAATGTTCTGAATTCAAATTCTAATGTAAAGGTTAACAAAAAAAATCGTTATATGGTCAACTGTTTTGTTCCTATCTAAATACACTACTTATATTAAAATTTTAAATAATTCATTAATATTAATTATAAAATTCATCATACATATATCAATATTATTACAAAATTCATCAATATTGTCTAAACTCATCGAATTTTATAGAAATTAATCACATAAAAATTAATGTATTTCAATACATATTTTGTACCTAAATAGATACACCACAATGGACAGTTTGCGCAAACAAGAAAAAAAATCCTAATATGAAGCTATTAAAAAAAAAATCCTAATGTAAAATACCTTATTTATAGGTTTAATTAAGAGTGAACGGAGCATTGTTGTTTGGGCCGTTCATACTGGGTATAAACAGACGGGCCCAATGTTAGATCCTTACAAATATAATATCAAATACAAAATAGCAACAAAATCAGAGTGGCGCAGCGGAAGCGTGGTGGGCCCATAACCCACAGGTCCCAGGATCGAAACCTGGCTCTGATAAAGAGTGGCTTCCGAAAGTATTTTGTTTTTCTTCCTTTTATTTTCACCTTTTTTTGGTCTGCCACTGCAAGAGTGAGTAAATATTTCTGTTGTTTTTGATCTAGGAGTGTAGTAAATATGTAAATATCTGCCTTCATCCTTCAAAGTTGTTCATTCATCCAAGTATACTTTTGATACAATTACTCCTGGAATGACAACAATTAATCCAATCATATTTTCCATTCCTAAACTACTCCATTCTGTCAAAAAACTCTTACAGTTTATGCAAAGAGGTTTCACATGAAGATTCACCAGCATCGACTTCCCGACCTACTTACTCCTGACTCCTGAACATATACACTCTTTTCCGGGCTACAGATTGAAACTGACTGAATCAACTTCAAAACGCTGAGCCGTTTCTAATCTCTGACACCCTTTATTACATACAGACTGATCTAACCAACAAACAGGATCTACTTGATAATTGATATCGATCGATGTTTCCTAGAAGATATAGATCTAGATTCTAGAGGTAGTCGCTGGAGAAGCTTGAAGGGACCACTGTGAGGTCAAGTCGGCCGGTCCACTCCTCCCCGGGCTTGAGCGAGACGGGCTGCTCGACGACCGCCCCGTCCACACATACCGTCTGCTTGTACTCCTCGTCTCCCATGTCTGTCATCGCCTTTGACTTCTTGTCCCATGGGTTCCACACCACTGCATACATGAATTTTAAGATCAATGGTACGTCGTGATCAATGCCAAGATTTGTTTTTCTTTGTTGTTTCCCGATATATTTCTAAATCTTAGGTCAATTGGAATCGGTCTGTCTAAGATCTAAATTGCAAACTTAACGGGTAAGATTACCACATCCGACCCCGCCATACCTTGCATGAGCAGGATTTCAGAATATTAGTTTTGGTTTTGGTTTCTTTTTTTTTTTTTTTTGGAGGGGTGGGGGGTGTTCGGGGGAAAGTTTGACCCAATCCAGTGCCCCAAAGTCCCGTAAAACAGGGTGTTAGGGTTGGTTGGTGGTGGTTGTGTGTGGGGGTGGATCCGATGTAGCAGTCTTACCCCCCGGATTGAAAATTTTCAAAGAGACTAATTGTGGAATGTTTGATCAAAGCAAGGAATTCATCGAGCTTTCCTAGTTTTGGGAAAGTAGGGTTTGTGGGGCAGGGGAACGTTTGACCCAAATCTAAATCTAGTACCCCAAATCTCCTGACGTAAAGCAGGATATGGGTTGTGTTTGTTGGGGGGGGGGGGGGTCGATGTAGTGGTCTTAGATTAAAAAATTCACAGAGAGACTGGCCGTGGAATGTTTCTTCAAAGCAAGGAATTCGATCGAGCTTTCGTAGTTTTTCGAAAGTAGGGTTTGTGATGCGGGGAGGTAATATCATGGCATCGTTCTTACCAACATCAGGCAAGCCAGCCTTCCTGATGACGAACGTCCTCTTCTTCCCGTGGTCAATCACAGCAATGGCATTTGGACAGCTTAGATACACTCTATCCACCTACATAGCCACAACAACACAAAATCACCCTTTAAAGAAAAACACTAGAAAGAAAAAAAAATGTGTTCCTTTGAATTGTGTGTACAAGATCCTGCGGTAAAACAAAGTTTTTACTACTCCATGGAAAAGAAGTAGAAGAGGTTAACGACAATCCAATGCAAGCATTGCAAAAGAAACAAATGAGGTCTTCAAATGGTACCTCGGATTCAAATGTCAAGGCATCTCCTTGTTCGGTACAACGTTCTTTTCGGGAGAGGTTGTCAAGGTAGTCAAGCGTTTCTAATCCTTCTATCCTCACTTCACTGCAGGATGACATAGGAGTTTGTATGACCGAAATGCAAAAAAACCAACAAATAATACTGAAAAGACATATTCTTTTACCAAAATAAAGACCCTTTTACCTGATGTCGGAAACCGAAAAATATGCATGGTAGGCAAATGAGAAGCAAAAGGGTTTCGCATTCACGTTCCTTAAGCGGGATATCAACGACAAACTTCCATCATTTGCCAGAGCAACCTTCAACCGATACTCAAAGCTGGGAAAAACCGGTCCGATTGTTGTTAATCATGCATGAAGCCTTGGATAAACCGAGCAACAACAATCACAAGAAGTATACCTGTGTGGCCAGTACTTGAGATCCTCTGCAGAAGGTTTAAGAATCAGATCGACACAGGATTTGGCCTTGGAATCATTCGGAGGCGGGTTTTCATCAATGGCCCAGACTTTGTTTCTCGCAAAACCCTGCTGCTCGAGCGATCCACAATTTCCAAACTTCAGAGAGAATGAAATATCAGAGAGAATGAAATACGACGTCAAATTGCGAAGCTTGATATTAACGAAGAAATTGTGGAGAAAGACATTACACAATATATACCTGAGGGAAGGCAATGGATATTCCTCCTCGGACAGCTTTTGGAGCCTTGAAGAGGGCCTGTTTTTTGCCGGACACGAGTAAATAACGGGATGTGAATTAGATAGGATGCTTAAACAGGGATTGAAACTCACAGCAAAACCTACTGAACCAACCCTAGAGGTTTTAGGGTTTGCTCATAAACTAATCTTCGGTCCAAATTCAATACCCTAAAAGTCAGGTCGCAAAACAGGGTTTGGCGGGTCTGATGTAACAGTTATACCCTTGGATTAGAAATTCAAGGAAAACGCTTCAGATTGACAGGTTATTCTAGAAGATGTAGAAGATTATCAAACGAAAAACGATAACGAAAAGTTTGATATGCAGAAGATTTGTGAGAGATCTATCAAACAACACAAATCATTTGTACCTTGCGACTAGTAAACAAGAGTTCTTCTCCCTGTTCATTTTTCCACGACACGACTTGTCCACCATGCATACTCACCTGAAAAATTTTCAAAGCAAACCAATCATAGAACCCATGATTTCACAAAACAAAGACTAGAGTTAATTATGAAAAAGAGGGGGGTTAAAACAAATGAAATAATACATGCATGCACATTCAAAACAAAGACTATACTTAAATATGCAATAGTGTTTCTTCCAAAAGAAGATTAAAAAACAAAATCAACCACCACCAATGTGAACCCTTCGCTAAGCATCGAGGCCGATTCCAACAGACCCACAAAAAACCCGCCACCAAATGAGGTACGGAGACTCTAACCCTAAATTTTGAGATTCAGAGAGACTGGTTTCAATTGACCCTATTAGCTACCCACTACTACCGGAGATTTTGCTATTCAAGTTAAACCCTTTACAGAGCAAAATATTAATACTAAAATCTGAATATATACAACGAAAGCAAATTGACCCGAGATTTAAAAACCATTTGCTACCCACTACTACAGGAGATTTTGCAATTAAACTTCAACCCTTTACAGAGCAAAATACTAATACATCAAAGGGTCAAAGATTAACTAAAATATGAATATATATGACGAAATCAAATTGATCCGAGATTTAAAAACCATTTGCTACCCACTACTACCGGAGATTTTGCAATTCAAGTTAAACCCTTTACAGCGCAAAATACTACTGCATATATATCAAAGCATCAAGATTAACTAGCAAATTGACCCGAGATTTAGAAACCGCTTTCTACCCACTACTACAAGAGATTTTGCAATTAAACTTCAACCCTTTACAGAGCAAAATACTAATACATCAAAGCATCAAGATTAACTAAACTATGAATATATATGATGAAGAAAAGCAGGGGAAACTTTACCCTAGCAGAAGCACCTTGAGTGTTCCTAAGCACAACCTGCAAATTCCCATTCCAATCTGTAGTGAATTCATTTCCACCCCAAACTGCTGCAGAATGTCCCATTTTCACCCACCAAATATGAACAAAACAATGCCCTCTTCCTCTCTAAAAAGACCCACTTGGTTGAAACTTGAAAGTTTTACCCACAAAAACTTACTTTTTCCTGTGACAAAACCCTGTGAACTCTGTGACCCAATTGAAAAACCCTAACTTACATTCAGCATCAAAACCCAGATCCAGAAAACCCTAAACCCTCCCAAAACGACACACTTGACAATGTCAAACGCCATTTTCATGCCCTCAAAATTATCAACAAAGGAAACCCATGAAAGTAGAGGGAAGAAGAAGAAGAAGAAACAACATTTGGCAAATACCCAGAAACAAATTTCCAGCACCCAGAAAACAATCTCCTAAGAAATTGCCAGATGTTGGCAAATTATGTTCATGTGCTTACACAACAAAATATGACAACACCCAATTTTAACTTTATACAAATACTAATCACTCTAAATTATACTAATACTAATCACTCTAATGAGAGTTTTATTGAAAAACCCAGTTCCCAATTTAGGGTTTACAATTCAGAATCACACAAACCCAGAAAATTTATCTGGAAAAAGATTAAATGGGTAAAGATTGAAAAGGAAATATTAACCATAAATTCCAACTGCCGACTCAGAATTTTTGGAAATTACTGCCCTTTTCTGCCAGGAAAAATGTGTACTCTTCCTCTTGGGAGTCACAATCATAATCCACTTGGAAAATAAAGGGAGGAAAAAAGGTGTCTATTTTTATAGGAAAATTAGATTCCAATAATCCTTCCTTTTAACGATTGTATTAACAATAATCTTTACTTTATTTTGAATTCTAGTTGTTAAAAAAAAAAATGGATTGTAATGGTTCAAATCCATGTGCATATTATTTTTATTTTTTTCATTCTTTCTCCACATTGTTTTTGTTTTTCCATTCATGTATGCAGAAAGGTAATAAAGTGTAATTACTAAAAGAATTTTTAAATTACTTTTTTAGGGTTTTGGATTATAGTTGTTAAAAAAATGGATTGTAATGGTTCAAATCCACCAGCATATTATTTTTATTTTTTTCATTCCTTCCCCACATTGTTTTTTTGTTTTTCCATTCATGTCTCCAAAAAGGTAATGAAGTGTAGTTACTAAAAGAATTTTTAAATTACTTTTTTAAAATCCGAACAATTATTATAATTTTTTTTAATGGATAAAAGTGAAAATATTGTAAAAAACCGTAAAAAAAATTGGGAGAAACATTATAAATTCATTAAAAATCGTGGTAAAAGTGTTATATTAAGTTTTGAATCAAATGCAACTCAAAATTTATAATTCTCAGTGACGTCCTATAATAATCCAATTATATTATTTTTTTGACCACTAGAATTCAAAATCAAAATATGAATCATTGATATACAATTGGTCAAAACAAGAATTATTAAAATCCGATTTTTCCATTTTAATACTAGGAATGAATTTGTAAACCAAGAAAAAGAAACCCATAAGAAAGCCCGATTTAAATCATAGAGATCCAGGAACAATGCACCAAATGATAAAGGGTACAAAAAAAGGAACTTTCAGGGTTATAAGGTACTAAGAATCTCGGTAATTAGCATTAATTAGAGGAGGATTAATCTAATCTGGTCGCCACAGAGTAGTACAAACAATAATAATTAAGGAAGATAATTAATTAGACAGAGGAGAATTTAAGGGACCCAAGAATTTAATGAAGAAAAATGGGGTTTGATTAGAAGAATAAGTAGGCAAGGAAAGTACAGATTACAGATTCATTTCTGGTATAAAATTCTGTGATTAAGACATCAAAAGAGTGAAGGAGTGCTTTTTTTGGGTCCCATCGGTCTTATTTGGTCATATTCATAACAAAATCGGTACTCTTTTCGTCCCAACTTAATAGACACATTGACTAAATATTTACCGTTAATTATTCATAAATGAACTAAACAACAACAATAACAACAGTCGGTTCCAATGTGGTCCCACTAATGTCAGGTCTGAGAGGGTCTAGAATTAGACAACCTTCCCCCATACACAAAAATACACAAATTAATTGACTTTTTTGCAAAAAAATTCCAACCAAATGTGATATAAGAGTTACTACCTTCGTCCCAAAATGTTTATCCTTTGACAATCTTTTGACAGTTGATTATTCTCAAATTACAATGAGTTACGATGTGAAATTACCACGATTGTAATCTTTACTAAATTATCTTTTTAATGACGATAATTTCATATTGTAACTCATTGTAATTTGTAAGTAATCAATGGTCGAAATTTAGTTAAAGAACAAACATTTTGGGACGGAGGTAGTATTAATTTTCTTCAATGTCTCTATATCTTTTATTTATCATTGATGGGTAACCTCACAATACGCGACATAGTGATTTGGAAAACCAATCATTCTACCAAACCGCACCAATTAAATCAAAATCTTTTTTAAAAAAAGAGACTAAGACCCTGTCAAATTCATGGGTAAAAAACAGTTAGATAAAAGTTAAATTTTGGTAACTTTCATTAATTTTTGGTAACTTTTGGAAAATTAATACCAATATATCAAAATTATTTTTTTTTATTTTTTTAAATTTGATAATTTTTGGTAAGTTTTGGTAAATTTATGTAAAAACTGGTAAATTTGGGTAAGTTAGACTTACCCATGAATTTGACAGGGCCTAATACTCCATATAAAGGTAAGCTAAACGCCTAAACCTATTATGTACTCCCTCCTTCTCATATTATCTGTCACTGTAATTAACTTTCTTTTTTTTCATAATATCTGACACTTTATAATTCCAATAACATGTTAATTACAAATTTATCAAATTAACATTATTAATTACATCTTTTTCTTCCATTTTTCTTTTTTATTCACCTTTTTCTTTTTTTATTCACCATTTTTACTTTTCGAATGAGCTAAATTAATATTGAAGGGTGGTTTTTTTTAAAAAAAATTATGTCTAATATGACAAATAATACGAGAATGAGGGAGTATGAAGAAATAAACTTTGTTTATGAAAAAAGACTCAAAGATGATCTAATAATTTACGTAGAAATTAATTAAATTGAGATTTATCATCGATAGGAAAGGTCGGTGATAATTCAAAAAAGTGGTGACTATAATTTTTTTTTTTTTGAGAGAAAAAGAGATTAGATAGAGGGCATTAGTAGATATGTGTTCATCTTGTGCTTTGTTTTATGCTTGTCATAGATGGTTGAAATTGACAAAGAGAGAAAATGACAAGTAATTGATAGTTAATTTGAATTTAAGGAAGAAAATGATATAAACATTTATTGGGAAATAAATAAAGTGACAATGAAAGTCTTAAAACTTTCGTCCATTGATAGTGAATTTACAAATGCATTTTTTTTTGGAAGGGTACAAATGCAAGTTTATTATAAATTTATAATGTAATAATAGTGATTAATTTTTGTGGATATCCACTTGAATTTTGCAAAGTTTTAAATAAAATAAAGTTTGAGTTTTTTTTTTTTTTAATATAGCAAATTCATGAACATGTGTTTACCCTTACTATCTACTCTCTTTGTTCCATATTAATTGTAGTTTTTAGTAATGTATCTCTCTAATAATGACGGTAATTTTTAGTAATGTATCTTTCTAATAATGACGGTAATTTAATATTGCATTTATTATCATTTGTAAGTACTTAAAGCTCAAAACTTATTCAAATTAACAAGCATATAAAGACGAATGTAGTTTAAAAAATTGCCCTTGTCTTGCACGGAATGATTCTACTAATCACTATAAAATAGCCTACAATCAACAGTAGACTACACATACACAAAATATTAAATAATACATTTTAATTTCCCCTTCAATTTAAAAAACACAAATCAATACTCTCAAAGTAGGGAAATTGGATTATAATAATACAAATTTTTGGTCATATAAGACTAAATAATATGAATTTTTAATTTGGTGATAAATAATACGAACTTTAACCCCATGTTGCTCTGAACAGTACGCCACCGAGTTAAGTTGAACTTAACTCGGCGGCGGATGACGGGGGGTTCGTCACACCTTTTCCGCCGCCACGTCATCCGCCGCTGAGTTAAGTTCAACTTAACTCGGTGGTGTACTGTTCAAAGCAACATGGAGTTAAAGTTCATATTATTTATCACCAAATCAAAAGTTCGTATTATTTAGTCTTATATGTCTAAAAGTTCGTATTATTAGAATCCAATTTCCCATCAAAGTATATCTCATTGTTGGTATAAAAAAAACACTAAATAATATACATTTTATCTCAACATCTACTTTTAAAAAGAGAGGGAGAGTTCTATACTAATCTAGTAAATCTTACTTGGCCCTATAAAAAAGCAAAATCAGCCATGATTGAAATGAATGTTGGCAATGGAAATTGTAGTAAAATCAATGCAAAAATGATGAGCTATTGTAAAAATGAAATGTACATCATCTGTGTTGTGTTGTAGAGTTCCTCCTTTTCAAATTATCTATAGCTATTAATTGAAGCCAATTTTTAAGAGTCTTAATTATTAATTTTTCAATATATAAAATTATTTATTATTTTAAATTATTAAAATCCCGATTGAAAAATAATCCTATAATTTGTATGCAAATATTTCAATAGAAAACTATGATTCAAAAAAATGTCAAAGATTTTCAAAAATAACAAATTTATATATTCATATTTTTGAAATAAACTTATTAGTGTTTTTTAGGATTTATTGCCGTAAATGTACACTAAATAGTCAAGATATATCAATGGTGGACCTTTGTAATACCCCTGTTTATGGGGATGCTTTGTTTTCTTGGCGCAATGATTGAATTGTTGCGGTGATTTTGTAAGGTCATAGGTTGGAGTCCTGAAAGCAACTTTTTGCAAAAATGCAAAGGAAGATTCATCCACATTACATCTATATGTTGGGACCATTCCCCAAATCTTATTTATGAAGACGCTTTATACAGTAGGTTGCCTTTTTATGGGCTTATAAATACTCAAATTACATTTGTTACATTTCTATTTAGAACAAACTCTAATTTATTATGTTATGGACTCTATTATTGTTGTCTCATAATGATTAACTCTAATCTTTTTATATTCTTATTAGATGTATTAATAGTTATATGGTCTCTTGATTTATATGAGTCAGTTTTATTTTTGAATGATTTTATGATGCTCACAATATGGGGAATGTTAACCCTATCAGAAAAGAACAAGTCTGAGTAGGCATCTGTTCTAAGTAGATTCAACTTTATGTATCGATGAATAAGGTTGCAATATAGTTTCTCATGTTTTCCTTTTAAAATCAAAGTGCACGGTGCTATTTCTCCCCTTTGAAGAATTTCAATAATTTAGTTTTACACTTGTCAAATTTAGACTAAAAATGGATAAACGACAGTGTTCAACATAATGAGTGCGCACTCTTCGATAGCAACAAAAAATAAAAACAAAGTTTGAAACAACAAAACATATAATCACTCAGTGAATCGACTTATTTTAAGACACGTCTATACAAATTCATATACAAAAAATTTAAGTTTGATAACAACTTTTTTAAAAAATCACGGAGAATATAATCAACAAGGACTTTTAAGATGTATAAATCTTAATAACAATATCACTATCGCATGCTACAACTTGAGTGGGAGTATGATTTCGGGTCTAGCCTATATTAAATTCAAATGACTAAGACACTAGAATTTTGTCTTTTTTTAATTTTTCATTTTTATCTAAATTAGGATGACAAATATTAGTGGGCCAAGTTAATTGAAACAAACTAGTGTCTTAATCTCTAATGGGCCTCATTAACTTCCTAGCGGGCCCATCTATAACTTGGACTGTTTTCAGGTGTTTACTTTTGCATTTGCTGACTAGATATTTTCATCCTCATTTTTTCTTTCTTTCTTTTTTACTGTTTTATTTGAATGTATGCTTTCTTTCTTTCTTTCTTTCTATCTTTTTTTTTTTTTTTTTGAGTGTGTGTTAAAAGCATATATGATCGATAACTTTTTTTCACATGATATTGTTAGAGATCATGCTAACAATACTAACGTGTAAAAGTTCCCTTTCAAATTCAATAGCAAAAAGTGAAAAAGATCATTTGAAATAAGGGGTAAAATCATATTTAATAACATTAGAAATTTAGACTTCTATGTTGTTGTCTATCTAATTATTAATAGGACTAGATTTCATCTAATCTCATGTAAAATTCATATACACAATTTATCAAATAATATTATTTGTAAAAAAAATATTTTGTAGAACATCAATGGACAATCATACACTATTCATATTTCAGCATGTAAGTAAAATTTTGTCTTGAAATTAATACGATACTTTTAAAGAAAATGACTTCATATATATAGCAACACAATATGAATGAAATAACCAATATAAATCAATTATATATGAATCCAACCCCTTCCCTGAAAAAAAATTACAGTAACAACAAGAAAGAAGATTAAGATTATTATTTATCATTATTATCGTTATCAATATAGAAATAGAATAATTTACATATGCTCTTTTTAATCTCTCTTTTTTTTTAAAAAAATAATCCCATCAAAATATGGTCATGCATTATTATTTAGCGTGTTACGATCTCCCACATTCGGGAGGGAGACCATGAGGAAACCTATTCTTATCCCTACAATAATCATATATCATATGCATCTTTTGCACCATCTTCAACCTCTTTTGGCTCATAAGGTCAAGTTTTTTGCTCACCATCCATTGATCATCTTTATTTCCCAAAATACCCTTTTGAGTACAAGAATAGTTCTTTCTTGAAGGGACCCACTTACAAGCCCTAAGGGTGAAATCTTCATAGGAAGCAACAAAAGGAGCCTTTGACCAATCAGTCTTGACCCTACCCCCCATTGTTGCCCAGTCATCTGCCTCCCATAAGCTTGCATATATCTTCATTGGTTTCTTCATAGGGTAGGGTACCCCTATGGACTCCCAATTCTTGTACTCTCTTATTGGTCTCCCGTCTATCGAAAATCTGTAAAAATAATTAATACAATACACTAGGAAATGAGAGAATCAAACTTGGAACATAATATTGCTGGTTAATGGTTATGTTTTTGCATACTTACATAATGTGATGGGGATTCCAAGTGATCGAGTAAGTATGGAAATCAGTGGTTGGATCGAACCATAACTGGAATTGTTGCTCCTTATCTCCTTTACCGTGGCTGTATACATTCGTGTGAATCGTGTATGGCTGCCCACTGACGTTCCCCAAGAACTCGAAGTCTATCTCATCATGCTCAGGGCCAGTTGATGACAACTGTAGAAATGAAAATAATACTACTTTATATTTGACATTTGCCTGTACATGATAAAATTATATTTTTTCTATATGGCTTGTTATATTTGTAGTGGAAAAACTATCTATATCTAGTTCTCTTTACCATACATATACTCCACAATTTCATTAACCTACATAAGATATGTGAAGGAAGTAAGAAATGTGAGAAACTTACAAAGAAAGTGGTGACAGTGCCAGCAGAGTTGCCAGGAATAAGTTTAAGCTTCATATCAAACTTCCCATACAAATACTGGCTTTTTGACTCAAACCCGGAACCAGACACCCTATCGAGTGAAAGGGTGAGTAGTTTTCCATTGTTAAGGATCTTGGCACGATCATGTCCCCACGTGACATGAAAATTCTTGCGAAAGTCACCAGCATATACAGGCAATTGAAGAATGGATAAGACTAGCGTCATAGCCAGTGCTTCCCAAACCATATTACGGTAAAGAAAACCCATTAGATAGGAGATCGTATAAGTTTCTCGTGATGGATAACGAGGTTTTAGCTTTGAATCGAATGAAAGAAAGGGCATTGGTTGCGAGGTTTTTATAGGACCATTCAAGGTAGAAGGGATGGTGCCATTGAGTTCTTCAGGTGTACGTGGGGATGGTGCCAGTGAGTTCTTCAGGTGTAAGTGTACAGTTGGATCCTTTAGAAATGCTTGCCAAATGAGTAATCACAAGCAACTTTTTGCATAACATTGGAATGATCATATTTATATTTTGTTTAGTGTGTTTGACTTTGGGATTCATAGGGAGGTATCCTCAACGACAATCAAGTCATTCATTTAATCCTGCATCCTCACACTTTCCTTTGTTGACCAATTTTGGGCCTATTTAGATTTTGAGTTTGGAAATTGTGTTTGAAACCCTAAACTAACCCTAAACTTTTGTGCAGGTGATTTTCGGATCGGAGTAGATTTTGACATGTGTAGTTTACACATCTTATATATTTCAAAGCAGGAGGCTTCACCCTCCATTAAATTAAGGGATTGCATTCAATTTTAAAGAAGTTTGATATGTACCCACCATAGGTCAAATCGATAAACCTAGAACGCATCAGAAAGATTCAAGTTCACAAGTTCCCGGTGTCTAAAACCTACTCTCTGAAACCACAGCTACTCAAAGGGCTGAAACTTTAATACCATGGTGTACCATACTAGGCGAGGACGAGTAGGGTTCAAGCCTGGTATGGCCAGTCAAATGCAAAGTTAGCCATGGACGTCCTTCATAACAATTCTTTGAAAATTGTTGAAATCTATTTCTTATGCAGAACACAACTTCTCAACCCTCTTTTCACCTTCCTAGAATGGGTCAAGGATTCAAATCCTGCAAAGAGTGCAAGTCAAACAACAGCTAAATGCAGACATTCTTATCTTGACAAACTAATACCTGTCACGAATGCGAGTATACAGGAAATCAAGATCTCGAACATCAAAAGAGAGAATTCAACACACACAAATGATAAAAAGATGAGAAAAAAACCCTCCTAATATGATGTTCATACATGCACCTCTTGGGCAATAGAACTTATACAAGGGGAAACCGGCTCCATCGACGAACCTAAAGGCTTTCCCCCATTGACTAAAAATCTAAAAACTCTTCTTCATCATCCTTCAATATACATTGTTTTCTTCCTGTTTTTACCTTCTTTAAGTGGCCATTTCCCGGCACTCTGAATTCTACTAAAAACACATCAGTTCTGCCACAAGACAGGCGTCGACTTAAAAATACAGATACAGAGATAATAACAAAAGAGTCTCAACTCTCCAACCCAAATTATACCTTCCTATCTAACCAAGTCCCAAATTTCGACGATACGGTTAGCAGTAATTTTGGACTCACAAATTATGCCAAAATTACTGGGGTCGGACGGGGTCCTTCTTCCTATATATTTTCTTCTTGTAGTCACTTGGTAAGTATGTTTCGGTTGTATACCTCAGCCGGCTGCCACAGCATCGGCTCTTCGGTTTGTGTCCAGCAGTTGGTGCAGCTTGGCCCCTGATTTCGAGCTTTTCTCGTATGTTTCAGCTGGTTCTTCCAAGGCTCTAGAGGTAGGATTGTTGTTGACCCTCGAGAGTAAGTTTTCGGTGCTGTCAGTAGGGTTTCGTTTGATGTCGAGATCAGTTAGGCTATTCTCCTCCCCCGGAACAGACTGCAAGCCCTTTAACTTCTCCTGTACATACATACACACACGATCGATTCTGAGCGAAAATGGACAAACCCAGAAACATTGAAGGGAAGGTAAAGACGGGATCTTAAATGGGAGATTTGTTTTTTGAAGGAATAGTTACCATCAATGCTGCATTTTCGTGGCGGAGTTTCTGTGAGTTTTCCACTAGTTGGTTTATCTCTGACTTGAGAGCAGTGTTTTCAGCAGTAAGGGAGTCAACTCTTCTAGCAAGCTCCTCGGTTTCAGCCTGTGAAAATGGAATTGTACAGTGTATTATTGTCAAACACCCCCAAAGTAAAGTATAGTTGCATCCAAAAATCCTTTTAAGAATTACACAACTGTGAATAAAAGTATGACATACCTGCTTCCTCAGTCTTGACCTTCTGGCAGATTCTCGGTTAGATTGTTTTCTCCTCTCACGTTTCAACTCCCTCTCATTCTATACACAAGAACAGAAATAATCGATTAGCTCAAAAATCAAAACTCTGACTCAAAGTTACCAGGCCTTATGCTTATACAGTTTGATCACTCAGGTGGGGCGTTTATTGTTGCATTTTGAATGACAAAGGACAGAACACGTGTCATGTACCTGTATCTGCACCCAGGCTTCAGAAGAAATGAGCGCATTAGGAGGAGGAGAAACTGAAGAGGAACTTGCTTTCACATGAACCCCGGGATTCCTCAGCTCCAGGGCTGTGGCCATGCCCGGAGTAACAACGGCTCCTACCGTTTGTCCAGCAGCATTCGCAGAAGTGACCGGGACTCCCAACACCTTGTCATTAGTAATCAGAGCCTTTGTCTCAGGTTTTTCGTCTTCAACTCCTAGTAAAATATATGCAGAACCGTGTAAGGTTTGATACAACATAGACCATTGACCAACAGTCATTTTCATAACCATTGTCTCAGTTTTAGCAGTATTCACACGTAATGTAACCCTCTCTGATAATTTCAGAGGAGTCAACACACCAATGTTTAAGGGTTTGTTCTGTAAAGTGGAAAGGTAAAAGGTTGGGTAAGTCTAAGTAAAAGTTGAAAAGTTGAGTGTAAGAAAATATACGAAGATAGCACTATGCATCTTACCATTAGTGGGGGTTCCTTCTCGGCTTCTTTTCCTCTTATTTTGATCAGCCTGGTGTAAGTTTATGAGATCAGAAAGAACTCAAAGCATACACAGAAACTTATACATGTAAACAGCATGAATAAGTTCAAACAGGAACAGGGCCAGTTTCCTTACTTCCTCAGTGTTTCCATCACTTCCATCACTAGAGCCTTCAGTTTCAGAGCTGTTGAACATCGAAAAATATATGTCAGACGCAGAGATTTCTTTTGTCCACCACCAAAACAAATCAAACTTCTAGTTGAATTCTTCAAAAATTATATCAAAGTTCCATCTGGTCCCAAAAATAGATAGTTGCTACTCACCCTACCTCCTTATATCCCATACAACTACTCGAGTCTTAAGGGTTACCTCAATTTACCCTGGTAATTTCTATTCTCAACATATTTTTGATTATTTTCTTTAAGGATAAGGGGTACCAAACTTCCCATTACAAGCATGGTCCATGACCCCTCAATGGAAAATTCTTGCTTCCACCAAGAATTGAACCTTTGTTGGGAGCTTGCAAGATGAGGATAGTTACCAACTTGGCAACCACCTCTTTGGTATATTCATTCTCAATATGCCCACCATAAGAAACTACATTTTCAGACATTTACCATTTCCTAAAATCTCATCTCAGAAACCCAGGTGACTTATTCCTTAAGAATTGGTAAAAGAGCAAGTATCAACAAATTGCAGAAAGGAGGCGGAAGTGTCCCTTGTAATTTATATACCTCTGTGAAGGCCTGTTCTCAGCACCACCCTCAGTCTTTTCAGCATTGCCATTGCCAATGGACATTGCAAGTCCATCAAACCCCTTCAGCTTTTTCATTAAACCTTTGTCGTTATTTGCTGGTGACTTTGCAGGAGTGTCAATGCTCAAAGGGGTACCAGTCTGGACAATGATGTGAAACATTTCAATGTCAGAGAAACTTGCATGGTTTCTGAATAAGAACAGTTTTCATTCATTTTTAGAGAAAAAATTGGTGATTTGAAACATAATTCTCTGGACAAGGGACTTACAGGAGGAGAAGATACTCCCTGACCAGGTGCTTGCGGACCCTAACTCAGAACAAGAAGATGCATCCATGTAAGAGTCTTTCCTCTTTTCCAAGAAGCATGTTATGGCATTGGAATGAGCTCAAGTTTAAAGATAAAGTTGGACATGACCAAGTAATATGCATACATTCTAAAAAGAGGCAACCGTAAAATAGAAACAGTGCAAATGAAATGTCTGCCTATTGCGAGCTGGGTGATCCTATATCAGTACAAACGGAAATGAAAATTCATGCAATCACTACAACTAGCAGAAAACCATTTGATGGCAGGGTTCATACAGTGAATCACCGAGTGGCAGTATGAGCTTCAGTTACTAATACTAATATTAAATCCAGATAGGACACCCATCCAGGTTCGTGATTACAGGTTTCTTCCTATGGCAATGGAAAAAATAGACAAAAAACTTACAACGGGAACTGCAGGATGTGCATAAACTCCTCCATGAGCATAGATTGCAGCATAAGGCGCTGCATAAGGCGGCATCATAGCCTGTTCATAGCAATAAAGAGTCAGCAAAACAAAAGCAACACGAAGGAGACATCTCAGGAATGACAGGAATACTCATGCAATGATGCAAGGTAATTAAAATGTTCACACTTTTGAATATGATTACCTGTGGTGGACCCCACATATATGGGGGAGGAGGGTGTCCAGGTGCAACTGTTGAGTTAAAATATGGTGTTATCGCGACCCTGGGTCCATAATATGCCTAACATAATAACACAATACTTTTAGTCATTGTTAACAATTAGGAACATTTAGACATGATTTCCAGAATTAGTATTGAGAACTCCATCCTACTAACCTGCATGGCCGCCCAATCAGGATAAACATGAACATTACTCTGCTCCTGAGAAAACAATGGATGGACCCATAATCAATCATAGACCCCAAGTTTTAATGAAAAAAGAAGAGACTCTTAGTTTATGAGTTCCTCAACTTTCATGTCTATTCCAAGACTTATTGTACTTGTCTACAACTTTCTGGATGTCATTGAAAAGTTTCAGACATTGGTAGGAGTACAGTTTGCAGTCAAGTGAACATAAATTTAGGTGTGAAGCATAGATGCATGAATATAATTGCACTTGAGTGCTGATAACTGGAGCTAGTTGAAAGGGTTACTTAAATGTGAACTTGCATACACTTGGAGTACAGGTGAGTGCAATTAGAGTTTAGGTAAGTCCTTTGGTGTTGGTAAGTGCAGGACCAATTGGACAAATGCTCCGAAGACTAGGCCCTTATTGACCAATTCAAAGACACCCCTCTACAAACTTGTACTTCCCATGACTCATCCATAAATTTTAACCACATCTTAAACTTTCAAAGCTCTACTACTATACTAGATAAAAATTGGAACAGTGTCAACCTTCTTCAACGTCTAATCCATGAATTCTATTACTTCTCAACAGCTTTTGGGTCAACATCCAAAAGATTCAGACATTTGTAGAAGTGCAATCTGGGTCCAATGCCCTAAATGGAAGACCTTCATTGACCAATTTGAAGACCCTATGCAAACTTTTAGTACTCATTTCGACTCATCCATGAGTTTCATCCTTTCTTTGAGAATTGAAAGCTGTACTACTATGTTAGACAATTTTCCAAGCAAATTGTAGTGACTTGAATGATATTTTGGAGAACTTCATCAGACAATTAGGGGAAAACAAAGAAGAAAGAAGAAAGAGTAAAGATCTTACAGCCGCAGGCGGAGATGACTTCTCAGACTTCTCAGACTTCCCCTCATCACTGCTTCCCATGCTCACTTACCAAACCCTACCTCCAAGTAAGAGCCAATTTCAATAACTCAACTGCAAACAAAATCATAGTTCATCAACCCGCCAACTAACAAGATACTGATATCATAGGGTAGGTAAAAAGAGTAACATCCATTAGCTCACAACATGCCTATAAACCCAGATCTTCATTGGCCTGAAAACCAATATAGTATTTCAGCTAGCTAAGCTACTTATTCATTGTCAACCATAGCTTCCCCGATCGCTTAATCCCGAAAGCGGATCGCTACTTTTTAGATAAATTTACTCTAAATTGGGCTCCAGATCAATACTTCCCAGATCACTATGGTACCAACTACTTTTAAGAACTTATTCAATCAATCTGAAACAAGGGGATTGGACAACCCAGAAGCAAAAGTGCAAAGTATCAGACAAATCAGTAGGGATCAGATTAGAACAAAGTTCGATCTGGAAATTTGGATCCAATGTTTCATCAATTGTGTTCACAGAATTACATCACCATAAACTCAATTTGAACTCAATTTGTTCATGAAATACAGATCCACAGGATCATATCATATCACCATTTTTTTCTTCTTTAATTTAATTAAATGAATTAGATCTGCATGCAGAAAATGATTCCAGAATCTCCACAATCTAATCCTGAACTAACTACCACCAAAACCATCACTTCATCCTATTAATTATTGCTGATATTAAATTCTCCTTTTCGAAAAAATTACAAGGGAAAAAATCATATATTTACTAAAGAAAAAAGATTTTACAAAAAAGAGGAGGGACAAAGGTGTCTTTACACCTCATGACCAACCGCACAAAGCAACGTACCCACCCAAAAGAAAAGTCGACCACGATGTTTCCATACTCCTTCGGTCCTTCCACAAGTTCCACTATACCTGAAATGACATTTTTACCCTCCCTCCTCTAAAATCTCGCTTCCTTTTTTCTATTTCCTCAATTAATCCAAATTTCAGAAAAACAATACACAAAAATCAATCAGCAACTACTCAAATTAGTTGACGCACCAAAAAAGAAGCACGAAAACAAAATCACAAGAATCATTTCATATTATTTTCATTCCATTCCTCCCTCCGTTTACTTCAACAAACAAACAAACCAAACAAACAAATAATTTTCTCCACCTGTTTTCATACTTTGACTCCTCCTACCGGGAGAAAAAAAAAATAACTACAGGACTACGCCATCATCTCCGGCGACTTTTCCGTCCATCACTCGTCTCTCTCCCTTTAGTGATAAGATTTCCGAACGCGATTGAATCAGACAAAGAAACAAACAATTTTCTCCATCTACTTTTATATTTCATATTCCGACTCCTCAAACCTACGGGACTACGCCATCATCTCCGGCGACTTTCCGGCCGCCGTCCGTCCGTCCATCACTTCTCTCAGTCTCTCTCTCTCTTCAGTGATCGGATTTCCGAAGGCGATAGAGTAAATTAGTCAAACAAACTGGAAAAGTTGTACAAAATCAATTGGAGAAGCACATACCTGAGTACTCAAATTCTCTGCTCCAATGGCGGAAATTCAAAAAAGCACCAAAGCGCGCGCCCTATAACTTCAACCTCCGCGGCAATGGTTGTTGTCGAAGGATGATAAGGATGTGTTTGGGGAGAAACTTTTAGTTGTTCGGGAATTCGAAGCGATGTGAGTAGTAAGAGAGAGAGAAAGAGGGGATTAGAGAGAGAATGGGGGTTTGGAGAGAGAGGGGGAGATTTGGGGGAGAGAAGGGGGCGCCAAGGGGAGAAGAGATCCACGTCACAATACACGTGTTACTAATAATAGTAGGTGTGAAGGGGGTGATGACTGATGAGAGAGAATGAGAAAGAGTCAGGGGCATTTCCGTCTTTTCGCTTGGGGGAGACTACTGACTAGAGAGAGGAGGAGATGAGGTGTGATTATGAGGTGTTTCCCCTGCCTAATTATTTATTGAATTTTAATACAATATCTCCATCCCTTTTTAATTGTCAAATTACCTAATTTCTCTGTCCCTTTTTATCTGTCTAATTAACTAACTTTCACATTTCCAATAACTATAATACCCATTCTAACCCTAATAAATGTAATTTTTACACCTTTTCAATAATATTTTCAAGGACATTTTTAACAATGTATAAATTTTTTGATTATTGGATAATAATAGACTCAATTTTGACTTTAGTCAATATACTTTGTTTTGAAGGGTGTTAGATAACAATATCATCATAACGGTTGTTGATTTGATAGTGATGCTCTGTTACAATCGGAAGAGATGAATTGGCTAAAAAAAAATTAATTCATGACACGTCACTTAATCCATGTAAATAAAGGTGATTTTACACAAAATAACAATCTCTAAGAGAAAATACGCCTAGGCAAAAGTGATTTTATGTTTTTACTATTTTCAAAGTTGACTCTCTTTGATTGTATATATTAGTTGATATGTCATAAGTTTAAATATTTTTTGTCAATTCGTCTCCTCTGTCTAGTATGTGAGATCGTCATTGAGTCAACCATCATCAGAATCATTTTGGTACATTATTGTCCAACACCTCCCCAAATATAATATATTATTGTCCAATGTCAAGGTTCATTGTATTACTGTTAAATACCCAAAAAGTTTAGTATATCCAAAAACTCTTAATTAGCACTATAATTATTTATTACACTTTTTGTTCTACATTAATTGTTATTAGTTGATTATCACGATTTCAAAATAATTTTTGTTTGCCATTGTGGATTGAAGTGAAGAAACTAACGTAACACAAAATCTTAACACATAAATATATTATAATGATAAAAATGCATTCAAAGTATTATTAAATTTTTGATTTCAAAGTCATTTTTAAGGATAAAAATAGTTAAAATTGTTATTGAACATTCTTTTTTAAAAAAGTAAGTGATAAATAACCGGATATAAAGAAAAAAGTAGTGAAGTAGATAGAGGCCCTCTTTGACAAATAATTGTTGGTTATTTACCTTATCTAATTTATTATTAACTGTTTGGAAAACGTGTGTTTAATAAATTTAGCAATTTGTAAAAAAAATTGTTGAAAATTCATTCATACCTTTTATAAATATTGTTTAGCATGACATATGTGTAATTTTTAAATAACTTTTGGATTCTTATTTTTCATAAGAAGTAATTTTTAATAGGTTAATCAGCTTATTGAAAATAAGCTGATTGGGACAAAACAGTTAATCAAATAAGTTGTTTAACAAACATACAAAGGATATGTAACATCTGAAAAGGATGCTTCCTTAGTCTAAAATTAATTGATACTTTAACTAAATTTTAACTGTTAATTATTTATAAATTATAATGAGTTATAATATGAAATTATTGTTATTAGAGAGATACTTTATTAAAAATTACAATAAAGATAATTTTATAGTGTAACTTATTGTAATTTATGAATAATTAATGGTCAAAATTTAATTAAAATGTCAATTAATTTGAAACGGATGTACTAATAAAATACCATAATTATTTTGAAAATGTGGAATATATTTTAATTCGATAGAGGGCGTAGGAGAAGAACGAGCTGGCAATGAGGGGTGGGGGCCCAATGGATGAGATGGGGGGCCTTGATATTCGAGAATTTTGTATTTTTTAAAATTAATCGTAATGGCCACGTTAACCGTACACGTGTCACAACCTGAGTCGACCTACGCGTCCCTTCCCTTCTCTCTCTTTCTTTCTTGGTTGCTGTGTTGTGTTGTGTTGTGTTGCATTGTGTGTGTGGGGCCCCACATTCGCAAAGTCCACCCACCACCTTCTCATCTCATGTGGCTTACTTGGAATTTCCTCCCTTTCCTTTTTTTGCACAATTATTTTATTCTGGATAATCTTTTTGTAGTAATTTAAAAGGGATTTTTGAATCCTAATATATTCATCTTTTGATATATACCCATTTTTATTATTTGATATTAATATATCGGTTTTTATATTTAGATCATCTTAGGCCCCGTTCTCTTTCTGCGGTTAGAATCATGCGCACATAAGATATCTGCATTTATTATAACTCAAAGATACTTTACCACAAATCATTACTTTTCTCTTTCCTCACTTTTCTCCTCTACTTTTTACATTATCTATCCTCACCTACCCCACATATCAATACCCCGCCACAATTTCACCACATCATATCGCGTCATACCACAAAATACCGCAGAAAAGAACATGACCTTAATGTATCTATTATGACTTTAATGATGGTCAACCGCTTTTGATAATGACTTAAGTGGACTTGTATTAGTACCTTATGAGTTCTGAGAAGTTTCCATTATCTTCCACATTATTCTCGATATACTGCTACTTAAGTCATGGTAAATAAATTAAAATTACTCAAGGTACGTTTGGTTCATCAAAAACTCTAGAAAAATTTCCCCAAGTTGATTTATTTTCCCTGTGTTTAGATATAGGTCGATCTTACCATTTCTTACATTTTCCTATGGAAAATGATCAAAAACCCTTAGGAAAAAGGGGTCAACTTCCCGGGGAAATCTTTTACATGAGAAACTTCTAAGGTTTCTGTCAAACACTCCCTAAAGTATAAATGTCGATATATCAGTGTCCGATAGTAAATATAGGTATATTACGACCCAGTATCTCATAAAATGTAATATTGGGTAATTTCGATTCAAAAATTTATTTAAAAATGCAGGAAAAAGAAAAGAAAAAAGGGGGATGGGAAATGGGATTGAAGTGAATTGGATTGGGCCGCTTGGCATCCGGAGTTGGATGGCTGCTCCCCTTACCGAACGAACGCCTTCTTCTCATGCTGAACAAGCAAGCCAAGGGTGACCACCTCACCAAGTCACCAGTTATTTATTTATTTTTATTACCATCTCATCAATTATTATTATGTTTAAAAATGTTAAAACATTTGTTGAAATTACTTTCTTCTTAAGGTAAGTTGTATGGACTAATAGAATGTTTTTTATTTTTAAAAAGATGTTCAATTGTGACTACGGATTTTTTATTTAGAATAATACAGTTAAACACCTTATCCTTTCGAACGAAAAGAAAAAATTGTGTTAGAACTATATGTTATGAATGAACCAATACAGTAGATATAAAATTGTGATAGCACCATGTCGTTATAAATGAACCAATACATGAGATATCACTATATTGAACACTTAAAGATGCAAAAACAACAATGATAAGTTTACATGATAGTCCACAGACACTCTAGCAAATGGCAACTCCACTCATCGGATGAACCGATCTAGCATTTCTCAATCGTTTTAGCATCGGCGAGAGCAATTCTAAGCCCCTCACATATCGCGCCTCACTAACCCAATCTCCCCCTATTTCGATGCTTTTATTTTTGTACGTAGCGTTTGGTAGTGTTTATTGTGGAGAATGGTAGATCCAATCGACGGTTTCAGAGCTTGGCGATTTCAACCCTGAATCGTTGGAAATCAATGTTTGGTTACTTTCTTCGGTAGTCTCGTCTCTTTCTGTTTAGAGTAAGTCACGATGGACGATGCAAGTTGTCCTTATTTGGGTTTTAATTGTCATAAGCCCCTAATCCGATTTTTTTTTAAGCATTCGTGTTCTTATCGACTTATGATAAATATTTAAACTTTTGAAATATAATTATCATTATTTTATATGATAATCCACCTTTTTAGGCTGTTTTCCCACTGCTAGGATTATCACTCCACACAACAATTAAGCTCCACACCCGACGGCTGAGACACTTCTGAATCTCCACCCCGGGGCCCACTCATCCCCCGAAAACGAATCTCCGCCGTCCATCCCACCCCATCAAAATCACGCCCCATGCCTTGTCACCATCCTATCTGTCCACGTGTACGTTGCATGGTGGTGGTGGTGACCACCTAATCATTGCCCTTTTTATTTTCTCTCTCATCGTCTGATCTCATCACTCACACCCGCACCATTTGCATTTGCCCACGTGGGCCACCACGTACGCCAGCGTACGTCCGCAGGGATGATCCGACGGTGGGGATTGGTTAGGGTTTGACGGTTGGGATGAGGACACGATAGTCAGTGCCAACGAAGCTTTTTGGATTTTTTGGGTGAAAAAAGGAAAGCAATTTACGCCAAGTTGCATTGGAATTGCGTCAGCGTGGGGCCCACAAACGTGGCGAAACGCAACGGTGTCAACAACCCTCTCTCCAACGTCTAGTCACACGTTCGTTATTGAATCACTGTATAGGCTTTATTTATGGCTTTTGTTTTAATTTCTTCTTATTTAATTTTGTGTCTAAAAATTTAAAAATATCCTTTGCTGAAAAGTCGTTTAACTCGTTTGTCATAATTAAAGGCTCACTTTTTCAATTCTACCTTGGTAAAGTTTCTAAATTATTCATTTACCAAAATTTATCCGTCACAAATCACCATCGTATATTCGTATCTATCTCCCTTCAGGTCTTTCTCGCACAATAACACCACCATCATGGTGTCCACGACCGACCATCACCACTGAGCCATGCTACCGTGGCACAGCCGTCAAGTCGCTACCACGATCGCCAGCATGCTTTCATCGCCCAAAATCCTCATCAATGACCCACAAAAGTCATCATGAGTATCGCCATTAACCACTATCGAGTTAATCACCTGTATGCTCCCAACAACTACTATAAACCATTAACCCTTAACGGTTAGCATCAGTTAAGACACCCAATAATCACCGCAACATTATGCAATCGTTGATACACCTCACAATTAATAAATAAAAATTGCCACCCTTATTCGAACAACATCTGCCGACTCAAATGGCATAAAAAAACCGATGCCCTTAGCAATTTAATTATTAGTTTTTTTTTGTAATTTTTATCAACTCTATCCTATTTTACAAATGATATTTTTGGCTTAATTATGCTAGAATGTACAATATAAACTTGATACGAATTTGAAGAGCATATATGATCATTTAATCTTTATATTATGATGGTGTACGCTATAAAATTATATGTTATATAACAATACACAATAAATTTTCCAAACAAACATTCAACACGACAATTTCAACACACCTTGTATCTAACAATACGAATAAATTTAATGTGATTAAGATCTTTCAACATGATTTATTTAATTATTTATATCATTGGACCTTTACGATGAGTTAACAAAGTACCAGTAATTACAAAACTTTAACTACAATATGTTATGTCTGTCTATGTTCTTTGGTTAGCTAGGTTGCATATAATTCTCTCAACTTATCATAATTTATTAAAATTTATCAAAACCTAACACAATTTCCCAAAAAAATTTATACTCTAAAAACACAATTACCCAAAAAAATCATAATTTATCCAAACGTATCATAACTTATCATAAATTATCCATCCAAACCTGAAAATAACCTAACCAAAGAACAGAGCCTAAAAATAAAAAGATGAATAAGTCTAAATCTTATTAAAAATAACAATAAAAATCTAAAACATATATACTTGGTAAAATTAAGTTATTTTATTTTAAATATTCTGGCCTCATTCTAGTATTAAAGTTCAAAACACAAACAAATTTTTTGAGATTCAGGCACGGTTATTTTATACGATTGGCTGCGGTATGACGCGGTGCGATGTAGTAGAATTGTAGTGGGTGTGGTGGAATTGTGATGAATTATGGTGGGTTGTGATAAGTTGTGATGAGTTTTGTTTTTAATAATTGTAAATTGTGTTGGTAAATGTGAAAATGTAATTGAAAAAAATGAGATGAAAAAGTAATTGGAAAAAGTTTATTATAGTGAATTGTAGTAAAGTGCGGTATGTTGTGGCACCACAGCCAGCCAGTCACATTAAAAAAAATAGGGCCTTAAACCTTAAAAAGTTAAAAGAGTAGGACTAGTACTATTTCTTTCCCTTTTTAATAAAAAAAAATATAAATGACAAATGAATCCCAAAGGCATAATGTTGTACGGATGTAGGGAGGTTCTGTTGTACTAATAAATGCCTCCATGGGTATAATTAATTTTAATTTTTGATTTGATTTGATATTCTCCGTCTCTTAATGAGTATTAATTTTTCTAACTACCTTATCCCTTTTTATTTGTCAATTTTGAATTTTCAATAATTAAAATACATATATTACCTTTAATTAATGAATGAGATTTTTAATTTACCTAAATTCTCTTAATTCTTCTCTTCTTTAATGAGAGGTATATTTGTCCATACATAATTTTTTCATTCTATTTTCACGATACATTAGTTTTGTAAAGTTAATTCTTTGACACTTAAAAATGGACCGAGTGAGTACTTTAATGATGGATCCATAGCTCCAATTCAGAATGATTTGTCAACAACTTAATTGGAAAAAGCAGGTTTTAACCACAAGCGCAGCGCAAAACAACACAGCCGCTGTTTTTCTGAAAACCAGTGTGTTTTGCATTTCCACATCACGACAACAACCCCATCAACACAAACTTTTCCATTCAATTTCTAAAAACACGTATTTCTCTTGCATGGGTTTACCTAAAATAAAGTTTTTTTTCCAAACAAAAAAAATGAATCGTGCATTTAATATAATTAATGTCATATTTTCCATCTTAATTTCAATATAAGTCATTCTTTGTTCCATCAAAAAAATATATGTCATTATTTCCCTAAATTGAAGCAATGAAATAATACGTTCTGTTTTGATACTCCCTCTGTTTCATATTTAATTGTCCACAATATTTTTCTAATAAAAATTTCTTATATTATATTTTATTAAAAACTTAGTAAATTACAACACATATTATATTCTTATGATATAGCATTCTTTTTATTATGAATCTAATAATATGATGATAGTATTTCTCTATAGTACTCGATCCCTCCGTTAGTCCGTTCCATATTAATTGACATATTTAAAATTTTTCACATATCAAGGTTTAATTGAAAAAATTACCCACATAATTAAATAATATTATTTTTTAAGGTATTTTTTCGAATATCAAGATGCAGGTACTGAGAGTATGTGAGTAGCAGTAACGTAATTATTAAAGTTAAAATAATTAAATTAGGTATTTAAAAATGAAAAGTGATGATTATTTTGAAAAAAAAGTTAATTTAAAAGTCAATTAGTATGAAATGAAGGGAGAAAAACACTATATGTATCGAGAAATTAATAAGATGGAAGGAATATCTTCGTGCTCATCCAAAGATAAAAGAGCAAATAAACAATGACGAATGGATTAAAGTATAAAAACATGTCAATATCAATGTACCATAGATCAAATCCTATGGAAAGGATAAAACATGTTGTACTACATATATGTATATATACATGTGCCAAAATGTGGTATTATCATGTCATTCATTTTGTAAAATGGAAATATTCTCTCAATGAATATATAGCTACTTTGAGGTTTTTTTCCCAATCAAATGAGATTTTTATAGCCTGTAGATTGCTCTCTAGACACTACTATGTGTGCCACTACTGTGGTATTATCATGAGGTAAAGTAGAAATATTCTCCCTCAATGACTTAACTTTAGATATATACTTTAAGTTTTCCCAAATGGGACTTTATAGATTGCTCATTACTATATGTCCTTGAATTGATTTATCCTTCTGTTGAATTAATTTTTGTCCTTATTTATGAAAAATGTTTTAGTAAATATCTTGACTAGACAAAATGTGATTGAATTGGAGATAAAAATGGTAGGTCAGAAGATGACGTACAATCACATTAAAAAATAAATTTTAACCGTTCACCTTTACCTAAAAGAAGATAAAATTTATTCAGTTGAAAAATAAACTTTATGTAATATCTAGGATGGAAAAATTATAACTAAAACCAGAGTTTATATACCACAAATAAATGGGACTAATTGTGAAGAAATAACTTGACTAAAAGTTAAGTTGATGATTGAAAGATAAGTATATATGATTTTTATTATCTTAATGTAATCCTTATGCAGAAGTCTTTTAAGTATGAAATGTGAATATTAAAAAAATTTCTTTGGTGTTGAGATTTAAACTCGAGATATCTCAATTAAAAAGGTTCTAACAGATAACATATATAAAAACCATAAAAACTAATAGCACAAAACAATAGTTGAAATTGCATGAATTTACTCTAAAACAACCTATTAGGATGCCATGATGGTAGCTATTTTTCTTTCCTTCATATGCCATTATTTGTTAAACTTATTTTCCCAAACTTTTGCAAAGATAACAAACAATAACACATTACTATTAGTTTCGACCAAAAGCTCCTACCTAGACTCTCATACAATTCCTATCTCTTTTTTTTTTTTATAACCAATTCAAGATGAAGGTGAATCATTCAAATTGAACCACTGTTTTAAAAATATCATAGACTTTAGTGATATAAGTATTGGAAGGATGAATCCAAATTAAAAGGCTTGATTGATAGTCTTGTTTATATCTATACAATGAGACTTACAAATTATGTGAATTGATTCCATGACATTCAACATAAAAGATCATCGTAATGCTTCATCACTAATAAGCAACGTACTAGCTCTTTGAGACTTCATTTTACACATGCAGTGACAACGATATCAACTTCAGGCCATTTTTTTTTTTATGGAATCACATCGGCTACCGTACTTATCGACTATCGCAATTTATCACACTATTCACAAAGTACTGCATTTTATTAGATTAAGCATACCATACTTTATCACAATCACCATAATTTTATCACAACCTACTATATCGTACCAAAACATATCACACTTTTCCTAATTTATCATAACATATCATTTCTACATTTTACCCGCCAAAGAAAATTACATAAAATGACATGACCTATATGAATCTCACTTTAATCAAACTTAAGCATATTGATACCTCCATCCCTAATTATTTATCATTATAACTATTTTTACAAACGAAACTAATAAATATAGTGGAGCAGAACCTTTACACATTGCCAAAATACCTTTAAAAATTCTAAATGACCCACAAAGATGTATGTAGGTAGACCTGTTTAGTGGGCCGGGGACCCGCCCGGCCCGAAAAAGTGCGGGTCAAGGCCACAATTTTAGACGGTGATCCGACCCGGCCCGAAAAGTCGGGGCCCCGAAGCATGGTCGGGCCGGGCTTGGGCCAAGGGTATGTGACCCGACCCGGCCCGATGACCCGACTAAATGCATTAACTTTCTTTAAAAAAAAATCCTAAATTATGTTTTATTTTTTGTGACCCGACCCGGCCCGGCCCGACGACTTATATAAACACATTAACTTTATAAAAAAAAACCCTAGATTAGGTTCTACTTTTTGTGACTCGGCCCGACCCGACCCGATGACCCAACTAAATACGTAAATTAAATGCGTAAATTTTTACTTTTTTTATATATTAAAAATTTATATTATATAGTTGTCGGCCCGTTGACTCCGCGTGTGGCCGGGGTCGTGGGCGAGCAGTTACTTGGCCGAAGAGGCGGTCGGGCTCGGTAAACCAGTCGTAAACTTCGACTGACCGATCGACGCGACCCGGCCCGACCCGACCGTTGAACAAATGTTTATACAATCCAAAATGCATGGTACTCCCTCTAAAATATTTGTCCCCTTTGATTTAGCACGTATTTTAAGAAAAATCAACAAATTAACCTCAATTAGCAATAAAAAAATTAATAATACCCTTAATTTTGAATTCAAAACTACTATATATACTTTTCCCTCGTATATTTAAATATTTCTAAAATTCAAATTAAGAGTATTTTAGTAATTTTAATAAAATAAAAGTTTCCATTTTAAGAAAGTATACATAATTTTGGGACATTCAAAAAAGAACCAAGGGACAAATAATTTGGGACAGATGGAGTAACTAATTATACCTCGGCAAATCACGAACCTCCATACTCCAATCCCTACTAACACAGTCATATTCATACTCGTTTCATATTTCATAGCAAGGTGGGGAGGTGGGACCCACAAGGAAGAAGATACATTGCCAGCTCAGTCATCCCTCATCACGCTGGCAAACCCCAGGGCTGCCCAATCAGACACACCAACCAAAAGAGGCCCACGGCAAAGCGCGGTCAAAAATTCGGGTCTGGATAAATTCAAAACCAATAAACAATAACAAATTTTAGGAAAAATATGGTTGAGTCAAATTTGGGCCATGTTCTTATCCATGGACCATGGTAGTATTATTAGAGTTTATCACAGTATCTACAAACTGCTATATCTTACCATATCATATTATACTTTACCGCAATAATCATACTTTTTTTTCTACTTTTTATTTTTCTCTTTCCTCACCTTTCACGCTAATCATTCTTAATATACGACACTTTCCATAATTTTACCATACCATACCATTTCCGCATTTTATCTACTGTAGGAAATAATATAGCCTTGGTCAATGTCAAAATTCAGAAAAAAAATTTGATCTCTGGGCTCGATTTATTTCGAATCGGACTGGATCGAATAATTTGTTAAATTCAGATTCAGACAATATAAAAAATAGAACATTTTACCTGAATTTTTAATCAATTCAATCAATATCAAAATTAAATTCAGATCAAGCTGAATTATCGAACAAATTCGAATATTCAATTCAGACAAAATTTTGCGACCCTACCCAATACTCTTCAATTCAATGACCCACGTGTCAATCACCAACCTACACGTGGGAGCTCTCTACGTGGTGCTCTCTCATTGGTCACACCCTGATGACTCAAAGTAAAAAGTCCCCATGTGAGTATGTGACTATGGGAGCGTGTGAATGACCATGACCGAGCTAACTAGGTCTTTCGTTTGTGTGACGTCATACCTGGGCCCCGCTGATTACATCTGGTCCGTCGGATGAGTCAGGGAAACGGACGGCGACGCGCGTCCCACGGAGTGCTGGATGTAGAAAAGGTCTTAGCTGACGAGGCTACATCTACCCTCCTTTTTCCGTTTCTTTTTTTTTTAAAATTTAATCCTATATGTTAAACATTTTTTTATTTTCCTCCCCCCATTTTGGACTGGTAGTATATACTTTTTTGAAATACTAGTAGCTAACATATTTTTTTAAAAGAATATTTTCATTAATGTATCTTTCAATTATAAAATTTATGATAAACAGTGTTACATTCGGTTATTTTATGAGACGAGATTTTGGAAAATTGGTATTGGTTTTTATACCCTTTCGAGTGAGGATGTTTATACGTGTTCTTTTTGTGATGTTGTTATTCATGTTATCGTATGGTTCTAGTTCACTTGTTAAGTGGACTTTTTTGGGACATACATGAATTTAGTTACTGGTCTTTCTACTTATTTCGTTCTTATGGTTTTTCGCGCGATCTTGCCAACTAGTGTTTGAAAAGGGTGTTGTTTTACTGTGGTATCCAATAGTTTGTTTTGTGCATTAAAATTTGTCTCTTCTTACACTTCTATGTATGAGAGGAGAATTTCTATCTTCGAATCCCACAACCACATGCCATGCATAAATGAGACTAACCGAGTTTTATCTTTGTCGTTGTTATTATTGTTAAATAAACTATGAATAAAAGTTTCACAATCCTTCATATTTTTCTAAACCAAAATCAAATCAACACTTCAAAATTGTGTTGCAAACGTAAAGATGGTGAATGTAGTAGTGTCACTAGTAGCATTAGTAAAATTTTATCTGAACCGAAAATCTGAATTTGTCCAATATGGAAAAAATAGATTTTGTTTGAACTTGACCTTGTCATTGACCGAATATTCAAATGCGACGTTTTTTTATGTTGCTCAAACTCCATTTTGACTCGAATTTAGTTTTGTATAAATGTCTGACCGAAAAAATTCGAACATCAATCTTAATTGAAATTTCAAAACCAACCAAGTTTGACCGACTCAAATTTACTTGGTCCTGAAATTTTACCAACCCTAATTAATATTTTACCAAGGAAAAAAAATAAATAGAGGGGGAGTGGGGTCAAACCGACAGGGTGACGTGTCCGAAACATCCGCGGTCTACTACGCAACCCAGAGCTGTGGGGGCCCAGGTTGACGTGGACCAGAAGCAAATGTTAGACAAAAAAAAAAAAAAAAAGGTGAGGTTGCCACCTTTCCTCATCAGATCTCACAGATCTTGAAATAAGGGAATCTTTCTCAAATCTCAACTCACTTTCCATCTGTACCCTCGTAAGTTCGAAGTATTTACGGGCATGTCCTATATCGTACAATTCGCAGCCGCTTTATTTGACTAGATACGTGGCCCTATTAACGGCCCATTGGTCTGTCAGATCATATCAGATCAGATCAGATCGACCCAATACGAACTGCTATTTATGATTGAACAGTTCCAGTGGGCCTTATGTTGGGCCCTTCCATGTGTTGCCATCTGAGCCCAATGGACAGCCTTATAGGCTTTATCTTAATAAAGGGTAAAATATACACCAACATAATCTTATCCCAGGTATATATTTACGATCCGGTTTGGTAAAATTAACGGTTTAAATAGTACATAACGGTTTAAATGATGTGTATTGGGTATAGTTCAATTCAGTGATTAGTGGATTGTTGTTCAGATAAGTATTTGGGAGAAATGTATTCAGTAAATTTAGCTAATTAGTGTCAACCGACATAAAAGAATATAAATAATTTTCAAAGATTAAATTTTAAAATGATACTTTTTGACAAAAAAATGAAAAACTCTCCAGACGCTGCTTGAAACACAAACATTACTTGAAATGTTGACTTGCCAAATATTAATATTTGTCCAAAAAATTTTGACTTAGTGAAAACGCTAAATAATATAACAGGTGTTATTGTTGAACACAATATGTTGATTGTCAAACGAATTAAAAAGTCGAGTACTTGAAAATTAACTTCATGTACCCTTGGAATGGGGAGAATTCTTAAGATAGAGAGCTGGTTGGATAAAGATAACTAATATAGAGCTACATGACTTGATAAAAGTGTGGATGACACCAGCTAAATTTTAGATCTCTCAAGCTGTGATTGCGTAACTCTTTGTTGTCACACTCAGACTTTAATATAAATGTTTTTGTGTTCAACTACCGGTGATTTTCCTTGTAGCATCTATTTAGACATAATAAAAGTGACAACTGACATGACTTGAATGATTTAAATATTGATCAAATTGATACGGAAAAGGCCGAAATAGAAAGTAGATGTTAGATGTGAATTGCACAACTTACACTAACTCTCCGTAACAAAGTTATTGGACTATAAGGTCAACTAGGAGCGAAGGTGACATGAGTTGATCCAAAGTTGAGTCTAATTCGAATCGAATCTTGTTGGATTGAATGTAAGTAAGTAAAGTAACGATCAATCAAAAATTAATCGGATTGAAACCAAATTGAATTGACCTAATTATTAAAATCTCGATCCTGGTCTACGATTCTATAATTTTATGATCCAAAATCCTTGATTCGATTCTATTATCTACATTCAAATTCATAATTCTTCGTGAATTAATTCTGATCCTAACTACCTCATGGATCCGAGTTAGAGCTCCGATTCTAACAACTTTGCATAAAACTAAGATCACAAACTGAGATGACAAATATAATTTGTGTACTTTGCATAAGGTATTGATATGTACGTGAATCATGAGTAGGACGTGATTATGTATATTTCAACCATCTAATCGTGATTATGTATATTTCAACCATCTAATCATCAGATTTCATGTAGATTGACTTGCCTGTATAAACAAAATTAAATCATCAAATGTGTTTCATACTTTCATCATTATTAGGCCCTGTTCTTTTCTGCGGTTGGCAAACTGCGGTATGTTACAACTCACCACACTTTACCACAAATCATTACTTTTCTCTCTCCTCACTTTTCTCCTCTACTTTTTACATTCTCTCTCCTCACTTACCCCACATACCAACAACCTACCACAATTCCACCACACCCACAACAATTCCACCACACCTCACCACACCATTCCGCAAAATACTGCAGAAAAGAACAGGGCCTTAATATACGTAAAAGCTAGGGATGGCGATGGGTGGGGTTCGGGGCGGGTAGAGCCGTACCCGTATCCGTACCCGTTTTTAAAATCACTATCCTTACCCTTACCCGTATTTAGCGGGTGCTAAATATTTGTACCCTTACCCGTATCCACCGGGTATGCGGGTACAACGGGTATTATGCGGGTTTACATAAAGATTAAATTTTACCACCCATTTTATACCCATATGCACAAATTACCGGGTTGTATTCGGTTATTTAACCACTTTTTCAAGTTTTTGGGACTATATGATTTCTGTTGATTCTGGCGCACTATGCAGCTCATCGTTGATTTTGGCCCCAGGCGGCAAGATCTGTTGATTCTAGGCAACCTATATGTGGGTGGCAATCAGGGCAGCAACTGAGCAACATGTTGCTGTTTTTGGGCATTCGATAAATCCTATTGGATGTTGTACTCAATGCTCAAAAATATTTGTTTTAAATTTTACATCAATAGAGGATGAAGAGGACATGCTCTGTTCCAAGTTTTTTTTTTTTTTTTTTTTTTTTTTTTTTTTAACCAAACACAATCACACAAATTTTAGGTAAAACCTCAAACATTTGGCCTTAAACATACAATATATAAGCAAACTGAATTTTTTTTAAAAGTATTTCAAAGTATTTGCAGGGCGGGTCGGGGCGGGTACCCACCGGGTACTACCCTCTACCCGTACCCGTACCCGTACCCTTATCTGACCCGTACCCGCATTTTTTAAAAAATTGTACCCTTACCCGCTTTTTGCGGGGCGGGTTGAGGCGGGTACCCGCGTGTACGAGTTTTATTGCCATCCCTAGTAAAAGCTAAGAATGGAAGACTTATTAATATTATTTTTTTTACTTGTTAGTGGAAGTTCTCAAGAAAGATTAGCAACGTAAGTAAGCATTAATTTTTTAAATTAGGCCAAGTCATTACTCATTAATCACTCACTTTCACTAAACTGGAGTACTCTTTTCTTAATTTCACTGACACTATAGAAAAAACAAGTTGATTTTTCCTATTATTAATATAAAGGCATATTTATTTTAGTTTCTTTTGACCGAGGCCCGGTTCTTTGGGTGAGTTACTTTCAGGTTAGGATAGTTAGGTTTGAATAAGTTATGATAAATTATGGTGTTTTTTTTGAAAATTGTGTTTTTAGAGTGAATGTTTTTTTGGGGATTGTGTTAGGTTAGATATATTAGGATAATCTAGTTAGGAGAGTTAGAACCAAACAGGGCCTGAAATTATTCTTAATTTTTCTGAATTTATTCTTAATTTTTATTTTAATAAATGTATTTGTGAGACATATTTAAGATTTCAATTTTCTAAACTTACTTTAAACTAGACTTAATTTCTAACAAAAAGTATGATAAACCAGCCATGCATGTGTCATACATACAAATACTAAATGATGCGTTTAGTAGTTTTCCGAGAAAGATTTTCCCTAATCCATTGGGGAACTTTTTACTGAGATTGTGAGGGGAAATAATAGACCCCACAATAAAACTTTCCTATATATTATTCAGAAACAAACATGAAATTTGTTTTTAACCAAACGGCCCATAGCATATTGCCACATATAAGTAATAACTGATCTCATGATCGAATCTAACCAACATATTTAGGTCATTTTGAATACTAAAGTGATCCACAAAGAAAACTTTGAAGGCATGCAAAGAAATGGACCATGCTCACTACATCATTTGTTTGTACACATGCATAAAAGTGTCTTGGACCATATAGTTTTAGATGTGATCATGTGAGTATGTGACATTAAAAAAATATATAAATATAAAAAACTAAAAATCAACTGATATTTATCTCCATATTTGAGATATTCAAAAATTAAATTTTCTAAATTTTACTTCAAATTGGACTTAACTTTTGATAAAAAGTCTGATAAACCAGCCATGTGTTATATATGTGAGCACTTAACTTATTTTCACATAAAGGTAATAATTGATCGAATGATCAAATTTATCCAACATATTTAGCATCATTTTAAATGCTAAAGTGATCCACACAAAAATTTTTGAAGGCGTGCGAAGAAATGGACCATGCTCACTACATTATTGGTTTGTACTTTGTACACATAAAAATATCTTGGACCATACAATTTTAGACGTGACATAAAAAATGTATAAATATAAATATTGAGTGATATTTGTCTCCATGCATTTTCCCCTTAATAATGAGTAGGATTTGTATTTTTAACTTACAATATATCTTTATCATTTCGTCCAAATTAGTATCTCGCTAGAAAAAAAAATTCTTATTCTTTTGATGTATTTTAGGATAGAATTATATGGTGGGTTTACTTTAGAATAATTAATCACAATGTTAGGCAATGATTAGCAATGATAATGCATCTTGGATGATTAACAAATTAGCAAACTACCAAGTTTGAGAGAGAAAATAGGAGACACCCTTGGGACCTTTGATAGAAAAACTATACAATAAAAATTGGACAAAAATAATTAATCATCATAATTACCAAATATTTATTGCAATAATAATAGTAATTATAATAACTATGAATTATTTGCCTAAATTTTGTTGAAAAAGTAGAAAAATCCAACCAAAAAAATCCAGCAAAAAAGCAATCATTCATAATGCAAGAAATCCATGATATATATGTCCTTTAATTAATTATTGTCCTCCAATACCCAAAATAAGATACAAAAAGATAGTCCCAAGGGTTGTCCTTTCCATATTTGGGTGTTGCTATATATATATGTCCACCCTCTCTACCTTCATAACCTTTGTTTCATTGTATTGGTGTAGCCTTAGATTTTCTAGTTGCTTGCATAAATTTTTTTGGGGTAGTTTTAGTGTAATGGGGCGGTTTCCGATGGTGGTTTTGGTGGTGATAGTGGCATCGGTAATGGTTTTTGGGTGCTTATGCGAAGGTAAATGTGAGATAGAGGGTATATTCAACTTCGGGGACTCGAATACTGATACAGGAGGGTTCTTTGCAGCATTCCCTGCTGAGAAGCCGCCTTTTGGCATGACGTATTTTAAGAGACCAGTTGGGAGAGCATCTGATGGTCGAGTCATTGTGGATTTTTTAGGTATGTCGTGTTTTTTTACTATTTACTCTTGAAGTAAAACTCTTCGCATGCAGTGATGTGTATTGATGTAAGCTATTACTGTCAAACAATTGTTTAGTTTGAAAAAGATTCGGGCTTGACCATAGATTTTCATATCGAACTTTAACATCGTTCTATTTTTTCTGGATATGTATGCAATATTTTTTTCCTTTTGTTGGCCAAACCCGAATTCAGCTCGTCCAAATTTGTTTGATCTGGAATAAAGCCAAAGAAATCGCGCATTAAACATCAATTTTTTGTTCGATATCCTATTCATTCAGATACAAAATGACCCGAACCCAGATTTTTAACAGCGATCTCATCGGACATGTAAACCGTGGGACCAACAATGAAAGTTTCTAATGACTTGTTTGGATGTTTGTTCAGCTCAAGCAATTGGGATACCATTTCTAAGCCCATATTTGAAGGCAGTAGGGGCAGATTTCACCCATGGGGCAAACTACGCAACAGCAGCATCCACTGTTAGACTGCCAAACACGTCCTTATTTGTGACTGGAGTCAGTCCTTTTTCTCTGTCCATTCAACTCAACCAGATGAAGCAATTCCAATCTGATGTCTTTGATCTCCATTCTCTTGCATCATCATCGTCCATCAAAGGTACATCTCCACCCTATAACATCCTATGATGCCCCCTTATTTTGTTCGGGCCCACTGTTACGGGTCTATGCAAATTCAGACGTAGACAGTCTTATCTCATCAAATAGGGTTTTCGGTGCTAAATAATCCAGACTATAGGGCTTGTGATTAAAAATTATCAAACTGACTTTTTGGTCATCAGTAGGTTGAACTTTTATCTTTCCAGACTAAGCCAACACCGAATTCCGACAGCGGAAAACTAACGTGGCATCGATCCTGCGTGCTTAATAATGAAAAAGTGATGCCAACTCATCGATCCTCAGCAAGAGGTATCAATGCCACGCTAGTTTTCCTCTACCGATATTTGGTGCCAGCTTAGTTTGAGAAAATATAATAAAAGTTCAACCTACTGGTTGCAAAAAAGTCTATTTGAATTATTTTCAATCACTAGCCTGATAGTACGGATTATTTGACGCAAAAACTGTATCAAGTAGCTGTGCTTAAGGTACAAATTTAACTTATTAACAGAGTTGGCAAAACCTTGTTCGACTCGAATACCTAAATTTTTCTAATCCAACAAGTATAATTTTTTGACCGAATTTTGCCATTAGGCGATTTGACCGAAATTCACATAATCTTACAACAATTGACCTGGCTCGAATTAATAACGGATATCGATTTTGGTCTAAAATTTGAAACAGTTCAATATAACTGACCCAAATTTAACCCGAACCGAAGTTTTTATCTATTCCACTTCTTAACATGTGACAACCTTTCTTTCTTGCAGTGGCAACACCTCTTCCACAAGGGAGCATATTCAAGAAAGCATTATACACATTCTATATAGGCCAAAATGACTTCAGTGGCAATTTAGCAGCCCTAGGCATTGGTGGGGTCAAGCAGTTCCTCCCCTAAGTTATATCTCAAATCACTTCCACAATCAAGGTAAGCCCATTTAAATTCCCACCCTTATTGGGCCTAGGCCCAAAAATACTGTATTTGGGTCTCCACACAAGGCCCATTTATCTTCCACCTTTATTGGGCCTAAGCCCAAAACTACTGTACTTGGGCCCATCTACACAAGGCCCATTTACCTCTCACCCTCATTGAGCCAAGGCCCAAAACTACTATATTTGGGCTTCTACACAAGGCCATTCAACTTCCATTCTTATTGGGCCTAGGCCAAATATAGTAGTTGGGCCTTGCCTTTACACAAGCCCCATTAGCCTAGTGTTAGACAAAATTTTGTTAGACTCAGAACAAATCCGGTCTGGTCCAAACCCTAATTTGACATTGACCGATTGGATCGAATATTTGGACCCGATAATCTCTCTTTTTTCTACTAGCCAAACCTGATTTTGACCTGAGTTGGCTCAGCCCAAATTGTTCGACCCAAAAAAACTGGGTCCAAACATCAATTTCACGTCCGAATTTAGAGAGTTGACCGAATTTGACTGACCCTGATTTTTGCAAGCGCTGCATGGACACATTAGATTGGACCCTTGGTTTAAAGAGTTGAAATTTCAACAGGATCTATACAACATTGTTGGAGGGAGGACATTCTGGGTCCTAAATCTGGCACCCATTGGTTGCTACCCTGCATTCCTGGTGGAGCTACCTCATTTGATCTCGGACCTCGACGAGTTTGGGTGTATGATCTCCTACAATAATCTTGTGCTCGACTACAATAACATGCTCAAGGAGGCTGTCCGACAAACCCGAGCAGCTCTTCCTGATGCTTACGTTATCTATGTGGATACGCATTCTGTCTTGCTTGATCTATTTCGACATCCCACCTCTTATGGTATGATACATTGTGAGCCTGTTCTTTTTTGTTTGTTGTTGTCAACTGAACTTATCTAAACTTGTTACAGAAAAATATGATTAAAAAACAAGGGTTATACTATGCATATGGCTCGTTTTCTTCATATATATTCTCATAATATTTTTGATAATTTTTATGGTCATATTAGGGTTTAGTGGTCGATCTATGACAAGCTAGGGAATCAGTGATCCATATGGCAATATTTTTATCAATATAGGATTAAAATCAGGATACTAGATTTGTACGTGTCTACGAAGGAAGTCTAGTTATAGACAAGTCGTATATTTTCTGACATCCCACCTCTTATAGTATGATGTAATATGAGTATTTTCTCTTTAGCTTGTTCTAGCCCGAACTTATCTTAACTTACTATATAAAAGAAAATATTAAGGTCCAAGAACACGGGTTATGCCATGCATCTATCTAGGCTTTCTTCATATTCTCATCATTTTATAACTTTTTATTGGAACATTTTGTGGCCATTTCCAAGAGCAAGGTTATACTATACATATTATCTAGGCTCTCATCATTTTTCAATACCTTATATGGTCGGGTTTAGTAGTTTATGACAAATTAGTATGCAGCGAATTGTTGATCCTTATGACAATCTGTGTCAATATTAAGTCAAAATCAAGATACTAGTTTTGCACGTGTTACTATGAAGGAAGTCTAGTTACAGACGAACTATGTCTTCTATTACTTTCCTTACAAAACGTGGAATATAATTTGCAGGTTTGCAGTACGGAACAAAAGCTTGTTGTGGACAAGGTGGAGGAGCATACAACTTCAACCCTCAAGTATTTTGTGGGAACACAAAGATAATAAATGGAAGCACATTGACAGCAACAGCTTGTGAAGATCCAAGCAAGTATGTAAGCTGGGATGGAATCCATGCTACTGAGATAACTAATAAGCTTGTCACCTTAGCCATTCTCAATGGCTCCATCTTCGATCCTCCTTACCCTCTTAGCCATCTGTGCGATCTTAACCCTATAGGGTGATCGAACCAAACCCTAACCTGATGTAATCACTCCTAGATTAGTATTGAGTTAGGAGTTTCATTATGAGTTAATTAATTATGACCAAATTGTGTTTTAGTGATCAATGATTTGTATTTATGAAGGTTCATTTGGTGCAAATATAACTATCCAAGCATCGTGCACAAGTGGAACACTTAGCTAACTCGTTGTCTTCAAAATTTGCATACATTTTGTTTGTTGGTATACCACAGTACAGTTGGTACCAAGTGAGATGAGAGCTCATCGTATCAAAATTTGCATACATGGTACAACAAGGTTACAAGAATACAACTATGAGAACAAGTGTAGGATGATTGATTAGGGGATGGGATCATTCTCAAGGTTGATAGCTTGAGTTCTAGTCATGGAAGCCCAGGGTAACCGACTATTCCCAATCCATCTTGAATCAAGAGAGGCATCCTTCTCCGATTTCTTCTCCATTCTCTCAAGCTTCCTCAAAGCTAATGCTCTATAACCAAATACACATACTAAGACCGCGAGAAGAAAACAAGCTACCCCAGATGAAATTCCGACTATCCACCATGTCCAAGGCCACAACTTCCTCCTCCTCGCTTTCTTAGGAATAGCTGATGCCACCGGAGCCGGTCCTGGTGCTGGTCCTAGTGTTGGTGCTGGTGCTGGTGCTGGTGCTGGTGACAATGCGGTGCTATTAGCCACCGGAATGGCTAAAGCGAAATGCCCCAGGGCTCGAGCCAAGCAAACATTATGGCTTTTCATATCACTAAGCTCAACTAGCCCACTAGATGGCTCAAACCACACACACTTCACAAGGGTACTCAAGTTTCTCCCCTTGGGAACTTGATCATCAAACCTAACCCTAATGGGGTCACCCATGGGGGCTATATTAACTCTTTTAGGGCTCGTCGTTACGTTGACATTCGAAGCATCATAGATGGCCAAACCAACAACCGCGGTGAGGAGGTTGAATCCAGGCAAGACATACACATGAGATGAGAAATTTCCCAAGTTTTCATACATGATTTCTAGTCTCTTGACATAAGGCATTGTGATGATCCTAGGGGGGATTTCAAAGGACCCAAAGTTTGCTCCTCTAACCCACAATGTGCTACTCCTTAACCTCAAAATTGAAACTTTCATGCCTGTGAGATTTTGTGGGAGGGAAACATCATATGAAACATCAGTATAGAACCTGTTTGGTATTGATTTAGAGGATAGATTATGGAGGTAATCATCTAGGGAATTAGGGCTAATGTGGGTAGTTTTGTTTGTGGTTAAGGAAAGTGATGTTGGTGAAGATGATAAGCTTAAGATCATGATTACCCAGATGAAAGAAATGACACCCATTAATCTTTAGGACTTACACTTTTGAAAATCTTCAGAAAGTTGCCATCTTTGCCCAGAAATTCTCTGTTTTTGATGAGATTATTCATGGGATTAGTGAATTTGATGATGATGATTAGGAGATTTGGGATGAAACCCAGTTGAGAGAAGCTTGATTTGGAGTGGAAAGATTGGAAGTTGTGATGAAAAAATGGAAACTGTTGGCTATAAACAAGGGGGGAAATGGATGAAATTTTGACAAATGGGCATTGGAATTTTAGTTCAAACTTTATCAAAAAAGAAAACCTAAGTTATAATTACTTAATTAATTAATGTTTGAAGTAGGGAAAAAAAGGGGATGATAGACTGGCAAAAGCAGAAGGGTTTGGTGTCTTATCCTTGACTCTTTGCGAGGAATTAGGGGTTAATTTACAATTCAAGGACCAACTTTTTTCAAAAATAAAAAATAAAGAAATGTTTTGATCTGGCAAATTGGAATATTTTTGAAGTTGTTCTTGACTATTAACTTTGTTGTTCACATTACTCTTGATGGATTTTGGATACATGCAATGAGAAAAAGAAGAATAATGTGAACTTGTTTGGTGGGTTGGAGAAAATGGTGTTTTATTAGGCTTATATTGCTTTCTTATTTAGTCTAGTGGGCTTAGATTTTATAAAGGATTCAATAAATAGGTTAATCTAGCAATATAAAGAAATAAAAAGCTTGTTTTCATGTCCATGGTGTGTTACTTTTGTAAATACAACTTCTAATCTTTCATGATTCTTCTTTGATGCAATTTCCTTTAATTTGGTCCCATTTGGTTGCTTTATGTATATGAGCTATGAAGGGACAAACCTGTTTGCAAAAATCTTAGAACCCAACTAAAGAATGACATAGAAAAATCAAATTAATCAACTCAATGTTCTATAGAAAAGATCAACTCGGAGCTTACAATCAAAGATCAAATAGGTAAAGGATAGAGTTTTCAAAGGGAACTTAGAGAACTATAACATTTTTTACTTTTGTTAACATTGAGCCACCCACTTGTATTAGGAGCATATGAAGATCCTACAACCTCACATAATCAGGAGAATTCGGGGATCCAAAGGAAGAATATTTCCGAGCTAACTAAAGCTTGTGATCTCGACACGATATTCATTTGAAGTTCTTACCAACTTGAACACTCAATCCCATACTCGATTGTTGCATCCACTATTTACTAAAATTGATTCTACTTTTAGTGGCTTTTGACCTAAAGGTCGCATACTTGATTTTAATAAGGATCTCTTTATGACAATTAGATATATTTATCCTTAGTTAGACATGACAATTTGGTCATTCTGGTCGGGTTCAGGTTGGACCACTTGGGTTGAATAAGTTCAGGTTTGATTGGTTGGCTTGGGTCATTTTTGGGCCACGTCAATTTCAATCACTTGATTTTTTGTCAAATAACATTCCGACCGACTCTTTTTTTTTTTTATTTTTTTATGTGAGCATATCCTAGCATTGCATGAGGCTACTTCAAAATTCTATGAACTTTCTTCCCCTTTTATTTCCCTTCTCTTAAAATGTTGTTAAGAGCTTTTTCCTCCATAAAATAAGGCAACTTTAATTCCATTGATCAAGAACATAAATCAAAGAGATAGGGAATCAACCAATCAGGGCTCATTATCATTCCACGTGTCATCCATGGAATTACCCACCATAACAAGCAGAAAAAATATCCCTAGGATAAGCTACGAATGGTCAGAAAACCAAACGGAAAACCCCCAAATTTTGAGTGGAACATCAAATCAAATTCCAAACAAAAACTCCACGAAAATTCTCTCATTCAATTGCAGTCGCAGAGTTTCTGGGTCGAGCAAAGACAGCCTGGTTAAAGGCTTGAAGAAGAAGGAGGAGAAGAAGAAATGGCTGCGACTTATGCTGGAGCTACATCGTCGTCTTCAATGGCGGCCGCCACTATTGGGTTGCTGCCACGTGTCCCCACCTGCCAAGCTACCCGGTTTCTGGCCATGCCTTGCCTCCCTCCTCGCTCCGCTGCTCCGTCATTGAGGGTTGAATGCAGGAGTTTTTCTGGTGTGTTTCTCTTAGACATTTTGTCGAACACTTGGTGGGCACTTTTTCTATGTGTTGTTGAATGGGTGTTCTTTGATATTGTATGTGGTTGATTATGTGTTTGTTGGATGTGAAATGTGGCATTTTGATCTGGGTTTTGTTTGGTTTGGCTCTTGGGTTAGTAGTTTCTGAGCTCCTTTGATTGGTGAAGTGGTTTATTGATCCCAAATTGGAGTAAAACCAATAAAAAAGGGCAAGGTAGAAGCTTAAAATGGAAACATTAGCTCTAAAACAAATTCATGGGTAGCTAAAACAATGAACATGAAGTTAAGTGGTTGACCCTTCCCTAATTTGGTAATGGGCACTGTCTCTATTCCTCAATATGTGTAGCTATGAATTATGAATATGGGCAATCAAATCTTGAAAACTTTGACTAGTAGTTTCATAGAAGTAGATGTGATTGTTTTTGAAACTCTGTTAATAGGAAATCATAGTGAAATTAGAATATTGATACGGTGGAAAGTTAAAAGTGACAGATATTGATGAATGTTGGCTAATGCGAGCACTTGCCATATTTGAACCTTAACTACACATTATTGAGTTACCAAACGTGTACATTAAATGGATAGAGAAAGGAAAATTGTTTATGATGTGTGAAACCAAGCTATCATCAGTTGACATGGATTCATTGTCACTTTCAATGGTGAGTAAGAACAGAAGCTGGAGTGATAGGAACTGCCAGCTTTGATTACTGTTGTATTGACTATTGAACCTTAAATGTAGTGTGCATTAAAAAATGGAACTGATTTTGTATGGTTGAGAAATCTTCTTTAGTCAGTATTATTATTCCAGCTTTGCTTTGATGCATCCGGTGGACATGCTTGTGCTTTGCATGAGTAATGTCGTATTGGGCCAGGAGTTGTGGCTTGTCGTCCAAAACTTTCTACTGATTTGCATGAAATGAACTGATTCATGATGCGTGGAGTTGTGTTTACCCAGGACTTGTGATTTTCTCTAAAGATACTTTTATGTTAGATGGGTATAAACTTATGCTTACGCACCTTTAATGTGGTGGTTTAATTTGATTAGGTGGTCATGATTTGAATCCTATGTTATGTAACGTAGACTCTTCATTTTGCCTAAAGTATCCGTGTTGTACATTGTATGGTTATGGACACTCGACACTCCATATTTTGGACCAAAAATGCACAGATTTGTTAGATAAATGCCTAGTTGGACACGACACCTATGGCAGACTCTTGAGACTTTGACATGCGTAGATTGGATCAAATCCGTACTTTTTTTCGTTTGTACTTGTATGCGCTTCTATCACTAGATTAAAAGTTGGGAAGATTCCTACTATAGCTTGGAGATGTATGTGCTAAAATCCTTGATCCGGATGCTTGCGAATGCTCTCTTTCAGTCTCAGGTTATGCTTCTTAACCGGTTATATTTCCTCCGAACAGAGACAAGGAGATTTTCCTCATTTAAGGTGAAGGCCTCCTCAACCGAAGAGTCTGCTTTGGATACTAATGAACTCATTTCTGACCTGAAAGAGAAGGTATGCACTCCAAATCGTGTCCAGTTCATGATACTCTTCTATGACTGAATTATTGTTTTAATCCCTGCTTTGGGAAGTAAAAGAAAAATACATTCTTACCCGGAACCATTTGCAGTGGGACAAAGTGGAGAACAAGTCCACCGTACTTTTGTATGGAGGTGGAGCGATAGTAGCAGTTTGGCTCTCTTCAATCATCGTGGGTGCCATCAACTCGGTCCCTTTGGTAAGCAACCCTTCTTAGAGGAATCTACTAGTGACCCGGTCTAGGTTTGCTAATATTATACAGAATAGCATATCTCTAAATCTATGATTCCGATTATAATGACTCCTAGTTGATCATTTACTCGATCCCTCACGTGAGCCACACTCCTTAAGAGGAATCTACCGAAAAGAAAGATCACATGCCTCTGGTGAAGAGCAATAATCTAAGCGCATGTAGCAACTAAATTAGAGGGGTTAGACCTGGATTGTATGATATCGACTTTATACTGAATAGCGTGTATCTGGTTTACAATGACTCCTAATCGATCATAACTAGGATCCTAATTCTAACAAATTTGTTATTATACTACTGAATAACTCATCTTTATCTTTTACTGACATTTGTTTACGGTTTGTTCATCAGCTGCCGAAGATCATGGAATTGGTTGGGCTTGGATACTCAGGATGGTTTGTTTACCGATACCTTCTATTCAAGGTAAATCCACTTGTTCATTTTCTCCCGGCAGTGACATTGAGAGTAGCCTTGTTATTTCTGAAAAGATGATTCATCTTCGACTTTCTTTTAAACTGTTTTTCAGTCAAGTAGAAAGGAACTAGCAGAAGACATCGAATCTTTGAAGAAGAGGATTGCGGGAAGCGAATGAGTGCCACCCCATCTGCTCTTGTTACTGGCCGTAGTTCTTCGTGAGAGGATTCAGTTTGTACTCATGTTTGTATAATAGGCCGTAGAGATGCCCCCTGTATTCTTCATCTTGCCTTTGAAATTCAATGTTAGTATCGAAAATAATTATATAGCCATTCCCCTTCCCCGTGTTATTTTGCCTAAAGGTGGCTATAATCTAATGCCATTTTTGCTTCTTCACATTGTTCAGTTATCCTCATAGTTATTAAAAACCCGATCCTGATTTGCGATCCTACGATTATATGGTCCAAAATCGTTGATACGATTTTACTATTTACACACGATCCACGATCCTACATGGGTTAAATTCTGATGTTAATTTCCTCATAGTTTCGAGTTAGGATCTCGATTTTAACAATCTTGGTTATCCTACAATGGTGATGATCGAGGTTTAGGGGCCATCGGCAAGCGATATGCTTGACTCGATATGTGACACATAATAGTGAGTAGTGAGAAGTCTTTGACCTAATATCCTAAACCCGAGACTCTTTATTTTGTCCCATGAGCTTGTATTAGATACTCGACACTCAGATATGAGTATGGACACTTAACTTTTTACCAGAAGTACGCAATTTTTTCGAAAGAAATGACAAGTTTGATATAGGACCTGTGTCACCCTCCTAACACTTTTTTGGACATGGGTATGGTTGAGTCTAGCTAGCGCAGCTCAAAGTGGATACAATACCGAATCCTAAGAGTTTTTCTTTCCTATGCTGTCACCGTGGTCGTTGACACGTGACAATATTATGGCAACTCGATATCATGGTAGAGACGGCCCTGGTGTTGAGAAGCCACAGATTATGGGGACCTCAGACCTTTGCCCTTCAGTCTGAACTTCGCCCTTCAAATCAGTCGCAATAAGGCTGCCCGGTTCGCTAACTGCAACTACCTATATTTAGACCTCGCCAAATCCCATACAAATAGGGTAATTGGGTGTTATTGGTTGTCCATGTTAGCTTGTTCTCTTGTTCACTCCTCAAGTAGATGATCAACTCTCTTACACTAAAATCACCATTAACCATGGTATTATAGTTCATACACACAGATGTTTTAGTTGTCCTAGGGTCACATCTACGTAACTCAAAATACCCAAAAAGTGCAAACTGTTCCTTTAGAAGAATAAGATGCAAATTTTAAGCAAAAGTTGATCAGATCAAATCAAATAATCGCTTACCTAGACATCAGAGCGATCAGACGACGACGAAAAGAGCGTACAATCACCGAATCACAGTCACCATTATTGAGCAACTGAATTGCCTCATCCAATCATCCATAATACTTGCCAAATACACATCGCATTCAAAGTACTTCAAACACATCCGATTGTCAAAGTGATCAGTACAATCATTTTCTTTTTATAGGGGTTGTCGATCCAAACTAAAGGAACATATAAGCACAATAAAAAGTCCAACAGCAAAGTGCACCAGACAAGTAAAATGCAATTTATATATTTTCGATGTCGGCATCTCCGAACTCAAGGTAGTCATCCTCAGCGCCTTCATCATCCTCATCGACAACACCCTCATTGAGCCTGATGTTGTCGGGCAATTCACCGTAAGCCTTGAGCAGCCTGGCTTCATCCGGCATGTACTTCAAGATCACATCAGCTTTGTCATCCTATACATACACATGACATCGACAAAGAAAGAATCAGCCTCCATTAGAGATGGGTAACTTCTTATGCATTTATTAAACGAGTGTCATCTCAGCCTTGAAAACATCTTAAATAAGCCTCAATTAGAGACGGGTAACAGGTTGGGTTAACCCGTTTATTACATGGGTCAATATTGTAATTCGTAACAGTAGAATCGAAAAGATCATAGATCAGCATCAATTAGAGATGGGTAGAAGGTTGGGTTAAACAATCTATCAAACAGGTTTTACTATCAGTACTGAAAATAACTTAACTTTAACTTGGACATGAAAAACAATTCCCAAACTCAGCCTCAACAGAAAGCAAAGATCAGCTACATGAATATTGTTGTGGCTACTATTTTGATAATTAAAGCATAAGAATCAAAGTCTCAACTTGGACGAAGGAGTTATGATTCAAGATAACAATGGCCGACACAAGAATCCAACTAAAGGGCAATTGAAGAATGTAAAACTAAAGGCAAAAGAATATGCTGCATAACAGCATCACTTAACCTAAAAATCTGACAAACTGATGAACTAGCATAACAAATTCACAGAAACTGCCACATATTCAATGTTAGTATGATGGAATTCGATCAAATTATAGCTAGCAGAGAATCTAGGGAGAGACAAACGAGGAAAGAAAAATGTCAAACAGAAATCTTTAGCCTGAAGGCATTTCAAGCATCATGAAACCCAATGTACAATCGAACTCAAAACCCTCAATTGATCGCAACACACGAAAATCATAACTTTCACAGGCACAAATTTCCAATTTAACAGAACAAACACAGCGCAATTCCAATTGACTTCAAAAACCTAAATTGATCAACCATACCATAACCACAAAATCCAGCCGACAGATAACACAATTCATATTCAATCGACACAAAACTTCAAGAAATCCTGAAAACGCAATCAAGCATCATGAGACCCTAAAAACCCTAAATTGGTCGCAACATACGAAAGTCATATCTGACACAGGCTAAAAATTACACTTTAATCTAACAACCACAACGCAATTCCAATCGACTTCCAAAACCCTAAATTGATCAGTCCTACAACAACCACAAATTCCAACCAACAGAAGCCAAAAACTCAACTTTAACACGATTCATATTCAAGAAATCCCAAAACACACCCTCAATCTAACATCTAACACGATTCAAATTCAACCGACACAAAACGCCTAAAATTCCTAAAAAAGCAACTCCAATCCAACAATCAATACGAATCACACTCAATCGATCGAAAACATGTACAAACCCTAAAAACCACAATCAACAACCAAAATCCACATCACACGCAAAGAAATTGAAGAATCGAACCTGATAATCCCGGAGACCGACGAGGATGATATCTCCGGCGGCAATCCAGACCTTCTTGTGCATCTTCCCACGGATATGACAGAGACGCTTGACATTATCGATGCACATAGCTTCACATCTTCCATTACCGAGCATACGAAGCACCTGCGCGTATTCCTGGCCGTCTTCCTTGAAGACGAGCTCTCTCTTCTCGTCATCGGCCTCGTTCTTCCCTCTCTTCCTGTTCTTACCTCCCTTTCCCTTGTTCTTCGGCATGGCGAGCTTTCTCTCTCTTACGTCAGAAACCCTAGATCGGACGGTCCTGAGTGGAGGAGGAAGATGATGATTCTAGGTTTTCTGGCGGAAGAGTTGTGCTCTCTTTTACTTGTTCTGGTTGGACTCTCTCTTTCTATCTCTATCGTGGAGTATTTATAGGGGGACCGGATTCTGAGGCGGTGTATGTGGACCGTGTCCATGGATTTCCTTTCGGGTTCGGGTCGGTAGTGCCCGAATATAACCCAATCACTCAATCCAATCCTGGCAAAACTTGGGTTTTGGATAAATTTAGGTCAGTCAAATTAAGTCAATGCTAAAATTCAAATGAGAACATGTATGGACTTGGTTTTTATGGGTCAGATCGGGTTGGAGAATTTGGACGGAGCTAAATTCAAATCAAAATCGAATTGAGACATAGAAATAAGAGTATATGTTGTCCAAGTATTCGGCCATTCGGTTAATGCTACAATCGGATTTGAACGAAAATTGGGTCGGACAATTAAGATGGAACTTAGTTCAGGTCAACATCAGATTCAGGCATAGAAATAAGAGTAAATTTTGTCTAAGTATTTGGTTTATTCGGTCAATGCCACAATTAGGTTCACACAAAACAGGGACGAACAAAATTTTGTCAACACCAATTCAATCAAAATAATTGGATTTGGATCAAGGTTATGAACTAGGCTTAGCAAAAAGTTTGACCTACATGATTCGGATATCGGATATTATTAATAAATTTGAACCCGCATCCAGATATTTGATGTGAAGATCCGATTATTTAAATGTCTGAATTTGTAATTAGGGTTTTTGATATTTTCACTGAATTATGCGTGATTGGACCAAACCAGAATGTCCGAGTATATTCCAAAGATTTGTCAAAAAATTATATAGAATCAAAAATATATAAAAATTAAGTGCAGCTCAAGTCCATACTCATTTGCCCGAATTTGATCGAATATGGATTCTCTTTAAAAAATAAAATCCAGACAATCTGAACTTGATCTGAATTAAGTCGAATATGTTAGGTTTTCCTAAGTCGGAGATTTATGATTATTAATAAAATATGAATTAAGTCGAATATGTTAGGTTTTCCTAAAATTATCAATATAAAATAGTAAATGGATTAGTATAAGTGGGACCATAGAGTTACATATTAGGGAGATTTATGATTAATAAATATACTTGGAACTCTCTATGTATATTTGAAAGCTGAAAAAGAAAGTTTTTTAACGTACAAGAATAAAATTGTCAAGAGATTAACAAACAGGTTGAATGGACAGTTTAATCTCAAGAAAAGTTTTTTTTGCAACGGAATGATAACATAGTAGAAGTAGTTCATAGTTTAGCCCATCACATGATATTTATACTATTCTTTAATGAATCAATAATATAACGTTGACTTTTTTGGTTGCCAAAAAATATGTTTAATTTTGTATTTTGTTGTTCAACAATATTCACTCCTATTCAAATAATTCAATTATAATGAACCCAATCCAAAGTCAACCTCAAATATAATGAACCCATATATAATGAACCCAATCCAAAATCATCACCTAAAGATACATTCATCTAAACCTAATTACAATCATACAACATAACATTATTGATACAACTAACATTCCTATTACATTATGTGCATATAGAATTGACCTCAATTGACTATTCAGATACTAAGATTAAATCAGACCAATTTCTTTAAATTAAAATTGTTTAGTGACAATTCATAAATCAATTCTCATTCTAAACGTTTCCATCATAAATTCTCGTCTAACATACCAGATACCCGGCAAACTTCCACCTAGCAATAATATACCAAATGCTCAATGATAAGACTCACGACATGTACCATGTTTTCATTATGAATTCTCATCTAACATACCAGACACTCGGCAAACTTCCACCTAACAATAATATACCAAACGCCCGCTGATGAAACTCACTAAAACTCACTACATGTACTGCGTCTTCGTTATGAATTCTCATCCAAGTTACGTGACATGTACAACATGTACTACATGTAATCGATAATAAGACTCATGACATGTACCAGGTGCATACCAAACGATTCCACGCGACGAACAAATACTATTTAGGGTCAAGCAATGTTTGCCATAACCAAAGGCAAAATTCAAAACAGCACAAAAGATAAAATTGGAGAGGCCATAGAAATCACATTTACATTGATTTTCCTCATCAGCTCCTGTTCAGGAAAACAAAAACAAGTCAGGACAACAATCTTTTCAGATCAACCATCTCTTCTTTTTGAATGGGGATCCCTTCTCTTCTACAACACTATAAACATTACATGTTTGTGTGTCAACTCATCATATTCATCTCCATTGCCCTAACACAAGGATTTATCCTGTGATCAACCTCTGAGGAAAACAAAACTCCCAACAGTGGGCAAGCAGCAAGTAATTTTTAGGAAATCAACCAAACATTAAACAAATGTTTCTGGGGGGGTTTCAAAGGAAGTCAGTTAGTCAGTGCCTAATTGTGAGTTCAGCCCTAAGATGTAACACACCATTGATGAAGTAGAGGCTGTCGTCGGCCATGAACGACGTCCACGGGATCCCGAACAGGTTCCTGTACCCGACCGCCTTCCCCCCGGTGAACGTGTAGTTCCCCTTGTACTTGCTCTGGAACTCCTCGGTCGGCTTGGACCGGGCTGCGAACTCATAGTCCACAGCGAACGTGACCGACCCCTTCTCCTGCATCCCGAGGAACAGCCCGAAGCAGTGGAACGAGCTCTGCTGATCCATGTTGCAGTGGGCTGACAGGAAGAAGCCCTGGCCCCCGAGGTGGAACGCCTGCGAGTACACCCGGCCCGACGGGAACAGGCCTGCGCACTCGTCCTTCTTTAGGTCTAGGTAGACCACACACTGCGGGCGAGGGTGCTCGAACTCGACCACCTTCACCGGGCGGTACTTGTAGGACCGCTCTGCAAACCGGCGGCTCCCCGAGGGCCCGGACAGGTCGTCGGCCGCCAGGGCCCGCTGGCGGTGCGGGGCCTCCGCCTTGAAGAACAGGGCCTCCAGGACAAGCTTCGATGAGACCTCGTGGTCGAAGTCGGGGCACGTCAGGACCTTCCGGAGCTTCCGGCAGCTCATGTATGGGAACCGGATGTACCGGACCAGGCGGCTCAGGACCTCCCGCCGCTCCTCGAGACGAGGGTACTGGGACCGGGCCCACTTCAGGAGGAAGTCGTAGATCGCATCCTCGGAGGCCACCTGGAGGTCATTGCTCGACAGGATGGCCTCGATGCCGGCGATCGGGAGGGCCATCACTTCCTCTTGGTACCTTCAAGAGTTTGAAACGATCACATTAACTTTGTTGGGAAAAACAACACAACATCAACTCCCAATGTCAACCCACAAAAAAAACTTTCATGAAAACATTTGAAGTTGGAAAGATAACAGATACAACATCAAATTCCGATCTGGGTCCCACACTCCCACAGACATTACTGCAAAAAGACTGATTCCAAGAGACCCACCAGACCGAACTACAACATTCCTGATTACTACAAAGAGACTGATTCCAAAAAACCCACCAAAAAGAAACTATCACGGAAACATTTGAAGATGAAAATCATGTCGTTTAAATGTAAATGTAAATGTAAAAAGGGACATACTTGGTGATATCCTTGTAACGTTCGGCAAGGAATTGCTTAGCTGCATCTGTCAGGGGTTGGACAGCGTCAGCCATCAAAACACTAGAAGGAAGCTCAAGATATAGCAGAGCAGACTCGGGTGTCATGGGCATATTCCGTAATTGCCGACTGCAGTATCTCATGCATGAAGCAACCTCAAATTTGTCAGCAGCCATCAATACATCCAGCAATGCCGGGGCAGTGTTTGCAGTTAATGTGTGGCTGTACATAAAGTTCAGAAGCTCCATCAAAGCGGCCTCCTCTGTCACGAAAAGTTCAATTTTAGCTTTACTTCGATTCGGGGAGAAAAGATACCAAAAAAGAAAGAAAAAATTAACCAAATCACCAACTGTAAATACAAAAAAGGTTTCATTTTAACCCTGGCGAGAAAAGGGGATTGTGATCTTGAAGTATACCTGATGCATTGATACGTAAGGTTACTTGCCGCTGCTCAGACTCCCTCATACCATTTGAGAATAACTGCATGGGAAGAACAGTTAATACATGAGAACGTTACCACTAGAAAGGTACAATGCTACAGAAATAAGATTGCAAGCTTGTAGAAAGTAAATTAATAGCAACCTTGTAGAAGAATGGGCTTTTGGCGGCTAGGATCGGAGAGCTGATGTGCAATGTTTCAACTCTCACGACTGTAGGACATTCCATACTCCACGAATCGTTGCTGTTCGCCTCTTCATCTCCTAAGCCATCACAAAACTCATATTTACAATGGAAAATAAACATGCTAAACAAACAACATAAGAAATTCAACCGGTAAAAGACCGTCCCAGCTTCTAAACTCCCCCCCCCCCCTTTTTATCGATAAAAAGGGGCAGATAAATATTAGTACAATGTTTGGGCACAGAAAGTAATGAAGAATTCAGTCTAAATGCCGTTTAATACCATTGACTAAACTGCCTAGCACCATCAAGATCGAAGCGAAAAACCCACTATCTCATGGAGCTATTGACGAACAAAGAAATCTAAAACATGGGAAGAAAACCATAGAATAAAACTAAGTATGAAACGTTCAAGCACCTGAAGGCAACTCCTCAATCATCGCAACAGCTTCCTCGTCATCATTGTCACATGCTAGAACATCATCACCATCGGACTGATTCAAAACCTGCTGCTCCTCAGAGCATACGCAAACATCTGCACCTAATTAAAACAAACAGAATATATCAATAAAAAGCACAAAGGCTTCATTTGTGAATCCGGGCAGCTAACATATGTGCATAGATAGACAATTGAACTATTAGCACCAAAGTATGGCAAGTAATCCACTACAACAGCTGAATAACATCATAAACTTCAAACATTTTTGAAAACCAAAGATACCGAAAGACTAAAACACAAATTTGTCAAAGCCATTAGGTCTTTCTATTCTCTAACAATTCAAAGCTTCACAAACATGTACAATTGATTCCAAGACGAAGAATACGAATTTGCTAAACTTATTCAGGTCTAAATCATCATGCTCAACACGATACTTACAGAAACCAGACAATTAAACAATAAGCACCATTTCCTGATTTCACAAACACAACCCATTTCCCAAAAATGCCTATTATACTATCCAATCCTACGACATCGATTGAGCTAATGACCATCAATTTTCACCAGAACGAACCAATCATCGCTATCCAAAAACCCCATTTCAGATTTAAAAAATCCAACCCTCCTAAACACTACACCACAAACAACGAACCCAATTTCAACCACAATCAAACCACAAATTCAACCAACAAAACCCCGAAAAATGAAATCCAATTCAACACTCTAAGATATGTTCATGGAACCTCACAAAAACAGAACTATCTTGATCAAGACAATACTAACAGAACCCAGACAATTAAACAATAAGCATAATTTCAAGAATTTAACAAACACAACCCATTTTCCAGAAATCCCTACTACCATCCAATCCTACGACAAAGATTGAGTTAATCACCATCAATTTTCACCAGAAATCAACGAATAATCGCAATTCCAACCAATCATACCACAAATTCAACAAAACAAACCCAAAAAAACGAAAATAAATTCAAACCTTGATCCTTCTTCAAATCCTCACGACGTCGTTTCCTATCCCGAGCCCAATCAAGGAGACTACAACACCCCTCACCTTCACAATTCTCATCGGACGGTCCAGCAATGATCTCGATCCGAAGAACCCGGTCGGAGAAATTGCTGTCGTTGAACGCAAACCCGAAATTACTCCCTTCTTTGGGCGACCTATCTTCGTCGGAAAACTCCATGGCAGCCACCGCAGATTTCTTCGGATCAAACAGGTCCTTATTAAGATTACTACTATTCCCACCACCGGAATTGTTCCAATCCTTCATCCTATCAATAATCAGCTCAACCTTAACCCAACCCTAACCCCCCCAAAATCAATCAATGTTCGTCCAATTGAGACCCAAACCCTAACCCTAATTCGTCGGGATTGAAGAGGAAGATGAAGAAGATAAAGAAAAGAAGCGAATGCTGCCCTTTTTCCCTCTCCTTCTCTCTCTCTCTCGATCCTCAATCGGACTCTGTCAAATCCAAATTTCGGGAATTTTTCGAATTTTCTTCCGTTTTTAAGCAGGGAAAATTGGGGAAAAAGAATTGGGGCAAAAAAAATGTTTGTTCTTCGTGGGAACTAAATTTGGGAGTTCGGTAGTTGGCGTTACCCTGGATTTGGGGTTACGTACGTGACAGACGAGTTGGCGTAGGAGAAAGGCTGAGAATCGTATACGTGGCGAGAGGTTATTGGTCGGTTTTTTAACAGAGGGTGATGGTGGATTTGACTGGGGGCAGAAGGTCAAAATTGCCACCCCTTATAGAGGACGGCGTTAAGTTATTAGGGCTTGAAATTTGTGTGCGTGTTTGTTTTGGGGGATAATATGTGTTGACTAAAATAGTTTTATGAATAAATTAGTATGAGAAAATGTGTTAATTGATTAATTTAGTAAGAAATTTGGATTATAGTAACTTTCCAATAATGTATGGATGGAGGGATAAAATAATCATCAATTAAAAAAAACTTAAAAGATAAGATAAAATTATTCTACATAGCATTTATTCAATTTTGCCTTTATCTTTGAATGGATGCTATTATTTAAAAATATTAAAAAAAGTTATTTGTTTAGATATAATTTTTTTATGTTAGCAAAGGAAATAATAGGATTAGTTTGAGCTAAGTTAGGTCATGTTGTTTTATGCGGCCGGCTGGCTGCGGCCTGCGGTGCCATAACACAGCGCACTTTATCACAACCCATCAATTCATCACAATTCATCACAGCCCACCACAATCAACTTTTTCAAATTTATTTTATTTTTTATTAAAAAGTTAAAATCTCACTTTTTCCAATTACTTTTTCACATTTACCAACATAATTTATAATTATTAAAAACAAACTCACCACGACTTGCCACAACCCACCACAACGTTACCGTAGCCCATCACAATCTACCACAATTTCACCACACCCACCACAATTCCACCACACCGCACTGCGTCATACCACAGTCAGTCGTATTAAAGAACATGGCCTTAAACATAAATTATCTAAAAGTAAATCTTGTTTTTGTTGGATGGTAAAGTAAGATAAGGTTAGACAAAGATAATCTTACCAAACTACTGTTCTTTAGCTTAGTTATTACGTCTAACTTAAATTAACTTAACTTATTCTTACCTTATTTAACCCAAAACAACTCCTTAAAAAACACTCAAACCAAAAACAAAATTTAAATAAAAAAGAAATTTAAATAATATTATTTTAATCTCAAACCAATCCATCTTTTCCTACACTTATAACTTTTTCATTTATTTTCCCAAAAATATTCAAATTTTATTAATAAAATATTTATACCTAACAACTAATGTTACGCCCTTAGAAAAAGCAAGGCCCAACACAAGCAATTAGGCAACCCTTCTACCTGGAATCTTGAGAAAATGTCTAGCTAATTTGGCTGCACCTACCTAATTAGTTACGTTATAATGCAAATTTAGAATTATATCAACATGTTCAATTATATAAGAGGATAATACAATGTGTTGATTAGTGTAAATATCCTCCCAATTTTCTTCTCATATTGGTTTTGGTGATTAGATTTCCATTGACAAATAATGTTTCAATTTTATTTCAATGAATTTCTTTTTCAATAATTTGTAATTGTTTGTTTCATTAATTAAAGGGTTTTTGGTTCAAAATAATCTAAAATCAGAGGTGAGTGGTTGAAAATAATCTAAACTAATTTTTTGGCTGAAAATAATCCAAACCCTTCACCTATTTACTCTGACTAAACCAGAATTGAATTCCGACGTCGCAAAACTGACTTGGCGCCCTTGAAAAGTTCGGACTCGACTGACCTTCTGCATCTTTGAAATTTTTAAGGGTGTCAAGTCAGTTTTACAACGTCGGAATTCAATTCTGGTTTAGTCAGAATAAATAGGTGAAAATTTTGGATTATTTTCAGCCAGAAAATTAATTTGAATTATTTTCAATCACTCACTGACTTCGAATTATTTTAAGTCAAAAACCCTTAATTAAACACTTATCATATTATTATTCGAGTTAAACCCCCAACCCACATGGCCAAGGATAATATATATTTATGTGTGAAAATTTTATGTACGCATTAATAATTTGCACTATCCTACTCATCTTGTTCAAATTTTTAATATCAATAATATTGTGTTTATGCCACGTAACATCCTTTTATATTGAAGAAATGATTGTTAAGTTGGCTATCACTCGTATTTTTTAAGTTTTCCATTTTTATAGAATTGGAATTCTTTTTTATGTAAAAATCGTGGCACTAATGAATCATACTTATTATAGCAGTTTGATTCCCCTTGTTTTTAACATATAAAGCTCATTGATAGTTCTTCCTATAATAAGAGTGCAATATGATTTAATTTCTGGTTTAATTTACTATGATAAAAATCTTGACGTTGAGGGTAACGCATGAGCCATGAAGCATTTTGTTCAAAGCGTAAAGAATATAATCATTCTGCTTTCACAATAGAAAGTAAACCACAGTGTGATTATAAGAAGGAGATAGTAATTTGACTAGTTTCACTAGCACAACAAAGTCATGTCCATAAAGCAGACTCACAAGGGTTTTTCAAGAGCACAACAGTATCAACTAAGGAAATTATAGCCATCGAGATTGAAATTCTAATAGGGAGGATAAACCTCATACTATCATATATCACTATGGTACTAATCTCATGATGGTATGATTGGTAGTGCTCAAATTTCTTACATCTACGGAGTTCTCACTGATAATCTTGCTTGACTGTTTGTTATTACTTGCGTTGTTATAACTTTCTAAACAAGAAGTGAATTATTCACTTTCCTAAATAAACTTTATCTCTTCGACTATAGTATCATATATTGTTTCGTTTTGGTAGGAATGGTGAATGCATAGAGTTTACGTAGCAAAACTTACCAATATGTACGATTTTATTCGAATATCTATGTGTATTTAATAATCCCTTGTCGACTCATAACCCTGCTCCTAACGATTTACATTTAGATCTTTTCACGAATAGTTTATAAGTTACAACCATCTCAAAAAGTTGTGAAATTTTCTCAGTCTTCTTAAGAATTTCATTGTTGTGATGTCTAAGGGTAAATGTGTAACGATTTCATAATAAATTTAATTTCTACAAGTTTACTTAAATATCTATTATTCACATTTAGGGCTTATCTATAATTAGTTTGCAGTTAAGTCATAATGATAATGTTACTTTGATAAATGTGAAACGTGAAAGAAACAATTGAAGAAAGCTTTCACAGAGAAAAGAAAAGATACAGTGAAGTGAAAGGAAAATGGGGAAAAGTGAATGTATTGCATTTGTCTGCACATGTACAAAGACTTGTATACAAAAGTGGAGTAACAAATAAACGAAACAAGATAAAGGGTAAAAGGAAACAAAATAAAAAGGAATGGAAATAGAATAATTCTCTACAACGGTCACCATAAAATAAGGCTATTATTTGATCTTGCTAACTAGACTCTAACACCCCCCACAAGCTGGAGGATGAGAGGGAGGAAGCATTCCCAGCTTAAATAACAATTGCCAATGTTGAGGAGAAGGAAGAACTTTGGTGAGAACATCAGCTATCTGGGATTTTGTGGGAAGATAAGTAAGTTGGAGAAGCCCTTCCATTACTTTATCATGAGTAAAAGACAATCAATTTCAATGTGCTTTGTGCGTTCATGGAAGACTGGATTTTTGACGATGTGAAGAGCAGACTGATTGTCGCAACGAAGAGAAACCGGTTTTAGATTAGACACGCCTAGCTCTTCAAGTAATCGGACCAACCAAGTTACTTCACTAGCAGCATGAGCCATCGCCCTATATTCAGCCTCGGCAGATGATTTGGAAACGATTGATTGTTTTTTCGACTTCCAACTAATAGGCGATGAACCAAGCATAACGAGATATCCGGTGACAGATCTTCTGGAAGTTGGGCAAGAAGCCCAATCTGAGTCGGAGAAAGCTTGAAGTTGAAGATGCTTGGAACCTTGTAACATAACACCTTGGTCAACCGTTCCTTTAATGTAGTGAAGTAGGTGTTGTACTGCATCATAGTGAGGAACTCGGGGAGCTTGCATAAATTGACTTAAAGGCTGCACAGCAAAACAAATATCAGGCCTGGTATGTGTCAAGAAATTAAGCTTTCCAATAAGCATCCTGTAAAAAGTAGGATCATGAAATAACTCCCCTTTATCAATATGAAATTTTGAATGCAAAGGTAGTGGGGTAGAGACAACAGCACAATGTTCTACGTTGGCAGTTTGTAAAAGCTCCTTGCTGAATTTTCTTTGAGTCAGAATAACTGCAAAATCAGTACGAGTAACTTCAAGGCCCAGAAAGTAGTGGAGATGGCCCAAATCTTTAATGCCAAAAAGTTTATCAAGGTGAGCTTTGATGACTGAAATTTCAGAGAGGTCAGAACCAGTAACTAAAATGTCATCTACATAAACAGCTAAAATAGTAAGGTGAGAGTTAGATTTTTTGAGAAAAAGAGAATAATCATTCTTACTTGGAGTGTATCCTTGAGCCTGCAAAGTGTTAGATAACTTCGCAAACCATTGGCGAGAAGCTTGTGTCAAACCATATAAAGATTTAACGAGTTTACATACCTTGTTATCTGGGTTAGGAATATCTTGTTGCATAGTCATGTAGACCTCTTCATGTAAATCACCATGTAAGAAAGCGTTATCTACATCAAGTTGATAAAGAGGCCAATTTCTATATGCTGCTAAAGCGAGAACGCAACGTATGGTAGCCATTTTAACCACCGGTGAGAAAGTATCTTCATAATCAATGCCCTCTTTTTGGTGATTTCCCCTAACAACAAGTCTAGCTTTGAACCTTTCAAGAGAGCCATCTGATTTTAATTTAACTTTATAAACTCATCGACAAGAGATAGCCTTTTTGTTGAGAGGGAGATGTGTTTCCACCCAAGTTTGGTTGGATTGTAAGGCATTAATTTCTTGATTCATAGCTTCAACCCATCGAGGATCTTTAGAGGCCTCTTTATAAGAAGAAGGTTTATGATACAAGGCATTGGTGGGTGAGGGAGTACGCAAAGAAACTAAATTACACCAAGGAGCAGATTTGGAAAAAGTGTAATCATAATCTTGGAGATGAATGGGTGGTCGGGACAAGCGAGTGGATCTTCGAAGGGGAACATTTGGATTGGTCGATTGAGGTGGGGGTTGGTTTGGTCCATCAATCAAAGAGTTAGAACAGTGGTCTGTAGTTGTGGGAATGGATGATGGAGAGGGTGGAATAGAGGAAGCAGTGGCTGGTTGGTCTGAGTTAGGGGGAGAGAAAAAAATGGGATTAGAAAAATCAATGATAGGTGTTGGTAAAGTTGAAGAAGCATGCGGCAAAGAATGAAAAGGAAAAATATGTTCGTAAAATTTGATGTCTCTAGTGTAATAAACAGAATTAGTGATTAAATCAAGAACTTTATAACCCTTTTTACCATAAGGATACCCCAAAAAAATACAGGCATGTGCTCTTTCTTGGAACTTTGTCCTATTTCTTTTAGGGGTGCTAGCAAAACAGAGACATCCAAAAACACGTAAGTGATCATATGAAGGTGGCTGTTGATAAAGCATTTCATATGGGGTTTTATTATTGAGAAGGGGGGTTGGGTACCTGTTCATCAAATAAGTGGCAGTGAGCAGGTTTTGAACAATCTCCTGTCACAAAACCTAATTTATTTTTAGCAATGAGTGAAACTTCGCAGGATCTCTTCCATGGACCAAAATTTTCCCATATTCAAAGGCTGAGTAGATAACTTATAATTGGGATGGTCTGAGTGGTGTAAATAAAGTTCATGAGAAGGATCAATGGTGACAATACCATGGTTATTCAACGAATCTGATGAATCAGAATCAGACCCACTTTCTGCCATTGAGGGAAAATTGAGGTGCTAGAAAAAAAAATGGCAGAAGAATGTTTATGAAAAAATGAACTATGAAGAGGAGGGGAAAATAAGTTGGATCTTTTACGTAGTATTATCAATGCTCTGATACCATGATAATGTTACTTTGATAAATGTGAAACGCGAAAGAAACAATTGAAGAAAGCTTTCACAGAGAAAAGAAGAGATACAGTGAAATGAAAGGAAAATGGGGAAAAGTGATTGTATTGCATTTGTCTGCACATGTACAGAAACTTATATACAAAAGTGGAGTAACAAATAAAGGAAACAAGATAAAGGGTAAAAGGAAACAAAATAAAGAGGAATGGAAATAGAATAATTCTCTACAACGGTCACCATAAAATAAGGCTATTATGGTGGTCTTGATTGATCTTGCTGACTAGACTCTAGCACATAACCTTACAAACACAATGTATAATTTTCTTTTCTCCTTGGACAACTCTGTTACTTTGACTATCCTATTGTGCATCATCTCGAGATTTTATTTGTATAGCTTTTGCGACTTATATTGCAAACTCCTTATACCTAACCCTAATTGATTTGTATTATAAATTATGATATCCAAATTAACATTATGTATGAGTTTTTTCTTCTTTTTTTTTTTTTTGTAGTCAGACATTAATACATAGAAAAAAGCACAAAACTAAGGAAGTGTTTTTCTCCTTGCTCGGATGGCAAGGACATGAGCCTCCTTAGTGTTACCTCGAGGTACTTTTTCAACCTTACAATAGTCTTAACATAGTGGACTAGATTTCGACTTGGCCACCATATCTTGACTCTCCCAAGGAATGTTATCTTTGTTCCGCAGCATAAGGATAATTCTCATCGAATCGGTACAGACTCGTACACGTTTAAACCCTTGAGTGACATCATCTTGGATAGCACTTGTTATTGCTAACATTTCCGAATGGTCTGCTGAGACTCCAAAGGTAGGAACCGCCATGCGCTAAATAATTTGAGTGTCTTACTTTAGGATCCACGCATATCCTCCTTGCAGATTATTTTTTGGACCATGCTCCATCGCAAATGTATGTTTGCTCAGTGTTGTCCCTCAATCCAATAGTCCAAACAAAATGGTTAGATACCGTTCCAACGCATCGATGATTGTGCGTTTTCATGATCCTTTGCCCCTTAGTAGAACTATAATTCGTGACACCACCTCCATTGGGTTAGGAATCCAGTTGTCATATACGAGTCGATTTCTGGCACGCCATATGTTCCATAGCGCAGAAAGGAATACAATAAGCCGAGCGTCTATTTGGCCTACTTTCCTTCCTTTCCAAAAATAAGACCTAAGATTTCAGTCAGTTCATCATGTCCACATGTTGCTGCGGAGTGATTGTGATACTAAGATCCCCCGCAAACCACACTCTCTTGGCAAACTCACGGTCTTTAAATAGATGATCCATCGTTTCCTCTCTTGCATCGCACAATCTACAACTCGTGTCAATGTATGAGTGCCATATTCCGATGTTATACCCCAGTGGGCAGTGGCAAGGCATTATGAACAGTCTTCCAAAACTGCATTTTCCATTTAGTCGGTATGATCAAAAGAGACCCCTTCATCTTGTTTCCAAAGATGATAGTAGCCTTACTTCGCTGAATATTCTCCATTTTTTGTTGAAGAGATGAAATATATAACCAAGGTATATTTTTTTGATCAGAGGTTGAATCTATCATCGGAAGAAGAATTAGGCTAAAAATTAGGATACATTTTAGAAAAATAAAACTTCTTTGTAATTAATGTTAAAAAATGAGTTCATTTGGCGTATTTGTGTTCAATAGTAAATCCTATACATTGCCAAATGTTCAAAAATGAGTTTCGTTTCCTCCACAAAGAATGCTTTCACAAATAAATACGTTATATTAACAGTCATTTTTAGTTCGATATTTCTCGCAAGCATTCATGGAGATTTACCTAACCCTAGGAAACTTTACATATATCAAACCAGTGATCTTATAGCTACCATAGCATTATTAAGGTTATTATACTTTGGCGAGAAAATTAAGAACTGCAGTACCTAATTATTTTGGCTAAATTAAACATATTCTACAATTTCCTTAAGATGACAAAAAATACAGCAATTCAAAAAAAAAATTAGTCAACTTTTCTGTCTCAATTCAGGCAAAAAAACATATTTTCAGGAAGATTAAATTTCCTAATTTCAGCACAAAATCCATTAAATTTTACTCCTTTATGCAATCAAAATTTAAAATTTTAACCATAAATTTCTTTATATACACAATGAATTGTAATATAAAATTAATATCATTAAATTTATAATAAAAAATACTATCATAAAAATATAATTTTATAAAATATTTATAATATATTATATAAAATTATCAATAAAATAATTACATTAAATATCATAAAAATCAAATTATGACAATTAATATGAAGGGACTACAACATACAGACATCAAAATATTCCACAAACACTTTCCTCTTATTACAGACAATCAATTACATTACAGAAAAATCTCATATACGCCAAAAAAACCTCAAAAAACACAGCTACATCTCAAACGTCAACCACCCAATAAAAACAATTACACAAAAAATATTCCAAACCACAAACAAAACCCCCCAAACACAATCATCATCTTCTTAATCTTCATCAGATCAAACTTCATCATCTTCATCATCTTCTTAATATTCCAAACACAATCATCTTCATCATCTTCTTAATCTTAATCTTCGTCATCTTAATCTTCTTAATATTCATCATCACACCAAAAAATATTCCAAACACAATCATCTTCATCATCTTCTTAATCTTCATCAGATCAAACTTCAGAACCTGCAAATACAACACAAACACAGATCTGGAAACAAGTGATTCAGAAAATGAAGATCTGGGTTAGAAATTACAATCAAAATAAACATCATAATGAAAAGATAATGAGAGATTAATTGAAGTGTAATTAACAATATTAAAAGGGTAATTAACAAAATTAAAAAGGGTGTTTTTTAGGGTTAATTTGAGGAGCTCCCTTCAATCCAAGAAAGAAAAGGAGAAGGAGAACATCTCCAAGGCCATGCAAAGGCCTTTGAAGTTGAGAATTTTTATGGGATAATTTCAACTCCATAGGAATCCATGAACTTGCAGGTGTTTTCTCCTTCACATATCTCTTCTTCTTTTGGACCAAAGGGAGCTCCCTATTTTGAACAACCTACCACCATTATTACCCACCTCCATAATACCTCTCTAGGGTTTTCATTTTGAGAGAGAGAGAGAGAGAGAGAGAGAGAGAGAGAGAGAGAGAGAGATTATCTCTCAATGTTGTAAGAGAGAGAGAGGTTAAGATGATGGTAGAGAAAGAGAAGTGTAGTTTATATAGAGGGGAAATGAAGGGGGGGATTAGTAGTAAAGGCAAAACCCTAGCTACCTACTATTCTCTCTCTCTGGGGGTATGGAAACTGGAAAGTGAGAGAAGTTAAAAGGACAATTAGTTTACTATTTTAATAAATATTGAATTTAATCAAAAACTATATACTTTCCTATATTCAAATTTATTTGTTGTCTATACTTTCTAAAGTTAAGATGATATGGTATAATAATTGTGATTGTGGATCGTGTAAATCAAACCTATGGCAACAGTTCTACAAAATATGTCTAAATACAATATTTTCTCCGTTTCATATTAATTGTCATTTTTTAAAATTATGCAGTCAAATTTTAAAAATTTTGATAATAAAAACACCCAAATTTTATGTATTCCTTGATTTGTTTTTTTTATGTATGAAGTCAATATTTGTAAACTTATTGTGAATGGATGAAATATATTAAACAATAGATTAAAATATATTTGAGTAATTATTTACATTGAAAAATATTTATATTTAAACAATAATATTAGAATTACATCCCATAAAAAGACTAATCTTGTAATTATGATGAAGTTAAATTACAGAATACTTTTGATGAGAATAATTATCAAGATCTTCTTCATTAAAAAAAAAATTATAATATTGTATTCACATACTAATTATTGCCGCAAAAATTATAAGATTATATTGTGTAGAATATTAATGACCATAAATTCAATAGTCATAGTTATATGATAAAATAATTTCTACTATTTCATAAAAAGAAATTTTATTATTGGTCCCATTGTTAAAAATGTCTAGAAAAAATCATATGCATTTTAAATAGTTGATATTATCAACGTATTTTTATCTATAAATGAATATATTAAAGTATTTTTGAATTAATGGTGCATTTCATTGTTTCCAAAAAATTTTTAAAAGAAATACTTCCCTTAATTATTTCTGAAAAATTGTTTACTGAGATAGTGATAAATCTCACATTGAAGTTTTTACATCTATTATAGACGATAAAACATGAAAAAATTGATCAATTTTGTCAAAAGTTTTTCCAACTAAAAGCTCTTTGAAAGAATATTCCCTCCATTACATATTAATAATCATCTTTGAAAATCGTACAATCAAATTTTAAAAAAGTTTAACCATAAATTTTTCAACATATACAATGAATTGTCATATAAAATTACCACTAATAGATTCATAGTGAGAAATATTGTCATATATAAGTATAATATTGCAATTGTTAATAGTATACTACCTCCGTCCCATTATACTTGTCCATTTACCTAATTTAAGAAAACCAATGCATATTGGAAATTGAGGTAAAAAACTTGTAATTTATTCAAACTACCCCTACTTTAATTTACTTTAATTGAAGATAATAGTTGTTAGAATTGTAAAAAATGATAAATGAATTTATTAATTAGGGGTAGAAAAGGAATTACGAAATTGCAAATAGACAAATATTTTGGGACAAAGAATTTAGGTAAAAGAACAAATAATTTGAGATGGAGTATACTATTATGTAAGAAATTATCAATCGCGGGGTGACATTGAATAATATGAAAATTCAAATTGTGACAGTTAATATGAAATGTAGGAAATAATTCATTCAGATTTGTGGAAAAATTAAAAGATGAGGATTTTAATTTTCAATAAAAATAAGAGAAATAAAAGAGAAAGGATGGGGGTTTAATGGTAGGTGGGGAATAGGAATGGGGAAAAGGGGGGTAAATGCAGAGAATCTAAGGTGGTAGATTTTCTCGTTATGCGAGCATGAATGGACTGGTAGATGTGTGCATCAGGAGGACCATCACTTATCTTCCATTTTTTACTTCACTTTTTTACCTTTTACTTTTACTTTTACTTTTTATTGCTTTCACACTTTTTCTAAAAAGAAAAATCAAATTATTTAGGGTAGCTGGAAGCAGCAGGAATTCAAAAACACTCACAGTACAGTGTCATGAAAGGGCAAATGCCAGGTAGCCTGTCCTTTTCTCTACTTTTTTAAAGGATTAATTTCTCTAAAGAAAATATGAATTGTTGACTATATTTTGCACTTTAGGGAGTTTTCAAAATTTTAGTTTGGATTTAAAAAGATATTTGTAACTTGTAACTTACTAACTTGTGAGTTGCAAGTAACTTAACATATCAGTGACATTCTATTTCTAAGTGTCAAAATAAAATGTGAAAAAGAATAATATTAATTAAAGGACTTTAAAAATGCGAAAGAACGGACTGAGCGACTCACGATGACCGTCTTTAACGTCCGTTTTATCCTATCGGTTTAAGAAGAGTCATTTGTAATTTGAATTTAGATTGGCTCAGGAGAAAATTAGAGGGTCTTAGTGTTGACGATAAGTTGTATGCTCTAACTTAAACGAGGCTCTCCTTACTAATTGTTTTGATTGTTGTCTCTATTAGAGCCATGGGATGAATTTTATTCTTGTTGACTTTTGATTCAACTCAACTCGTAGAAGTCGTGCTTGATGATTATTCTGACTGACTTGGAAAATGATTCAAGAATGCCAAAAATGGAGTGAATGTTGCATTCCTGGAAGGCGTGGGGCTCGGTTATTATGCTTTGGCCTTCCTTACTACCTGTGGTGCAAAGATAATTTCTCGAGGATTGGAGATTATTGGGCGACTAACTCTTCTTCTATGAATATGGTGGCTTTTGATTTCTTTTAGGTCTGTGTGAATACAAGTCAAAGGTCAAGGGTTGATGTCCATGGCTCTCCTTTTCACTCTATCGTTCCCGGCTTTGAAGAGTTTGTTGTGGGTATGGATTCAGGGGGTGTTTTGGATGCCAATAGGGGTAGAGATATGCGCTATAAGTGTTGTTCTAAATGATATTCTTAGTAATGGTGGTGATCGACATGGTGCTTTTGGGACTGAATAATTCTTTTCAGTTTCAAGTCCTAAATTTCCTCCCGACTTTGAAGAACTTTTAGTTAGGATCACGAGAAGTTAAGCAAGTGTATTGTCATGCAATCCAAACTTTCGAACCATTATGGTAGGAGTAAAAAGTGGGCCAGTGATATCAAGTATTTAAATGGAATGTCAGTTGTTTCGAAGCCCCCTCCACTTCTGATGTTGGAAACAACTATTCTTTTGACGATCACGTGGATTGTTTGATTGTGGACATCAGCAACAAGGACGAGTTGGAAATCTTGCAAGAGTGAGAGATGACTATAAAACTGCTCAACGAGAAGCGTTTGTCTGATTCCAAGGCTTGAATGGGCCAAGTTGTTTTTTTTTAGGAGTGTCTAGCCTTTCTACTTTTCCCTTTGAGGGTTTCTTTAAAGTTTTCTTTGCATGGTTTTTTTTTTTGACGGAGAACTTATTTGATATCATGATTCGTGATGACGTTCCATGTTGAAGGTCATGTGATCAATACCCATGACTTACTAGTATCTTTATATGGAAATGAACAAGCCTTTCAGTTTGGATTTAAGTTAAAACCACGCAAACACAAACCACACCTCTAACAATACTCAACACAACACCAAAACGGGAAAAGAACAGCAAACTGAAAACACCTATTTATTTTTCTTTTTTTTTTTATACAAAAAAATCTGGCCTTTAGCAACATTGTTTTTCAACGGAGGAAGTAGACAAATACCGTGGGAGTAGTAAATGCGTAATAAATGGGGCATCTCCTATACATAGAGATTGGACATTCAACAATCCAACGGTCAGATTTAATTCTAACTTTCTCGAACAAAACACACCTCTTTTATGGTGTTTGTATGGGTCGTTTATTTTTTTTTACTTTAAATAGAGTGGGACATTGCTTCATGGACCATGGCCCATGTTCAATCTATGTCCAGAAACCTGTTCTAAAAAATCTAAGGCCCTATTTGTCAACTAGCTCGTAATTGTTAATTGTTTGAATTAACTGTTTGAGTTAAGTGATTGTAGAAAAAATGTTTGGTTAACTAGTTTTTTTTTTTTTTTGAAAAGCTACCTCAAAAAACTTCTTCAAGTAGCTTTTTGAAAACTAACTTATCGGGTCCAAAAAGCTAATATGAAAAGTTCGTTACCAAACACTTTGGATAGCTTTTTCACCTTGGTAAAAAAACTAACAGCGTCAAAAAATTAAAAACTACCCCAAAAAGCTGGAAGCCGAACATCCCCTAAATATAACAATTTAATTGCGATAAAAAGAAACCCATCACATGATAGAGAAAACACAACCCTTCTTCGCATTTTAAGATAAGTTGCATCCGAAGAAATGTTACATTTAGCTCCACCATATCGCAGTAATTCATCCGAAGAAATGTTACATTTAGCTCCACCATATCGCAGTAAATATGATGATCACTAAAATATGTCGATTGTTACAAACTTCCTAGGGATTTTACCAAACAGTCTCTAAATATAAGCAATTCTATCGCGACAAAAAAACTGATAACGTGATGGTGAAAAACAGAACCCGCCTTCACATTTTCAGATAAGTTGCACCCGAAGAAATGTTACCTTAGCTGATCGCAGTAAATATGGCAATCGCTACAAATTTCCCCAGGATTTTAACAAACCCTCCCTAAATATAAGCAATTCTACCATGACCAAAAAACTGATAACATGATGATGAAAACACACAACTCTTCTCTGCATTTTAAGATTAGTTGCATCCGAAGAAATGTTACATTAGCTCCACCAGGTCGCGGTAAATATGGCAATCACTACAAGATTCTGTCCATGCATAAGAAGCAAGCTACCTACAAAAGCTGGTTCCTTCAGTATGCTTCAGAAGGTGAAGATTCGGATATATATTGCATTTCCTTTTGATGCCCAGAAATGACCAAAACTCATTCAACATGAGATGACCGGTTCTTTGGGCAAGAATGTAGGGTAGAAAGGCAGTTATCGTGAGATCATGCCGGTTCATGAAGTCCCACCATGTGTCCATCAAGACATCGCATGGCTGCAACCTGAATTATGCGCCGAGGGAGAGTCTAGAATTAGTCTACTTTGCAGCGGTGAACCCATTGACATTTCAAAATAAGTTCGGTTCAGAATAATTCAATATAAGTTATGCACAAAGCTTTGACAAACAGTCCAAATAAGCTGAAGAGAACAAGCCATTATTAGTTATTATCAGTTGAAGCAATGTTAAGTAGTGCATGGAACAATTGCACAGATCGCTTAGGGCCAGTTCTCCTACCTAAGTCAAAATAAGTGCAAATTCGAATAAGTCCAGAAAAACAAGTTCAGAATAAGTTATGCATCATAAAGCTTTCACAAAAGATTCAAAATAAGGTCAGTCAGAATAAGCTGAGGAGAACATGTACTTATTATCAGTTGAAGCAATATTCAGCAGTGCATGGAATGATCGCATTATCAAGCCAACGTATACATGCATTATCTACGTCGTTTACCAACAAATGGAAACAAATTTTAAGTTAGGGTTTTATATAGGTTGAGGGATAACCTTTCCGTGAGTTTCATGCTTGATAGGCCCGTCTAGCTCTGCCCCCAACTCGATCAGCTTCATAACTGTACTGTGGATATCGGTCACTGTGAAGGACAACAGTGAAGAATACCCCTTCTGCGCTACATTCTCACTGTAAAACCGGATACGCTGTCATTAAGCTGAAGCACCGTTAATTAATGAGAAATTTGTGAATGAATGGGATGAAGATCGAATGTTAGGTGACGTAAATAGCATACTAAGAAAGGGAAGTGGATAGATGTAGAGAATTAGTTGCAGCAAAGGCAAATTAGGGTTCATCACACAATATGTTTTGGTTCTAGGTTCTAATGCAACTCGAACCAGAGCTTCTTTACAGCAAAGGAAGCAAGGACCAGAAGCCTTGCATGTGAAACATCCTAGATATTCAGAGATTCTCAGCTTGCTGGTATCTGTTTTGCAAATGTAAAGAATGCAACTTTGGTGTTCAGATAAGGAAATAAGCATATTGTTCTCATTTCTCAAGATTAAGTTCCCGATTGGCGATTCATTCACTGCATTGGTACATGAGTTTTCACTTAGCCAAACCAACAAGCACCAAAGAGATCTACTCTCCCTACCATAAAAGGATTGTCAGTTGTCACACACTTTCATTTTCGGGATCAACAACAACAACAAAAAACCTCAGTTTAGTCCCGCTAACACGAGGTATGGGGAATCCAGATGTAGGCAACATTCCCCCATGCACGGGAGTGCATTTCAGGATAACAATCTGCTAAATTTGATCATCAATTAGCAAGAAAGCACCTGCATGTGGTATCTCCACAATTCAATCAATGCATAACAATACAAAGTCATGTCGAAGGTAAGAGCATTGAAACAATAAATCCGACAATCCTTTTGGGACCAAGATAGTGGCCATGTACTGGCACAATCATACATGATACATGATAGCAGCTAGCACTAATCAACAACAATGGCAATCACCACTCATCAACAATTAGGTCATGTTTTCGAGTAGTATTTTTTTTTTCTTTAACTCAATCAGCACTGATCAATACTTGTCAACAAGAAATTATTCAGAATGAGATGAAATGAATAAACCCTAGCAATATCCCTGGTTCTTTTCTCAATTGATTATTGAGTATCTATAGAAACATACACAAAGTATGATCGGATTGAACGATCGAGGAAACCTGCAAGTTTGCAAGCTCTCCGATGACTAAACCACATTCAGAAACATAGATTTCATTCACAACAGTGGAATTCCAATTAAAACAAAGAATGATAATCAAGAACATGCTCAAGTGTAGAACTAAAGGTGCCTAATTTCTACAATTTCAAAACAAGGAGAAATTTTCCACACATAAATTCGAATGATTAAGCTCTTCAACCACCATGATTTCAGAACGAAGGTCCCAATTACGAGGTATTCGATCAATAATATTGATCAGATGAAAAATCAACAGAAACTGATCGGAACTATAAAAAAAGGGAGTGCTAAATTCGATCGGAGACTTGCCTGGGAGAGTGGAGAAGAGCGAGATTGAAGGAGTCGGATTGAAGCTGAGCCCAGCGAGGAGAGCAGACATTGACGGTGAAACCTAACCCTTCGGAATAGAAACGCGCCGCCCTGGGGACGTCTTTGTGGAGCTGCATCACCCACCGGAACACGGCTCCTCCGCCCATCTCCGCCGTCTCCTCCGCCGATCTTCCTCTCTCCGGTCAGAGGTAGTGATTAGTGAAAAGGGTAAATGAGTGACAAGCTCACAAAATCAATTTAACTTGGCAAAAATCAAGATTAGCCAGGTCTAGTTCTACTCCCACCATCTCTAAATAAGTGTCAATTGGACTGAGTTTTGAACATTGATCACTCTCAAATTATAATGCGTTATAATATAAAATTGACGCCGTTGTAATTTTAAGTACAATATCTTTTTAATAATGATAATTTCATATTATAACTCATTGTAATCTGTAAATCAGCAATTAAAGCTTAGGTAAATTAATACTCATAAGGGAATGAGACAATAAAGTTTTTTTAATAAAAACAAAATGATTCCATTAATAAATAAAACGCCAAACGGTTAAATTTATGGATGTGAATGGTTAAAGGGTAGTGTATTTGAGCAGGCGGTTTATGTGAATGGGTTAAATTTAGGCTTCAGTAAAATATGAGCCGGGTATATTTTAGGTTTGGTAAACAAAGCAATACAATTTGAGCCGGCGGTTTATGTACAAGTTGTGTATATATTGAGTTCAGTAAAGTATGGATCGAGTATATTTCGAGTTTGGCTAAAGGGTAGTGTCTATCAATTTTGGATGAACCCAACCAACTAATGACCACAATTTTTCCAATTTTTTTCTTCGAAAATAATCGTGTCTATACACTTAATGTGTTTAATGCATATAAAAGATACGATTATATTCTTGTAAAGATATATTATTATAAATGTTTCAACTTAATTAAAAAAATAATATCTAAATGATTTGCAGTTGTAGTTTAAAAGTTGGGAATTTCAAGAAAAAGTCGCAATTGTCAATAAAATTAAACTTAAAAAATAAACTTTACGGGTCAAATTGTCGGATTAAGTTTGATTCGTTGGTCGCTATTTCGTAGATTTTTTTTTATTAGGTGGAAATTAATCCACTTCAAATTGTATGTGAAGGACTTAGATATTCTACAATGTGTGGTGTAATTTATGGAGTTTCAAAAATAGTATCTAATTATTAACAAGTTTTAATATGTCCTAAAAGCTTGTTTACTTTTACTCATAATCATCAATAGATGTGTCAAAAACTGAAAACTCAATACAAACCTCATATCACTCATCATTAAATTTTATAGAAATACTTACAATGAGAAAATTTTTCTCTCCAAAATCCAACCCACCTAGGCCAATCTAACTAATTAATCTATCTTCCCCTAGGCCCTAGCCAAAACACTAGCAAACAATATGCATTTTTTTAAGCTATAACATGCTACAAAACCATAAAACAAGATTGACATAAAAAGAGACTACTCATAACAACATTTGTAACGCGAGCTTCTCCCCTCCATCCGTGCCTCAAACAACTTATCCTTGAGTGTATACTCTTTGGACCCGTTTCCTCTGGACCATCTCCGACTACCCTCTAGTGGCGGATTCTCAACATCTCTAGGGACCATTTTTTGCTCCCACTTCTGCTTATTTGGACTTTCTGAACCTCCTACTTCCACGTCACGAACAATATGTTGTTTAGAATCATTTCTTGTCAATTTCAGCTTGATCGGACTCTCTGAACCTCCTACTTCGAAGCCGCCAACTAACTCATTGAGTTCAACTCGACCTTCTTCATCATGATCATCATCAAGGCTCCCCTCGCAATCTTTGAGCTTATGTTGTTCAGACTCACCTACATTTTCCATATGGTGGGTCCTATCTAAAAACTCTCCGACTGGATTCTTGCTTAGCTCGAAACAATGTGTGTCATCATCTTCATCGTCATCCTCCTCGCCCTCATCCTCAGCATTTGGAGGAATAACACTTGTACTAGCCATCATAAGCTCATCAAAGCGAAACGACTCCAAGCAACCTCCATTACCAACTTCCATGATCATGTCGGAAAAAGAACTCCTTCGTCGAGCTTTTAGAAAGCTCTCTATCTCATCCATGATCATGACATTCTCTCGAACACCCTGCTTCACTTGCGCCATATTCAACCGCGCATCCAACCAAGCCTCAGACATCTGAAGTAGTAACAACCCACCATCATCTACATTTTCCCTCTGAACTTTCTCAATGTGATCAACATTGTGTTTTAGCCACCTCAATCTCTGCTCATACTCCCTAACTCCAACAGCAAACTCATCACACAACTTCTCCAATAAAACGCGCATTCGTCTCTCCTTGTCTAGCCCATCAAGAGCCTCAGACAACGACGATTTGACCTCAGACATCTCATTGGCTAGCTTTCTATGCAAAGTTTCGGACCGCTTACTGAGCTTCCTCTCTTCATCAATCTGGCTCATAAGATCATCTATAACTTGTCTGTCCATCTGCTTCTCTCGAACCAACTCTTGGATTCGCTTGTGGGCGATCGCAAGGTCGGATTGTAGACTCTTTACGAGGGATTTACTCGTTGCGTGCTGCTCTTCGAGGCGCCAAATTCGGTTAAGAACTTTGAGCAACTCTGTTGATGTTTTCAGGCTAAATGCAGCAACTGAGTCAACTGGGTTTCCCTTGTAATCCATAGAACTACTTGGGGAGGTACTTGCAGGTGGACTATATGGAGTCAACTGTTAAAATATGAAAGAGTTAGGGCATGTTCCGTTCAACTTATTTTTGACCGAATTTATTCTGAATGGAATGTATTCTGAGTACATATCATCCTGAATTATCGCAAATTATACTATATACCGTAGAGGAATTGCCTAGGTCCACCATATGCACTAAAATATCTATTTTTTACATGTAAATTTGTTTAAAAAAATAATAAATTTAAAAAACATCAACAAAGTTTACAATAATGTTCATAAATTTAAAATGAATTTTATAATAAATATTGGTGATTTTTTATATATATATATAAAATTTAACACTTTAGAGGACCTACATAGGTACTTCAAGGTATACCATATAACAACTATAACTGAACTTATCATGAGGCATAAATAGCGCTGTCAAAACTTCAAATCCGAATTAAATTCAGGTTGGTCAAATTGTTCAATTTTAAAACTCATACGAGAAAATAATGACAGTTACTCAATTCTTTTTAGGTCGGACCAAGTCAACAGTTCAAACACACCTAAATACATACGGGTCAAAATTGAGATCGGACAGTAGAAATACAAGAAATATTGTGCTTGAATTTTCGATCAAAGAAACTTCGGACAGAAAATCTATCACCGTACTTAATTTTTTTTCTTTCAAATCAAACAAATTCGAATGTCTATATCGGTCAAAATTTTGAAGAGTCTCAGGAGCGAAGGGTTTCAAAGAAACAAACAATTTTACCTCCATAGAGCTGGTGTAACTGGCTGGAGACACAGGCAGGAGTGATCTACGAGCCCTATCAACATATTTATGGTGTTGGATGATGGCAGTTGCAATCTGTCTGTGGAAGCTTCCACTACTTTCTGGCTGCAAAAAACACTCACAAGGCAAGTACACGCTAAGAAATCTAAATCTGAACTTATTCTGAGCTGAACTTATTCGGAAAAATAGAGCTGAAAAGAGCAAAAGAATCAAAACCCACAAAAGAATTCACCAAAAAACCAAAACCCAGATCAAATTTTGAACCAAATGACACACAACTATGAAGTCTTATTACCTGCTCATCAGAAGAGACATCAGGGGGTACTTCTTCTAACAGGGTGTTCATCTCCAACAAACCCTTATTTTTAGGGTTAGTGCTAAACCTACTAACCCTAGCAACCCTTTTGCTAGAATAGCTCATCTTTGGTGTCAGAGCAAGTATTTTTTGTTCTGGGTTTTGAAAAATGTACTGTGATTAGTGATCACAGGTATGTGGGTCTTCTTCTTGCTGTCTTATTTGAAAATCCAAGGGCTAAAATGTCCAATTTGGTGGTGGTTTACACCTACAAAGTACAAATTCCTGTTCTACTTTTTCCCACCCAGATCCTCCCTTTGTCTCAAATCTTTCTTAATTAAAGACATGTGTGGGGCGGTCGGAAATTCGGGTCTGAGTAAATTTGGGGCCGTCAAATTTGATCGTTGTCAAAATTCGGACGAGAAATTACAACTTGGAACTGTTTTTGCTTCTTTTTTGAGTCAGGCGACTCCGATAAAGCTATATTTGGGTCAAAATTGAGTTCAGCCAATAGGAAAAAGAGAAATATTGTGTCCGAATATTCGGTTAGTGTAAAAATTGAGTTCCGAGTTTTGGACCAAACCATTTTTTGTCTTGTCAGGCAAATTCGAGCACTCAGATTAGATAAAATTTTGTCAACGCTTCTGATATGGTATGAAATTTGTATAGATGAAATCAATGTTTAAAAAGAGTCTATCGGTTTTTAAGGAAGTTATTGAATAAATACATTTAGTATGTGGTTAATTCACGCACTATCTATTTTAAGAGAAAAATAAAATGAATTTTATCTGAATTGTTGAATAAAAAACGTATCATATAATATATAAATTTTCATCCACAGTTATTTTTCTAAAAGTCACATCTTATTAACAAATATTTAATCATTTTTGAACAATGTTGCCGAATAAAACACTAACATGATTTTAAATTTAATCATTTGAATTTCATCTTTTTTTCATACCTTAGAGTTGTGTGCATGTGTGTGCATTTGACAAAGATGGAAATCAAAGTGGGGTGCTTGCCTACTTCTTTCACTATCAATAGAAAAGTGATCTTTGACAAATGCATTGGATTTGTCTCAAACCTAGAAGTAGGATTAGTGGTGCTAATAGTAGGGTTTACTTTCTAATTAGATAGAAATAACTTCATTAGAGATAGACTCTAAAAAAGGGCAAATCTTGATTTGTTTGCTATGAAGCTTTTTTTTAGGGTTTTGGGTTGGATTTTGGGGAATTTGCGTGACGTGCAATGCTAGCTAGAACTTTCCTCGTGCAAAGAAGGTAGGTATAGGTATAAAGAATGCACAATTTATTAATTTTTTTTCGTTATTATACAAGTGTTATATAATTCAATAGGATTCGTATTAAAAGTTATTATTACTTATTATCATTCAAACACAATTATCATTTTATCAAAGGAAAATTGGAATCTAATAAATCAAACTTTATGTCCATTTTGATCTAACAAACCAAACTTAACTTTTTGTTAATGACAAACTGTACTTAACATAATATTTTTCTTAGTGAACCTCCACCAATTTCCGGTCAACGGAGAAATGACATGGGGTTTTTTTTGCTGATGTGGAGTGTTTTATAGCCAAAAATTAAAAGGAAAATAAAGATGACTTGTGTTTGCTGAGTGGTTAGCCCTACTTATTCCAAATCAGATACCAAATTTTTCAATCTTCATTTTTCTTTTATTTTTAGCGAGTCAGATAATTAGTGAGTCAGATAGGAGATTGAATAAGTAGGTCTGACAACTCAGCAAGCACAAGTCATCTTCATTTTCCTATTATTTTTTGCCTATAAAACACTCCACATCAGCAAAAAAAACCTCCATGTCATTTTTCCGTTGACCGGAAATTGGTGGAGGTTCACTAAGAAAAATATTATGTAAAATACAGTTTATCATTAACAAAAAGTTAAGTTTAGTTTATTAGATCAAAATGGACATAAAGTTTGGTTTATTGGATTCCAATTTTCCTTTATCAAATTGTCATAATCAAACTTTGCACAGATCCATTTCTTCTTATATGAGACGATCATAGTAGGCTTGTTTTTGTTATCATTAACTAGTGCTAATAATACCTTTCCAAATTGGTTAATCTAATATGATATTCACAATCTAGTATTACATGTACAATTGATAATACAACATGCATCTACCTTCCTAAGATTGGATATACAATATTTGCCAATTTAATTAACAAATTCTTTACAAAGAATATGGTGTTTGATATTTAACTTTAGATCTAGTCAACCCAGCTCGGAAATGGTTTTTCAGCATCCACCACATAGCTTTTTCTCGATGACAAGTTGATGTGACCAACTCAAGAGTCTCATTTGACAAGGGATTTCATCAATGAAAAGTCGATCCAATTCTTAATTAGCTTTATGTACTTGAACCTAAACCGAATAACTCATTGGCCAAATCCAAACCCTAATTGGCTCCATGCAACAAAACTTGAACTTGAACCGAACCTTAATTTATTATCTCCAATTGAACTTGAACCGAACAATCCATTTGTCAGATCCAGCTATTCAAGTCAACAAGATGTGATTGAGGACTTATCTGACGAAATTTCAATCCAAACCTTAATTATCTCCAATCGAACTTGAACCGAACAACCCATTTATCAAATCCAGATATACAACTCTGTTGGATGTGATTGTTGACTTGTTTGATCTTGCTCGGAGAGGAAGACCTTAGAGAAGAAATCCTGAAAACGAGCAGCGTACCGATGAGGCTTCACAGATGGAATTGCCTTGAGATCATAATGCAATGACTTGTAGGCATGCTCAAGTTTTTTATCACATTGTAGTTTTGAAGGATGTCCACAATTCCTAAGAACAATGACACCTTCATACAACCATCTTGTGCAGATTCCAACTTTGTAAAGTCTTCCATCTTGTAATGAGGGATTTCAACAGCACGGGCAGATAGCTCTGATCCTAACCTTAAAGTAGACCTATGACCAACAACAACTTTTGTCAATCTTGGATAAATAATCTTAAGAAATCAAATCGGCGCTCTATTAGAGTATGTTCTTTTCAACTTATTTAACTGAACTTATTCTAAATTTATTTATATAAAGACATAACTTATTCTTGATTAGATAGTGTGTTTGATGTAATGCAAGGTATATGTTTGAACTATAGATACAGTTGTGTCCTATTTCACCTTTGATAATTGATAACCGAAAAAACTAAAGCTTATTTTTCTGAATTGAACTTATTCTGAATAAAAAAATAAACTGAAACCAACCCGGGGATCAAGTAAGAAAGAGTAGGGTCTCTTTTGAGATTCGCCAAAGGAGAATCACTTCCACACTTTGATACAATGTGCACCCCGAGCAACAGACTGTAACCCATGAGCCCTTGTTCCTCCAAGAACTTGCAATCTTCCCTAATTTGCCTATTAAGAACACCAAAAGGTAAGCATTATAATTCTTTCTGACGCGTTTGGTAGTTTACTAGGAAAATTTTTTCGACAAAGACTTTTCCTAGCCTACTTGGAAAAAATGTTCCCTAACTTTGAGAAAGAAATAATGGATCCCACATTAAAATTTTGTCATCTATTAGAGACAACCAAACATGGAAAAGTTGACTAGCTTTTCTAGAAATGTTTTTCAAAATTTTGTGTACATCAAGAACATTGTAAGAAACAATAGCTGAAACAGAGAAATGCACGCGTGCATGTGTATATATATTTGGATAAGAAAAAACTCAACTCTAAAAGATGAGCTCGAGTTGGGTGATCAAGAAAGAAGCAGAAATTGAACTGTGGATCCTTCAAAATAGCCGTTGAGCTTGATTCAACCTCGCGTTTTCTACAAGTTCTTCCTTTAGAAGTTCCTTTGAGATCATACTTGATGTCCAAATGGAGGTCTGTTTGTAACACATTCTCCATCACCACAAAGAACACCTTTGGACCTCCTGAACTCGGTCTTACTGCATGGAGGCCGTAGTAGGTGACTAACAGACTTGTTTCGTGTCTTTTTATGTGCTCGATGTAACTTGGAAGCATGTCTGTGAGCATCTGAAGTCATATAAACACCATTCATTAGGTTGCATAATCTAGGGTTGTCTTAGGCTAGCTGCTTATTTTGAAGTGAACTTATTTTGATATGAAGCCATAGAAACTCAATGATTCATTATAGGCGGTCGATCCAGGATTCAGAACTAATGATATAAAATAAAAAAATTGAACCCAATCTAATAAGAATAAAATAAGGATTATTGGACGACAATACATTGAACTTTAGAGGTATTGGACAATAATGCACTGAACTTTTTTTTTGGACTCTAATATATTGAATTTTGAGGGTATTGGACAATAATGCACTCAGACCAATTCAGCTGGTAGTCGAAATAGAAATCATATAAAAAACAATGATCAAACTACATAATTGAGGGTTGCCTTAGGATCTTTTCGATCTCTAGGACTTATTCTAAATTGAACTTAGTTTGTTTGTTACCTTAGCCTCGGATTTGGGGAGGGTCTTGAGGACGAAGCGCTTGTCATGAGAGTAGCAGTAGAAAGAGCGATCCGAGGCTGCTGACATGACCAATTCCATGAGGATATCATGGCGGCATATCCTCTTCAGGTAGTCTTGGTGCTTAATTTCTCGAAGCACTTGTATTTCTCTGCAAAAGTTTGTTTGTATGTAATGAGTTTTGGTTTAATTTCGGGTCAAATTACGCTAGAGGAATCAATGAAAATGTCGTGGTCGATCAGCATGTGATAATTTTGCAGTTTTGGTATATGTTTGTATCTAATAAAGGTAGGCCTGGCAGTTTCTGACCCGACCTGATAACCCGACCCGAACCCGCCCGAAATTTCTGGGTTTTGAACAAGATTTTCTGAACTGAACCCGAAGTATACCGAACTCGAAAATTAGCGGGTCAAACCCGACCCGCCCGTTTGACCCGAAAAATTAATTTTTTAAGTTCAACTTTATTAGAATTTGTGATTTTTCTTTGTAATTTTTAACGTTAAACTATAACCGCAACTTATTTATTTGTTATTTCTCTAATTTAAGTCAATATAATTACAATAATCTATCGTTAATAGAAGATAATCATATTTTATTATGTATATTGTACAAAAAGTAATATTTAGAGATCATTTTTTAAAAAGAAAAAACGAAAAAAGGTCGCAATCATAACCCATTGGGTTGACCCGAAACCGAAATATACCGCCCCTATTTTCCCGAACCCGAAATACACCCGACCCGTATTTACCCGAACCCGATATACGACCGACCCGAAACCGCCCGCCCGACCGAATTGACAGGTCTAAATAAAGGCCATAATTGTTGAAGCTTAAAGTTCAAAAATCTCATACAGATGACATTTTAAAGTATAGTTGCCAGGGTTAAGTTAAAAAAGAAGATGCAAGATGTTTGAGCCCAGGTTCGAACTGGGGAACTCTAGTGTGTGAGACTAGCGTGATAACCAACTACACCACCCAAACAACTTGTCCTTGGGTGACCACATTAAATTGAAAACATTGTTCCTTTTTATATAGAACACAAATATTAATTTTTTATTAGTTATAGGCATATCGCAACTTAAAATATAAAATCAAAATTATTAAATTTATCGTGAAAATAAATTTATATGAATTAATTATGTAAATATTTCAAAAATATCAAGTTTGAAATTACATAGATACCATGAAAAGATAAAAAGTGATAAATAATGAGGAATAGAGGGAATGATCCTCAATGAGTCGATGCCAAGATTTTTAAATTTATTTTGGAAACATTGGATTGAGGAGAATCGCTAAACATGCGTTATAATCAAGGCCAAAAGAAGGTATGGTGTGGCTTTGAGTGAAATGGGAATATTTGTATCATTGATATACAATTTTATGTCGTCGTAGAGGACGAGTATAACTGTGTATCAAATTTCTAGAACCTGTACAAGTTTTGCCATATTTCTAAGAAACAAAAATCCGAACCTCAGGCTTGGGTCGAACCTACTTCTGATCAAAGATCTTAAACCACCTTTTCTGTTGGGTTCAGGCATATGGTGACCTTAGAGGCTTAAACTCAATTTTCCCTTTCTTTTCCGAGTTTTCAAGCCTAATGTTTTATTAGAGCCGAGCTATAATTTTCTTTCGAAAATAAAATTTTGAATAGGTTGAGATTCAAAACCGAGTATGTCGAACCTGAAAAGAGAAGAGCAATAATCCTTCCACACAAAGTCCCTGATAGCACCAGGAGGAAGACATTGTTGATGTTTGGAATAATGAATGTTGGTAGTTTTTGAAGATTTCAAATGACAAGATAGTTGTTGCTTCACGAATAATCCCATGGATCTGCAAAATAATTTGTTCTTGTCAATTAATATGTTAATATACATTTCTATCTGATGAGAGATTGATTATAATGTGAACACTTAACCTAAAAACACGAAAATATTTTAAAACCTTTAATGATTATTGTGTTAACATTAACAAACCTCTCATTTTAAGTTTTATGTGATACTACCTTCGTCCCTAATTGTATGTCAAAAAAACTAGCTCATCAAAATCAATAAACATGGAGAATTGGGTGAAAAGTTTTCAAATTGTCAAAAATACCCTTGTAATATTCTTGAAATGAGGTAAATAATGTATTTATTAGATTGGTATTATGGTTGTTAGAAATGTAAAACTTAGGTAATTTGACAAATAAAAAGGGATTAGGTAGTTAGGAAATTTGATACTCATTTAGGGATGGAGGTAGTACTTCAAAAAGATAATTGCTAATTAGATGTCTTGAAGATATTTTAATCCAAAGCAATAAAAATTATTAAAATGAATTAGTGTACCTGGTTTTAAGAGATTCAATGAGGAGAATGCAGATAGCCAATCAATGAAACCCTCTTTAATTTTTTTTTTTTAAAGAATGATTGATGAGACACAAAGGCTTAATAAAGGATAAATATGTAATTGGAAGAAGAAAAAAAAATTAATGGAGGATAATATATATACTCCCTCCGTCCTTTTTTATTTGTCACTTTGAAAAAAATGAAGAAATCTTTTCAAAGCCAATTAAGGGTAAAGCAGTAAAATTATCATTGAAAATGTAAATGTCACAAATAACAAGGGAAAAAGTTAATTAAGTGAAAAAATAAAGAGAAACGGAGGGAGTAGTTGGACAAATATATATTTATATTTGTCCAACTATATATTATCCTCGACTAGGTTATTTCTTCTTCTTTGTTTTGTTTTCTTCTTTTTTTCAACTCTTTTCAATTATCCAAAATATCGTGGGTTTTAAAGTAGAAAATTGAGCAAGACAGATTATGCCTTCTCAAATTGGGAATGAATATCCTTAAATTAAATGATTACTATTTTAGCTTGTTTTTTGGAATCAAAATTGCCTGGATGCAAATTAATGTTAATCCTAATTAGAGCTCCAAATCAACATGCTCTAATACTTAATTAAAACAAACATACAATGTTTAAGCTACCTATTCTAAGACAGATCTATGTTAAGCTTTCGAATTTTAAAGAAAAATGTGTTTACTATGTATAATACTCTTATGTACTCCTCGAACTTTTTTTATTCTACGGAAACCTTAAGGAAAATAACAAAGATAATACATATAAAATTGAAAAGGTTGCTAAAAAGAGATACCACTATCCGGCATCAAAGAAAATAACAAAGATAAGACATTTTAATTGTATATACTAATAAGTTAACAATCAAACTTTAAAAAATTAATTGATATAAATTTTAAGGTAGTAATTATTTTAAAATGAAGGGAGTATATACACATCTAAAAATATCATATAATTAAAGTGCATCAAGTATGATAATTAATATGGTAGCATGATATGGAGATCAAATTTCAAGGTACTTTTTCATACAAGGAAGTATGGCATGCCCTAAACTAGGGTAGCCATGATCACAAAGTCATCTCTATTACACCAATATGTTAATAGTAAGTAGGAGGTAATGGACTATAGACCTAGCTAGCTTAGGCCTTAGGGAAGTAATTAGGCATCAATTGCATTGTGGAAATTCGTCATGTTATCAAAAAACTATCTGATCTAAAAGTTTAGCTAAGTCTGACTTTAAAAAAATCAAATATAATTATAAATTTTTCATTCGAACTTTTAATTTGGCCGATTTGAATGTCCGTGCACAATGTTTTTCATTTCTCCAGTGACTGAATCCAATATTGACTCAAATTTAAGCTTTATTGAATTATCCACCCTGAAACAAAATCAGGTACCATATATAAGCTTTTCATTCGATATCCGATTTTCCCAAACCCAAAATTACCCGAATATGAATTTTCGACAGCAGCCGCTATGTTGTTAACTACTAGTAGTTGGGATGTTAGTTGATGTAGAAGACTAGGACCACATTCTACATTATTAAGGTCTTTATGCCTTTTGGATTGGTTGAAGTTGTTAGAGGAAATTATGGCTGAACAGGCATAATTAAATCCACCTTGTTTATATTTTTCTTATTTATTGAAAATACAAAAAAGTACTACTAATTACTCCAGCTCAACCTTCATGGTATTAGCTTGCGAGGATGTATATACGATACAAGTGCAAGTTGGCGAGATATTTGAGATTTGGGTAGTGCTAGCAAAAATCTATCCGAATCGAGTTAAATAAAATTTGGTCGTCAATATTTCGTCCGAATCTTAAATTCAGACAATTCAGTCCTGTACGATTCTGAAATCGGGTCAAGTTTAGGTTTAGTGTCAGAATTTTGGATTGTACGGATTTTGAGCCAATCTAAATTTACCATGAATTCAGATCCGGACATATAAGACAATCTGGATCCGGGCTCGGACATCACTCAGATCCAGACATATAAGACAATCTGGGTCCATGCTCGGACATCAAGACATGTCCAAATTTGAATTTTTGAATTTTCATACAGGGTTTGGGCTTGGGGATTTTGTCCGAACCCAAGAACCCAAATAGACCCCATTCCCATTTTTTTCCCTTTGGAGCTTAACTAAGAAAGAGCATTAACAAAAAAAGAAGTACCAAAATCTGAAGGGAACTTTCAGAATCCAATATTAGGTTCCCAAGAATTGCCTAAACTAGTTAAGACAGTACCTAGAATCACACCCTTTTTCAAGTTGTTTCCAATCCCATAGAGTGTAGTATTCCAAACAGAATTTCCAACTTACAGCATAATATCAACAAAAACAAAAAGGGCCCTCAAAGAAGAAAAAAAAAAAACACAACAAAAAAGGCCCAAATGGTACTAACAAGACAACCAAACAAAACACACAAAGACAAAATCACAAAACTGTAATGATATATATGAATATATGTATGTGCTGTAGTTTTATCACATTCTATGCAACTCCAAAACAGAGTGATGATGGGTCATGCCTTATCATTCATGTAAGAAATGACACATTTTGGGCTTCTTTTTTCTTTCTGCATGAATCATTTGTTGCTTTACCACAAAACAATACAGATTTTACTCAAAGAAGCAGCAAAAAATGACAGATTTTGATATATATCTTCATTTTTCGATTGTGGAACAGTTATATTTGTTGAGGTAAGACTGCATCAATCTGTATGTTCGGCGAAGGCGGCCTAGGGTGAAACCTCGAGCCTAGGTTCGAAGCAGAACCCGGTGAAGAGTTGAAGGGGGAACCTCTTGGTCACAGGGCACTTTTGTGACCATTTCCATTGCTTCGTGCTCATGTCGAATAGGAGTAGCACCGGGGCCCCGTAGCTCTGGATGTAGATGAAGTCGTCGGTCCCACTGCTGGCGAACACGTCATCGAACTCCCCGAACCCTTGGAAGTACTTGTGGGGCATCCGAGCGACCTCGTTCCATTGGGTCCCACAGAGGACCCAGATACCGATCCCTTTGATGATGTCGGATCTGTCCTGCTTCCCGATCCCTCCAACCATGACCAGCTTCTCTTTGAGGTTCATTAGCCGGCCGCAGGTCAAGGAGCACGGGGCCGGGATGAAGCTCCCCATGAGCAACCCCTCGGGCCCATGGGCTGACGATGACGGACCAGTCCGGGCCGTCATCGTGAGGCTGAACCGGATCAGCCCGTGGCGGGATTCAGGGGCCCCACCCCCGGTCGAGTACAACAGGAAATACAAAAACCCATTACATATGACGCTCTCGTCCCCGGCCCTCCACCCGTGTAGGACCTCCGTGAGCGGGGTGGCCCACCTCGATGACCGCGAGTCGTACACGTGGACCGAGAGGTCCCACCGGAAGAAATCCTCTGGGACCTGCTTGGACTTCACAACGGAGACCATGTAAGCGTGGGACCCGCCCCCGGCCCGGTCCGTGGACATGGCCAGGGCGGTGTAGTCGGGGAACTTGACCCCCGGGGGGTCGGCAAGGGTCTTGGTGGTCCTAGTGATGGGGTTGTGGACATAGAGCTCGTCCCGCGCGTCATTGTTCATGAAACAAACCAACCCAAAAGAAGAAGCAATGAACCAATTCGGGGACACAAAGTAGGGGAGCTCGATCGTGTACCATTTCCTAAGGGAAGGGTCATAGGCAAGCCCATAGGGCTCGTCGGTGCCCGTGAACATGTAATACCAGGGTTTTTGAGGGAGGGCGTTCGAGGTAAAGTTCCATAGGAACCGCTTCGAGGTCACTATCTCGTGCCATCTCTTACATACAGAACTAGCCCTAAAAATGCTCGCTATTGGGAGGCACGATAGGATTCTTTCCAACAGGTCGTCGGGAAGGATAGTGTCTAGTGAGACTACGTTGTCGTCGTTGTTGTTGGTTCGCGAGTCGATTGGATCGGAAAATGGATCGATGAATCCAACACGGGGGAATAGCGGGGGATAATATTGATGATAATGCTTGGGCCATGAGTGTCTGTGGTTGTTCATGTTTTTTGTTGACCTGCATAGCAGTGTAGTGTTGTATTAGACTCCAAATCAAGCATTTTTGGCTCCACACAAAACAAGAATCTTCTCCATAACAAAAAAACCAATACAAAGTACATGCCATGACCATAAAAAAGTTTGAAGAAAAAACAAGATAATGAAGCAAGAATTTGAGGACCAACATCTTCATTGAGTACAGACAAAAAATTCTACACAAGCTAAGGTAAAGTAAGGTAAATTTGAGTAAGGAAGGTAATATTAAGTAAGTTTAGGTAAGAATAGTGGAAAGAGCTGGTAAATTTGGGTCAGAGTTAAAATACAATACTTACCTCTACAACATCACATCCGAACTCCGAAGGGCATGTGCTTTTCGACTTATTTTGACTGAACTTATTTTCCAAACATAATTCTCTACTTGAATTCAATAGATTCAACAAAATTATCAAAATGGAGTCAAATCCGAGATAAGATTGCCTATATTTGAATCTCTTCCGATCCCGGGATAAAGACATCTAGTACACCCATTACTTGAATTGGGATATATACCAAACTAAAAACAACCCATTAATGTCAAAACCACAACTATAATTCTCAGAATCATGGTGACTAATTGCAGAGGGCAAAGAATATCAGAATATGGTCATCTGAAAAGCATAATGAATCTTTTGGACCAATTATGGAAAATAATAACAAGATTTTAACAGGCTAAAATAGGTTTCATGAATAGATTTAATTCTGGAAGAAAAACATTACATATTGGATTTGAATTGAAGCACTGAAAATTGTGTTCCACCTAAACCATGAATTTTTTTTTTTAAAAAAAAGGAAAAACATTGTCCACGTCAGGTAATGAATTAGACACCAAAAGCACCTACTTTAGGTATTTAACCACATAAATGAAAAAGACCCACCAAAAAGAAAAACCCAATAACAAACACAGAAGAACAAAACATGAACATCATGCAAAATAACCAAACAATTCCCAAAAAAACATACAAAAATGGAATTTTTAAGGGCAACAAAAAAAATACCTTGATGAACAAACTACTTCATGCAAAATAACCAAACAATTCCCACAAAAAACATACAAAAACGGAATTTTTAAGGGCAAAAAAAACATACCTTGATGAACAAACTACTCCAAATTGAACTGGGTACCCTTGGATTTGTGAAAGGGTCCAAGATTCAGCAGAGAAAACACGGAAAAGATTGAAATTTGAGCATGGGAAAAAATGGGTACCCAAAAAACCCCTCAAAGATTTGAACTTTGAAATGGGTACCCAGAAAAAAAAAAAAAAAACCCAAAGATTTGAACTTTATGAGCTCCAAAGATGAATAATAAGGGTAGAGATTTCTGGGTTTTTGTTCTTTTTTTCTGGGTTGTGAGATTTTTATGAATATGAATTTTTATGAATTCATGAATATGAATGTGAATATAAATATGAGTAAATAAAACGGTAGGCGTGGGAATGCCAACATAGAAGCGGTTTTGCTGCTCACACAACACAAGCAAGAGTAGAGAGAGAAACTTGATAGAGAGAAAGCAACTTAGAGAGAGAAACTGTAGAGAGAGAACCTGTGTTTGGAGAGAGAAAGATGTTTGGAGAGAGAAAGGGAAGAGGGTGTATGGGATGGGATGGGATGGGATGGTGGTGTTTGTGATTAGTGAAGGTGAGAGTTTTTATTTATGGAAGAGGAAAGAGATACAATATTGGACCATATTTTTAAATATTTTTTATGAATTTTTAATTTTGTGTTTTTTAATCAAAGGGAAAATAATGATGTCTTACTCACCCTAGACCCCCACCACAACCCCCCCCAAAAAAAAAAAAAAGAGGAGTAAGAAAAATAAATACAAAACAAAACAAACACATGGAGTGCTATGTTGACTTCTTTGCTTTACCTAATAAAAGTATTTCAAACTTTCTTTAACCATCCTTAATTACTAGTGCAAATGAATAGGTATAGATTAGAGTCTTTTTGGTAAGATAGTTGTTGATTGTTAGCTATTGATTATTGGATGTATGGTTGTTTATTGGTTCAAGATTAGAACAAATTAGGTTAGACTGGATTGGATCGAAGACCGAACAAAGGGAATGACCTAGACCAAGGATTGGATTGAACCTTTTTGATTTTGGACTAGACCGATCAAAAAAAGTTCGATCCAAGTCTGGATCAACCGAATGGACCGAATTACGTGGCGGCCGATTGCAGGGGAGAAACACAACTAATCTAGGAAGTGGGGTGTGTTAGCAAAGTGGTTGAGTATAGAGGGAGGGCGATGGCTCTGATGGTCTTGAAGGTGGTGGCGTTGGCGCACCTAATGGCAGTGGGTGAAGGAGGTCAGAGGGTGGGTAGATTGGGGAGCGTCGAGAATCTGAAATTGAGAAACTTAGAAATATTAGTAGGGAGTGATGAAAAGTTGAAAAACCATAAAAAAATATTTAAGCATCCATATTTTTAAATATGTATGATTTAAAAATATATTATAGATTTTGCTAGACATTTAAGTCTCCATATTTATGATTTTGCTTTCATGTTTTTCAAAGGGCATGGAGCCAATCCCCCCTCTTTGCTATGTCTAGGGTCTTTTTCTCAAATTCTTATATATAATGTTGTCATGTCTATTTGAGCTGTCACACCTTTTGAATTTATGGGAATTATTACCATCAATTTTTTTAATTGCATTTTGTTAAATATTTTACTAAACCAACCATGAAAGGCATATAATTCCTTACCACATGAGGAAAATACCTTCCTCTTTTTTTCTTTTTGTTTTATACTCTTTTTGTAACATTTAATTCCAAACCATGTGGCTAGCTCTGCCCTTCTTTCATGGGTGTAACTATAATTTTGGTCCTTCCCATGTTATGAATTAATTCTAGTTTGGACATCCATTCTCTTTGGTATTATCCCTGTTTTTATTTATCTATCGTGTATGAAATTGTGTTAAAAACTTTGACCGTTAATATCTTAATTTGTAGAATGATTCATCATACAAAATTGATGTTATTAGATTCGTAATAAAAAAATACTATTAAAAAAGTAATATAATATTTTTATAATATTTTATAAAAATCTCATATTAGAAATTATTGATTAAAGATTGACACTGAAAATCATAAATGACAGATAAAAAAGAACGGAGGGATTATGGTATTTTGGTGGTATGCCCATTTGTATTCATTTTTAAAATCATCACATGTACACGTACTCATATCTTTATCCATCCAGTATATACCGTGGATATAATAGGTTGTATTCGGAAATTAAAGATTAAAAATACAATCTATTTTATACCCATATTATTAGAGCAAAACAGTTTAGTAAATGAGATGTAGTAAAAGAAACTCTATGAATGAAATTGAGTAGAAATTGTTAGAGAATATATATAATTTGAACACATTTTATCTGTGATTTTTTGATCCAATAATTTGAACGCTTCATTTAAAGAAGAGCAATTTACTTTTTTAATTCAGACCTCCAAATTTGCCAGCTTTTAATGAGGTACTTGTTTAATGAGGAATTTGTTTATGCAACTAACATTACCAAGAAGCAATTCACATACATGACATTGATGAAGTTAACAAAACACTAAGCTTTGAAACACACTTAAACTTGGCAACAAATATATATATAAGTTAGAGTTCATTGGACATCTTTTTCTAGACAATGAATAAATGACGTTGTTTTTCTTTTCATGTATACTATACAAGGCTGGTGTGAGCAGGAGCTGGGTAGACCCAGTACCCAAACATGTACATGTACCAATACCCGTGTCCCTTTTTTCAAGTTTGTTTGGGTTCGAAGTTTAACATGAGTTTACAACCTCAACCCATTTTAAACAGGGCAATTTTTCTCGGGTTCATTTGTGTTCGAGTTTTATGCATGTTTGTTGTGGTAAGTGGCACTCTTAGAAGAAATCAATATCAACTTATGAAAGTTAATCAATTGACCTGAAATGACATGGAAATTCTCTAAAATAGCCTATAGAGAAAAGCAAGCCTCAAGATTTGTACGACAAGCAAAAACCTTTCATTGCCAAACAAAAGACTTATCGTAGACACATCCATACATATAATAGCCGGGAAGGTAGGGAAGGAGAGAATCCTATTGAGGAATCCCCTTCAAGGCTTAAACTTGACATAATTCTCATCATTGACAAGAATCGGGTCAGTATAACCAAAGTAACATGTTCTTTGATCCAAGAGATCAAGCCAATACTTGGAAAATGATTTTCCATTCCATGCGATTATGAGCCTCTTCCATATTAAGCTTGAGGGTCACCTAGCTCTTATTTCCTTTCATGTTATTAAATTTATTGATGATTTTGTTGATTATTAAAATGGTGTCATGTATGGACCTACTAGGTACAAATGCACTTTATACATGATCTATAATTTTGTACAACAAAGATCTCTATCTACGATATTAACAATGATTTTAGAAATAATATTATAAAACCTGTTGTAGAGACTAATCTTTTGTCCCTCTAGTAACATCTTATAGAATTGGAATGATATAGTTAACATTAACATGGACCCCCACAAAAACATCGTGAATGTAAGACTGTTTACATCGATATCTTTTTATATCCTATATTAAAAACAAACTTTATATTAGAAGTTGGTATATACTATTATTGCTATTGGTCCAATTGAACTTCGAAAGGTTATAAATTGTGATCTAGATCTAGCCAAATAATCCAAGCCGCCATCACCTATATAATGTCTAACATATTACACGTTGCATTTGCTTTTAAGTTTTCTTTATATAGTTTTCTCCTTTAATTCTTTTATCATTCCTCCTTTATACTGTTGAAGTGTACGTGTTATCGAGCTCTCAATATAAAAACGAGGGAGAAATAAAGAGTGATGAGATTATGAATTATGATAGGGAATATAACATATTCCAATGGGAGATACTAAAACTTGTATGTAAGTTTTCTTGCTTTCTCATTTGTAATTAATAAGACAAAGGCGATCTAATTTGTTTAATGCTATTGGTGGTTATTGGATTATATATATATATATATATATATATATATATATATATATATATATATATATATATATATAGGAAAATTGGATTATAATAATCCCTACTTCCACCAATTGGACAATGGTGGACCGTACTTTCACTTTGTATTCTGGTGGTCCAAAAAAAAAAAATGGATTGTAGTGGGATATTTTCGAGGGAATCATAGATTTTGTGTTGCATTTGATTCAAAACTTAGTATAACACTTTACAATGATTTTTAATGAATTTACAGCGTTTCCCCCAATTTTTTTTCATTTTTTTACTATCTTTTACTATTTTTCACTTTTATTATTTTTAAAAATCATAATAATTATTCGGAGTCTCAAAAAAATAATTTAAAAAATGTTTTAGAAACTATAATTCATTAGCTTTCTAGGGACAGGAACGAAAAAAACAAAAACAATATAGTGTAGGAATGAAAAAAATAAGAAGAATGTGGAGGTGGATTTGGTACCACTACAATCCAATTTTTTTTTTTGGACCACCAGAATACAAAGTGAAAGTACGGTCCACCATTATACAATTGGTGAAAGTAGGGATTATTAGAATCCAATTTTCCTATATATATATATATATATATATATATAACATGTAATTAGAGCACATGTTTCAGATATTTGCAGCGAACAATGATAGTAATAAAAGCGAACAATTATAAAAGTAAAAGTGAACAATCGTATTATTTGGAGCATATGTTTAAGATGCACCTAATAAATTGCAATCCACGTGCTTGCATACGAATAGGTTAGGGTGGGTTAGATATATATTGAAAAACATCGTATTTTTGATTTATTTTTTTGTTGGAAAGGTGGGCAAAGCCCATTTATTCATAAAAGAAATTCAACATTATATCATATATATATATATATAAAGTCCATGAGCTCGCATATGATTAGTCTGGAGCAAATGTTGTATTTCTGTAGGTGGTTCATCGAGGCTGTGTATTGTATTTTAACAGTTTTCCTCTATAAAGCTAGTCTGGTTGGCTTATCATATGCAAACTCGTGGAATATCAGAAAATATTTGAACTTGGGTGGGTCAAATACCTAAAGAAATATTGTGAAACTAGCTATAACATGATACTATACGAAAGATTAATACGTTTAAACATATTGTTTAACTTGGCTCAGATAATATGAAAAATATGTATAAAATCCATGACACTAGATATCATGTGAAACTATTTTTACGTATTATCAATTTAATCTTTTCTGATAGAGATAGTTCCACAATTAACCAAACTAATGCATGCTCGCAACATGGTGTTAGGATCATTTTTAATAAAAAAGAATCATGTAATTTATAACTTAGATTGATACTTAATTATATTAAAATTAGTAGTATTGTTGTTAACAAAACTTCTAAACTTCATATTAGATTATTTTCTACACTTTGAGAGATCTATATATCACACAACTTCAATTCAACCATAGATCTTGTTAACTTTAGACTCAACATACCTATCAATAATGAATAACAAAAACATCATTATTGTCATACACTTGGAGAAAATATATTTGATTGCATTATTACGAGGGATTCAAATATAAACAATACTATTTTCATGCCGACTTCTGCAAAACTTCGAATAATAATAACATATTAAAATAAGTTTAACGACGCATAAAACTGAAAAAATATAACAATAAATATAATCTAAGGCCCTGTTCTTTTATACGGTAGGTTGCGGTGTGGTACTATGCCGCACCTCACTCTTTAATTTTCCACCACACTTCACCACACCACGTTACAATCATTATCAATATATCTTTTCATTTTTCCCTCTCCTTACTTTTCTCCTCTATTTTTCACATTCTCTCTGTTAAACTACCCCACCTACCCCAACTTTTAGCACAACTTACCACACTTTTTCAAATTCCACCGCACCGTACACCGCAACTAATCATATAAAAGAACAGGGCCTAAATATATATAATAAAAAACAAAGGTTACATATGTCACTCTTTAAACAAGGAATCAAAGAATGAAACATGGCATATTAACTCACAAAAACTACATACATGACAAAGAATTGGTGATCAAATATAAACCAAACCTAACCTACTCAATCACAACTTCTACTTTAAAAACTATACTCATAGATTTAGCCCATTTTGGATCCTAATTAACCAATTAATTAACAAACTAATTACTTTACTCCAACAGTAGAATGAGACAAATTAATTAAGTAGACAATGACATTTTCTTCTTCTTTTTTTACCCCACTATTTTTTTTTTGAAGAAGTTGGATAGTGACTTGAGTTCTCACCCATATATGTACTTGAAGAAAAGGAAAGTTCATTATGCAATTTATTTATTATTTTTTTTCTGGAAAAAAGAAATTAAAGTGGTGTTAGTGCCACCACATTGGACATCTTTTCCAGCAAAGCTACCATGTTACACTTGCACACCAAGTCATGTCACATAATTAATTTATCTATTTGTTTAATTAATTAATTAATTAATTATTATTAATTGAACTATTTGGTGTTAAATCAAAACAGTGCTTTATGAACTGCAATTGTGTATTTGTGTTTGTGTCAGGTTACTGTAAAGCAACCAAACTTTTTTTTTTGTAGGTGCATAATGAATAATATTAATATATATATATGTGAACACAAGAATTTATAGTGAAGCTATAAAAAAATAAATATGGACTTTAATTAATTGCAAGATCCTTGAAAATGATGGACTACAAATTGGATTTGTATTGTATAACTGACAATATCCTTTTGGGGTTTGAAGAGATACAAAAATATTATAGAGAGATTTTGAATTATAATCAAGATTATTGGTGAAATTGTAAATGAAACATGAATGTAAATCTTAATTTATTTTTTCTGAGAAAAATCTATCACAGCTATTTTATTTATTATCATTCGAGAAAAGGTACATATCATCTTGGGCCAGGGTGAGAGATGCTTTTGGGCCGTCCTCCAACCAAATTCGTGGACACGAATCATAGGGTTGTAGGTAAGCTAGGGAGTGTGCCACTTTATTTCCTGCACGATTTACATGGTTCCAAGAAATGACATTTAATAAAACCGAAAGCTTTCTAATTTCTTCTATAAGTAGGCCAATGGCGTTGGCCTCTCTAAAACCCGAACTCATCTTCTGAATAAGGGATAAACAGTCTCCCTCGACAATAAGCATACTGAGTCCTGTTTCTTTTGCAATTTGAAGGCCGAAGAGACACGCTTCCGCCTCGGCAATCTCCACGCCGGTGTAGCCCGTGAGGTGCCTGGTCCCGGCCGCCACCACTGTTCCATCACTATTCCGGATGAAAAACTCCCACCCTCATCCCCAATCTCCCAATTTTGCTGCGTCAAAATTTATTTTCCGTATATTTGTAGGAGGGGGGATCATATGGTGGGGTGTGTGATCGTTGATTGACCGCCAGTGGGGGAAGTGATTGGAAGTCCTCAAGAAATTCTTGAGCATGTCGTAGAGAGGTTTGAGCAGAGGGAGTTCTTCCTTTTATAACCATGGCATTTCTTGAGTTCCAACATTGCCAAGCGAGCATCAAGAACAGAGTTACCTTATCATCTTCGACTTCAAGAGCTTTGCTGCTAATGAGGTTGGGTTCTTCCATAATCGCCACACTTGCTTGGCTAATAGTGCCAAGTTGAAGTCTTCTAAGTTTTTAAACCCCATCCCCCCATACTCCTTGCTCACGTAAAGCAGGGACTCTCGGAGCCAATGCATCTTCCGACCTCCTTGCTTCGCACCCCACTAATAGCGCCAGATAGTTCTTTGAATGTCTCGACAAAGAGAAGTTGAAAGTCTAAAGATGCTCATTGCATATACCGGCAGAGTTTGTGCGACCGCCTTGATGACTACTTCCCGACCTTCCCAAGAATGGAAACTATTCTCCCAATTACTCAATCTTTTGGCCACCATATCTTTAACACAGAGGAGGTTTTTATACAATTATACCGTGATTTTCCCTTACGGATTGGGAGACCGAGATATTTGCCATGATAAGGGACCTCCTTGATGTTCAGAATGTTCTTGATAGCCTCTCGACACTCGGGGGTAGCATGCTTATGAAAAGTAAATCTTAATTTATAAATATTCATGCACTGACAAAGTTTTCTATTATTTGTGATATAGTTCTTTTTTTAAAAATTTTATTTGTTTTTATTTTTCAAAAAAAGTTAGATAAGTTATAACTCTTGAATTATCATATATTATATAATTAAATTTTCAACCCTAGCTACTAGGACCCATCATATATGTTAGTATTTGTGCTACTATATATATGTCAAAGGTAACTATAATGGAAAATCCTAAAAATATGGTGGGTCTAACTAGATAGTAGTATAAAGATTTGAGAGGACAACTCATAGATATATAGTACTGGCATAAATTTAGCTCCCCACAAAATGATTGCCCATTCAAGAATACATAAATCTTGGATGAAAGTTGAGTAAGATTCATCATTCATATATGCCTTCATGTGAAGGTAAAGTTTTACATGCCTTTTCTTAATTTATTTTTAATTCAATTTTAGCTTATTTTAATTGTCAAATGTGAAATAACTTGAAATAAGACATTAATATTCTATAAATTCAATTTTAATTTAATTCCAACTTATTTTAATCGTCAAACATGAAATAGTTTGAGATAAGACATTAATATTCCACCAAAAAATTTATAATGCTTTAAATTTAATTTGATCACAATTTTTGCTAACCATATATATCAACCCCCTAAGGGGGAAAAAAAAAAGAAAAAAAAAAGGCACTAGGGCCTAGCTAGTGGTGGGTGCACCTTTTATAAAATAGTTGTAGGGTGTTGGAAATTTAAATAAACCACAATGAAAAGTTGCAAACTAGAAAGGCATGCACTTCACTTATGAATCTTGTCTTTTAGACATATTAATTTATTAATGTAAGATTTAAATAAAAAATATATACTCTCTCTCCGTTCCATATTACTCTCTCCATTCCATATTAATTGTCATCTTTGTAAATCGTGCAGTTAAATTTCAAAAAATTTGATAATAAATTTCTCAATATATATAATGATTGCTATATAAAATTAGTACTAGTAGATTCGTAATGGAAAATACTATTATAAAAGTATAATATTGTAATTTTCTATAATATATTATGTAAGAAATTATCAATCAAAGAATGACATTGGAGACCATGAAAGTCAAAATTATGACAATTAATATGGAACGGAGGGAGTAATTGCTGTCTTTGAAATTTGTGCAGTAAAAATTTTTAAATTTTGACCATAAATTTCATAACATATACAATGACTTGTTTTATAAAATTATTACTATTAGATAAAAAAAAATATCATATAAAATATTACTATTAGATAAAATTTATAAAATTATTACTATTAGATAAAATTTATAAAATTATGACTTGTTTTATAAAATTATTACTATTAGATAAAATTTATAAAATATAATATTGCAATTATTAATAAAATATCATATAAAAAATTACTAATTAATGAGTAACATTGAAAACCGTAACAATCAATAATTGATAATTAATATGAAACAAAGGAAATACTTTCTCCATTTTTATTTAAGTGTTATCTAAGTAATTGTATCAAAAACTTTAACCGTTAATATCTTAATTTGTATAATGATTCATAAAACAAAATTGATATCATTAGATACGTAAAGAAAAGTACTATAGAAAAACTATAATATATCGTATTTTTTATAAAAATATTATGTGAGAAATTGTTGATTAAAAATGAATGTCAACAAATGTGAATGATGTAAAAAGAAACGGGGGAGTACATATTATGTTTGAAAGTGGGGGCACTTTGAAATGTAGGCAAAATCAAGAATATATTGTGACCTACCTACTCCATGATCTAGAGAGCTTTTTCTTTGTAGCCAATGACAAAGTGGTGTTATTCCTTTAGGCTTTTATTCCTTTAAGCTTTTTTCAAGCTGTCACACTTTATTATAGTTATTATTTGTTGATTCTAGTCTCTGGATGTAAGTTTTGTTGTTTATGTTTTTTTTTTTTGTAAAAAATTCTTTTTTAAGAAGGATAACTATAAATTACTAGGAAATTCTTTTATTAAGGGTTCTTCCAAGCTTATCATTATATACAATAGAGCATAGTTTTTAGGACATAACTTGGTTCCACTTAAGTGGGGGATGTGATGATAAATCTGAGTCGAATTTGGTAAGTCAATTATCTGCCCTATTTTATTATTTAAAATTGTGTTTAAAAGATACATCAGTACAATTAAGGGAGAAGGAACGAATATCGAGAGTGAGACTTTGAAGCTCTTAAGGGGGACCGATGTTGCCTTGAATTCATTGGATAAGAATCTTGTTATCACCTTTTATAGTTATATTTTGGTAACCTACTATAACTATCCTATTTGAACCACGGTGAAGAGTTATTGCCTCAATGACTAGTACCGATATATTTCAAAGCTGAAAAAGCTAATGGAAGAATAAAATCTCCATGCTAATATCTGAATATGTATCCCCCTGCTAGTGTTGTTGAGTTTTTAGAGCCGTTGAAATTGATCTTCATGACTTCATATTGTGATTTTTCCCAAACTATTTTTTTAGAAAGTGAGTTAGTGGTGGTTACTTCTTATCTTGTCTTTTTCTACAACCTTTTTTTTCTTTTAAATAATTAGACCTAACGATTTCACATTATTATTATTATTATTATTATTATTATTAGTAAAAGTACAAGCTTCTTCCCTATTACACACTTATTTTCAACTTGTCATGAATATATACTGATATTTATCATTAAATTATGCTTAAACATGTTGAACCATGCTTGATTAATAAACATTAATGAACTACATATCAACTTGGTTTCACATATCAACTTCACCAATATTATGTGCATGCAAATCGATAGATTTATTGTAAGACAATCTCAAATAAGACTTATATAAATTTATTAATCACTTCTATATCCACAAAATTAAAATTCCTACATAAATATGCATCTTACGATAAATTTATTGTAAGGCAATCTCACATATGATGTTCCGAAAAATCTTTTTCGAAAATATAGATACCCTAGAGTAATTTTTTCAAATTATAGGGTTTACTCTAAGTCTCAATTATTCCAACATTATGAACTTATGATGACTAACCCATGAACATGATGATGAAATTGCATCAAAATTTAGCACTTAATCTACCATCACAATTTGCAATCACATCGTTTGAATATTTCTTTTTCTTTTGTGGATTCACGTACTTAAATTCATTAACAACTCCCAACCAACATTGAAGTCCAATCAATCAATCAATAATTATGTATCTTCTCCCTACATCCTACATTGGCTTGTGTTCTTCCCCATCTATTCAATTTCCACCTTTTTTCTTCTTTCACTCAAATACATGTTTGAAGATTATGTATGAATAACTCATATAATGCATTCTTTGTACGTAATGTTTAAAATCTTTTCTTCCGTGCTTAAACTAGGTTTCCTATGCATGTCCTTTGAAATCCGCCTCTCAATTGCTGAAATAAGATCTATATTTTACAGAAAATTTGTTTTGTTTCTTTAGCTATTGTTTTTATTTTGCTGTCTTATTTTGCCGATTTGTTCTTTGCATCATTGATGCAAACTTTGATCCTTGTTGGCGTTCAATATTAAAGAAGAAGATCTATATTTGAATCTCTTTAGATTTTGCATAAACGAGATTGGAGATCCACACTAAAAGTATTGTTACTGTTGCTGACGAGCCAAAGTTTGCAAGCTCGTTCTCGGTTATTAACTTTGTTTTTCGTGAGCTCTCCCTAAGGATAAACAGTTAAACTAGGGTTCTCAGTTACTGAAACAAGGTCTATATTTTGCGGAACATTTGTTTTGTTTCTTTAGCTATTGTTTTTATCTTGCTATCTTATTTTGCTGATTTGCATTTTCGTTGTTCTTTATTGCATCGCTGATGCAAACTCTGATCTTTATTGGCCTTCAATATAAAGAATAAGATCTATATTTGAATCTCTTTAGACTTTGCATAAATGAGATCCACACTAAAAGTATTGTTACTGTTGTTGACAAACCAAAGTTTGCATCCTCGTTTACGATTATTAATCTTGTTTTTCGCGAGTTTCCCCTAAGGATAAACGATTAATTTAGAATTGTTCTCTGTTTCTAAAGGTTCGGGATTTAATTTTTGACTATTTGGTTAAGGATCAAATGAACCACGGCTATGCCACAATGACATTACTTTGGTAAAATTGATCTTGTATTGACTTTGATGTGACTTGGGGTTGGATATTGAGAATGTGGTTAGATTCATGCCAAATTGATCACATTACGTTATTGTTCGTTCAACGTCTATTGTATTGATGTATTTAGAATAATTAGAACAAAGATACACCAAACATTCTATAATCACGAAAGATTAGTCTAATCAGATATGAAATCATACGATATCTTTGAAAGTTAATAGTGTAATTTAACTCGTATTAAATTATTCTAGTGACTGTTAAAAGTAATTATTGGGGCATTATCTATTACCTAGAGAGGTATGTACCACATTGACATTGACCACTCTAACCTACTCTTATTTTCAGTGGAGAAAGACAATTGTGATTCTTCTTTTTGTGGAGTCTTCAATAATCCTCATATCTAGCTATCATATGTCCACATGTGAAAATGATGAAAATGTTGATATAGAATAGAAGTCAAAGATTGTGCTATTGAGTTTTATGTGTTACTTTGCCTAATCTAGTATTGATCCTTAAATCATGCGATATATACAATGTTTTATTATATAATTTACTATTTTTATAGAAAAATACTACTGTAAAGCATAATGTTATAATTTTTATTATACAAAACATTAATTGTTCAACATACACAATATTTTATTCAATTAGGAATCAATCGAACACATGAGATGGGAAGGAAGAGTACATGAGAAAATTTTGCATTATAAAAAAATAACTCGACTTTTGAAAACAAAGAAATATTAAAGGAAGCATTTAGTAAGATCTCAAGAGAAATTATTTTCAAAGTAAATTTGTCATGGGGAGGATTTCCTAGGAATATACTAAAGGGAGTGTTTAGGACTCAAGAGAAAAAAAATTTCCGGAGAAAAAATTTCCCTTACCCTTCTTAATAAAAATTTTCCCTAAAAAAAGATGAGAAATTAAGCACCATTTTTCCGAGGAAAGATGAGAAATTAAAGACCCCCTGTAAAATTGTTCTACTACCTCCATCCCATTATATTTGTCCATTTACCTAATTTGAGAAGACCAATTTATATTGAAAATTGAGGTGAAAATTTTGTAATTTACCTAAAATAACCCTACTTTAATTGAAAATAATAGTTATTGAAATAGTAAAAAATGAAAAATGAATATATTAATTAGGGGTAGAAAGGTAATTTTAGTTGTTAAAATTGCAAATTGGACAAATATTTTGTGACAAAAAAGTTAGATAAAAGAAGAAATATTTTAGGAGGGAAGTAATAAAATCAAAATACAACCAAACATAAAATAATAAAAAAAATTACCTTAAAAAATTTGACTATTTCTTAAAAATTTTGACCAACCAACCACACTCATAAGTGAATTCAGCATAATATGTGCATGTAACTACACAAATGGCTTGTGTTTTATTGATGATTGAGGCAAAAACACAACAATATCACACATTACAAACAACATTAACAAACACCGACACCATTACAAAGAAACACAAAACACAAGTTTAGGATGCAACTTACTGTTTTTATTATTCTTCTGCTTCTTCTTGGTAGTCAGCTGCTGCTCCAAGTCCTTGACTTTGCCACTGAGGCTCAATATCAACTCCTGCTGTTGTTTCTCAGACGCGATCAGCCGCTCTAACATCTCCCTCAGCTTCTCATTCTCCTCCATTATCCTCTTGTCTAGCTCGGTTGACACTTCTTCGATCTCTTCATGTTGTCCGTCTTTGTTGGATTCGTGGGTTACTGCTGCTTTCTCTTTGTCTTGCTCCTCTTTCGGTTCCTCATGTGGTGCTTCTTTTTCGTGCTTCGATTCTTGTGTTACAATCAGAGTAACCTCATTATGTTCGAGACCCTTGTGGTCGGCAGTTGCTGCTTCTGATGGCTCTGAAACTTGCACGTCGATGTCTACTGTTTCGGAAGACTGATCCTCAACTGTTTCAGACTCTTTCCTTGCAGCAGAGCCCAAGTTAGCATCCTCCATCATTTCTGGCATTTCAGGAGGAGGAGCAGTTACTTGCTCGTCCTTATACTCAACTGTCATGCCAGCCTGCTCTGTTTCGTTTTCTGCAATGTCGATTCTAGCAGGCTGGTCTTCAGATTCAGCCATGCTGGTCTCATCTTCATTGAATTTAGACACCTCATAATGCCCTTCGCAAATTTTCACACTTTCATCCTCCCTGTCTGTGCTCTCTACTTCACCTGATGCCACCTTTGTGGACCCTTCAGCAACTTCTTCAACAGTCTCAATGACTTTAGAACCCTCAAGTTGAGTGGTCGAGACGTTTGAGGGTTCTTCTGTAGTTTCGACAACCACCTTAGAGCCCTCATCTTGGCTGGAAATCTTAGAGGGTTCTTCTAGGGTTTCGACAACCACCCATGGAGGCTCTTCTAGGGTTTCGACAACCACCTCAGAGCCCTCATCTTCGGTTGAAATCTTTGAGGGTTCTTCTAGAGTTTCAACAACCACCTCAGAGCCCTCATTTTTCTTTGAGATTTCTTCTAGGGTTTCAACAACCAACTTTGAGCCCAAGCCCTCATCTTCACTAGAGACCTTTGAGGGTTCTTTGGTAGTTTCCACCACCTTCGAGCCCTCATCATCGCCAGAGATGTTTGAGGTTTCTTCTAGGGTTTCAACAACCACCTTGGGTTCTTCGGTAGTTTCCGCAACCACCTTAGATCCCTCGTCTTGGATGCTGCTCATCTTTGAGGGTTCTTCTAGGGTTTCAACATCCACCTTTGGCTCTTCTGTAGTTTCGACAACCACCTTAGAGCCTGCATCTAGGCCAGACATCGTCGAGGGTTCTTCAGTGGTGTCTTGGCTGCAGATTTTTGAGGGTTCTTCTAGAGCTTCAGCAACCACCTCTGCAGGCTCTTGTGTAGTTTCAACCACCATCTTGGCTTCTTCAGCAACCACCTTGGGTTCATCCGAAGAGGATGTTTCATGAGCCACAGAAGTAGACTTTTGGCTGATTATCGAGTCGAGCTTCTCCTGTAACATTATCAACTCCTTGGCCACAGATCTCCTCACATCCCGGAAACTCGGGGGCAATCCCTTCACAGCAAAAACCCAGAAAAACTGTCAGTTTTAACCACCAAAACAAACAAAACACATGCAAGTTTCTTTCAGACACATTCAAACACAGACATTTACATACCTGTATGGTATCCAATTTCAGCAACAGTTTCATGATGGTCTCAGCAACAGCAACCTTCTCCTTCTCATCAATGGAGGATCCAATTCCTTCAACACGCTTTCTCACTTCATCGGCCTCCTCCCGAATCTTGGCTATTTGCCGCAGTTTCTTCAGTGGCTCCCATCTCCTCACGTCATGCCCTCGGTACACAGACTGAATCATAGTAGCTGCCTCTTGCTCTGACAACACCTTCTTCACTGGCTTCTTATCTTCTTCAGGTTTACTCTCATTAACTTCCTGTGGTTGTTGTTGTGTCTCCACTACTTTCTTCTCAACATTGGCCTCCCGCTTTTTTCCCTCTTGAGGCACATTGATCTCCACTTTAGCTCCGGCTCCATCAGTCTTGATCTGGGTCGACTCGCGCTTTTTGTCAGCAGGAGGACTAGGTGACCTCGAGCCATTCTTCTTCCTAGGAGGATCAACCCTCAAGCAAATCGGAGGTAACTTTGACTTCTTGGGAGACGATGAATGCCCATTTCCATTACTCCCTTCCGCAATTTTCGCTTGTTTTTGTGCATCTTTTTGCGCTTCATCCTTCCTCACTTCCTTGGGGACAACACATTCTTCAAAGGGTTTCACAGGGATAGTCTTTACAGTAGTAGTTGCTGTTTTCTCACTTGCCTGGCTTTTGTCATCTCCTACAGCAGTCTTTATCTTCTCCAGCTCGCTATCAGGATGCTCAAATCTCATCGGAATCACCTTAAAACCCGGCGAAACCTCTTCTTGTTTGCCCTGATCGCCTTTCTTCGCATTCTCCTCCTCTCCTTGCCCACCATAAGGCATCCAGAAAATAGGGAAAGGAAACTGCTTGTTATCACTACTCTGTAAATCTTTATTTTCCACATTCTTAACACTCTTCTTCCCATCTCCACCACCTTCCAAGAGCTCTTTTATCGCGTTCATGTCAAGAGGCAGCCATCTATAACTAACATTCGGCTCCTCTTCGACACTTTTCACACTCGGCTTTTGCTGAGCCGGTTTCTTAACTGTCTTCTTCGCCCGAGGAGACTCTTGTTGTTCCTCCATTTGCTGCAACTGAGGCTTTCTGAGATAATATGGCGAAACCAGCTGCTTCTCTGCCTCATCTTCAACCACCTTTCTTCGTGGTTCCTTCTTGCTCATTGCATACCCAGGTGGAAACCACAGAACAGGCTTAGAAAACCCATTACTAGCCACAACAGGAACCAGAGATTCAGTCTTTTTAGTCTCAACTTCGGGCTCGTGTTCTTCAATCTTAACATGCTTGTCATCCCTCGAACGACACGGGTGGTGGTGAGAGCATCCACAGCAGTGTGATGATGCATCTTTCTTGTCGTACTCGTACCGGGGAAGCTCGGTGGTGTAATGTGGAGGTGGGACATAGTTCACAGGGTAAAACGGGGCGCCGTAAAAATGGCCATAGGATGTTGGTGGTGGGTGAGAGAGGAAGTGAGGGCAGGGGGGTCTGAAGTTGAAGTGAGGAGGAGGAGGGTATTGGGGTTGAGGTTGAGTGTGGTGGAAGCAACTAGGGCATTGCATGGGAGGAAAAGGGTAGCCATAGTTTTGAGGAAAAGAGCCATGCATGAGTGAAGAAGGGGGAGTTTGAGAGGGCTCCTCTTTTACTTGTGAGGGTTCCCAGCTGGGGTGGTAGTATTGATAAGGGTATGAGCTCATGCCACTGAAAGCTGGGTACATCCTTGACAAAATTTGCTCAATCAAAAACTTGAAGAAAATGTCAATCTGCACAATAAACAGAAACAGCAGTCAATACATACATATACACCCTAAGAATACACAAAAATTTGAGGAAAACCATCCAAATCCATGTCCATATCCATATCCAACAACCCCCAAAGTGAAAACTCTTAGATCGTGATCTACCTAGCAAGGCAGACAAACAACAATAAGTTCTCATTACATTTTACTCTATTTCTAACACCCTATTTTTCCTTTATATATCCCAAAAAAGTGTGAGACTTGTTAGATATACCAAGGCATACCAAAATAACTCAAAAAACAGGATGTAAAGGGTTTGACATAGCTGTCTTATCATGAATTTTGAGGGGGAAAACATGAAAGAACAAATTATAAGCAAAAACCCTTAGGCATTGACAATCCTTTGGTATTTTTCATGATTTTTTACATAAGAAGAGCATAAACAAAAACTGATCATTATGAAAATGAGAAACTATTTCAGCAATCCATAGGTTCAATTACAACAGAACCATGACAGAAATCCGAATTTGACTTCCACATATTATGTATCTAATTCGAAAGGATCACCTATTATTATCTGTAATGCATATAGCTTGCAACTAGCAAGGCAATTTAAGGTGCGAAATTGAGCCACTTTTTTTCCAATTCAACCACATTGTTAGCATACATACCAATTCTTCAAGCTACCCAAATGACCCTTGAATCTCTCTCCTAAACCAGTATCCAGAAACATGCAATTCAATCGAAGTGTCTTAAACTAACATGAATCCTCAAAGTTCTCAAAATCACAGTAAATCAGATGTCGGAATCTCACCACGGACTTATTACACGGTGCAATTCAGGAAAATGAACCGACATTAGCACGCAAGAAACCAAAATCAAACAACAAATCACACAAATCTCTCAGATAATTAAAAAAAAAACAAGCGCAAAAACACCCAAAACTCAAATAATAAAAAAGATACCACTAACCCAGAAGAACACTCACACTAGCAGGCAAGAAACCACAATCAAATTACAAATCACACGAATCAAATCTAACCCCAGATCAAAAAAAGCGCGAAAAAACCCCAAATTCAAATCGAAAAAGTTAACCCACAAGAACACTCACAGTAGCAGGCAAGAAACAACAATCAAACTACAAATCAAATCACAAAATTTTGACCTAATCCCAGATCAAAAAAGCGCGAAAAACCTCCAAATTCAAAACGAGAAAGATAACCCAGAAGAACACTTACATCTAATCTCTACTGGTGTCCGAAAATCAAACGATCAAACGACAGAAACCAGCCAAAACGATCCACAACTCCGAATGAGTAAATTATCAGCACGAATTCGGTCCGCCAACCCAAAAGAGAAATCGAGGATTTCGCTTTGTTTCAAGAGAGCTTTGTGTTCGTCGCTTTTGTGAAATTCGATCACGAAGGTGAAGACAAAAGGGGGGGTTTGTTTATATAGTGGGTATGATTTAGTGAGAGAAGAAGCGGGAATTGGGTAGATGAGAGAGAAAGTCGTTGGAACAAAGACTGTCGTAAGAAAAATCTATGGCTTCCAGATGCTTCCCGCGCTCTCGATATTTCTGTTTCCACTCTGACGTGGCATTCCAGAAAGTTAATCTCCCATTAATTTTCGATATTTCTGTTGCTATACGGCCAAACGACGTCGTCTCCGCCTTGATACAACCCAAAAGGCCCAAAACCAAACCAATACCCCTAATTTCATGCCTAGGCTGGGGTTGGACGGGTCGGATATAACAGTCTTATTTTTATATTTTATCTTTATATCATATCCTAAAATTTAGAAATCAATCGTTAAATACTATTCAATGACAAAGACGCAAAAAATGCTTGGTGAAACATTTATTTTTAGAATTTTTTTCAACCCAGGTTAGGGACTTACCCTTGATATTGTCAGAGTAAGCAAAATTTCAAGTTTTATTAAATTCAGATTGGTCAGATAGGTCAATTTTAAAATTCGGGCAAGAAATTGATGATCATTGTCCATTGGCTAGTTTTATTGGACCAGTCTGGGTCAAATAATTGAGATAGACTTTGATTTAGATCAAAAATCATATTCAAATAATAATAAAAAAGTGAGATGTTTTCAAATTGTCGATCACATTTTCAGATGAAAAATTTATGACCATATCTTATCTTTTCATGTCATATAAAATTTTGACACCTTTGGCTTGGACCAACACCATCCTCTTGGAGGCCTAATGGGCCATGGTCCAAAGGGTAAAGCTCAAGTATGGCAACACCCCAAAATTCCATTTTATTTTTTTTTCAATTTTTCCCATTATTATCCACAAGGCTAGGTAGCTCAATTCCCACCACACACAACAAAGCCTTAACATTTCAAATTTCAGTGACTTTTATGTTGTCCAAAAATCAGTATGAAGATGAACTCACTTGCATCACCTTACAAACCATACTCTCCTAACAATTTCCACCCTTCATTTCACCATAACCACTCCAACCCATTTCATACAAGAATCTCACAACTACCATTTCAAAATAGACCAATTTGTGATAAATTTGTGGGTGTCAAAAAACTTCAACAAGTAGTGAGAGCATACAATGGTGATAATAATAGTGACCAAAATGCAGAGGAGGAGCAACAAGAGAATAGGCAAAGGCAAGGTTTCCTGTCATTAGAAGAAGCTGGTTTGGTTGAAATCTCTGGTCTTAATACACATGAGCGTTTTCTTGCCAGATTAACGGTAATCTCTTCTCTGTTGTAGGAATAAAATTTAGTTGTAGGAATGTAGTTGTGCTGGCAAAATGTCAGGTCTGGGTCAAATTCAGGTCAGTCAAATCGATAATCTCAAAATTAGGATGAGAAATTGATCTTCGGTGCCTGGTTTGTTTCTAGACTAACCAAATTAGACACTTCAGACGGACCTTACTGCAAACTGTTTAGAGGAAGCAATCCGATTAGACATAGCCGGAATGTGGCGAAACCCCATAAAATAGCCCATTATACCCCATAAAAATAACCTACAAATTCAGATATTCGGATCAGACAAACTTTACACGTTTCTTCTTGTTACCTCATTACTCTTATTGTGCTTTTGTTAGCATGTTAATATGTTATTAATATGTTGATCGAGCCATAAGTCTTGGCCCAGTGGTTAAGATTGAATCTTATGTACATTATTTCCCGGATTTGAATCCGGGTTTGCATTTTTATGTGGGTTTTTGATGGTGTTTGGTTTGGTAATGGCAGATATCATCTTTGAACTTGCTGAGAGTGATAGCAGAGCAAGAAGGGTGTTCAATTGAGGAGCTAAATGCAGGCAGAATTTGTGATTGGTTCTTGAAAGATAAACTCAAAAGGGAGCAAAATATAGGCTCTGCTGTTCTTCAATGGGAAGATGATGATCCTTTTGATCTACTATAAATTTTGATTTTCATCAGCCCCCTTCTTGGATCTTTGGTCTATGATCAATGTAATCGAAGAAAGAAAAAAAAAATTGTTATTTATTAAGGCAAACATTTATTTTGAACATCGGGATTGCTATGTCCAACCCCTCTAAATTGTAAAATTTAGGAATAAGAATGTTACATCCAACCCCTCCATATCACGTCTAGATGTAATTTCAATGTATTGTTTTTGGTTCATTTGTCCCCTTTTTGTATCGTTGTCGTTGCTCTATGGACTATGATCAATGTAATCGAAGCAAGTAAAAAAAATCTAAATTATTAAATAAAGCAGAGATTTATTTTGAACATTTTTGGCATTTGTTTGGAAACAGAGGATGTAGATTGATCATATCATATGTACAATCTAAATTAGCACATGGATTTTTAGTGCATATGGGGGATAAGGTTGCCTATATTTGAATCCATCAAACCGCACTCAAATGCATTTTCTCTATGTGGTGGTTGTTGTTGTGTTTTTAATATTAAAATTAGTCTTATTTTCAAAATTCCTATTTTACAACTCTAATTCCTACAAGGGGTAAACAATAAGCTAAACTTACCATAACTTATCTTTGATCAATATGGCCTTCTGCAATTTCCAAATATATCATAAACTCAAAATTCACACTTGATACAGAACTATTACATTATACCCCTCCATACCTAATCTGAAGATTTTCAAAGCATTAATTTTGGCTATTCGAGAAGAAAGGGAGGAAAAAAAAACCGCGATCACATTGAGAGCTAGTGTAGTTTTCATTTACATACAAAATCCTCCCTTCCTTTCCCCCCTCCTCACAACCCTACCACAAACAAATGATTCAAAAATGCTAAAAACCAACAATTGATACACAAAAAATGAATGATTCCTAACTATAACCAATTCCCATCAACACAACCATGCTTGCAAGGAAAACAAAAACTATTTCCTCGCCAAAGCCGTCGAATTCACACCACCACCACCGTCATCCTCCGGTGGTGGTTTCACATACTTGCCAATCGGCTTTTGGTGTTTCATGTTTCGGCTCCTCATCCTCACCAATTTCTCCCTACTTTTCTTCTTCCTCTCGGCGGTCTCCTTTTTCTTTTGGTCCCTCTCCTTCTCGTACACGCCCTGCCAGAACACCTCCCCCGTCTTGGGCCACAGCCAGTGCCGCCGCCGCCGCCCGGTGGCGACGGCGGCCGTGTCCGAGTCGGCCTCCTCGGCCAGGTCCTCGTCCATGCCCTTGAGGGTGCGGAACGAGAACCATTTGACCCACATTTTGCCACGCCGGGAGGGAAGTTTGTGGTGTTCCTGCATGGCGCCCGTCTTGGGGTGGATGTGGACCATCCGACGTGGGCTGTGGTAGGCCCACACGTTTACGAGGAGCTCGAGGATCCGGGAATAGCAGTGCTTGTCCTGAATGACAAAAGGGAGACTAGTTTTGAGTAGTTTGGAAGATATACAAAGGTACAAACCAGCATAAAATGGTCTAAGGTAGAGGTGGGTAATGGGTTGGTTCACGACGTCGACCCGTTTCTTAAATGGGCCGATTCCGGGTAAGCCCCTTACTATTGAAGAGTGACATGTTTTTAAGTTGGGCCGTCTAATCGTGTTGATTTCTGGTTGAAATCGGTTCGGTTCGTGTTGCATAAGGGTTTCTATTGAGGTGCATTTGGTAGTTTTCTGGGAAAGACTTATCATATCCCCTGCACAAAAGTTTACTAAGCTTGAGAATGAAATAATGGGGTCCCACGTCCAAATTTTCCATCCACAAGGTACAACCAAAGGTAGGAAAATTTATCAACTTGGGAAAGTTGACTAACTTTTCTAGAAAAATTTTCCAACCAAAAACACCTCTGATAAAGTTAAGTCCAATTCAAGTCGAATTGGCGTGTCGGGTTAGGCTTTCCCAGCATTTGAGCATGTTCTAATAACAAAGCCCACTTTGTTGGTGTTCATCATGTATTTGAGCATCCGATGCATCATCAAACAGTCTAATGATTCTACAACTTAGGGCTTGTTCTTTCGGGTTATTATTTGTCAGACATGTTCTGAACTATACTAGTACCGAAGAGAATAGGCGCCTTACTTTGGATAAGTCCAAATAACAAAGCCCACTTCGATGGTGTTCATCATACATTTGTGCGTCCAACGCATCCACAAACATTCTGCAAATTAGATCAAACCATCCAAATCATGACTCGGAACTAGACAAGCTTTTAAATGGAGCAGATCGAGTGAGAAATATAAACCACGAGATGCCTCGGGTATCAAATACCTTCCAAACATGACAAATTCTAGAAAAGACCGAGTCGGGAGAACCCAGCTGTGCATTACAGACCATGTATCACCATCCATAGGCATAGGTGGGAGAGTATCCGAATCGTTCTTAATGCCATACATCCTCTTCATCGCATCCGAAAATGCCAATCTACAAACACAATATCGTGACCAAAAGCTTTTAGTCCAAAACCAAACATCGAAACGTTCTTTTCCTTCCAAAAGGCTTTTTTGGATCTGCCAGAATCAGTCTCTTCATATATTCTTGTACATGGGGGGAGACTACCTACATTTGAATCCCCTTAGGCCTCGCTTTAGCGAGACTATACTAGGGTTTGTTGTTGTACAAACATGGTTCTTAGGGGTTTTGTTTTTCTTTTTTTCTTTTTTTTTTTTTTTTGGGGGGGGGGGGGGGTAATTAATGTTTGAAGATGTTACCTGCAATTGCCAGCATTGATCGCGTCACAAAATGACCAAAAATCAAGCTTCAAAGGGTTCCTAGGATCGGCATCCATCCGAGCCCAAAAGTACAAAGCATCTCCATGACTTTTAGACTCGATAGCTTCCACCAATGATTTCTCAGCCGCCTTCGACAATGCCCCCTGCTGAGATCACTTATCAGTAAAATGCCCGCCAAAAGTATCATGGATGTTGTGGTGGAACAAAGCGAAATCTACTCGGTACAAAGTTTAATCAAAAGCCTTATATACCTCCAATCCTGAGTGGTACAATTTCCTTCCTTAGTGGATGTTGTGGTGGTATGAGTAGGGGCTCCAAATAGACCTATTTTTAGGGTTAGATCTCCATTGGACGTAGTCCAGTGGTTGTGTTACTGTTAATCCACCCCCTTTTTTTTTCTCCCATACCCATTATCCCACCGGGTTTACACCTTGTAGAGCGGCCCAGTTGATATTCATTCTTCCTCGTCGGGGAACATTGAACTAACATAAAAACCCTAGTAACTATTAGGAAAGGAAATAAGAAGAAATTACCTTTCGAGCTGTTACTCTCCAAGATTGGAACCCTATCCAAGCATTTTTATGTACACGGTCCACCCGGTTAGCAATAGCCAAGAATGCTCCAAACTCCCCAAGTAAATCCCGGTAATAAGGGTTGGAAAGAAGGGGAAGACAGGAGGACGCATCGACATCATCTGCTCCGGGTCTTCGGCCTCTCGTTGCCTACAATAATCACCCAATAAAAGATAAAAGATCAAACGGAGAAGGAAAATAGTTTCATAACCACCACTATAAAGAACCATTTTGTAGGACTTGGTTCCTTTGGAAAATAGACAAAAATTTTCAACAACGGCCAGTGTGAGTCCTGCTTACCAGACCGATTCCTCGGTAGAGGGGCTTCATATGCAAAAAAGCCAAGGCTCCCTCCCCTAAGTAGGGTTCATAAATACACAACGGTTGACCAGTTCTCTCAAGTTCCCCATCATCTCTTTCGTGTAGGTCCATCTTTATATGATCGGCCCTTTTAGAGCTTCGATATACATCCTCCCATGTTCCTCGAGATTGCTCGGACCTATCCTTTAGCTGAACCCAATGCCACACACACACAATAACATATTACAATGAAGAAGCAACAAACAAACAACATCACCACCCAGTGTAGGTCCCACTTTCAAGAGGTATGGGGAGAGACTGATTCCAAAAGACCCACAAAAACTTACAAATAACAACAAAATCTCACCTCGCCGTCTTCTCTTCTTTTTCTAGCAATAACGAAATCAGTTTGTAGGGTTTAGGGTTCTAGGGTTCACGGTTAGGGCTTAGGGTTACCACTGATTCCAAGAGACCACCAAAAACTTACAAAGAACAACAAAATCTCACCTCATCATCTTCTCTTCTTTTTCTAGCAATAATGGAATCCGTTTGCTTCTGCTCTTCCCAAATGGCGTACATAAATTCCTCATCGTTGGCATACATAGTAGAGTTCGTTGTATCTGTCTTATTGTGGATCTCTTCAATCTTCTCTAAGAACAAGTGACTACTTGCATTCCTATTCATATATCTTGCATCGGGAACCTTATCTAGGACACTCCAATGCCATTCGCTTTTAAACCGAGGAGGAATTTCAGAAACAGGCTTCGGGGCAGCAACTTCTGAAGGTAGTCTCAGGATATTTTCCAACAGCAAAGCATACCCTTCAACAGCTTCCGACACCATTAGGTTTTTCGCCGTTCCTTTTCCGATTGAAGCAACTTGGTGAGCCAAAGGCGATAGTTTACCCCTAGAGACTACTTTGGAGATGATTGATGTTAACACCGAGATATCATCCTTGGGGAAAAGATAGCCATTCACCCTGTCATCAACCTAAACGTTATTGAAAATGGCGTGGTCAGAGGGTTGCTCTAGACGATAAATGGCAAAAATGAAGAAACCGGGGATGTAGTGCCCTAATTCTGCAAGATAAACAAATCTTAAGTGTGATCCCGCATTCCCAGTTATGCATGGTCCAAGGAGCTCTAGATGTAGGCAGTCTTACCTCAACAAACATTCCTGCCTTTTGCTAATTATATCCACACAAAAAAAAAAAAAAAGACAGCTGGAGCATTGGGGTTTTCTTATGAATAGGCATTGAAAATTGAATCGATATAAGGTCAATAAGAATTAATCATGTAAAAGAAAAGGTTTAATCTCTCAATACAACTTCGATTTACTTATTTTTAAAAAAAAGTGAGTTAGCTTTATAAAACCCATATCGTATTCTCAATTCCCAAGTGAAAGGACCTTAGCGTCCCACAAGAAGCAATAAATGCTAGGAATTAAGTTGAAACCATCCCTGAGGCATATATATAATATAGTTGTATATGTATATGTGTGCATCAAAAGATAGGGGAGTTTGGGAGGTTGCTTACATATCTCTGGATCATGGGAAGATTTGGGGCAACTACGAGCTTCTCATAGCACATGGATTTTATCAAAATATCGGGAAAGGATTTCTCTTCGAGGAATGACCCGTAAATGACTAGATCAGACATCCTGAGAACATCATCACCATTTACATCACGATCGACGTGCTTCACTATGCCTTTTGGATACTGAAGACTTGTAGATATGACCTTCACGAGAATGTTCAACAATACTATATATCAAATCGATGCAATCGCAAATACACTTTACAATAACGAAATGCTAGCAATGCAACGGTTAGTATACCTCCACGACCTTGGAGTAGTTACCGGTAGAATCTCCGGTCAAAATAAAGATTTTGAGACCCGAATTTGATCCATTGTCGGAAGGAAAATCTCGAAGAAGTGGCTTTAAAGCCTGCAAAATGAGGGCATGCTCCAACCACAAACCTTTATACATGAACCGGCTTCCCACAATTGCAAGGGTAAAATCGTCATCAGCAAGACCCAACTTGGCGCGGACCTGGTCTTGGTTGAAGGCCATCAAGCTATTCGACTCCCATGCCTCACTCGGAGTGCCCGGGATGACAAAGTAGTTCCCGGCATCCAATGCCGAGTACATCATCTAACCAAAAGAATGTGACAGTGTTAAGACCCAATTTTACCCAACTCAACCCAAATTTACCCGTTCTTCCAATATTTTCATCACTCAATTTTTCAACTTTTACCTACCTTTACCAGTCCTTACTTTACCCAGTCTTGTCTTACCCTTCTAAAGAACAGGTCATCCTGTCGGGCTAAGGAGGATTTGGGTAACTCTAGATGTAGGCAACCATACCCCTATAATTGGAGAAGCTAAATTCTTTCTAATTTTTTGATGGGAATTATACTTTATTTCCCCCAAAAAAATCGATTTTTGGGATGCTAGTATCATGTAACAAGAACCAAAATGAAGCTCTTTTTTGAGACCACATACAAAAGCAAGAGAGAAAGAGCAAGATCATACTGGGAGGGCGTAATTTGGGAACACAACAACAGTAGCACGTTCGAAGCTCCTTTTCCAATCATTGAGAACTTCAGCTGTCCCATTGGAGTCGTACCGACCCAAACGAGTAGCAAGACTCTTTTCATGAATAGTCCATACAAGCGGTAATGACCTGAAAGGTTCCTGCATAAAACTGTAACAAGAATGATCATTTGCTACCAATGACATGCATGCAAGAGACGGAGCGTTCTTAATTTTCACGTTGTTGTAATAGAACAGTAGAAATTAGAGGAAGGAGTGGAAAGATCAGAAAACTTAGAACTCTTACAATGAAAGGGTGTGCTTCCCCTCAAGCGAGTTAATTAGCACTCCGTCATAGCTGCATTAATATGGGTAGTGGTCAGGACTCGGGAAGCAGAACATTATGTAACATCACAGTATCATCGTTCTCAAACACTTGGAAAGACATTACAAGTTTCACTCTACAAACAATGATTTTGATCATAGTTACCAGGAACGCTTCCCAGGTCGTCAGTCCCGGAACGCGGGTCGCTAATTTTTACACAAATTTAGTCTAGTTTTGACTTCAGAACGCTTGTTCCCAAAACATGGGTCGCAGGCGTATGTAGCGTTCCCGGTAACTATGATTTTGATCAATGGATGGTAAACTAGCAAATAGCAACAACACTCCCAGGGTTGGTCCTGCTTATGTGGGGCTTAGGGAGATCCAAATGTAAGCATTCTTACCTCGATAAGCATTACTGCTATTGATAGACCAGTTCCATTAAACTAGGTTTGGGGAAATGATAACAGGTGAAGTCTGAGTCGGTTCATCTTGAATACTCTTTTAATTGCACCTCCATGAAATAACTATGAGTCACTAAGTCCTTGATGCCTATGTGTAAGAAAGTACTTTAGGTGAAGCATTTTGTTCAAGGGTTCTTATAAGACACATGCAATGTGATCTTCTCATTTGAATCCAATATTCTTCCAACAGCATTTCAGTCATAGAAATCGGCGATTCTTTTGGTATTTAACGATCACGCACTCAACCCCCTCCGCCACACAAAAACAAAAACAAAAAAAAAAATAATGGTGCGTTTGGTAACTTCCCGGGAAAGATTTCTCTAGGAAAACTTTCCCGGCAAAGACTTTCCCCAGCCCCCCGGGAAAATGTTTATTGAGCTTGAGAGTGAAATAATCAGTCCCACGCTAAAACTTTCCCATCTATTAACGACAACCAAACATGGAAAAGTTTGTCCATCTGGAAAATTTGACTAACTTTCCCGGGAAAAGTTTCCAACCAAATGCTACCTAAAAAAACAAAAGGAAAGAAACAAAGAACGACGGAAGCAAAGACGAGCAAAATAGCTTACTTCAACCAATCTATAGCGCTACTGGCGTGATCTTTGGATGGGATAATGGTTACATGAACTCCCAAATGGCGCCACACCGCACGTGCAGGGCCATCTTCACTAGAAAATACCTGAAGAATCGAAATGGCAAACATTATATCATTCACCGCCAAACGATACAAATGGGAAGCATATAAAAAGCCTTCTAACTAATGGGCAACAGTTAGACCAAACAAATGGAATGACGTTACTAATCACCCAAGCAAGGTGGATCACGTCTTTCTTCCCTATGTCTCACACATTGAATATACTGTTCTATTTAAGGAAAACTTCAGCGAGAATTACACAGAAATTCTATTCAATGAAGACAATCCCGATGTATATGCTTCTTAAACAAGGGTAAGGATTACACGAACAAGTTGAAGATTTCGACTTAGACAATACCTCGATTGAGTAGCCGATCTCTTGCAGAGCAGCTGCCACAGTTGCCATGAGTATCTGATAATGATCAACAGCCAGATCCACACAAACCTTGAACAAGTCACAGAAATTAGCCACATTGTCATTTCAAACAAAAGAAACAACTCAAAGCCACACATGCTTGAAAGTATGCTAAGCACAATGATCAAAATAGAGCAAAACAACAAGTTTTGAGGGTCAATTTTCCCATCTACCTACTTCTCAATGGAAAAGAAGTACCAAATTAGCACCGGAAAAACCTCGCCACAAGCATGAACAACATAGAGCAAGAAACCCCATGAACAACAAATGAATCTAGCCAATCGAATTATGAAATTGACACTAGAAAAACCTCAGCAAAATCCATAGGTACAATCCCACAAGAAGCATGAAACAACATAGAGCAAGAAACCCCATGAACAACAAACAAATCTACCCGGCTCAATTACCAAATTAGCAGTAGAAAAAACCTCAGCAAAACCCACAACAAGCATGAAGCAACATAGAGCAAGAAACCCCATGAACACCAAACCTATGTTACTCCGACTCTTCATTTTCCCTGCCATAGTACGACCCTCGACACTTCAAATTACAATGAAAATGTATAAAAATTTCTTTAAAATAGTCAAATCCGGGTAACATAGCGCCAAACCAATCTAACCAATCCAATTACCAAACTATAGCCCCAGAAAAACCCTCTGCAAAACCCAGAACTAGAAATTCATCACAAGCATGAGCACCATAGATAAACAACAACCCAATTACACACACCAAAATTGCAAATTGATAGATGATAGTACTAACCAAAGCAAGCTTGGGCTTTCTATACCCAAATCTAGTCACACTTTTAGAAAAATTCAGCTCTCTAGCCTCCTTCTGAAACCTTTCCAATACCCTAATTGGCTCAACCCTCACATCTTCACCAAAATCCAGCTCCCCAATTTCCCTAAGATACATGAAATCTCCTTCCACCAAATCCAAATCTTGCTGTCTCCTTGTATTCCCAGGCCTCTCCACAACTACTGACCCAGGTAAAAATGCCTGGAAAAACACCAGAAAAAGGGAGAAAACAACAATGGTGGAAATCCATTGTAGGTATCCAACCCTCTTAGATAGCAATGACCTTGAAGATCTTGATCTGGGTCTCAAAGAAGACACTCTTCCAATGGTGTTTTTCTGAGGGTTTTGCTGAAGAAGAATATGATGGTCTTTCTTCAGCAAACCACCATTTTCAAGAGAACCCATTTAAGATACCATCAAAACAATGCTGTAAAAGAATCAAAAGATGACAACTTTGGTGGAAATAGACAGACCCAGATTGAAAAAAGATCAACTTTGCTGCTTCAAACTGAGTAATAGGGGGCTAAATTTCAAGGGTTTGTCTGATTGTGACCCAGAAAAAGATGGAATTGAAGACTGAATTTTGCAAAACTGGGGTGAAAGATGCTGCTTTTGGGTATGGTTTTAAGTGCAAAACAAACAAAGGACAGACAAACCTCATAAAGATTTGAATGGGGGAGAAAAAAAGAAGTATAAATTTCGTTTCTTTATGGAGGAGATCTGAAGAAATTAGAAACTTATCACCAGAAATATAAGAAAATAAATGGGATTTTTTTTCTTGTGATGAATAATTGAATGCTCCCCAGTAGTACTGCTACAGAACAGCTCAAGAGACGAGTGAAAGGGAGAGATAATCGGCCAAAAGTCATATGATGTCAAGGAATTTTCTCTATAAGTCTTAATTATTATTTTAATTTTTAGGATTATATTATAATATTCCATCAAAAAATGATTATATTATAATCCTGCTAATTATTTAATCTTCTCTGGGTGAATTTTTTTAAGGGTTTATCTGGAATGAATAGCAAATAAAATCTTTTTGGAATTATTTTTTGTCCCTTGGATCTTTCCTTCTCAGAGGCCAACCGCGTGAGGATATAATTCTAGGGTATGTGAATGATTTATTTATTTTTTAAAAGGGAAAGGATAAGTACAGGTGCTGTAATTATGAATTAACCCTTTTTAACCATCTTATTTTTGTATCAATTTTTTTTATAAAGAAAACACTTTTATTTCTGTAGGGCTTTTTATGTTTGGACTAGTAACCAGGTTAGCTTTTTTAGAAGGAAGACAGCTATGTTCCTATCAAAATTTTGTATGTGATCGAATATAATCAAAAAATTACTAAGGGGTACCCTAATTTTTGGTAAAATATTTTTCCTTTTAAGCAACTTTTAAAACTAATTTTAAATTATAAATAATTAGGTGAATTTCCTACAATGATTTGAATTCACCGTGAGTTTTAGCGGAAATTGATTAAGTGTTTTGTGATGAAAATATCCTGTTTTTGTGGGAAAATGATTTGAATCAATCTAGTTTCACGAAATTCACCTAGTAATTTCTAATCTTAAAAGTAAGGGTACCCCAAAATTACTTTTGAAAAGTTAGGGTACCAAAAAATTATTTCTTCAAAAGTTAGGGTACCTCTAAGTAATTTTTTGGAGTATAATGTTATAAATTAAAATGAAACAAGCTAAATTTTAATAATATTGTTCCTAAATTATTCAAATGAGTTTATAGCTCTGTTATTACATGAGTAACCAACTCACACAATGCTCATAGACCATCATTTGTAATAAGAGTTCAGTCGATATTGTCCAACTTACTAATCATATATGTGTTGAACATATGTCTAATGTAATCCATATTTATCTTATTTAATTAAAAAATCAAATGTGACACTTAGTATAGTTTCGTTGGATTCACTTAAGTGTTACAAATTGTTTTGGTGCAACTATCATTTATAATAGTGTTGTATAGATTTTCATTTACATGATTCTCAATATTAAAGTAGTAACTTATACGAAAACCGTAATATGTTATATAATCTATATTAAACCAGTAAACATGAACTACTTTGATAAATTCAAAAAGATAAAAGCTAGTAATTTTCATTTTTGTGATATTACCATGATATTGACTACAATATTCTTTATGGACAATATTATACTTGGTTTTAGATTTGACTTGTGAAAATGATGATATAAATTAGTAAATTTTAGATAAGTGGTTTTTCTAATGCTACAAACAATTAAATATATAGCTCAGTCTATTACTGATTAGAAAAATTTTACTCACCCCTTCTAAAAAATGTCCATATTTGACTAATAAGTTTAAACTTAACAAAAATTTATTAATGTATCAAAATATATGTTGATTTTTACTATATAAGCATATCATTATTGTAACAAAATTATTTAAGTATTAATGAACTAATTTGACATTAACACCTTGTGTTCAAAATCCAAAAAATGTTGAATTTTCACATCAAATTAGTTTTTGTTGGGTCATTACGTGGCCAACAATGTATATGATCATGTGAAGTTTGAAAAAATATCAAAGGAGAGTAGAGTTGCTTCCTTTGTATTTTAGCCAAAGAGTCAACAAGAAACTAACCCTAAGGCTCCTTATCTCTAACCTAACTCCTTTAATTATGGAGTACCATGGCAACCTACAACAATTTCCCCATTTTATGTGGTACTTGTATGCTTCATCCCCACATTTCTAATCACCTTCATTTTCACATCCAACACGTCTATTATTTGCAAAATTGTACACATATGGTACAAGCAAAAACATTGTGGACATAGATAGAATATATATGTAAAAGTTATTTCAACCGACATCACCAAACAGAAAAAGTGGAACAATATTTTGAGGGGGGGAAATGAACAAGTAATGATGTACGTGAGACTCGTTTTGTTCAATAATCCAAGCTCGGCTCTCCTCGATCAATCACCACAGCTAGTTGTCCATGGGAAAAACAGTCAAATTCGACATGAATGGCATAGTTAACCTCTTGGAACTTGGCCCGGATATAATAATTCAAGTAAAAAGAGTAATTTACCAAAGCTTCTCTAAAAATGGTTTGCAATTTCCTAAGAGAGGACTGTGAGGCACAATTGTCAGCAAGCTAGAGGCCAGAATCCCGGACACGCTTGATCTTCTTCTCAAACCCTAGGATGAAATTGTTATGAATGATGACATGAGAGTCACCCGTCTCATGAACCCATGTCTTGTTATCGAAGTATAGTCCTCCGATAGGGAATGCAAGTTATGGGAACATATACATGTCCACATGTATGTAGTATGGTTATAATAAATAGGAGATAATAAATTCAGCATAAGTTCAATTAAAATAGACAGAAAGGAACTCAAGTTACTCGATAAACCGCTAAGTTTGTCACGCATCCATAGTAGGAAAGAATCGAGTGAGTTTAATCCAAATCCAAATCCAATAACCCAAAAGTCTCGCTAATTAGATAACCGGTGCAAGGAATTAAGAACGAAAGATCCTCTGGGCTGTGCCACGATCCTCGGCAAGGCAAACATTCCAATACAGTGTAAATGCAATTAACCCACTCGACTTAACAACAAAACTGAACAAAGAAACAGCCAAAGAAAATCAAATTTATATGTACTTACTATACAAAATTTACAATAATTAACTACCATATGAGATCATCACTGGTTAATTACATATTGGTATATGAAGACTTGAGAGGGGCCACCCAATATTATTAGCATAGCACATATGTATATTACCATCTCTACTCAAAACTTGATTTTCATTTTTCACCACCACCTTAGGTGGGCTATGATTTCTGACAAGTTTCCACTTCTTGCTCCGGCGAGAAATCTAGGGCGGAATCCAAACACTGCCTTACTACCGATGATGAGGAAGAGAATTCAAAGCAGGTGGGTTTCGGTGTAGAGGGGACGCTGAGGGAGAAAATTATCTCTTGGACCGACAGCACGCTGAACTTCCTCTGGGAGTTGAGGGCAATGTTGTCCACTTTGTGCTCGTAGATCTTCCCGTTCTTGTCGAGCTTGTACTCGGACAGCCCGTCGAACCGGCCCCGGCTCTCCCACGGGACCCGCGGGATGCCGTGGACGGTCCAGCGTACGAGGATGACGTTGTCCATGGGCTGCCACACGCTCAGGATTTCGACCCACAGGGCCTTGAAGAAGATCCGCCCATGGAACCGTAGGGCCCAGAAGATTGTCTTGTAGTTCTCGATGCCGGCGAATTTGTTCAGGGGATCTTTGAAGACGATGTCGTCCCTGGATTGAGCTCAAAGAAAAATGAATGAGTGAGACGCCGAAGTAGAATGTTTGATGACATTGTGAATGCTCGGCAAAGGAAGATGAAAACCCATGATTTGTTCTCATAGAGACAATGCATGGAAACCAAACAAGGCAACCATGAAATAGGTAGGTGACAAACTGACAATTGTGTACCATCAACTTTGATAAGGGCCAAAAGTTGGAGGTTTCCAAGTATTCCATTTGTCCTATATTGAAGAGTCTTGTTTATGGCTCACAAAATGGCTCTTAATTTCATGGCGGGCTGTAGTTTTGGGACGGATGGAGTATCTCTACACGGAACTTCTCAAGGATCACAACATTACTTTGACTAGCAAACAACAATTGGTTGTGGACATAATCCAAGAATCAACAGAACCAACAACAATACTCTCAGTGTGGATCCTGCGACATGGCGTCTTCCCTTTCCTATATGTATGCAAACTTATCTCGACAAACATTACTATTGCCTTCTAAGAGAGAAGACGGTCAAGAATTGCTATTTAATAATCCAAGGGTCGAACCGTGCGATATTCAATAAGTTCCATGGACTTACCCCCATCAAACCTAGGCATTAAGAACCCAGCTCCATGTAATTTATTGTCCAACTATTTGTATGAACCAGATGAAAAGTTTGAGCAATATACAGAATACTATTTCCCCTTTCCAAATAAAGCAAGTAATAATGCATGGGTCCTATCATCACCTTCCAAATTAAGCTATGACTCAATAAGATAAACTCAATTTTCTATACCAATCCACGCCAAATAAAAGTCTATATAAGCCAATACAATTACTCCGACTCTTCGTTTTTTCATCCAATACTCGTGTTGGACTTAACAACAACAAACCCCGGGAAGGTCCAACTGGCGTAGGAATCTCCCTCATATACACGCAGACTTACCTTAATACATCGTTACTATCTTTTTAGAAACGAGAATTGTTGTTTAATAAATCCAATCATGCATTGCAATATTCAATAAGTTCAATCTTCAATGCACTTGCACCATCAAACTGAAGCATCAAGAACCCAATTCTACATAAGTTATTGCCTTGCTATTCTTTGTATGAAACATATTCTTCTTCTATTTTTTTATAAACTCAAATTCTTTGTATGAAAGAAACAGATGAAAGGTTTCAATAGTATAGATTACTGTTCCCCCTTTCCAAATCAAGATAAGGAATACTATATGGGTCTTATCACCACCTTCCCAAATTAAGTAGTGACACAATAACATAAACCCAATTTTCTATTTCAATCCACATATAGTAGTAATATAATATTCCCTACGGTCCATATTAATTGTCATAATTTTGACTTGCACGGTCTTCAATGCTACTCTTTGATTGATAATTTCTTACATAATATGTTATTAACAATGACAATATTATACTTTTACGATAGTATTTTTCGTTACAAATCTAATGGTGTTAATTCTATATAACTCATTGTATATATTGAGAAATTTATGGTCAACATTTTTGAAATTTGACTGCACTTCTTCAATTCCAGTTATCATCCACCATAATTCAACACCAGCAAAAAGTGACAAATTACGACAGTTCTTAAAATAGTTCAATTCAACACCAACAATATAAGTGATAAATGCATCTAAGCAGCAAAATCCAACTCATCAGTTATCATCCACTATAATTCTACATCATAATTCACGATCCAAGCAGCAAAACTTCACAATCACCTAGGGCAAAAGTTTACGTTTAAACAAAATCAGATTACTGACGCTGATAATCGGTTCAAATTTAGGGTTCTGAATTCCGAATTGATTACCTGTAAATGTCGAAAGTAGGTTCTCTGTAGAACAACTCAGGAAATTCTTCCCTCAAACACCGAATCGCATACCCCATGTTAACATAGTAATCCTGTTTATCTTCCTCCTCCTTCCTCTGCTTCGACGAAGCATACGGAGACGTCGCCGAAAACCTATCAAAAACCTTTCCATTGGATTCATGGCTGACTATTTTAACATCCTCGCAATCCTTCGTCTTGGCGAAAACCCTAAGTCGGATTCTGCCGCAATTGCCATTGAATTTAGGGCTGGAAGTGGTGGCGCCGAGGAATTTAGGGTTAGGGTTTGTGAAGATGTTGGTGAGGCCGGAGATGGCCATCGGAAACTATGGCGGTGGCGGCGGAGGTGGCGGTGATTGGGTGGCGGAGAAAATTGAAATTTGGTTTGAAATTTGGGTGATGAGAGTTTGTTTGGTTTGTGTGGAATACAGGGGGGAAGAGTAGGAGGGGAAATGAGAAGAAAATCTGTGTGGATAATAAGAAGATAAGTGTTGGCGGAAAATTGAGGTTGTGAATGTAAATACGAAGGCGATTAAAGAAAAGTATGGTTTTATGTCGTTGAATTTTCATGTTCATGTTAATAATTTAATAATAATGCTAATAATAAAGAAAAATATGATTTTATTTCATTGAATTACATTTGCTTAATAATAAGAATTTGTTCATTCAAATATGCCACATCATAATCATTATCATAATCATTAGAGTATAGACAATGTGAAATTTTTCGAGAATTTTTGTATCTTCTCTCCCCTCCTATCTCTAACTTTCTCCTACTCACCACCTATTTTCACAAGATAATAAATGTTGTAGATATCCATCTCTTTTGAAAATGGGTTCTCTTATGAAAATGAGTGTTGAGTAAAAGAGACATAGAGATAGGAGGAGAGCGAAGATAAAAATTTCATGGAAAAATTTCTCATGTCCATGCTCTAATGATGATAATGATGATGATGATGTGAAATATTTGAATAAATTTTTGGACTTTGAAATACTCTTTTTAATTGAAAATTAAAAATGAGATGACTAAACTGAAATTTATTTTTGGTATTTGCTACAAACATATTTTTATGCAGGATCCTTTTATATATGGGCATAACTAAAATGAAATGTAAAAACAAACATCATGTGTGAATGAAATTGAGGTTGTAACACATATTTGATAATTTGAAGGTGAATAAGAAAACTACAATCTTATTTTATTAAATATTTATTTTTCTTTACTTTCCCTGACAAATAACAACAACAGTAACATAATAATAAATCATTGTGGTTATACTCATAATATTATTCTTCACATCTTCACCTCTAGTATAATTCTGCTAATTAATTTTTAACTATAAAATAAAATTTATCAACTATTATAGTACACCCTTTATTATAATTATTTAACTAGAACAATTCTTTTGTGCACTTTAATACTATCTTGATTATTTACTTATCGGTATAATTTGTATGAATACATTAAGCTATAAATATAGGGTTCATGTTTAATAAATAAAAATAATAGTTGCATAACATGGCAATTACATATGATCTGTCACTTACAGTTTTCAATTGTCAATCTTTAATCAATAATTTCTAATATGAAAATTATAATATTATACTTTTTAATAGTATTTTTTATTATAAATTTAATGAATTATCATAAAATATTAACGGTTAAAGTTTTTGATATAATTTCCTAGACGATAGATAAATAAAAACAGATGGAATATTCATTTTATTGGGATCCTTTAAAACCAAATGAGTCGGATTTCATAAGAATATAATTTTCTAAAATGGAATATTTTTTTCTAGATGCCTCTTTTCTTAAGGTTCCTTTAGTGTGTAGTTTGATTGAGGCAATTAGATGAATAGGTGATGCCCTAAAGTTAGAGACACTTGGTGATAGGTGGTGTGCCAATCACAAACAAGGTCCACAATTTATGCAATAATAATACAAGTAACAACAAAATCAAAAGGGTTCATTTTTAGTGACTTGGGCCTTATCCAAGTGTACTTTTTCTTTATGACATAAAACACATTAGGCCAACTTTTACAACTATAGCAAACAACCAAACAAAGCTATCAGACCAAGATTTTTTTTGCTTATACTTGTTATTTGTCCGAAGTTACTAGACTTCATGGTGTTCACGGCTCCGACGCTCTGACCTGTGGTCGGCCGTATTTTTGAAGTTTTGGTGTCTAAATTTTGAATAATCAAAAAATTCGGATCAAATTACCCAATATCTAGAAAATTCAATTTTGAGTTAAGGTTGAAAATTGACAATTAAATACCCAGAGGGTGGCTTAGCCTGTTTTCAAAAATACATTAAAAAAACAACTAAAAAAACATGTATTTGCTATAATGTAATTATCATTGGATGTCCAAATATCAGTTTAAGTTTTTGGTTGAGATGATTTCGATCTCCACATGGTATCATAGCCAAAATAAGTGCGATATCTCGAGTTGAATTTCAACAAACTTTGTGTTTGTTTGCGCAACGTGAAAAAGGGTCTTTGCAGCGCCCACGCTTCAAACCTAAGAGTATTCGAATAAGGGGTGTGTTAGAGTATAATACTATGATTGAACTTTCAACTATTAATTTAAGGTTTTGGTTGAGATGATTCTGCGGTATTATAAATCCATTTCAATTTACTTGTCACTTTTAGTTTTTAACTATCTATAAATAATACTATATTTGGACATCAATACTTTATCAATACACTTATAAAAAAAAAATTATATCGGTGTGTATTTCTAATTACCAAAGGGAAGCTACTCATTCATAAATAAGGAGTCCATGAGTATATAGCAAGAGATAAAGTTGGGGCTAACATCTATCCAAACCTTCTCATAAAGAAATAAAAAATTCAAAATAGGAGCGCTGAGAAAGCAAAAGATGCATTCATCGTGACATCAGATGTTGATCAAGCTTATAAGATTGCAACACACTCGAGTATGATCCTTCCAGCGAGCCCTTCTTTTTTCTTACATCATCTTGTTAAAAGCTCTTACCAATTTATCTTTATTATCCGTCATTAAAAACTTCAAATGAGTACTAATCTCCACATTCTTACGAATAGCAATGTTATTGAGAGAATGATTATTTTCGCCGTATTCCACCGAATTACCCATGTCACTTCTCCTATCTTATCGATTGGCTATCTTCCTTACAATTATTTTTCTTGATTGAAGTGTTAATATATAATTATTTTGGGTCAAACTATTTATTCAAGTAAAAAATAAAATATAATTATGGTTGACTCGCGGTTAGTTTGGGGCCTTTGGGCCAAACATTTTATTCAAGGCTCCTCACGCCGCTCCGCCCCGCCACCGCCACCGCCACCGCCACCGCCCTCCGCCGGTGGCCCGCTTTTTTATATTCCTTTTTCTTTTTGTCAGCGGGTTTTTTACTGCAGCGTTGGCATTTGATAGAATCACAGAATCACATTCCATTCCTCATCTCCAATTTCAATTTCTCAGTCTCTAAACCCTAAATATCTCCCGGAGCTTCTCTCGCTACCTCCCGATCACCGTCGCCGGATTCCGCAATTGAATCGCCGCCGCTGATTATCCTCCGCCGCCTGATCCTCCGCCGGCCACCTTCAGTAGTTGCCGCCAAAACAAGACAGAACAAACTTCGGTGAATGAATTTTCGATTCTTTTTCGATTTTCAATTTTGCATGATTCGTGCTTAGTTTATTGAATACAGCATTAATTAAATTAGTTACGATTTTTTTCGATTTGCGATTTGCATGATTCGTGCTTAGTTTGTTGACTACAGTATTAATTGGATTAGTACAGACCCGACATCATTCAAATTCGAGTAAATGGAGGATTAGTAGTATAATCCATTATTGATCACTTGTGAACTTGGAGTTGATTAGGATGCAATGCAATCTTTATCATGAGATTAGGAAGTTTTACTGTTTAAGTGATTTTTGTGAAGTTATTTGGGTTATTTATGGTTATGTATAAATGTGTAATGCATTTATGTGGCGCTGATGATGCTGTTGAGGTGTAACAGTTTAATCCATTATTGAATGATTTGTGATATTCTAGCCATAATATGCAGAGCAAATCTGTCACTATATGGATGTTAATGGATTACACTTTGAGAAGAAGGATGAAAGGGATTAGTCTAATACTCTATTACACTGTTTAATTATTGTTTTCAGCTTTAAAATGGTCAAATATGTAAGGAAAATTGGATTGTAGTATAGGGGTTGGGATAATAGTAAGCCGAACTTTAGAATTGTATCACAGTAAGTTGAACTATTGAATCATCGAGTTTCAGTGCATTTGCCACCAAATTTTCCTACATGGCACCAAAGGATGATTGTTTTCGTACTTGGCACTCACATTATAGCAATCCTAAATGTTAATATACTGGATTGTAGTAATCCAAACTATCACATATTGGTTTGTAGTATTCTACGCTCTCATATATTGGATTATAGTAATCCAAATCGTATACTGGATGGTAGGTTTGGTGGCAGTGCACTGAAATCAGCAGGTCAATAGTTCATCTTACTATGAGACAATTCTAAAGTTCTGATTACTATTATCCCAACCCCTATAGTTCGACTTACAACAATCCAATTTTACAATATTTAAAAGAATAGTTTCTCATTCCCTTTGAGGTACCAAATTGATTGCCAAAAAATTCAAATTCAATACCCCAAAAGTCCGACTACAAAAGAGGTGCGACACGGTCTACTATAGCAGTCTTGTCCTGAGTTTAAAAATTCAAAGAGATTGATTGCCAAAATACTTTACACTGAAAATTATCCTCTGACGTGCCACTTTTTTGTTCATTCGACTTATTTTGCATGTATTTTGGATTACTTTCTATGTTAATTGCATCAAATTGTTGATTTTGCTTTTAATGTTTTCCATAATTCAGCGGTTTTAGATTATCCATTTGGTAATTGTGACGAATTGCTGATTTTGGCAGTTTTCGGGACTACTAAAGGTTTTTCAGAGAGACTTCTAAAGGCAGGTGAGTTATATATACTTCAGCTCTGATTTTACTTATCATAATTGCGTATTTGCTAGGATCTAGCTAAACTTTTATATGGAATAATTATTTCTGTTGCTTTCCTATGTTTACGCATCACAACCAATCATGCAGTTATTGATTGTTTGCAGGAATGATGGATATTCCGCTGCCATTAGATAAACTTCATGAGGTCCCTAGAATTTCAGATGTTTCATCAGCGAGTGTAGCCAAGTAGGCACATACAATTTTGTGAATTTTCTTACGTTGAATTCTTTGCTCATTTACTCGTTCAGTAAAAGAGGCCATGGAACACAGTCATGACTTATGACAGCGTGACTGCTGAATAATATCTTTGTGTGGCAAGTAATTATAATGGACACAGTTGAATGGCCAAGTACTATGCTTGTGGTGATAATGGATAGTTTTCAATAGTAAAATGAGATATGTTAGGAATTGCCATATTGCAATAATTCTGAGTTCATTTTTCCTTCCTTTGCTAGCAGGAAGACATATGTAGTTCTAGTTGCAACCGGAAGTTTCAATCCTCCCACTTATATGCACTTGCGAATGTTTGGTAACATCTTTGCATGACCATTTTCTTCTCCCAATTTTGCTGTTGTTTTCTCCTTTAAAGGTTACATTTTATTTGTTATTCAATCGGGTGTAGTTGTAAAAAATTAATGAATAAATATCCTTATCTTTTTAATGGAGTGAACTGAGATTTTCTGAGGATTTAAAAGACTTTTAACGTGGATTGTGTTAGTTGGATTCTTCTATTAATAAGCTGAAGACTTTGTTATGTGAATGACAGCTTTGTGATACTGTTATTCTCTTGGTGCTGCTGCATTTATCATGTCGTAATGACATCTATGGTTGTTCTCAGAATTGGCGAGAGATGCATTAAATTTAGAAGGTTATCATGTTATTGGAGGTTACATGTCCCCAGTTAATGATGCATACAAAAAGAAGGTACATAGGCTATTCCACCTTTGGGCTTTCGTTAAACAAGTTAATCTGGAGGAACTGAACAATTTGGATCTTACATCTTAGTATCATGATTGCCTAATGGTATCATGACTGTTCACCTTCAATCTTCATACATAACATTGCGGTTCTTGTATCCGTTGCTTTACGTATGAGACTCATTACATTAATTCAATTATCTAAATGCGAAGCTAAACCCCCAATACCCTGCTTTCAATGGTTGAATGGCAGTGAGATTGTAATCATACTCTCTACGTTATGACTTGTGAGTTTCAGGAATTAGGTGTGATGTCTCAATCTTTCCTACTACAAAAGAGAGTAGGTTCAACAAATCAAGTAATTATATTCTTGAAGGGATGATATATATCCCATCATTCCCATGACACATTGTAGCAGATAAGGGTACTTAGCCAGCAATATATAGTTGTAGCAGTGCTTTGTCTTACGTATGTTCAAGACAAGAATTATCTTTTTGACTTCGTGCTTCTCGAAGCAATGGTATCCCCCCTCACCCCCCCCTCCCTGATTTGCTTTCTATAATAGTTTGGTCGTGTTGGATGTAATCGACCTCGTAATGCAATCAAATTTGTAATGATATTTCTGTGGCCATTTTGGTTGGATAATAATATTTGTAATGAAAAGATTGCCCTGTAATTCTGTTTATGACAAATTAGGTAATCATGATTGCATTAGCAGATCAATTTATTACACATCCATTACCATTACATTGCATCCAACCCAACTCCACGTACTACTGTATTACTGTTTGTGCTTATGAACGATAATTTTGAAATTTGTGTCAAATGAAGGATGTCTTCATGTACTGTCGCACTGATGTTTTTTCTTTCGGCAAATGAATTTTGCCAATTTCATATTTTTCGAGCTGTACTATTAAATGAAAGGCATCTCTTTTCACTGAACATTGCACTTCTGTAATGGTGCCTTCTTTTTTAGGGCCTTATATCTGCTGAGCATCGTATCCGGATGTGTGAACTGGCCTGCAAAAGCTCAGACTTTGTAATGGTAGACCCATGGGAGGTAATCCATTCTTCCACCTTCCAGCATAATTTCAACCTGTTGCTTTGCCATACGACATGTTTTCTATAACTTTTCTAATTGTTACATGAATCATTAAAAGCTAGGACTTTGGAAAGTATGAATCTGTACTTTAGTAATGGACAGCCGTCATAAAAATTCTGTAATGGACAGCCACATTGGCGGAATATTTTATTATTTGTGGCTAGGAAGATCTCGTAACCTTCACTCGATTGCCATGAATTACTTTGCTTCTATCCTGTTCTTTGCATTTGGTTTGTTTGTTTATGTCTGTTGTACTTAATTAGGATAGCATCCCCCTTCGCATTTGAAGTATATTGTATGCACTGAGTGAAGAGAGGTTTCCTGTCAGTATTGTGCAACTTTGACGAGCGACATAGTTCTCCGGCAACTTAATTTTCTCTGGATAGCTATTGTTGCTTGTTAAAGGCTTAAAGCTTGTAGACACTGTCATAGGAGACGGGGTTTCAACTTTCAAGTGCGCATTATGATTGATTTCTTTGAAACTGTGGATATTATTACAGGCAAAACAGAGTAGCTACCAACGAACATTGACTGTTCTGTCCAGGGTAAAGAGCTATCTATGTGAGAGTCATCTGCTTTCTGCCGGTAAATTTTGATTGGGTTTGATGTGTTGCATTAGTGCACTAGTTCGTATTCATTTCCCAACCTTCTCCGTGAAACCAACAATTCTGATTGACTTTGCTGTTTTCTTTCACACAGGATCCCTGAAGGTCATGCTTGTCTGTGGTTCTGATTTATTAGAATCATTCAGCATTCCTGGTGTCTGGATTCCAGAACAGGTTTCTTTTTCTTTTCCTTTTTACCCCCCTGTTGCCACAAATCTGTAAAGGATTACATTATTATGCTGGTCTTGAATATGATCCATCTTAATGTACATCATTTAGCCTCATAACTGTGGAACCATCCCAATCAAAAGCTTAAGCTGATGGTTGAACGCGCAATAGTGGCTTTATACTCTAATACTCCCCCTCATACCAATGCCCTTTGGGGTTGAAGAGTGGATGTTGCTTTTTGCAAATTCCTCTTTTACCTTGCGCAAATAAACATGGGAGTTGTTGAGATTAGAATTTGACTTTTCATTCAGTCTGATTCTGGTACCATGTGGAACCATCCTAACCAATAGATTAAGCTGATGATTGAAATACCAATACTGGTTTTATACTCAATAACAACAAGATTACCAACTTTAGGTTCAAGCCATATGTAGAGACTTTGGCGTGGCTTGTATCCGCAGGGAAGGCCAAGATATTGAAGGAATAATCTCAAGCAGTGACATTTTGAAGGAGAACAAGGTACATATATGACATAAACTTCCGCCTCCAGCTCCAATGTGCTACTAACGCGCACTTGGCAATTGTCTTGACTGACAAATTCTTTCTATTTTTATGTCTCATTAAATCTTCTCTTTCCTTTTTTTGGTAGGATAACATTAAACTTGTGGATGAAGTAATTCCAAACCAAATCAGTTCAACACGAATAAGGTGAGATATATCAGTGATGCATTGCAGTTCCAGCTAGTACAATTGATCTTTCAAGCTTGTTTAAGTTTGTGACATCTCCTGCAGAAACTGCATCACGAAAGGGCTCTCTGTGAAATACTTGACAGCTGATGAAGTTATAGATTACATACAGAAACATGATCTTTACTCGCAGTAACCGGTCAGACACCTGCGCATGCTGTATTTTTAACATTGCACTCCTATATTTTTACTCTATTTTTAAATACAGTACGACAATTTTCGATTATTATTTTCTAGACAACTTTCCGTCCAGGCTTGTGTTCCAGGCATCCAGGTGGTTCTGAAACCTTGGATTCTGAAGCTATATGGAATTGAGGAGATCGATCACACAAATAATGTAAGCTCTAACAATAGTACTTACTGCAAAGATCACTTTATTGAAACATAGAACGAAACTACATTACTGGGGATCAGGACAGAGATTAGAAAATGACATAAACACCCCCCCCCCCGGCGGCTTTTTTTTCCTTCTTCCCACTTCATAGGCCCTTGCTAGAGTTCTCACTTCTTCTTAGTCTTAGGGACATATGGTCGGAAGCCCTGCTTGGTCTGCCTGGTCTGAGATGTACTGGGTGGACCATCCGCGTTCCTCCCACTCGGTCCATTACCCATGTCCTGTCCTAGACCTAGGCTCGGTCCACCACCACCACGACCAGCAGCACTTGAACTCTGACCCATCATCAAGCCTCCGCTCGGTCCCGACCCATCTGGGTAGGACCCACCACCAACCCCAACCGAAGAACCAAACATCCCGAACTGCGGAGGAACCATACGCACAGGAACGGGCACGGGCATAGCAAAAGTTGGGACCCCATTAGGATTAGCATTAGCCGGAGCCGGGGGTGGTGCAACCCTAGGACCACGACCCCTCCCACTGCGTGGCCCATTAAGGGCCGCCTCGCTCTCCCGGTACTTCTGAAGGTACATCCTGAGGGGCTCGACGTACTGATCAAACCCTAGCCGGCCCATGGCCATAATGATGTCCTCAGCCGCTATAGTCTTCCTCCGCTCATTCTGGCAAGCCTCATTAGCCTCACCGGTGACAAAGCTGATGAACTCAGACACGCATTGCTGGACCATCTCCTTAGCGTCATCGGACACCTTAGCATGCGTGGGGAGGGCCCGACGCATGATCCGGACCACATTGGCCGTCGGCATGTAGAGCTCATGCTCGCTGACTTGAACCGGGGTCTTGTCATTGTTGGCAGTGCCATTGACCGGTGGGTCCGAACCATTGGGCTCAGGGTGGCTAGGGACAGGAGCTTGTTGGGAGTTGTTGAGGCTGAACCCATCAGCATTCGAGAGCCCTGCACCTGACGATAAGGAAGTAAAATAAATTATTAGGTAGTCGCTTATCTACTTGGTAAGATATTTCTAACAACTCTGTTTTTGTTTTTCATTTTCTTTTCTTTATTCCTATCTTCTGTTTTTACTTGATTTCAAAAAAAAAAAAAAAAAACTTCTATGTTTACTTTATAATTCGCAAAAAATTACTTGAGGGATTGCCTAGCAAGTCTGTTCTCTGCAATGATAGACTATTCGTAACACTTTTCTATCCATTGTTATACAAATCTATATTTTCTACTTAAATCTACATAACTTTTGTTATTTCTAAAATAACTTATTGCTTTTACATAGACTACCTATTTATTCAAATCAGACCAATTTTATTTACTCAATTTGACATACCTACTAAAAGAACATGACTATAATACGATTCCCCAGTAACATCTCAAAAATAACGTGATGGGTGGATGGTGGGAATAGTGTTGGGTAGTGAAAAAGAGACAGGTGGGTATCCGTTTAATTTGTCCAAATGTGGAACCCTTTTCCCTCTTTTTTTTATTCAGTTTCAACTTTTATCTTTTTCTTCAAAAAAGCTTTATCTTTTTCTTCATTGGCCGAGGCTCACGTTATTGACCCTGTCATTGCCCATTAGGTGAAGGCATAATTGGGAGGTTCACATTTGAACGTTATGAGTAAGATAAATAACGCATAACTCACGCTCCCCATATGTTTTCCCAACGGAATTTAGCAAAAATATTGCCATTTATCCTGAGTCTAAGGCCGGCTGTGTGGGTCCCTGTGTTTATATGTTGATAGAAATATTGCCATTTATCGTTCAGTCAGTCTCAAAATTCGGACGGAAAGGTTATGACCTTTACTTAGTTTTGTTCGGTTTCAATTGGGTTGGTTGATTTGGTGGAATGTATGTTTGGGCCAAAATTGGGTTTGTGCAATATAAATATAAGAAATATGGGTTTGTGCAATATAAATATAAAACTCTTCATCATAACTTGTATTTTCGGGTTGGACGAATTCGGGTGCTCGGGCTTAGATAGAATTTTGAAGTACTACTCAGAGCAAAAAAATGGGTTTTGAGTCACTTGTGTGGGGCCACAGTTGCAATTAATCATTATTTTCTTTAGTTTTCTAGTTAAAATGCTTATAATTCTATCACTAGTGTTTAAACTTTGCCCTATAACCCCCTTATTTGCAAAAAAAGGCAATTTTTTAGTTGCTTAAATAGATAAAATTCTACGTGATTTTTCCTTCGAAAAAGGAAGATTAAAATAAGAGAAAATAAATAATCAATTGGACCTAAATTGCAGTCCGGGCCCGAGCAAAATCAAGCCTAGACTTTACAAGGTTTATGAGTTTCAAGTCGAGCCCAAGCCTAGCCAACTTAGGTTCAACTCATTTACACCGTATTTAAAAAGATATATTACCTCCGTCCCTAAATAATTGTCCATTTGATTAAACTTTGATCGTGAATTACTCACAAATTACAATGAATTACAATATGAATTTTTTTTAATCAATACAATATGAATTTATCACCATTAAAAACATATAGTACTAAAAATTACAATAATATTAATTTATATCAGAATCATCAGAATTTATAGAATCAATCCACAAAGTTTAGTCAAATGGACAATTATTTAGGGACGGAGGTAGTAGTCCGCTCACGTCTTTGCGTTCTATTTGAAAAGATGTGGCGGGGAATGATTCAATTTTGATCAGAAATATCACGTTTGATTCTTGGTAAATTTTGTGTGAATTTTATCACAGAAAGACAACTTGAAATATATATATATATATATATATATATATATATATATATATATATATAAAAGAAAAGACAAACAAACCATGCAGCCCTAAAACCTATCAACTGTTCTTTTATTTACTTGTGAACCTAACAATTCCAAATATGTATCTATCTACAGTAGTCTAAAAAAAACTAAGATATACACATCGTTACCACATCAAACAACGATGTGAGGCCAAATAGTAAAAAAAAAATTCTCACGTGATGCTTGGTTTTGAGCAAATGAATGGATTATTTTTAGACATAAAATCTTACGAGAAACTATCATTTCAACTGTTCTCCAAAAATCATTTTTTAGACATAAAATCTTACGAGGAATGAAAATTTAGCTTTCTAGTCGCATCAATTTTTCTTTTGGTTTCATTTTATGAAAAACGTTAAGGATTAAATCTTCACAAACTCATATTCTTTTCAAGTAAGTTTGTTTTAAAAATAGCTAGAATATAGTCGGAAGAAAGCTTTTGCTTACTGAGTGATGAAAGCTGGGAAGGCGCGCTTGTTGCTTGTATCGGTTGGCCACGGTGGGAATTTTCTTGCTCCATTGTCTCCTGCTGTAGCACGAATAATTTCACTAAAATTATAGAGGTTGTATACTTGATACTTTTATGGAAATCGTTTAGGAAAGGTTCATTTCCTTGTGAAGTTCATCGAGGAACATATGTTACTTATATACGCCAAAAGAGGTTAGGCGAAAAAAACGCATGTACCAGGCTACCGGCCTAGCAAACGAGGAAAGTAATGCTAGTTAGATAGATTATTTTTCAAATTATCGAGAAAAAATTGTAGTTACCGGTTATAACTGGTGATAATATGAATATATGATTATCTTGGTTAGATTTAAACTTGGGATTTGAAGAGTTACTAATTCAACAATCTAGAGTAATCTTCAAAAAAAAAAAAAAAAATCAATCTAAGAGCAAACCATATGTTAGCATTTCGATTGGGCCTCACACTAAAGATTTGTTAGTTATTGGGCCACTTTTGATAATTAGAACTTAAGCCCAGTGTTCTTATGAATTAACAAGATGAAGTGGGCTATCCTGGTAAACCGTTTTTTTGGTGCAGTGCTTCTAATGGAAACTGCACCGAACCAAACCGGGAACTCCCCTAGTACATAAAGAAAAGTTTTGAATGTGGGGGGATAGTTGTGTAACATATGTTAATGGTTGGCTACTTTTTTCAATTGGTCAATAGATAACAATGGTGATATAATCCTTCAAACTGTGAAAACTCTTTACCCACTACTGAATTTTTTAGAGTTTCTTATCTAATTTGAGGCATCTGGAAGATGCGCAATGATTGCATTTTCAACAATTCCCTCTTTAACATCGCAAAACTCATCATCCGTGCCAAGGAAGCTATGTAGAATAGCGAGGAAGGAGCAGGTTTTCTTCTTAGTATCAGAATCCACCTTCTGTCCTAGGATCATCAGCATCCTTGCCCGCGCAACCACACTCCTGTTCGTTGGGAGCAACCAAGTTTTGGATGAGTCAAATTGAACTTTGATGTATCCTTAAACAACCGATGTTCAACTTTTGGATTTCACACTTCAGCGTGATCATTTGGCTCGACTTAGGAAGGTTGGGTCTATGTTGGACTTCTCATAGTCTATCCGTATGACAAAATCCTTAACTCTTCATTTTTGGCTATAACATATTCTCCAAGGTTTTCTAAAGGTCAATTTGAGGGTGATAATCTTATCCTCATTCACGGTCATCACCAAGAAAGTTACAGTCCATTTTTAATCATGTGACTCTTTCTTTTTTCTTTTTTTTTTTTTTTTGGGGGGGGGGGGGGGTTGGGCACAAGATTGAATCAAGAGAGAACCTTTTACCACTTATTCTCCTCTATTTATAATTCAAACAAGTAGCATTTGTGAACTCCGTGTCAGAGTAATCTCGGTTTGGTAAATTTTGGCTAATGTAAAAAATAAGATAAAAGTTTAATGTTCAGACCTGGTTTCTTACGCGTCGGACAATTCGACGGAGCTAAATTCGAATTAAAATCAGGTCCGGACAATTAAAAAAAGGAAATATTATCTCCAAATAATCGGTCAATTCGGTCAAAATAGGGTTCAAACCAAAGTGGATTTTTTTCGAGTTGGACAAATTCGGACATTTGGATAGGACATTTTTTTACCAGCGCTATATTAGAGGCTTGCATTGGATATGTTATTTTCAAATTAAATTAATTTATTGGTGCTCAATACCCAGCCTTGTGAAATTGATTTAGACTATGTTCTTTTATGCGGTAGGTTGCAGTGCGGTACCATATCACATCACACTACTCAATATTCTACCACACTTCACCACTCTTTATCACAATCATTACCAATATACCTTCTTATTTTTCTCTCTCCTCACTTTTGTCCTCTACTTTTTACATTCTCTATCCTCACTTACCTTACCTACCATAATTCTCACCACACATTTTTCAAATTTCACCGCACCATTACCACACGGTATAAAACAATGGAGCCTTATATTATCAGAAAATGAAACAGTTGAATTATGACAAAATTCCTATAAATTAACACATTGTTATCATTATCATAATACTATATTGCTTTGGTTCTTTTTTATGAAAACTATATGTGCCTACAACAAAGAATGTTGAGATTCTTGATTGAAAAGACCTCACAAAATTTGAAAGTTCATGGGTATATAATTCCAACATGTGTTTTGGGACCAAAGTGAATGGTCAATTAGCATACCATGGTGACATTTACCCTTGGCTTGCACTAAGCAAGGACAAAACCCCACATATCACGTTGAGTGACCACTTCCAAGTTGCAAGTTCCAAGTTCCACCCCTACGAATCAATCTAATATTGCTACACATAAACGTAAATTAACCATCCTCATCCTTGTGAGGAAATGTTGTCCCCAACGCTGATAAAAATTCGAGTCCAGGTAAATTCAGGTAAGACACATTTGGATACTGTTAAAATTTGGACGAGAAATTTATGTGCAGACTTGATTTTATTACAGGTCGGACAATTCAGACGCAACTAAATTCGGGTCAAAATCGGGTTCAAACAATAGAAAAGGAGATAATTTGTGTCCAAATCTTTAGTCAGTATAAGACCCGATATTTTTCGGGTCAGACAAAATTTTGGCAACTCTAGTAGTCCGTATGGCCACGGACCTAGTAAAATTGGATGGTAAGTGAGTGAAGTTAAAGTTTGTAGAAATTTACTGTAATTTACCAAAAGTAACATTTAGCACACAAATCGAAAGTTACCAAAATTTATCAAAAATAACATTTATCATACCTATCATTTATCACTGAACTTTACTGGCACATTTATATCCCATGAAGTCCCACAAAACGAAATCCACGGTAAGGCCCAGTTCTTTTGTACGATGCAGTGCAACAACTCACCATACCATTCAATATTCTTCCACAGTTTACAAACCATATACAATTTACTATAATCATTACCAATATATCAACTCATTTTTCTCCTACACTTTTCACATTCTCTCTCATCACCTGCCATATCAATCACATTTTCTACATATTTTACCGTACCATTTTACTTCTCCCCACACTTTCCACAATTTCACTATTTCCACATCATACCAAATATCAACCACATGAAGGAACATGATCTAAAAATCTTTATCCAACAAACTAGACCAATTACTGAAAATAACATTTACCAAAAATTACTGAAAATAACATTTACCACACCTATCATTTATAACTGGAGTTCATAAAACCACATCTATATCGCCTGAAGTCCCACAAAACGAAATTAACATTAAAAGCTACAAAAGTGTTGTTCGTCAAAAAAGATAGAACTGAGGTTAATTGGGAACTGGGAAGTAAAAAGCTATTAAGGCCCTGTTCTTTTGTTCTTTTATACTGTCTTGGTGCAGTGTGGTACTACAATTCATCGTATCACTCAATATTCTTTAATACTTTACCATATCATATTACAACTTATCATATCATTCAATATTTTTTTTACACTTTATTATATCATACCATATTTTATCACAATCATTATCAATAAATCTCCTCATTTTTCTCTCTTCTCTACTTTTTACGTATTTTAATATATCATTCTACACTTCATAGCACTTTTCACAATTTCACAATTTCGATATCATAACAATTGTACAAACGAATAGGACCTAAAAATCTCTACCCAACAAACTAGACCAATTCATGCACACCCCTCCCTACCCTACCTTTCATTCAACAGTTCAACACTTGTGTTCTTTTTTCTTTTTTTCCCTTAATTTCTGTACTTACTCTAGGCCAACCTGCCATTGATTTTGACCCCAACCCCACCTTACAGTTACACAGCCTATGGAAAATCAAATTGTGTGGCCCTCCTTGTGCCATTCTAGAAACTTCCCATGAATGTAATGCAACCTAGCTATCATTTTCAAACCTTTTTTTTTATAAAGTATAAGTAATTTATCTATTGAGGTCCTGTTCTCTTATAAGGTCGGTAAATTGTGAAAATTATAATGGTATGATAAATTTTGAAAAGCGTGGTATGTTGCAGTACGGTATGGTAGGTTATGGTAAAATTTGATGTAAGAATGGTTGATGTGGGAAGTAATGATAAAAAAAAGTGAGAATGAAGAAAATTATAGTGGTTGTAGGATAGTTTGTGTATAATATGAAAAATTGCGATAAGTTCAGTATGGTACTATAGAAAAGAATAGAGCAAGAATGCTATCCTACCGATAATCACTAGCAACCTATATAGAATAACATTAACCGTTTAGTCTTTTCAATCAAGAATAATAACACGAAAAATATTATGCTCCAACATGACTATGATTATGATTTGTGATACCTTTTTTATGATAAAATGATTTGTGATACTTTTTAGAGTATGTCACACTTGCCCAATATTGCTTAGGAAGTAAGCACACATGGATCAAATTTTGAGTAAGAAATTCGAATATGAATCATATATTCTAAGCTTACGTGGAATTATGAATTAATACTTTTGTTCGATAAACTTGTAACAAAAATTTGATGTGCCCTATTTTAGTCAAGCTTGCCTAGTATAAGTTAGGTCGGCTAGGTTCATATTGAATTAAATTTCCTTATTCTAAATTTAAGTGTGAACCTCCTATCAAGTACAATCTAAGTTAACATCATTTTTAATGGTAACTCAAGATTGAATTGTATTGGTCGATAGGAGTTCACCACCAAAAAGCGGTACAATTATTTGAGATTTGCGAGTGAGACAACTCCAAATACTGATAATCCTTTAGATTGAATTATTAGATGTCATATTTTACCCAAAAAAAATGAAATGGAAAATAAGAAAGTATACAAAGCAACTCTTAAGGACCTCTTGTTTTGCCATTTCCTTGTATTTTTTGAACTCTTCGTGTGTTTGGCTTTTCAGATATGTCTGATGTACTAGCTTAACTATTTGATGTGATTATATTATGGGTGTGTTTGGCTATCCAACTTTTTGGATAACTTTTAGCTTTTTTAGACATTGTTAGGCTTTTGACCAAAATTAAAAGACTATTTGAGGTGTTTGGTAAGTAGTTTTTTTATATTAGATTTTTAAACCCAATAAGCTAGCTTTTTTTTTAAAAAAAAAAAACATATTTGATGAAGCTTTTTAAGGTAACTTTTTTTTTTAAAAAAAAACTATGTTGCCAAACACTTTTATGCAATAAACTAACCCAAATAGATAAAATCAAACAGTTATTAGCTAACAGTTAGTCTACACGCCAACAACTAACAACTACCAATTACCTGTTGGTTGTCAAATATGACCTATAATTTGTTGTTGTTTTCATAGATACTTTTGAAATACTCCCTCCGTCCCAAATAAATTGTCCACTTTGCTTTTTCGCAGTCTTCGATGTTATACTTTGACTATTAATATTTTACGTTTTATATTAGTAAGACTTGTAATATTTTGTTTAAATGAAAGTATTTTTCATCACAAATCTAATAATAATAGTTTTACACGATAACTCAATATATAATTTGATAAATTAACGGTCAAATTTTATAAAGTTTGACCTCATTAATCAAACTGGGACAAATTATTTGGGACGGAGGGAGTAACTTACAATGTTTAATATGGGACCAATTGTATCTAATGACATGCAAAAATCAATTTTCCCCTTTGGTTATTATTCTTATGTCAACTTTAAACTTTAGGGTAGATTATTGATTTTTTTTTTAAAATAAAAAGATTGAAAAGCAAGAGTGGGTCCGTGTAATCTTTCTGGATCGCTGAGTCTCCCATGTGGAATGAATGTAATTAACTAAAATTTAATTCCGTATTTAGAGGATAGGACCCCACTTGATTTATTAAGCCCTGTTCTTTTATGCGGTACCGCTGTGGTGTGGTTGGGTGCGGTGGAATTTGAAGTGTGGTGGGCTGTGGTGGGACTTGGGAGTTGCGGTATGTGAGATAGATGAGGAGAGAGAATGTAAAAAATAGAGGAGAAAAATGAGGAGAGAGAAAAGTAAAAAAATATTTTGGTAATGATTTGTGGTAAATTGTGGTGGGATGTGGTGAAGTCTGGTAGAATATTGAGTAGTGTGGTTTGGTACGGTACTGCACCGCATGGTACCATATAAAAGAACGGGGCCTAATTATGGGATGCATTAGATATTTTCATTATAATGTACAAGTGTACAACGTAACTAATGTGGAATGAATGTAATTAACTAAAATTTAATTCAGCATTAAGGACCGTCAAATTCATAGGTAACTTCAATTTATTAAAATATAGTAGGTTTTTTGTCTAAATTTATCAAATTTTACTAAAATTTACTAAAAATTTTCCAAAGTCAAAAAAATAATTTTGATATATTAGCGTAAATTTGCCAAAAGTTGTCAAAATTTATCAAAATTTGGTCCTGTTTTTTGGATAGGTTACAATAACCTGAATAACTAAAAATTTTCCAAAGTCAAAAAAAATAATTTTGATATATTAGCGTAAATTTGCCAAAAGTTGTCAAAATTTATCAAAATTTGGTCCTGTTTTTTGGATAGGTTACAATAACCTGGATAGGTTACAATAACCTATCCAATCCAATTCAATCCAAATCTTACACAATTTCCAAAAAAAAAACATCATCTCTAAAATACAATTCCCCAAAAAAGTATCATAATTTATCTTATCCAATCCAATCCATCCAAATCTGATTTTAATCAATCCAAAGAACAGGGCCGTTAACTTTTACTTAAGTGTTTTATACCCATGAATTTAACACATCCTTAGAGGGAGTTTTCTCACTGTTTTTCACATTTCTTTTTTTTCAATATCACATTATCCGCATTTTTATCAAATCATACTATTACCATACTTTATCCAACGCAAAAAATAACATGATCTAAATTGTGATTACACATCTTTAAAAGACAAATAAAAGGAGCCATCCATCAGGTGAAAATATGGTGTCTCCTCAAACTAGTTATAGGCCATTTTGGTTTTTAAATCGAACATGGGAAGCATTTGCTATACTTGGGAAGATATATTAAAAAAGAATTTGCTAATTTTGAAGATATCGTAGCCGTACCCCCATAACTCCTTAAATTAAATTAAATCATACAACTTTCGTACCAATTGCACGTTGTACCAATTGAGATGATAAAAAAAAAAAATATCCTCAGCTGGAAGGAATCACAGCATGTACTAATCCTAATTAGTTGATTAAATTACTAATTAATTAGTTAATTAATTATTAATTAATTAATTAAAGAGGTTGATTAGAGGGGATGAAGAAGTAGGAAGATCGGATTTGGAGGATCAGGTCACGTGGAGGACGTGATGCAACACCTGCTCGATCGTTATGGGGCCCTCACCCACACCTGCCGGCCCGCCCGCCCATAGTTTTTTTGAGTAAATTATATTTACCATAGCTGATACTTATGGTAATAATTTTTGCACACCCGATATTTGTGAAATAATTTTTACTTTATCTGACATTGAGTGAAAGTGACTTTTAGTGGCAAAATCCGGTCACTTCTCATCGGAAATAAAATGATGAAAGGATCATTTAAATCATTTCATTCTCAATATTAATGGACAACATGATACATTCACATAGTCATATAGGGGCATTATTGTATTTCATCATTTTTGATGAAAAGTGACAAGATTTTACCACTAAGGCCGTGTTCTATACTGCGGTGTCATACGGTACCGCAGTTTGCCACAACCCACCACATTTCACCGCAAATCATTACTTTTTTCTCTCCTCACTTTTCTCTTCTACTTTTTACATTCTCTCTCCTCACCTACCCCACATACCAATAACCTACCACAATTCCACCACACCTCACCGCAAAATACGGCAAAATACCGCAGTATAGAACACGGCCTAAAAATCACTTTCACTTAATGTTAGCCTGTTAGGTAAGGTGAAAATTATTTTACAATATCGGGTATACAAAAATTATTATCACAAATGTCAGGTAGGATAAATGTAATTTACTCTTTTTTTTTTTTTTTTTGTTCTCTCCAAGTTTTGATTCAAGGAAGAACCCATATTAATTATGGTACGAGTCTTGCTTTCATGCCTAATTTTTTGTCAGAGTTTTAAATTTAGACAGTTCGGCCATTGCGCTCGGGTTCGGAGTAAGAAAATTGGGTTGTCTGGATTAAGAGCAACAATGGGTCGGATAGAGTTGTACCTTTATCTACCCAAGTTTTAATGGGTACAAAATACGAGTACTTTTATCTTTACCCATCGGGCAGTATGGGTATAATTCGGGTATAATTGAAAATTAAATTATATAACCCGTTTTATACCCATATGTACAAATTAAAGGGTTATTTTCGGATATGATTATATTAGCGATAAAAAAAATGTTATATGAAAATTCATATTAGAAAGAGGAAAATTGGACAACTATCATGCCAAAATACATTTAATATGTTAATATACTCATCTTTACCCGACTCGAAAATAGTGGGTATAGATGATTTAAAATATTGTGATTACAAAACTCAATAAATTAGCTATAAACGCAAATATTAATACATATCCGGGGCCCAATAATAAATAATCAACGGCAGTGTTTTTGTTTTGTAGGTATTTGGGGCGGGTCTGGTAGGGTACCCGTTGGGTAGAGACGAGTACCCTACCCTGACTTGTTTTTTCTAAAATTTATCACCCACAATGGGTTAGGTAATGGTGGCTACCCGTGGGTTCGAGTTTTATTTTCATCCCTAGTTTGGATCTTACGTGGAATTCGAGTTCGGACATATTCGAACAATGTCCGAACCCTAACCTAGATTTAGAATTCGAACAAAATATTGAAATCGTGTGTAAATTTTGCGTAAATTTGAGTTCGGACAAATTTGGGTCCGGGTTAGAACATCACAAATGATCCGAATTTGAAATTTGCATAGGGTTTGTGTTTTGCGATTTTGTCCGAATGTGTGAATTGTCTGAGCCCGAATTGACTCAAACCCAAGTATTTGTCCCTGCTAGTTTTTCATGACTCTTCTTCGTTAGTAGGTAAAAAGTAGGGTAAGTAAGATGAGTAGAGAGATAAGGTAAACAGAGGCAAGTAATATAAGTAGAAAATAGAATAATATATGGTAACTAAGGCACCCTATTCCTTTATGTGGTTGGTATGATCCGCAAATGGTGTGGTATGGTGAAATTGTGGAAAGTGCGGAAATGCGTGGAATAGTATGGTAAAATTTGTGAAAAGTGTGATTAATATGGTAGGTGATGACAGAGAATGTGAAAAGTAGAGGAGAAAAGTAAGGCGAGAGAAAAGTGATGAGATACATTGGTAATAATTGTAGTAAAATGTGGTATATGTGGTAAAATGTGGAAGAATATTGAGTAATATGGTGAATTGTGGTATCACACCGCACCGTATAAAAGAACTATTCTTTTGTGCGGTTGGTATGATGCGAAAACGGTGCAGTATGGTGAAATTATGGAAAGTGCTATAAAGTATAATGATATGGTAACATTTGTCATAAGTGTAATTGATATAGTAGGTGATGACAGAATGTGGAAAGTAGAGAGAAAAGTGATGGTGAGAGAGACAAATGAAGAGATATATTAATAATGATCACAAAAATGTGATACAATATGATAAAATATAAAAAAAATATTAACTGATTTAGGCCATGTTCTTTTCTGCGGTATTTTTGCGGTATGGTGTGGTGTGGTAAAACTGTGGTGGGTGTAGTGGAATTGTGGTAGGTTATTGGTATGTGGGGTAGGTGAGGATAAAGAATGTAAAAAGTAGAGAAGAAAAGTGAGGTGAGAGAAAAAAAATGATTTGTGGTAAAGTGTAGTGATTTGGCAGAAATGCGGTATCTTTGTAATCTGCATTAACCGCAGAAAAAGAATGCGCTAGTGAGCTATAAGCCTCTGTCTAGACTATCAATTCATGAGTTTCAGCCCAAAACAACCACACAATAAGACCAACGTTAATTAGGGATGTACTGTCTTGAAAGAACAGATCAAGATTCAATAACAACGAAGAGACAGGGAAATCAGTAAGCACGTAGTAGTGGGACTTGGTCAATAAATTTATTATCAAAATTCAAAAATATAAAAAAATCATTGAAGAAATAAAAGCTGTCTTGTGACGACTTTTATGAGTTGGAAATCTTCCATATGCATACACACCGTCAAGTAAGTTGCAAGTAGTTGCCTAGTACATCTCCAAAATATCTTCACCACCTAAGAATTGAAGGAGAATATTTCTTCATGGACAAGTATTTATTTTCAATGCTTACAAGTCAAGCTTCTTTAAAAGTGGTACCTTATTCCTTGATTTGTGGGAGTAGAGTTTGATGTTGAGGTTTTCTTGTCTACCATGTTAATATCATGTACCTATGGTAATTAGGAATGTAGAATATTTGGGTTCGGATGATTTTGGATTTAGATGAATGAGTGATTGGACGGAAATTTAGTATCTAATATTGAATTTTTCGAGTATTTTTTGAGCTAGATAGTTTAGATAAACATAAAAACAGGTTGATGGGAGGTTCGATAAAGTGATAAAGGTCCTTGGTGAAGTTGAAGACACACCTGACGTAAGTTGAGGTAACTTGAGCGAGTGCTTTGATTAGCACCTCCGTTCTGGTCTAGAGTAGTAGGCTTCCAATCCAAGAAGCAACATGCTTTTTGATGCAATCAATAATGAAGAGAAATTATATTTTTTTCCCGTGAGTGAGCAACCTAAGTAGGGAGTCCTAGGTATTTCTCATGAGATAATAACTATCTGATGTTCAAGTAGATAGTGATAACATTGCACGTCGCAGTGCTACATCCTTTCTAAACATCACATCGGTTTTGTTGAAGTTCACCTTCTAACTTAAGGCAGTTTATGCAAGATGTCTTTCATTGTTTCAGGCCGATTAAAATTCACATCATGAAAATAGTAACATCATCCGCAAATAAGAGGTGAAAGATAGATGGGGTAACCGAGTCAATATGGTACCCTAGAATGGTGCAATCCTGAGCTTGTTTCCGTAGAACTGTAGTGCATGCATCTCATTTGAAACTTATTCGCAGTTTGTTAGGCTCACCTTATGCAAGCATGCTAATAGTTATAAACAAATTAACTTAATTACTTTAGTCGAGAATATTTATGAATCGTATTTATAATCATATTATTGTTCTAGACATGGCCCAATAGTTAACTCGCTCCCCTCATTTTTAGATGCAGTAAATAACATGATTAATTATATCCAAATTTACTTTAAAATAGTGTATAGGAAACAAAAATCTAAGTACTTCGGGTCAATTTCTACCTAGAAATATTGAGACCCTTGTCTAATATATTCGTACGAATTAGGTATCTCTCCCATAAGTCCTTTTTTTAGGTTGAGATTTTTAAGGCCTAAAGAATAGTGATAGCATGTTTGAGAGGATATTTTTCCTCCTGTTGCAAAAGGGAATACTCAACATCACAAAAAAGAAAGTATTTTAGAGGGCCAACTAAAAATAGTAAAATAAGTTTCAACTAATTTCAAATTGAAAGTCAAATAAAAATATGTAGTATTTTTTCCTCAAGAAAGTTACTTTTTTTCTTCCTTTTGGAAAACCTTCCTATAAATACTATAGGATTGTTTTCTCAAAATGTTTAGTATATAATGTCAATACGTAAGTTCAAATGATAAGCACCATTAAAAGATCTTACTATATAATCTTATTTTTCTAAAATTATAAAGTTATGTTAATAATTAAAAAAATTATTAACTTAATTATGGTGCCAAAAAACTTATAAAAATTATTGATTTAATTTTTATAGAAATGAATATAGGAAATTATAGTAAAATTTTAGGCAAAAATTGACTAAAAGGTCCATATTTTGACAAATACTTGTGGGGTAACATTATCTTTGCCGTAATTATTTACTAAGAACATTCTGACCTATTTTCCATCAAAAATACAGGAAACAATGATTTTTGTATTTAGGGTTATTTTCATTGAAGTCAACTACCATTTCACGTATCAATGTTTAGGATTGCTCAATGCTACATAAGCGTAATCAACAATAAATTCTGCAATTTAATGATTTGTGTGCGAAAAATAGGTCGGAATGTCCCCCATAAATAATTACAACAAAAATAATATCATCCCACAGTTACTTGTCAAAATACAAGGTCCTTAAAATAATTAAATCAAAATATGATGACTTTTTAGTTGCATTTTGAGTTTTATGGGTGTTTGGTGGAAAAACTTTCTCTGAAAAGTTATCAATTTTTTCAAATTTTCAAACTTTCTCATGTTTGGTTTTATAATATATAGAAAAGTTTTGATGTGAGATCCATTATTTCTCTCACAACCTCAGAAAAAAGTTTCGCAAAGGAAAAAGTTTCCCATAGGGTTTAGTGAAAATTTTTTCGGAGAAAATTTTTCATCATAGTCTTTCCCAGAAAATGATCAAATGCACCATTAGATAATAATTTATAAAACGAATAAAATTCTTAATTAATTAATCTGATTAAAATAGCCAGTACAAATGTACAATGAATAAAAAAGATGTTACAAAACACAACACTTGGGGCAGAGTTCTCAGTAAATAAATAAATACAGGAAAGACCCCAAGACCTGTCCTTTTTGTTTTGTGGTGGTGAATCTGTGATGTCGATATTTGCTTGTAAAAATTTTTAAATTTAGTAAAACCACAGAAGGAGACAGCAGAGCAATTTGCGATCTCTTTCCTCTCAAATTTAGCAGCAAGAAATATTATTTATTTATACCCAAATAAATTTAAAAATAAAAAGCGAAAACATCTGTGAGATATATGTGCAGAATTGCACACCTATACACAGATTATTACAGAGCTCCTATCCTTTCTTCTTTAATGCCGCTTTTTCTGCTTCTTCCTTCTTCATCTTCTTCCTCCTAAAATGGGGTTGCTCTGTTTTTCTTGATTTGATTTGATTTGATTTATCCCATTTTCCCCTGTTTTTCTCATTTCTCCTCAGAAAGAAACCCAGATTTCTTCTTCTTTTTTTCGCTCATTTCTCAGAAAAAGAGAGAGAAATCAAATCAAAACAAAGGTTAATCCAACTCTCTGCAAATGGGGCCTCTGTTTTTGCGGATTTGATTTCCGCCATTTCCCCCCTGTTTTTCTCATTTCTCCCCAGAAAACCCCCCTTCAGAGATTTCTTCTTTTGTGTTTTTTGTTCATTTCATATCTCCCCAGAAAACCCATCAGATTTCTTCTTCTTTTGTTCAACCAAATCTAGGCAGCAAATAGGGTTGCTCTGTTCTTCTCTGTTTTGAAGCTTGGTCTCCAATGGCGGACACTAAGAAGTACATCACATCCTCGGAGCTCAAAACCCACAACAAACCAGGAGATCTATGGATCTCAATCCAGGGCAAAATCTACGACGTTTCAGAATGGTCCAAACACCACCCAGGTGGAGACGTCCCTCTGTTAGCCCTAGCAGGTCAAGATGTCACCGACGCATTCGTCGCATACCACCCAGGCACAGCATGGCACCTCCTCGAGAACTTCTCCAATGGCTTCTTCCTGCAAGATTTCGAAGTCACAGAGGTCTCCAAAGACTACAGAAAACTCGTCAATGAGTTCTCCAAAATGGGCATCTTCGAGTCCAAGGGTCACGTCGTAATCTACAGCTTAATCTGGATCTCAATCTTGCTAACACTCTGTGTTTATGGTGTGACCCGATTTGATGACCCGTTTCTGCATCTGGGTTGCGGAGGGTTGCTAGGGTTAGCATGGATTCTGGGTGCATATCTAGGTCATGATTCTGGGCACTATGTCATCATGACGAACAAGGGTTACAACAAATTCGCCCAGATTTTGACAGGAAATTGTCTGACAGGAATCAGCATGGCATGGTGGAAATGGACACATAATGCACACCATATCTCATGCAACAGTCTTGATTACGACCCAGATCTTCAACACATCCCAGTTTTCGCAGTTTCATCCAAGTTCTTCCACAATCTAACCTCATGGTTTTATGGAAGAGAGCTCAAATTCGACGCCATAGCTCGATTCTTAATCTGCTACCAACATTTCACATACTACCCAGTAATGATTGTCGCTCGAATCAACCTCTACGTTCAAACATTCCTCCTCTTATTCAACCCCAAGCGAAACGTACCCAATCGATTCATCAACATTTTTGGGATTCTAATCTTCTGGGTTTGGTTTCCTCTCTTGATTTCTTACCTACCCAACTGGGAAGAACGATTGTTGTTTGTGTTGGCAAGTTTTACAGTGACATCTTTCCAGCACATTCAATTCACACTCAACCATTTCGCAGCGAATGTCTATGTAGGAAAACCCAGCGGAAACGATTGGTTTGAGAAGCAAACAAGCGGGACAATCAACATCGATTGTTCTTCATACATGGATTGGTTGTTTGGTGGGTTGCAATTTCAGCTAGAACACCATTTGTTCCCGAGAATGCCGAGGTGTCAACTGAGGAAAATCGCCCCCATTGTTAGGGATTACTGCAAGAAGCATGGTTTGCCATACAGAAGTGTGTCTTTCTGGGAAGCGAATCGGTGGACATTGAAGACTTTGAGAGATGCTGCGATGCAAGCCAGAGATTTGACGAATCCTGTCAAGAAGAATTTGATCTGGGAAGCGATTAATACTCATGGATGAAGTAATTTGATCGATTGATCGATTGATTGATTTGTTCTATCCAAGTTTTGATTCAAGGAAGAACCCATGTTTTGGTTGGTTGAGTAGATGCGGATTAAAATCTTTGCTTTTTGATTCATGTATTGACCCTTCTTTTACCTGTTGTGCTTTACATACAGCAACAAGACTTGTATTGGTGTTGTTAACGATGGATTGAATGGAAAAAAAAAAAAAAGAAACTCTTTTCATTTCATATTAATGGTTATAATTGTGACTTTCACGTTTTTCAATGTCATTCTTTCGTTAATTCTACTCCCTCCATTTCATATTAATTGTTATAATTTTGACTTTTACGATCCTCAATGTCATTATTAACAATTGTAATATTATGTTTTTATGATAGTATTTTTCGTCATGAATCTAATGATGATAATGTTATATCACAACTCATTGTTTATATTGAGAAATTTATGGTCAAATTTTTTGAAATTTGACTGTATAATTTTTAAAAATTGACAATTAATATTGGATGGAGAGAGTAATAATTTGGGTGAATCGGATTGGACTGGATTTGTTGGGCCTTTAGAGAGTAAATTGATAGGGAGACCAAATTGTGGTTAGAGACTTCCTATTTCAGCCTTCAGGTAAAAAAAAAAATGGGATTGGATTGGTTTATCTTTTACAGAGTAAAATGTAGGCGGACCAAACTATGGTCAGAGATCTCCTAATAAGGGTTAGTAACTAACCAAGAAGGAGCAAAGTCTCCCAAAAACGAAAAGCATTACAATGCCAACCTAAAAACTAAACTTATTATAAACAAGCTGTTGAAATGGTACTAATGAAGAGTATTCAAAAAAGAAAATAGATCTAATAACGGTCCCTTTTAGAAATGTACAAAACCCGAAAAGTACGTGATCAAAGATAGCGAGAGACACATCCAAGATGACAAATTACAATAGAACTTCTTCCATCCTATGATGGAATCCGGTAACCGATACGCTCCAAGTTACATGGATCCAAAGGGGCGGCCCGACCCGAAAGGTAAAAGGTGGCATGTGTATGAAGGTGACGAAAGTGTCAAAGTCTCGAGGGAGGCGACCATGGCAGCAAGGTCTGTGAAAGGAACTTCGTCCTCCACCATTCTTTGAGGAATTTTGAGGAACGAAAGAAGGAAGGCCTTAAGCAAGACAACTCAAAACAATGGATCTTAACTGGAAGAAGTGGATGAGGGAGACAAACCTAAAACCATCCTTCGTGCTGATAGAATTGACTCAGTGCCAAAGACCCATAGTTTTCTTCTAGATCACGGGAAAAACATGTGAAGATTAGAGCAATTGCAATGACAAGTTATTTTTTTATTTAAAAATGATGTGACATTCATTGATTAGAACCTGAATTGAATATATTTATTCATCTAGCATAACTGATCAATTTATCGGTTATTTTTTTGTTATGTCTATTTTGTAGCCTCACCATTACAAATAGTCTTGTGAATAATGAGTAATAAGGAACTTTTTCATGGGTTTTGGTTTTGCCAACTAATTACTTCTATGTTTGTTGCTATTGTTAATCTTGCTTTTTGGAGTGGATTGAAAATTTATTGCATGCTCAAGTTGGCATTGATGATTCCATGTAATGAGTGCAAGTTTAAGCAAACTCAACTGTCAATAGGAAACATATTTATGGATGTTGTTCACACATTGCTCTACACGGTATTCTTAAGTTGTCATTCATGATTCCTAAAGATAAATTTTCTAAGATCATCTTTAAAGAAAAGGAAATCTCCGGGACTCACTTGTTAGCGTAGCAAATGAATCTCATAACTTATATTATCTCTAACATTGATACATAAACGGATAGTTATTGGCTGTTAATTGTTTGCATATGTTTATTATCGGTTGTTTGGATTAACTGTTTGGAAAAGTTGTGTTTAATAAAGTTAGCTGTTTTTGAAAAATATTTGTTGAAATTTCATTTATACCCCTCTACAAATAATACTTTTAAGATGACATATGCATGAATTTAGATAACATTTGGACTAAAGGGCATTTTCTACAATAAGTCATTTTCAATAGACTTTTTAACTAGCCTTGAAAATTGGTTGATTGGGACTAGGCCACGTTCTTTTATATGGATGACTGCGATGCGGTGCGGTGCGGTGTGGAGGAAATGTGGTGGATTTGGTGAGTTGAGAAAAGTTGTGGTGGGTTGTGATGAAATATGAAAAGTTTTAACTTTTAGTAAAAAGATAAATTAAATTAGAAAAAGTAGATTGTCATAGGTTGTAGTAGATTGTGGTGGGTTGTGTTGAAACATGGAAAGTTGCGGTGCGGTGTGGCATTGCAGCCTGTCAGCCGCATAAAAGAACGGGGTCTAAACAACCAACAAAATATATTGTTTGCCAAATATCTAAACAATCTATTTAATACCCAAATAAACTAAATTTTACAATAAAGATATTGAGGCCCTATTCTTTTCTGCGGTTGGTAAACTGCGGTGCCATAGCATACCGCAATTTGCCACAACCACCACATTTTACCACAAATCATTACTTTTCTCTCTCTTAACTTTTCTCTCTCCTCACTTTTCTTCTCTACTTTTTACATTATCTCTCCTTACCTACCCCATATACCAATAACCCGCCACAATTACACCACATCATACAGCGCCATACCGCAAAATACCGCAGAAAAGAACAGGGCCTGAATAAGTTATTTATCAAGGAGGATGTTGGAGAAATTCAATGCGGGAGTCCACTTCAACCAAGGTCCATAATACATAAGTTAAATGATGTTCCATCTTAAAACCAATTGGTGATTAAAGGAGTAACTCACTTGACTTATAAGTCATGTCCTTTAGCTTTACTTTTTCGATGCGGGACATTTTTACTAATGGGTAAATCCCAACAGAGGACCTTGATACGTGACAAATACTACCTCCGTCCCAAAATATTTGTCTTTTTACCTAATTTCTTTGTCCTAAAATATTTGTCCCCATTTATAATTCCAACAACTGTAATTACTTTTTTTATCCGTAATTAATAAGTTCATTTTTCACTTTTTATAATTTCAATAATTATTATCTTCAATTAAAAATGAGGTATTTTGGGTAAGTTATAAACTATTTACCTCTATTTTCAATATACATTGGTATTTTCAAGTTAAATAAATGAACAAATATAAGGAGGGAGAGGTAGTAAAATAGAAATGAAAGAGTAAAGGGAAGGACTGCAATAAGTGCATAGATAACGGCAACTGTCACATAGTTGGTGACCATGCATGAAGACAACTCGTGTTTGATGCCACGAAAACTTCCATGCATCATAACTCAGGACCATGGGTATCACCGTATCATTGGAAATGTTGATTTCGTCCCTCTACAACTGTCACATAGTGGGCTTGGGCCTCTTATGCAACCTTCTTTCGTTTATGGGCCCATTATATTATTCGGAACATGCATGCTTATATGGGTGACTACTCACTAGGATAAGCCCAAAAGTTGAAACAGAACGGGCCTGCTCAACTAAGAATTTACAATCTGGTGCATGAGGGCTCACACACACACACATATATATATAGGAAAATTGGATTATAATAATCCCATGTTTTGCAAATTGGAAGGCGATAAACTCGACTTTCACTTTGTATTCTGGTGGTCAAAAAAATAAAATAAAATTAGATTGTAGTGGTATCAAATCCACCTCCACATTCTTCTTATTTTTTTTCATTCCTACCCTATATTGTTTTTGCTTTTTTCGTTCCTACCCCTAGAAAGTTAATGAATTGTAGTTTCTAAAACATTTTTTAAATTATTTTTTTGAGACTCCGATTAATTATTATGATTTTTTAAAAATTATAAAAGTGAAAAAATCGTAAAAAAATAGTAAACAAATTGAAAAAAAATTGGGAGAAACACCGTAAATTCATTAAAAATTATGGTAAAGTTTTATACTAAGTTTTAAATCAAATGCAATACAAAATCTATGATAGTTAGGGTATACTCTCGAAAATGTCCCACTACAATCCAATTTTTTTTTTTTGGATCACCAGAATACAAAGTGAAAGTAGGGATTATCGTCATCCAATTTGCAAAACATGGGATTATTATTGTAAAACCCCGAAAAATCCAACGATGTTGACCGTAACGTCGTTAATAGAATAGGTTTGGCTTCGTTATTTACTGTTGTTCGTAATGTGTTTATTTATGCTAACGCTTGAGCTCGTAGGACCGTTGAGGGACTAACAAGGGTAGATTAGTAATTTCCGCTGACTAATATTATTATGTGGTTAATTACGTGAATATTATTTGTTATGTGATTATATGTTTATTAGTATTATTATTATTATTACAATTATTCAAAATTATTGGGCTTTTGAAAGAAAATCAGTTTTAATTGTTTTAAATGGGTTGGGTTAGGAATAGGATTAGTGGGCCTAATTATGGGTATAATATATAAACCCTTTTCCCTCTCTCAAAACCCTAATCCCTCATTACCAAACCCTAAAGTCTACCATCTCTCTCTCTCTCTCGCCAAAGACACCGATCACCCAAAGACCGCGCCGCTGCACCACAACCGCCGCAACCACCGCGACCTTTCCCTTCTCGCTCTCCCTCTGTTTCGCTTTCTCTTTCTCCCTCCCTCTGCTCGACCGACGCGAACCACCGGCCACCAGACGCAGCCCACCGCCGGAGTCGCTGTCGCACGAAGGGAACCACCCCGATCTCCTTGTTGTCGCCGTTCGAACCTCGCTCCACCGACGCACCATTGCACCTCCGACCACTCTTCGTCACCCCAGCCGTCGCCGTCGCTGCTGCTGTCGCCGCCTCTGACCGCCGCCTCTCGTGCCGCCGTCGACGCCTGCCCAGAACCACCGAGCCCTAACACCTACGTAAACCCTAAAACCTAACCCTAACCCTAACTGTTATATTTCTTGTTTTCTTTTCTTTTCTTTTTCCTTTTTCTTTTCTTGTTTTTATTATTATTAATCTGATTTTATATTCTAATTATTATTGTTATAAATATTCTGTTTTATAATTATTGTATTATTAGTGTTGTAATTAGGGAAATTAATTGTAATTATTTTCTTGTTGTAATTTTGTGTAATTTTTCTAATTGTTATGTGTAATTTTATGTTATTAATTGTAATTAGACTTAGGTTGTAATAGTTGATTATTAGGGTTGAAAGTGATTCTTTAATATTCGTTATATTTTTACATGAATCGTTAAACCACAATATTATTGTATGTACGAACTTGGAAATTTATTACTTAGGTTATTTTCTTGAATGTTTAGTTGGTTAATCGTTAAGTCTTTTATTGTTTCCTAGGAATTAATCTTGTTAAAGTTTGTTAAATAAATTAGGTTGATTCTTGTTATTAAAACCTTAGGTTCTTGATTAATAGTTTAATGTTACTAGGTTCTTTATGATTCTTGTACATGAAAGCCTAAGTCTTCTTGATTCTTGTAAGTTAGTTAGGTTTCTTGTTCATTAAGTTAAATATCATGTTCTTTTATTTCTTAGGGTTCTTTCTTGTTTAATTCATGTTTAATTTTGCCTAAATAAGTTAGGTTGAGTTTATGTTTATTAGTTCTTGGTTCTTGAGTTAATCTTGTTTAAAAGAAATTAGTTTGTTTAGGATTCTTGATTAGAAGTTTAAATGTTTATATGTTCTTCATAGGTTATTCACATGTTCTTAAGGTTCTTGTTTATTGGTTAAGAAATTCATGTTTAGGATAGCGTTAATATTTCATGCATAATTAGTATAAGGTTAGTATTAGAATTTATGTACATAAGGTATGCCATGTTAGTGTATGATATTTTATACATGTTTTAGGATTAGATTAAATTATTAAAGTTGATTTCATGTGTTGTAATTTGATTCTTATGATGGGAAGGTTGATTGTTGGACCTAAGTTGAGTTGGACTTCCTATCTTAGACCCTAGTTACTGTTTTGAGCCCAAATTAGAACCCCGAGACCGTTTGGTAAAAAGTTAGAACCGAAATAACGAATTAATTGATTACCGTTAACGGGACAGTTTTGTTAGTGTCTAAAGATCGGGTTGCCACGGCTAGTGTAGTTACCTTTTGGTCAAACCCTTTGAACTGGAGGTTCCCTTAGATGTTAGGAACCATAGGAATTTTACGGATCGAACGTTTGAATTGTATAGCCCGAGTTATAACCGTTTTACCGGAACCTGTAAGATCTGGACCAATGGGAAAGACGGGTATTTTTGAGGTCCTTTGGGACTGAGTTGGGCTTAACCATCAACATAGAAGTTTTAGTAGACATCCTGAGGTTTCCGAAAAGTCCAGAACCAGACCCGTAGGATGTCGGGAAGTCGAGTTGTGACCCGTTTTATGTGAATGTTATAATCTGTCCTCTGTTTGCGTTTATTTATAAAGAATTGTTGAGTGAAATTAATGTGTGATCCTATTATGTGTTATCTTAGAGATGCTAAGTGTAATTTCATAAATGATAGAAACCTAAGTGTTCCTAGGGGATGGGTTAGGTAGTTGATAGTTAATACTAACTTCGTTAGAACGCGTTTTGATTAGATAATTACTTTTATTCTAGGCCCGAGTTAGTGCGAGACGTTAGTGAGCTCAAGTGTGTTCTTCTTTTGCTGTGCTGTGAAGTATATCAGGTAATTGTCTATGCTCTAATCCCCACCGGGATGCTCTTTAAACGTGTTTGATGTTTTATAATCTATTTTGTGAATTGCATCCCGAAAGGGGACTTTTGTGGAAATACGACCATCTGTTTTGATAATCTTTTTGTTTCGATTGTGATCTTGATTTATTTGAGTTGAGAAATTGGATGGTCTTTTATTCGAAGTTTTGATAATGGTTTTGATAACTTGGGATGGTTTGACTTGAGGGTCGTGAGGTGAGTGTTGAATACTGTGTAAATAATTCAAAGTGGAAACCTTAAGCGGTCGTTGTGTTGATGCCTTTGTGAGCTAATATTTGTCGGGTGATAACCGAGACCAGGATTCGAGGCCTGTATGGGTTATGTGCCAGGAGATCGGGGTTGTACTCCTGATATAGGACAGATGTTTTGATGCCCTTGGTGGGCGATTGGTTGATGCCGTTGAGAGGCTAATATTTATGCGGGTGATAACCCCGAGACCAGGATTCGAGGCCTGTATGGGTTATGTGCCAGGAGATCAGGGTTGTACTCCTGATATAGGATAGTTGTTATGATGCCTTTGGTAGGCGATGCTCTTTTTGGGATTTGATATTCCGCCCGCAAATTAAAATATGGATTGAATGGGTTGAGGAAAACAGTTAAGGGTTAAAGGTTTGTAAAACGTTTGTTTTGATCCCTCCCCCTAAAATGAATTGAAATGAACTTTAACTGTTTATAACGTTAGGGGTAGACATTATTGAGATTTCCCCCTCATTTTCTGAAATGTTTTGATTTCAGGTGAAGATCTAAATGCTGGGGACGGGAGTTAGAAGTGATGAGGAATTGTTTAGAAGTCCTTGAACCTTTTATATCGTTTCGTTATGAATTCTTAAAGTTTGTTTTGAGTTGTTAGTAGTTACCTTTAGCAGACAGTTGTGTTTTCCTTTCTCGCCTTGTATTCCTTCGGGGATACGACAGTGACGCCCAAATTAAATTTGAAGTCTTCCGCTAAGTTTTGTCTGTTAACGTTAGTTTGACTTTGACTTTCTATAATTGAATTTCCGGGGCGTTACAGAATGGTATCGAGCTGCAGGTTGCGACCTAGTAGCTCCTCAGAGTCCTTTAGGTTTAGATGGACCCTAGGAAGCTAAGTTCGGAGTGATGAGCGTAGGATGGGGGAAAATGGTTCCATGCTTTCCTTGAATATTTTGTTTGATTATATCATCAGTATTTTATGTGTAATGCGTTCTAACCTTGTAGGATGGCACAACGCACACCTTGTCACCAAGCACGCAGTTGCTTTCACTGTTACACACCCATTCCTCCTGGTGGGTATTTGGGGACACACATGTTGAACTTCTATGATGAGATCGAACGGTACACCAAGGATGTCCCGAACTCCTGCTTGCGTGACAACGAGGAAGCTCAGGCCAATGCCTTTCTACTCACCTTACGAGATGATCCCTGGTGGGGCCATACCGTGCCGTCGTTCTTGCCACCTGCTTGGGAGGAGAGGTACCCACCCGTCTTTGTTGGTGTCGAGGTCGGGTGGAGTCGAGCATCGAATCCGGGTCTTTTCTAAGATCGCCGGATTGGGATCGCCGAGTAGAGAGGTCCAGTGAACCCAGACTGCACTAACCGAGGATCATGAGGATGACCACAAGAAGATCCGGAGGAGGACCCGAGGACGGCGCCCGTGTTTCGAGCGAGGTAACCTCAAGGGTCACGGCTGCACCCGCCGTTGAGCCCGAGCATGATATTCCTCCCGAGGAGGAGGATGAGGTGGACCGGGAAACAGGAGAAGACCCCGAGGAGGGCTCAGGGGATGAGACGAGTGATCCTGAGTGGACCCCAGTCTCAGCGAGGAAGAACCCTCGATGCAGGAGGATCATCTGAGTGGGATGGCTACTATGTGTTGAGTGTTGATGTATAGTTGTTATGTTGATATTTTGTTAAACTGTGAAATAATCTAAATATTGACTTGTTGTTCTTTTGGAAGTATTGTACATGACTACATTGGTATATGGAAATATTGTTTTGTGGCCTTGCTAAATGTGATGAGAATTCATGAAATAAACTGTTGACATAAGAGATTACTTGGTGAAATAGAATTGCGTTTTCGTATTGTTTAGCACCCTATGAGGAGACCGGACCAAGTAGCTACCTTTAGTATAATGTTGAGACTATGGATTGGAAACCCTTTAAATAGGCTAAATCGACCCTTTGAATCAGGATGTCGGACGTGAACGGCACTCAACCTAACCATGGTACTCGGGAGCGTACACCAGCTGTGACCGAACAACGCCCTCAAACTGCAACTGAACTGCGCCAACGCCTGGCTCATTTAGTACCAGGGTTGAATACAGCAACTCCGGGGAACGACCTTGCTAGCATGCTAATGATTGAGATGCTCGGCAAGCACGAGGACCTACTGAGGAAAGTGGTGGATCGACAAGGAGGAGGGAGGGAAGATGACCCCTCCGCTCTTCTCCAAAGGTTTAATAGCTTCAACCCGCCCACTTACACAGGGGTAGCTGACCCCAAAGTCTTTGAAGATTGGGTTAGAGAAATTGAAAAGATTTTCGACACCACACACTATCCGGAGGAGTTAAGGGTGGACTTTGCTGCTTACCACCTGAAGGAAGAAGCCGATTTGTGGTGGGCCAGTATGAAGGAGATCAGGACTGAACCGGGTTTCGACTGGAACCGCTTCAAGATTGTGCTAAAGGATCGATTTTACCCAATTTCCCTCCAGAAGGCAAAAGAAAAGGAATTTATGAATCTGCGCCAAGGGGAAACTAGCGTGCTTGCCTACTCTGCAAAGTTCACTGAACTATCTCGTTTTGCATCTGCTTTGGTAGCCACTGAGCAGCTAAGGATGGACCGCTTCTGGGATGGACTGAATTGCAAGATTCAGGATCGCATGTCGTCACGGGAGTTCACGTCTTACCAGAACATGCTGAACGTTGCCCTCACTGTAGAAAGGGTGATGAATGACATGGAACGCCAGTTAGGCATACAGGGGCAAAAGAGGAAAGAGCCACCCCGTTTTAACCCACCTCAACCCTATCAGGAAAAGAGGTTCCGCCCCAACAACTGGCAAAACAACCAATCTTCGGGACGTGGACCAACCCAGGCTCCTATTTGTAGGATTTGTGGTCGACCTGGCCATCTTGCTAGGAATTGTAGATCAGGAGCCGCACAGGGGGGATGCTTTAAATGTGGGAGTCTTCAGCATCACATCAGACAATGCCCTTTGCAGAACTCAGGGGTAATAATAGTGGAAATAATGGGAACAATGGGAATAACAGGAATTGGAGAGCCCCGCAGACAACATATCAAAATCGGGAAGGCTATAGTGGGAACCAAAGGCCACAACAGCAAAACCAAGGTGGATCTGGTGGAAATCAGAATAACCGAGGGAGGCCAGCAAACCCGCCTCGTCCGCAACAACAACCATCGCGCAACGCAGGAGGACGGGTATACGTAATGAGGAAAGAAGAGGCTGAGAATGAAGCAGACGTTGTGACGGGTACCTTCTCTCTCCACCTCTACACTATATCTGTTTTGTTTGATTCTGGTGCTAGTCATTCTTTTATTGGGCGAGCTATAGTAGAGAAGGCTAAGATGAAACCCTCGGAAAATAGTAAGCCTATGTCTGTAGCCCTACCTACCGGAGATACCATTAGTTGTGGAGAGTTATATGGTGGATGTCCTATAGTAATAGCAGGACAGGAGTTTGAGGCCGACCTTTATATGTTTGACCTAATGGAGTTCGACGTCATTTTGGGGATGGACTGGTTAGCAAAATATAGGGCGCAGATAGATTGTTATAAGCAAAAGGTGACCTTAATGGGACCGAACGGGAAGAAGGTAGTTGTAGACACCGAAAATGGGTCTTCCAGATGTTCAGCATAACCCGGGATCGAAATGAAGTTCAAGCAGAATTACATTTGGGCCTAAAACAGAAGGCTGGCGCGGATTTTGCTGATTCTGGGCCAAAAAACAGAAGGCTGGCGCGGATTTTAGAATTTTGGGCCTAATTCGGGAGAATGGCGCGGATTCTGTAAAACCGAGCCAAATTTCCTGGGTCCGCGCGGATTTGTTTAGATTGGCCCCGAAATTTCCGACCCGGAAAGAGTATCACGCGGATCTACGCCCGACCCATCAGCAGAATGGCGCGGATCCCAGTTGGCCCATCCAAGAAAACTGGCGCGGATCTTCGCCCGACCCGTCAGAGAATGGCGCGGATCCGGATCCGGTACTGGGTATCCGGAGGCGCGCGGATCCAGTCAAAACCGCTTTTGACTGACGGTTTGCGCCGGTTACCAAAAAGCCGCCCAACCGCCAGGGGTCCGCGCGGATTTCCAGGTAACCGGCCAAACCGCCGGCAACTGTTCCCTAACCGCCCTCAACCGCAGCAAACTGCCAATTTTCCTGAGCCTACTTAAGGATCCGCGCGGATCCGGGCAGGGGGTTGGCTTTTTCAATACTCGGGGAAATTTTCGATACTCAGGGACATCCTCTGGAATCCGCGCGGATTTCTTCATACATCCGGGCCTTCGGCTTTCCGGAATCCAAACCCGCTGCTGCCCTCGACTCGAATTCGACTCCGGCGACCCATCTTCTGCCGATCCGCGCCGATTTGGGTATAACCCGAATCCTTTTTTTTCGCTTTCTTTCTTTTTTTTACTTACACAGTTTCATTTCATAAAAATTGTAACAATGTAGTCGATACGCCCCGCCCGCTGTAATTTTTATTTATTTCGTTTCGGTACTCGTTAAACTTGATATTTCAGTAATTGCATGAACTTTCATCTAATTCGTGACAACTTTTCTTTTTTTAATTATGTTACCCGACTTAGTAAGGGCCGCTTCGGCGGGCGGTGCAAGGGCAACCCCCTACACTGACTTCTTTACCCCCGTACCCGTTTTTTTGGTTCGAGACCGGAGTTTTCTTTTCCAAAGTTTTGTTAATTTTTACCAAAATTAACTGGCGACTCCATTTTTTTATTTCTTTTGTTTTTATAAAAAGGTCGGAAAAAAGAAAAGTGTAGGATTGACCCAAGTTGGCCCAGAATCCGCGCGGGTCCAGGCCAATTTGGGCCGTTTTCTCTTTTCGTTTTCCCTCATTTCGGTTTTTTTTCTCTCTTGTTTCGGCTCTAACAAGTGCTCGGATCCGCGCGGATCCGGCCTTGTTTGGCCCGCTTTCTGTTTTTTTCGTTTTCTCTTCTTCCGTTCTTTTCCGTAAAAAAAAAAAGAGTTGTTTCCGGCCCAAATTAGATCCGGATCCGCGCGGATCCGGGTTCATTTTGGCCCCTTTTTTACTTCAGTTTTTTTTTTTTCCTTTTCGGTTCAATTTTTTTTTAGTTTGGTTTTGGGTGAGACCGAATCCGCGTGGATTCGGTCTGTTTCTGTTTTTTTTTTCCTTTTATTTTCCAACTTCAAGTTTTTTGGCTCGGGTGGTACGGATCCATGCGGATCGATCGTCGCTCCTTCTTCTTTTTTTCGCTTTTTTCTTTTCCAGTTTTCTTTTTATCCCTTGTTTTGTTTCTTCGTTTTTTTATTTTATTTTCTTTTACCGAAAAGTCCAAATTTCTTTATTTCGTCTTTTCTTAATAATAAGCAACCCTACGTCGACTCGACCTTCCGTGGGGGACCGAGCCTTCCGGGCCGCGGGCCCTACAGTGGCGACTCCACTGGGGACTTATAAGAGGGTAAGAACTTGAAAAGTCGGGTTTAGTTTTTTTTTTAAAAAAAAAGTTGTCACGTTTTTTTTTTCTTTTAGGCATTTTGCATTATACGGGCCTTCCCCTTCGTTGGGCACACAAGGTACCGTTTAGGAAAAACCATCATTTTATCATTTTGGGAAAGCTTTAACCATTCAACTCAGGTGGGTCCACTTAGACCTTCACCGAGCCGGTGGTTGTTTTTCCCCCTCGTGCAATACTCCCTAATCCACACGATTAAATGGAGCAACCCGGGGGTATTAACCTTCCATGCACCCCATGGAGGCCAAATACCCGGGACACGAGTTAGGAGGCAGAAATAAACCGACCTGTAAACTCTAAATGTAGAACTTTGGCTAGGTTGAACTGCATTTGCATGCTATATGCTCTCTTCTTCCCTATCCTCGAACCCGAGACCATGCAGTAGTGCTTAGAAAAAAAATTAAAAAAAAAGTAGCTTTTTCTTTCGTTTTGTGTCTGAACCCGGTTTAGGCCCGACAGTAGGCCTGAGCCGCAAATCCATGGATTTACGGTGTGCTCGACTCTTGGCGTGCCCAAATTAGGTGAGTCGGGTTTTGTCTAGGGTTTAGCCCACAGACTCAAGCCCAAGGAATCATGCGGATTCGGGTTGGGCCAGGTCAAGTGTGGTCCAAACCCTGCCCGGTTTCTTTTCTTATTTTGCATTTAACCTGATTTAGGCCCGGCAGATGGCCTGAGCCAGAAAATCATGTCGCAGCCTAAATTTGGTGATCCGTGTGTTGTGTGTGGTAGTTGTTTTTTTTTTCTTTCCCTCTTTTCTCTCGTTTTTTTTTTGTGTCTCGCCTTGATTTGGGCTCGGCAGTGATCTTGAGCTCGGTAAATCCGCGCAGATCCACCTGGGCTTAAGCCCAAGAGATCCGCGCGGATTCCTGGGGGCTCGGTGTCTACCGGACCCAAATTGAGGTAGTTAGGGGCTCTGTTTGTGTTCGTTTGTGTATTTGCATAAAATCTTGGTGTTTTGAATCAGAAATACATTTGGGTTATATAAAGTTGTTGGGCCTCATAAGATCCACGCAGGTTTCATGAGTGGGTCTACTCTTGGTGTGGTCCAAATGGGTTTCTAATTAGTTTAGTCCGCTCGAATGGGTATGTTTAGCCCATATGTGAGGCCTGAGTTCTTTCTTTGGATTTGGCCCGATAAGGTCTAAACATGTCATTTCTGCTCGAGTCTGCATTTGCATAGGAGTTTTATTTGTGCTTCGCATATGATTTTGAGCTTTAGTTCAGTCATTCGGGGTACAAATAAAATTCTTCATCCATAACATGCATTGTGTTTGGTCAGTCGGTGTTGAGCTGAGTCCTGAATTCCTTCATCTTCCCGAACAGAATAGGTTGGTTTCGAGTACATCAAAGGGGCGAGGCATACCGGTTAGAAGCTTTTAACGCCTACTACAACAGTAGCGAAAATCGAGGTTTACCATCATCCGAACCGATCATCGAAGAAGCAACTGACAAAGAAGTTGGTAATTGACCCATTCAAAACAATGTCAGACCCTAGCAGAGATCATTCTGAAGACCATTCTCACAGTGATTCTGTGGAGGAGCAAGTTCCTCCTCCACCACCTCCTCCAAATGCTGAAATAGAGCAACTGACCAACATGATCCTAAACATGCAAGTCACTATGAATGCTCAGTTAGAGGCACAAAACCATAGGATAGATGCTTTAGTACACGCTATGGAGGAAGTGAAAAATTCAAACCTGAAGAATCTTCCTACGGGTGAGAATGAACTGCAATCAAGAAAGGAGAAGGACGGGTCGGTCCACGAGATTTCGAACTCGAGACTAGACCGTATTGAACAGATGTTGAAAGAATCCACTCTCTTCAACAATCAATTCATGGATAATGTAGGATTCATACCTGTGCCCCGGGGAAGACTTCCCCCTAAATTCAACATGCCCGATATCAAATTCTACGGTACTGAGAATCCATATCAACATGTGCGGAATTTTCTAGGGGCTATGACGCTGAAAGGAGTTGAGGAGGAGATTTACCATATTATCTTTCCTTGGACTTTAGGCCCGGATGTTATGAAGTGGTACAACACACTCAGTCCTACTAAGACCTCACGATGGAACACACTTTGCAAGGAGTTCTTACACCAATACTCCTACAATGTTGACATGCCCGTCACTTTAAGGGACATGGAGCTCATGAAGCAAGGAGAAGAAGAGATGTTCTCTGACTACTACGCTCGATGGAGGGCAAAAGCAACTCAAATGGTAGATCGCCCTTCTGAGGAACATCAAGTATATATGCTTGTGCAAGGCTTACAACCCTTGTACAACACCCATCTAAGGTTTCAACCCATTAAGGACTTTGCGTCACTAAGATTGGCTGGAATCAAAATCGAAAGTGAACTGGCTAACTGGGGGCTGGAAGAACACTTATACTAACAAGCAAACTTTCGGCCTAGCAAGGGAAACACTCCATGTGCTGAATCACTAGAACAACTTTCAAGAAAAGGATGCGCCAATGGAAAAATACTCTGAAGTTGGGAGGCCGGTGATTCTACAAGCGTCACAGAGTTTGGAGATGTCACATTAAACAAGATGTCTAGGTCGAAGCAATTATCCAGTCGAAATGCTCTGAGTTGTACTGCCCTTGTGCAAGCCTTTCATTCTTGAGTACTTCTTGCATGATTGTTGAATTTTAGTAAATTGTTTATCTTTTGAGCTAGTTGAAGGGTTAGTAGAATAACCCGTGAGATTTTAAACCTTCATAGACTATTCATTATATATAGTCTCATTTTCTTTTTGTGTGTAACTCTTTCATGTGTGCATCTCCGGAACTTGGCTTGACATTCCTTAAAATCACATTTGGCATATGCATTGCGTTAATATGATTGAGGCATCCTTTTGTTAGCTACATAGCCAAATAGCCGCCTGACATTTTAACCTCTTTTTGCAAGCCCTTGCTAACCCTTTTTCCTGTCTTGTTGTTTACCCTATAAGTGCACACCCTTGGCCTTTACATAATTTCCTACCTTTAGCCAAGATAGAATGAGCAACAGTTCAGTTGTATGAGGCAGTTTCGTGGTCGATTGTTGAGAGTGAATAATTGGTTTGTTGCTACAAGGGAAGTACATTGTTGAATATCCTTTCTATCATTTTTATTCTCAAAGGTTATAACTTGTGACTACCGAGATTTGAGTTGCTCTTTATATTTTCATGCTATTCAGTAAAAAAAAAAAAAAAGTTGAAAATTAGGAATTCATAATAAAAAGCAAAACGAAAAGAAAAAAAAAAGAAAGAAAAAGAAAAAAGGAAAGAAGAGAAGTTTTATTTTTTTTGTTAATTTTGGGTTTTGATTTGTATGTGGTACTCTATCTCGGTTTTCTTTTGTTATGGATGTTTTGTGTTCGTTTAAGGTTCAGTGTGGAGGTGTTGTATTGCGTGTAATGGAAATGTTGTTGCTCCTTAGGTACTTGGCTACTTAGCTCCACATTTTCCAAATGATTTCCCTCCTTACCTTAGCCTGAACCCCATTACAACCTTTTGAAAGTCCTCATGATTAGGATTTTTGCATGTTGTCCTCAGTGATGGAGGGTTGAGAGTCTTGCCAAGCTTATGGCAGTTGTATGCATTGGAATGAGTCTGAGTGAACCCTCATATTTCTAAACACACTGAGAGGAGTGTTCCCCTTTACCTAAAGTGAGGATCTACTAGCTTCACTAGCTCATCAATTGTTAAGGCGATACATGATTGTTTAGAGGTACAATATAGGGTAACTGGTTTGTGTCTTGGTCTTATGCTCATAGTATTGAAATAGAGTTTGCTTCGAAATGATTTTTGACCTTATGGAGTCTCTGTTATGCACCTCATTTTCATTGGTCTTATCGTCATTGATTAATCTTGCTCGTGAAGTTTCACACCTTCTTCATAGCTTTTCTTCATGGACACTGGGGGCTTTCTGTTTCCCTTTGTCTTCCTTTCAAAACTGGGAGCTTTCTTTTTTCTCTCTGTTTTCATTTTCAATTGGGGGCTGTCAGGATATAATTCATTACAGGTTGTATCCAAAGTTAATCTTTTTTCCTTTTGCCCACCTTTTAGCAGTCAATCTAGGGTGCCTAAGAGTAGGCATTTCGTTCTCGTCTCTTCTCATGGAAATGACACATCAATCTTGTCGCTTTTCTTCATCTTTCATGGGATAGCAAGATCAAACTCTACTATCCACGGGCGATAAGTTATAGCCGCAGGAAAGTCCTAACGAATTTTTGGGAAGCTAAATAAAAGTCCCCGTGGGTTTTCAAGAGCAAATGTTCATCATCAACTCTACTAGCAGCACTTTACATAAAGAACAACTTTTTTAAAGCATGTTCTTCACAAGCCAAGTCCTTATGGTCCCTTACGGGGCAGATTGACCGTTCGAATACTTTCACGGCAGAATTCCTTAGTTGATTATATAATTGGACTACTTTTTTAAAGCATGTCCAACACATGGCCCAACATTAGAAGCCAAGTCCTGGAACAACTTTCGTAAAAGCATGTTCACATCAATTCGGGCTTGAAAATCTTAGCAGATTTCTCATTCATGGAGTCCATGGAAATTCTATGCTTAAAAGACAATGTCAAACATAGCAACTGGTGATCAGAACCAGCAACTATCCTCAAGTTATTAGCCACTGACTTATTAAGTCAGCAACTAAATACTTACATTACCATTTTGAACTATGACGGCCTGATTCTACTCATAAAGTGGATACGTAGGAAGCTTTTGAAGTCCGGCCCATATAATTGAACAAATCATCTTTCAAGTGATCTGTCAAAAGGATCTTATCCAGTTTCCAGGTCGTGCTGAAACAGATTAAAGCAGAATCCTTGCAAATAAAGAGCTCTCGCGGACCTTATGACCCGTAGAGACTCAACTCTCTTTTCTCGTCGATCATCTAAGACCCGACCGAAGTCTCGGCGGACTCCATGTTGATCTAAGCTCTCGAGGCTCAACTAGAGTGTTTCAGGATATCAATTCTCAGGGATTGGATTCATCACATATTTGAAGGAGGGCTCGAAGCCGAGTTTACGAGTTAAAAACGCTTGTCGGATTTTGGCTCTCGCCATTTGGAGCGTCCTGACATTTCAAGAGTCATCGACCACGGCTCAATACTTAGACTTTCTTATGCATTGCATGTGTGTCTTGCATCATCATAGATTAAAAGAGTCTGCATCAGTGCATTAACATCATAGAGTCTTAGCATTGCATTTTTTAAAAGATAAATAAACGTTCTAAGCATTATACATGTTCTCGGTGCTCATCCATGGAGATCCGATTTATCATTGCCGAACTCAAGAGCCGGTAGCTGTCTGATCAACGCGATTGCCAAGGTTCCTACTTTCATGAGCAATGAAAAGCAGTGTGAAATCTTGCAAGGCATATCCCAAAACTCTTTCGCATTTTGGGTTAAACCCAACAAGATTGTGAAGCTTACACCGAGCATCTCGCTAACTGTAGCGATCAGAGCAGGACTTCAAACAGGAGCATATCTTCAGTTGGCTCTAATTAGGTGCAAAGCTTTTGCAGAATTTCGTGGACTCGCCAAGTGAAACATAGTGGGGAGTTTTCAAGTCCTTGTTGATCCTAAAGCAGAAATCTTCAACGATTTCACTAAATGTCCACACAAGCACATGATTTATCCTAAATTTGACTCAGGATAATCATGGAAATAATTAGAGAGTGCATCCGCCGGGTCCCTCGCAGATTGTCAAGTCGGACTCCCGAGTTCCTCGAGGATTATGTTGTCAAACATGGCAGACTAATTGAACTCAAGCAGGACTTTTAAAGGTCCTGGCACAACATGGCGAAACCGATCCATGCTGATTCCATACCAGATGATCCTCCATCATCAAGTTGGAACCCCGAGTCCCTCGTCAACCACCATCCACGACAGGAGTTTTTCTCATTGGATAGCGGATTTCTTTCACTATCCTCATTCATACTAAAATAAAAAAAATAAAAAATAAAAATATAAAAAATGAGTATCATTTTCTAGGGGAAGCGACCCCGCAATTTAACTTTTCCTTGATACTTATAAGTTTCATTGTCTTCTTGTAGGTATCAATCCTTCAAATATTTTTCGGGCTACCCCCGAGAAATCCATGAAAGCCTGGACGATCTCCAGCAACCTCAGGTGGACCACCTCCACATTGAAGTGTTCGGGCTACCCCCGAGAAACTCATCAAAGCCTGGACAATATCCAGCACCAAAGCTAGCTACAATTCCGGATTTCTTTCAAGCTACCCTTGAAAGTTGAAGCCTGGACAACATCCAGCAATTAATCGGCATCGGACCACCTCCGGTCGGAAATCCAAGCTACCCTTGGATTGCTCAAGCCTGGACAACCTCCAGTAAATCAAGTCAACGATTCGGACTACCTCCAGTTGGCTGCAAAAGTTCTCGGGCATACTTTGACTTTCGTCTTACTCAGACTCAGTCAAAGTGGGGGCTATCTGTAGACACCGAAAATGGGTCTTCCAGATGTTCAGCATAACCCGGGATCGAAATGAAGTTCAAGCAGAATTACATTTGGGCCTAAAATGTAAGGTGGCGCGATTTTGCCGATTCTCGCCAAAATGTATAGGCTGGCGCGGATTTTAGAATTTTGGGCCTAATTCGGGAGAATGGCGCGGATTCTGTAAAACCGAGCCAAATTTCCTGGGTCCGCGCGGATTTGTTTAGATTGGCCCCGAAATTTCCGACCCGGAAAGAGTATCACGCGGATCTACGCCCGACCCATCAGCAGAATGGCGCGGATCCCAGTTGGCCCATCCAAGAAAACTGGTGCGGATCTTCGCCCGACCCGTCAGAGAATGGCGCGGATCCGGATCCGATCTTTGGTATCCGAGGGCGCGGATCCATCAACCGCTTTGATCGACGGTTTGCGCCGGTTACCAAAAGCGCCAACCGCCAGGGTCCGCGCGATTTCAGTGTAACCGCCAAACCGCGCAATCGCTCCTAACCGCTCAACCGCAAAGAAAGCGCCAATTTTCTGAGCCTACTTGGGATCCGCGGATCCGGCGCGGGGTTGGCTTTTTCAATACTCGGGAAATTTTCGATACTCGGGGACATCCTCGAATCCGGATTTCTTCATACATCCGCCTTGCTTTCCGAATCCAAACCAGCCGCTCGACTGAATTCGACTCGTGACCCATCTTCTCGATCCGCGCGATTTGGGTATAACGAATCCTTTTTTCGCTTTCTTTCTTTTTACTTACGATTTCATTTCATAAAAATTGTAACAATGTAGTCGATACGCCCCGCCCGCTGTAATTTTTATTTATTTCGTTTCGGTACTCGTTAAACTTGATATTTCAGTAATTGCATGAACTTTCATCTAATTCGTGACAACTTTTCTTTTTTTAATTATGTTACCCGACTTAGTAAGGGCCGCTTCGGCGGGCGGTGCAAGGGCAACCCCCTACACTGACTTCTTTACCCCCGTACCCGTTTTTTTGGTTCGAGACCGGAGTTTTCTTTTCCAAAGTTTTGTTAATTTTTACCAAAATTAACTGGCGACTCCATTTTTTTTATTTCTTTTGTTTTTATAAAAAGGTCGGAAAAAAGAAAAGTGTAGGATTGACCCAAGTTGGCCATGAATCCGCGCGGATCCGCGCGGGTCCAGGCCAATTTGGGCCGTTTTCTCTTTTCGTTTTCCCTCATTTCGGTTTTTTTTTCTCTCTTGTTTCGGCTCCAACAAGTGCTCGGATCCGCGCGGATCCGGCCTTGTTTGGCCCGCTTCTGTTTTTCGCTTTCTTCTTCTTAGATTCTTTTCCGTAAAAAAAAAGAGTTGTTTCCGCCAATTAGATCCGATCCGCGATCGATCAGTTCATTTGGCCCCTTTTTACTTTTTTTTTCCTTTGGTTCAATTTTTTTAGTTTGGTTTTGGGTGAGACCGAATCCGCGCGATTCGGATGCATTTGCTTTTTTCTTTTATTTTCCAACTTCAAGTTTTTTGGCTCGGGTGGTACCAGGATCCTGGATCCGATCGCCTTCTTCTTTTTTTTTTTCGTTTTTTTTTCTTTTCCAGTTTTCTTTTTATCCCTTGTTTTGTTTCTTCGTTTTTTTATTTTATTTTCTTTTACCGAAAAGTCCAAATTTCTTTATTTCGTCTTTTCTTAATAATAAGCAACCCTACGTCGACTCGACCTTCCGTGGGGGACCGAGCCTTCCGGGCCGCGGGCCCTACAGTAGTGCATTGGAGTGATAGGCACCTTCATAGTGTACGGATCATCTCTGCCCTCAAGGCCCAGAGGTTGTTGGGTCAAGGCTGTGAAGGATTTCTATGCAACGTAATCGACACCAAGGCGGAGGAGCTTGCGATTGAGAATATCCCGGTAGTGCGGGAGTATCCTGATGTGTTTCCAGAGGAGATTCCGGGTTTGCCTCCAATCAGGGAGGTAGATTTCTGCATCGATTTGGAGCCCGGGGCTGCACCTGTTTCAAAAGCCCCATATCGCATGGCGCCCGCAGAGCTTAAGGAGTTGAAGACTCAGCTGGACGAGCTGTTAGAAAAGGGGTATATCCGACCCAGCACGTCACCATGGGGAGCACCTGTGCTGTTCGTGAAGAAGAAAGATGGTAGCATGAGGTTGTGCATCGATTACCGAGAGTTGAACAAGATTACCGTCAAAAATCGTTATCCTCTACCTCGTATTGATGATCTTTTTGACTAGTTGCGAGGAGCAACAACGTTTTCTAAGATAGACCTGAGGTCAGGTTATCACCAGCTGAGAATTCGCGAAGAAGATATCTCTAAAACCGCATTCCGAACTCGGTATGGTCATTATGAGTTCGTGGTAATGCCTTTTGGGCTTACAAATGCCCCAGCCGCCTTCATGGATTTGATGAACAGAGTGTTCGAGCCGTTCCTGGATAAGTTTGTAGTGGTGTTCATCGACGACATATTGGTATACTCAGGAACACGAGAGCATGCGAATCATCCGAGAGAAGTATTGGCGACTCTACGGAGCAATGCTTTATGCGGCTTAAGAAGTGTGAGTTTTGGTTGGAACAAGTAGCGTTCTTAGGACATGTGGTGTCTAAGGAAGGAGTGACAGTAGACCCTCAAAAGGTGGAGGCCATTACCAAGTGGCCGAATCAAGAATGCCACGGAATTAGGAGTTTTACGGGTTTGGCGGTATTATAGGAAGTTCGTGCAAGATTTCAAAATCGCCACCACACCAATTTGACTGGAAGTCAATAAAGTTCGCATGGTCGGAAAAATGCGAGCAAGCATTCCAGGAGCTGAAGAAGAGGCTTACCTCGGCCCCTATTCTTGCCTTACCACAAGGGAACGAAGGTTTTGTTATCTACAGTGACGCATCACATGGTGGAGTAGGTTGTGTGCTCATGCAGGATGGGAAGGTAATTGCATATGCATCGAGTGCAATCAAGACGCATGAGAAGAATTACCCCACTCATGATCCAGAGTTGGCGTGATGGTTTTGCGCTTAAGATTTGGAGGCATTATTCGTATGGAGTGCTGCGAGATATTCATGACCATCGAGTTTGAAGTACCTTTTCACGCAAAAGGAGCTGAACCTTAGGCAGACAAGATGGTTAGAGTTTCTAAAGGATTACGATGTGAATTTCCAATATCATCCCGGGAAGGCAAATGTAGTGGCTGATGCCCTGAGTAGAAGACCGTATCCTGCTGTAAACCACTTGATGACGATGCCGCACGAGTTGTGCGAGGAGTTTAGGAGGTTGGAGATTAATGTGATAACACCTGGGAAGAAAGCTGTACTGAATGCCATGGAGTTACAACCTACTCTAATGGAGGAGATCAAGAGAACTCAAGAACTGGACTTACAGCTTGCCAAGATATAGGAGGAAGTGTTGCAAGGGAAAGCCCCTGGCTTTGTGATCCACGAAGACGGTACATTACGGTTTCATAACCGCATCTGTGTACCCAATATGGAGGAGCTGAAAAGGAGGATTCTAGAAGAGGGACACAATACGCCATATTCAGTGCATCCAGGGGGAAATAAGTTGTACAAGGATCTTAGCGGATGTTACGGTGGAGTAATATGAAACAAGAAGTGGCGGACTTTGTGGCCAAGTGTCTTACATGCCGAAGTCAAGGCAGAGCATCAACGACAGTAGGACTTCCGCCTGTTAGATGTCCCCGAATGGAAATGGGATTCGATATCAATGGATTTTGTGATAGGTCTACCGAGGACCAGCGAAACACAATGCAATATGGGTGATTGTAGATCGTTTGACCAAGTCACCATTTCCTAGCCATCGCCAACAATTGGTCCCTAGATCACTAGCTCAGCCTATGTAAGAAGATTGTAAGGTTACACTGAGTACCCTTCTATAGTCTCGAGCAGATGCGATTCCATGCGGTTTTGGAAAAGTTACAAGAAGCGTTTGGCACAAAGCTCAAGTTCAAGACCGCTTTTCACCCGACTACGGATGGCGGGCAGAGGACCATCCAAACCCTCGAAGACATGTTGCGAGCATGCGCGTTAGATTTCAAAGACTCGTGGGATGACGAGTTGACTCTCATTGAGTTCTCATACAACAACAGCTACCATGCTAGCATAGGAATGTCACCCTTCGAAGCTTTGTATGGAAGGAGATGTAGAACTCCCCTATGTTGGCAAGACATCGATGAAGCTCTAACGATTGGACCGGACCTAATACAGGCCACTACTCAGAAGGTTCGAATCATCCAAGACAAGATGAAGGCAGCACAAAGTTGACAAAAGAGTTATGCTGACAAAAGGAGAAGACCTCTAGAGTTTGAAGTAGGGGAATACGTGTTTTTGCGAGTCTCACCTACGAAGGGGGTTATGAGATTCGGCCAGTCGAGGAAGTTGACCCCAAGGTTTATCGGGCCATACCCAATTTTGGAACGCATCGGGGAAGTCACATACAAGTTACAGCTGCCGGGAGAACTCCCCAGAGTGCACAATGTCTTCCATGTGTCACAACTCAGGAAATATGTTCCGGACCCGACCCATGTGATTGATCCCGAGCCGCTTCAGTTGCAAGAAGATCTGAGCTATGAAGAGCAGCCACTAGAAATATTGGACCGTAGAGAAAAGCAGCTTAGGAGGAAAGTAGTTCCCTTGGTAAAAGTACGATGGGCGAATCATACTACAACAGAGGCAACCTGGGAAACAGAAGACGAAATGAGGAAGAAGTACCCTCACTTGTTCCAAGACTAAGGTGCGTCAAGTTTCCGGAACGAAACTTCTTTTAAGAAGGTAATGTTGTAAAACCTCGAGTTTTAGGAGGAATGAAACCGTTAGTTTCCTTACCGGATCGTTAGGGTTAAGTTTAAGTTTAAGTTTCGAGGACGAAACTTCTTTTAAGAAGGTAATGATGTAAAACCCAGAAAAATCCAACGATGTTGACCGTAACGTCGTTAATAGAATAGGTTTGACTTCGTTATTTACTGTTGTTCGTAATGTGTTTATTTATGCTCTCGTAGGACCGTTGAGGGACTAACAAGGGTAGATTAGTAATTTCCGCTGACTAATATTATTATGTGGTTAATTACGTGAATATTATTTGTTATGTGATTATATGTTTATTAGTATTATTATTATTATTACAATTATTCAAAATTATTGGGCTTTTGAAAGAAAATCAGTTTTAATTGTTTTAAATGGGTTGGGTTAGGAATAGGATTAGTGGGCCTAATTATGGGTATAATATATAAACCCTTTTCCCTCTCTCAAAACCCTAATCCCTCATTACCAAACCCTAAAGTCTACCATCTCTCTCTCTCTCTCTCCCTCTCTCGCCCAGCACCAGCCGACCACCCAGCAGCCGCCGCGGCCTCGTCGGCCACCTGCGCCACCACAACCGCCGCAACCACCGCGACCTTTCCCTTCTCGCTCTCCCTCTGTTTCGCTTTCTCTTTCTCCCTCCCTCTGCTCGACCGACGCGAACCACCGGCCACCAGACGCAGCCCATCACGGAGTCGCCGCACGGCGGAACCACCCCGATCTCCTTGTTGTCGCCGTTCGAACCTCGCTCCACCGACGCACCATTGCACCTCCGACCACTCTTCGTCACCCCAGCCGTCGCCGTCGCTGCTGCTGTCGCCGCCTCTGACCGCCGCCTCTCGTGCCGCCGTCGACGCCTGCCCAGAACCACCGAGCCCTAACACCTACGTAAACCCTAAAACCTAACCCTAACCCTAACTGTTATATTTCTTGTTTTCTTTTCTTTTCTTTTTCCTTTTTCTTTTCTTGTTTTTATTATTATTAATCTGATTTTATATTCTAATTATTATTGTTATAAATATTCTGTTTTATAATTATTGTATTATTAGTGTTGTAATTAGGGAAATTAATTGTAATTATTTTCTTGTTGTAATTTTGTGTAATTTTTCTAATTGTTATGTGTAATTTTATGTTATTAATTGTAATTAGACTTAGGTTGTAATAGTTGATTATTAGGGTTGAAAGTGATTCTTTAATATTCGTTATATTTTTACATGAATCGTTAAACCACAATATTATTGTATGTACGAACTTGGAAATTTATTACTTAGGTTATTTTCTTGAATGTTTAGTTGGTTAATCGTTAAGTCTTTTATTGTTTCCTAGGAATTAATCTTGTTAAAGTTTGTTAAATAAATTAGGTTGATTCTTGTTATTAAAACCTTAGGTTCTTGATTAATAGTTTAATGTTACTAGGTTCTTTATGATTCTTGTACATGAAAGCCTAAGTCTTCTTGATTCTTGTAAGTTAGTTAGGTTTCTTGTTCATTAAGTTAAATATCATGTTCTTTTATTTCTTAGGGTTCTTTCTTGTTTAATTCATGTTTAATTTTGCCTAAATAAGTTAGGTTGAGTTTATGTTTATTAGTTCTTGGTTCTTGAGTTAATCTTGTTTAAAAGAAATTAGTTTGTTTAGGATTCTTGATTAGAAGTTTAAATGTTTATATGTTCTTCATAGGTTATTCACATGTTCTTAAGGTTCTTGTTTATTGGTTAAGAAATTCATGTTTAGGATAGCGTTAATATTTCATGCATGATTAGTATAAGGTTAGTATTAGAATTTATGTACATAAGGTATGCCATGTTAGTGTATGATATTTTATACATGTTTTAGGATTAGATTAAATTATTAAAGTTGATTTCATGTGTTGTAATTTGATTCTTATGATGGGAAGGTTGATTGTTGGACCTAAGTTGAGTTGGACTTCCTATCTTAGACCCTAGTTACTGTTTTGAGCCCAAATTAGAACCCCGAGACCGTTTGGTAAAAAGTTAGAACCGAAATAACGAATTAATTGATTACCGTTAACGGGACAGTTTTGTTAGTGTCTAAAGATCGGGTTGCCACGGCTAGTGTAGTTACCTTTTGGTCAAACCCTTTGAACTGGAGGTTCCCTTAGATGTTAGGAACCATAGGAATTTTACGGATCGAACGTTTGAATTGTATAGCCCGAGTTATAACCGTTTTACCGGAACCTGTCAGATCTGGACCAATGGGAAAGACGGGTGTTTTTGAGGTCCTTCGGGACTGAGTTGGGCTTAACCATCAACATAGAAGTTTTAGTAGACATCCTGAGGTTTCCGAAAAGTCCAGAACCAGACCCGTAGGATGTCGGGAAGTCGAGTTGTGACCCGTTTTATGTGAATGTTATAATCTGTCCTCTGTTTGCGTTTATTTATAAAGAATTGTTGAGTGAAATTAATGTGTGATCCTATTATGTGTTATCTTAGAGATGCTAAGTGTAATTTCATAAATGATAGGAACCTAAGTGTTCCTAGGGGATGGGTTAGGTAGTTGATAGTTAATACTAACTTCGTTAGAACGCGTTTTGATTAGATAATTACTTTTATTCTAGGCCCGAGTTAGTGCGAGACGTTAGTGAGCTCAAGTGTGTTCTTCTTTTGCTGTGCTGTGAAGTATATCAGGTAATTGTCTATGCTCTAATCCCCACCGGGATGCTCTTTAAACGTGTTTGATGTTTTATAATCTATTTTGTGAATTGCATCCCGAAAGGGGACTTTTGTGGAAATACGACCATCTGTTTTGATAATCTTTTTGTTTCGATTGTGATCTTGATTTATTTGAGTTGAGAAATTGGATGGTCTTTTATTCGAAGTTTTGATAATGGTTTTGATAACTTGGGATGGTTTGACTTGAGGGTCGTGAGTTGAGTGTTGAATACTGTGTAAATAATTCAAAGTGGAAACCTTAAGCGGGTCGTTGTGTTGATGCCTTTGACAGGCTAATATTTGTGCGGGTGATAACCCCGAGACCAGGATTCGAGGCCTGTATGGGTTATGTGCCAGGAGATCGGGGTTGTACTCCTGATATAGGACAGATGTTTTGATGCCCTTGGTGGGCGATTGGTTGATGCCGTTGAGAGGCTAATATTTATGCGGGTGATAACCCCGAGACCAGGATTCGAGGCCTGTATGGGTTATGTGCCAGGAGATCAGGGTTGTACTCCTGATATAGGATAGTTGTTATGATGCCTTTGGTAGGCGATGCTCTTTTTGGGATTTGATATTCCGCCCGCAAATTAAAATATGGATTGAATGGGTTGAGGAAAACAGTTAAGGGTTAAAGGTTTGTAAAACGTTTGTTTTGATCCCTCCCCCTAAAATGAATTGAAATGAACTTTAACTGTTTATAACGTTAGGGGTAGACATTATTGAGATTTCCCCCTCATTTTCTGAAATGTTTTGATTTCAGGTGAAGATCTAAATGCTGGGGACGGGAGTTAGAAGTGAGGACGACGAGTCTAGAAGTCCTTGAACCTTTTATATCGTTTCGTTATGAATTCTTAAAGTTTGTTTTGAGTTGTTAGTAGTTACCTTTAGCAGACAGTTGTGTTTTCCTTTCTCGCCTTGTATTCCTTCGGGGATACGGCAGTGACGCCCAAATTAAATTTGAAGTCTTCCGCTAAGTTTTGTCTGTTAACGTTAATTTGACTTTGACTTTCTATAATTGAATTTCCGGGGCGTTACAATTATAATCTAATTTTCCTATATATATATATATATATATATATATATATATATATATATATATATATATATATATATCCCCAATGTCATGTAGCTCAGTTGGTTAGGTGGATGAAGTGGAAACACTGGTCGGGGGTTCGAAACCTACCATAGACCTATATCTCTTGTCTTGCCGCTGAGTTAGGCGGTTTAAACTCCTCCCCAGCGAGTGGGGAAGTTGACGGGGCCCTCAAGGAATATACCCAATAAGGTTGTATTCATTAATAGTGTTTGAGATAGAGTTTAAAGTTTTGTCCAAGTCAAAACTCTAATTACACAAATTAAATATTAGCATTCAGTAACGTAGCGTTTTGATTAATATTTAGCATTTTAAGTAACATTATGTGAAATGTTAAGTGTTTGGAGTATCTTTCTATATTTGTTGGTAAAAAATACCATTTTAAAATTTTATTTTTGGAAGTTATCCATATTCTTTAATGTCAATTTACATAATCTACCAACTCTACCGTTAAATTTATTGAACACAATCGTCATTTGACCAACATCCTATAGGCTATCTAAAATATTACTTTCGCCAAACATAACCTAAATATATCTAAAAGAGACCTCATCTCAAAAACAAACTTACAAAATTTCCAACAATAACATTAAAGAAATTATGACCATCAAAATACATTCTGATAAAATTATTAAAGTTTCAACACATTACCAACTCACACTAGGCCCTTAGTAAACTATATAATAATGTCTTGTATATGTCCATCTTAAGTACTATGCTATATATCTTTGCATTCATGCAAGATGATGGGCCCTTCAAACACATGCTTGCTCACTATATATTATACACAAAACATCCATGACATATTTACTTGGACCCTTATTGTAACGCCTGGGTCCCTCTTGGGCCGCGAACATTATCAATAACTGTTTCAAGGATCGCTGATTGGCTTCACAAATTATCATGAGTCTTTTCAGCGTGATTTATTCTCGCTCACACGTTACCTGGGAAAAGTTCCCAGGAGGTCACCCTTCCTGATATTACCCCATTCAAACACGCTTAACTGAGAAGTTCCTAACTGATGGACTAGCTAGCTTAAAAAAAGGTGCACCTTGATGATATAAATAGTCATTTCAAACCCTTTAAATCACACTTAACTATATATCCGAGGTGTTACATTTGTACATCAATTTTTATACATTACATTTTCCTTATTATATGGCTCAAATCTTTATTATAATATTTATTTATAACATATAGTTTTGCATGGGACAACCTCGATTAGATATAAGATATGTTTTTATGCAAGCAAACTCACCCAAGGTCAGTTATCAGCCTAACATGTTGCTGATAAGGTGATCTCATTTTTGTTTTCTTTCTATTTATTTATTATTCATTGCTATAATTATTTGAGACAAAATCCCTCAATAATATCAATATTTCCAACATAATGTTATCTGTCCCTCCATTGTCGTCCATTCAATCACCTTAAAATTTGCAATTAGGATGAGATTATCTAGGGCTATGATAAATCTTTGTTTCTTTTTTCTAAAATCGAGAAATTTGGTTGCAAAATCTATGTTCAAAATGGAACATTCTAAAATAGGATGTTAAACTTGTTATGCTCTTACCATTTATATGTATTGAAAGCGATAAATAAAATTTAGTAATTATAAGGATCACGTATTTTGTATTTATTATGTTTCAATATCGGCTGTATTAACTAGGAAAAATAATAAACCAATATGATATGAACCACATAAAAATAGAAATATTCTCTTTTCACATACATAAAGAATAGAGGGATTTCACAATATTAATTTTAGTTTATATATATGTACATAAAGAATATAAATATTCGGTTTTTTTTAGTTAGATTATAGTTTGATATATTGTTATTTTGTCGTGTCATTATAATAGCTACTACGTTATTACTTTAGCATGGATTTTTCTTTTGTCAAATTTGTAGATCAAACTCAAATGTAAATAATCATTGATATGTATAAAGATACAAGTGACACTGCTAATAGTATGTATTCCATCAATCTACAACATTGATAAATTTTAACCTTCTACGTATATATAACAAATGTACTAATTCCGTCTCTAAATAAGTGTCAATTTGTCTAAGTTTTGATTGTTGATTACTCACAAATTATAATGAGTTACATTATAAAATTAACACCATTGTAAATTTTAGTACAATATATTTCTAACGTTAGTCATTTCATATTGTAATTCATTATAATTTGTGAATAATCAACCGTCCAAACTTAATCAAATTGACACTTATTTAGGAACAGGGTAGTATTTTTTAATTTATAAAAAAAAAAGCTTATGAGACATTTGGGTGCACACTTTTAGGTGTATGATACACATTACCATCTAGGTATAGTTATTTTGCTAGAATTTATGTTTGTCGGGAATAAGTTTTTGGCGAGCCTCTTACAACTAACATTCCCTCAAAACAAATACATACTTTTTGCCAATGTAAAATAAATTTATATCCAAGTACCTTCAAACACCATAAAAGTAAAACTCACACTTTATTATTCTAATAGTAAATAATATTATATACCTTGATTTTATATACATTAGCTAGTATAATATTGACGTCCTTGAGTTTGTGGTCCCATTGTGTCTATTTATCCTCCAAATTCCCACATATATAAGTAACCCACACAAGGTGTCTTTAAATTTCTCCCCTATCTATAGCCAAACAAGACACTATAACAATGGATGTTTCACATTATAACTTAGCCACAGAGAGTTTCTCATTTGGTTGGCTACCCACACAAAATGATCATCACCAAGAACAAGAAGATCAAGAAGATCAAGAAGAAGCTTCATATGTCCACAATATCAACAACAACAACTTCAATTTCGCCGTATCGAGTTCATCATCATCATCAAGCCCTCCCTCATTGGTCCATGCAGACAAGCTCTTCTCGAATGGCCGCATCGTGCCTCGATCCCTAATCAACCCCCCTAATAACAATTACCTGAGGACGGAGGTTTCCTCTTACAGTTACAACAACCCTACAACCAGTCCTGGATCTGTCGCCATATTTGCTTCCCCGAGCTGTTATTACCACCACCGTAAAAACCCTGGTGGGGCCCAACTCTTGGGTCCAAAGTTGAAGAGGGTTTTTCATAGTTTTAACCCTAGGAGGGTTTTGAGCAAGTATATGGGGTGTTTGGTTCCTCATAATGATGGGTCAAGGGGTAGAAGTGGAATTAGGGTTGATGATGTGAGTAGAAGAGCATGGGAAGTTAAGAGTTGTTCATGGAGTAATTGTAATACACCACAAGGGGGAATGTCTCCTTTGATAAGAAGAGTTGAGAGTGATGAAACCTCCATTTATGAGGCCATACTTTACTGTAAAAAATCCAGTGGTAATAGCAGTCAATTTCCTTCTTGATTCAATTTTCACCAACCTATTTTACCCCTTCCTTCTTTCTGAAATTTTTTACATGTATCATAATATATTCTGGGCATTCATAATGTATATAGTAGTTCACCATCATCAGTTAGTTTGTTTTGGAGGGAAAACTTAATATATTTAACTGCATGCTTAAATAATTTAGGAATATAATTAGTAATTAGTATACTCTATATCTGTGTTTAATGAATTACATCTCTTTCAAATGACGAAATTGTATTGTAGGGTGATCAACATATTTAAAAAGATAACCTTCCATAGAACCAGGTTTATGAAGTACAGTACTATATATACCTGAGTTGGTATTATATGGCAATTTATTTTTACTTTTTAAAAAGTTTACCTTTTATTTTTGTGGCCTTTCTTTTTAAAAGAGAAAAGATTTCCTCCTTTATAATGCATCATATCACTCCATGCTGACAATATATAATCCCAATCCACGGTATAACTCTTGTCCTTTTCTATTTATGCTCATATACAGTGATGGATTTAAATTTTTTGATTAGAAGTGATCAATATACTATTATAATCATTTGATACATATAAAACCCATAATTTTTATCCAAATTACATCAAATTATTATTATTTTTTGGTTACCGGTGGCCATGGCCATGCACTCTTAGGTTGGCCTGAGATCCGCTCGTGTTCATACATACATACATACATACATACATACATACATACATACATACATGTGTGTGTGTGGTGCATAAGTGTACGCATGCGTGTTTCTGTGTAGTGTGTACATTGCATACTTAGAATTATAACTAGCGCCTATATATGCTTAGGGTTGTTTTAAGACTTTATATATGCATATATATTTGTTCATTGATCAAAGTCACCATCAAAATAGGAAGTGAATGTGGCTTATACAAATAGGTAATCTAGCTCTTATCATAGACTTATTTATTATAAAAATATTTCGAAATTAAATATCTCAACAAACTGTAATATCTATTGCTTGAAATAGTATTATAACTCGTGACAACTTCTCAAATCCTTTAAAAACTTACCTAAGTGCAAAATAACTAACTTTGGGCCCCCTTGTTCTATGGATTTTAATGACCCCCACTCCTCTATTATTATGACAACATATATAGAAGAATGTAGGTCAATCTCAAGACAATGGAGGGCTAATGGTTACACAAATTAAAGCAAAGAATCTTGAGAGCTTAATTATAATAGTAGATGGACATGGACAAAATTTGGTAGGGGATAGCAACCAAATTAATTAAAGACGACACATCAAAGAAATGAGTCCTAGCTAGCTAGTAGCTCTTTGTTTGTCTTTGTAATACAATTGCAATATAGAATAATAATAAGCAAGGCATTGGATGAAGCAAACACATTGCCTATGTGACCACCACTTTGTTCTCTTCTTGTACCCACAAACATACCAAATTTCATAGGGACCAATCTAACTTCACCTCTATATTACATACATGTTGGGACCAAAGAGCTGAGGTGGTAGTAGAACATCCAACCTCAGCTCCGGGGTGAAGCCAAAATTTATAGATAAAGAGGTTAAATTCTAATATGAATAATTAATTTAGGGAGGTTACAATAGTAAAAATTACACAAATGTTATCTCATTTACAATATCGCATGATTGAATAGTAACTTATTTTTAAAATGTTGAGGGGGGTCATGGCCGTCTTCGGTCAACTAGTTGTTCCGCCTCTGCTTTAGCTTCCAAGCTCTATGCTAAGATTCAATCATCTTTAAGGGTACCCAAAAACAAAAAGAATATCAGACGTGAGAGTTATTGGATTAATGAGTCATACTTATTATAGATAATTTAGTATTCATTCATTATTTCTGGCCTATAAAACTTGTTAGTAAGTTAGTTTTCGTGGTTATTCTTGAGATAAAGACTCATACCCTATTCTTTTGTGTGATAAGTTGATGAAATAAAGTGCAGATATGTGGAATAAAGTGTGATAGATAAGATAAAGTGGTAAAGTGATTATTTCGTCACACAAAAAAAAATGATTTGGACCGGACCTAGGCCCTGTTATTTTCCGCGGTTGGCAAACTGCGGTACCACAGCATACCGCAGTTTGCCACAACTCACCACACTTTACCACAAATCATTACTTTTCTCTCTCCTCACTTTTCCCCTCTACTTTTTACATTCTCTCTCCTCACTTACCCCATATACCAATAATCTACCACAATTCCACCACACCCACCACAATTCCACTACACCACACCACGCCATACCGTAAAAATAACGCAGAAAAGAACAGGGCCCTAGCTTCTATCATTAAAAAATATATACTTATATAATATATATTGGCATTGGGAGTAGGACATCCTAGTTGTTTCTGTGTCCTTCTATATGGCTTGCTAGCTAATGTCAATCAACAATCAACATCACAATCAATAGGTCCCCCTAGTGTTCCCATTAGTTCTTAACTTTTGAGTAGCATAATCAAGCCTACCCTAAGCTATATGAACATCTATAGGCGTTGATGCCCTTTATGGTAGACATGCTCGGGTCTCATCATTCTCTCAAGGGTTATTTTTATGTTATAGTGTAATGGGTTCAAGTACAACAAATAATGCTTAATTAGTTAGTTTGAATTTGTTAATGTTGTGTGTTAAAAATTTTATAACAAGAGGAAAGACTATGTAATTAGTTTCCTAAAGGGTAATGGCTCTTGAAATATTCATTTTATTACGAATAAATTCGACTCATTTATTAGACTTTTATCTCAGTGGTAATTATCGGTATGAATTATAACATGTAGATATTACTACTAGATTGTTAACTATAGTGAGTGAGCTTCTATCTTAACTTTAACTATTAGTATAGGTTATAGTCGGTAGATGTTGCTGCGAGATCCTTAACTTTAATTCACACATTCAAAATCCTAGTTTGTATGTCTCTATAATTCTGATTTTTTTTTTAATGTCTGATCTTGTTTCTTAAATGTATCATATATTCTTATTGTTAGTTATTCTCAAACTCTAAACTAAACTACACTATTAACTTGTATTTCTAGCACAAAGAAATGCATGAAGTTTGGAAGAACAAAGGGATCTTTTCAAAGGGGACCAAAAACAAGGCTGCATGGGTATGTTGGAAAAAGGCAAGTAAATATCACTATTACACACTTCGATAAAGAAAGGGCAAAATTCCCATGGATTTTGTGGACTTGATTATTCTACACTCATGCATTCAACAATATTTTTTCTCCCTATTTTTTTTTTAAGAAATTGTATTATTGATTTAGATTTGTATAAGTATAAACCAAGCTAGCATATTATATGAGGTGGAAGAGTACAATTATGGCTTCATGTGGAGGAAGTCAAAAGGATCCATATCGACTTCACGTGATGCATGTTATAAAACCTTTATTTTCTTCATATGTATTCTAAAAAGCCAAAATTTCAATTAAAAGGGACAGTTTACATTTTATTTAATATTATATATATATATATATATTAAATTGTTGATTGATATTCTAAATGTCCCTTCAAACAGTGATAGAGACTTCAAATGGTATTTAGATATGTTTATCAAATATTTGAGTTTAAGTGTAATATATATGTATGCCTCATTTTTTATTTTTTGTATCTCTTATGTATATCAAAATATAAAAATATTCCACGTATATGATTAGTATATGTATATATACATTGACGCGTGAATTAGAACAACATAAATCATATATATGGTGTAATTTTTCTTCATCAAAAGTCTATATTACTTTTTAATTAATTTAATTATCTAATTTTCATTCAAAAATTTCTAACGCAAATTTGTGGTAATGACGCAATTAACCAAACATTATAATTTACGCTTAATTTGTTATAAAAAATTTGAAATATGATTAAACATCGAAATAAAATAACATTACTATTAAAGATTTGTAGAATAAGCTATTGAAAAACAAATATATAAAAGGACAAAATAGCCAAAATAGCCTTTTGAAAAATGAATGAAAATAAATATATAGCACAAAAATAATGAAATATGTCAGAAGTGGAATTTGAACCCACGCCCTCGTTAGAGGACCAGAACTTGAGTCTGGCGCCTTAGACCACTCGGCCATCCTGACTTCACGATCATATTTTCAAATAAAAAGGTTTTGTCCAAGTTTCTTAAACCCTAATTCCAAATTTCCCAAATTTTCCTACGCATTCATTTGATTCACCGCCCAAAATCAAAATTTCTGAATGTTTTTGACTGAGAGTCGAATTCCCAATTTGCGAAATTTCATCGATCGAACTCAAAATTTCTGAAATTTTTGATCGAGAGCCGAATTCCGAATTTGCGAACTTTCATGAGTATCTGATCACATTTCTCTCTGTTTTCTGTCGTAATGAATCAAATTCCCTACCAATCAATGGCACCTCCGCCACAACCCCATCAATGGAACCCTGCATTCCCCCCAAATCCACCTCCAACAACCAGTTTTTGGACCCAAATCAATGTGCAAAGCCGCCTTAAAGAGTTGCATGAAACCCTAATTCTCGCAAATGCCATGTAAGTATCCCCTTTTCCCTATTTGATGTTTGAATGAATGAAGTAGCTGAAAGTGTTTTTACAAATTGGGGGTTATTGTTAAATATGGTAGGCAAAAGGAGCTGGAAATGCTGTCAAAGCTTAAGGAAGCAAAAGGGTGTGTGGGAAATGAGGAAAATGTTGATGGGTTAGATGAATTTTCTGATTTTCTCAAGGCTAATAGGATTAATTTTGAGGCTCAGGAGTTGATTTCTGTTGAGGCTGCAAATGGGTTGATGTCGAAATTGAGGTATCTTTTGGAGCCATTTAGGGTTGTCACTGATGAGGGGACTCCATGGGAGGAGAAATCAGCTGCTGTCAGGTTGAGTGAGAGGATTAACAAGTCGAAACGGAATAAGAAGTGGAGGAAGAAGAAGAGGAAATGTGTCGCGGAAAAGCTTGCAAAGGTCTGTATGTAATTGGTTGTTGTTATTGTCCTTGTTGATCATAATTTGGGTGTGAGTGTTGAAGTTTTGTTTCTTTGTGAATTGCTTGTTGAGTGTGGTTAGGAACGAGAGGAATTCGAGCGAGTTGATCAAGAAGCTGATGAATGGAGGGCTAAAGAAATTGCCAAGGACATTGCACAACGCAAGGTATCTTATTCTATTTTGTTGTTCGTGCGATTTGAAATTGTTTTCGAAAGGTTTTTCCATGGGTCTATAGGAATCAACCTCTTCGTGGACTTTAGTTCATGACCGTAAAGGCTGCCGACATCTGGTCTCCCAGACCGTGCTTACCGTGGGAGATTGTGTTGTTGTCGTTGTTGTTCCTGCAATTATAACAATGTAAGTTACTTGGTGTTTAATGTCATACACGGAACAACTCCTAGTGTGGGTCTCACTTGTAAAGGTCTTGGGAGACCCAAATGCAGGTAGTTTTACTTCAGCAAAAATAACTGAGCACATAGAGAATGGTGGAAGAACATGAAAAGAGGCAATGACATTAGAGTGACCCTTAGGATGAGAATGGTGGAAGAACATCTCCCATCTTGCGTGAATTAATGCATCTAATGCTTGGGATGTAGATGTGGTGAATGAATTGAACATAGCCATTGCTGAATCTGGTATAACTTTTTGACAAGTTGTAACGCATTCATATTTACAAGAGAAGCCTACCGGAATAGACACTAAATAGGCACTCACTAGGAGGCTATTGCTGCTCAGAGTATATGCACAAAATCAATTAGATCAATCAAAGAGGAACATAAACCCTATACCCAAAAAGCTTGAGTGACACGTCTTCTTCCCAAAAAAGCAAGTTCCCCAAACCAGTAATCAATGTCTTAACAAATGAAGCACCACCCTAGAAAGAGTTCTACTCGACAGTTATGGAGTACGAGGTCAGTTCTTTCCAAATCCCCTTTGCATATGATGCACCTATGGACGGGAATTTGATTCCTCTGTTTCAAATTATCACATGGAAGGATCTGGCTTTGAGAGGACACATTCAATGGGGCAAGGACTTCCAAATAATTTGTCACGAAAACCCTATTGAAAGCTTTTTGCTGGATCTGATTTCAAGTGAAGTGTTACACAAGAGTTGTGAAATCTGATGTTCACTGTATTTTCTCTTATTTTCCTTGTAAAAAAGAGTTATGAAGTCTGATATGTCAATGCTTGAAATGTCTCTTCTTTTGCTTCTTCATCTGACCTGTAACTTCTTTTGTGTTCTTTGCTGCATTCATATTTTCATCCTGGTAGTATTCCTTTTATCAACTCCGTCACCTTGTGCAGGTAGAAAAGATGAAGGAAATTGCAAAGCAAAAGGCTAAAGAAGAAAAGAAGAAACTGGAAGCTGAGGTGAGAACTGGTTATCTTCGAGCAGATGCATGCTAGTTCAGAAACCCTACTCTTACTTTCTGTAGCTTTAAGCTATTTGGTCGTGTAATGCCTCCTTCTATATTGTCTTTATAGTTATGGTTTGAATCAGTGTCTATGTCGGCCATATGCAGTTAATGCCTATTCTTCTGGAGCTTTGTTTGATATGTCATTCTTAGTTTGTGCCGCTACTTTGTGGCCCTGCCTCAACCTCGACCTCATTGTAAAAATAAATTTGCTCTTAGTGCCGTTCTATCTAGCCATATGCAGTATTGTTTTTGTTCTTATTTCTATATAATGATTTATATGTTCCATTTCAGCTTGAGCTGGCATTGATGGTTGAGAAGTTGCAAGAGTTGCGTTCCATCAGGATTCAGAAGTTGAAAAAGCAAGGCAAGTCCATTTGTTTCTTTCAAGTAACTGAGTTTAATTTATATTCTCAATTCTTGTCGTCAGTGCCAAGTAAGAGCTGAAGGCTACTCCATCCACTGATTTACTTCGTGTGATACATATATCTGCGGCAGCTTCACGTGTGTATACTATTTTCCCTGTAAAAACTCCCATGGAATCGGCTCCAACATGTTTTCTCAATCTTTTGTTTCCCCTTAAATATGGGTCTCATAATTCAGCCTCTTCACATACAATAATGCTTATTGTGGCAAGGCCGGCGACGTCTGGATCCTCCTAGACCCCATGAAGGCGGGACCCACACCTGGAGTTGCTCTATTTTATAGGACATGTAACTGCAAAAAGTTACATTGGGGTACCCTAATTTTTGTGGTAACGAGTTTTCTATGCCAAAGTTTTGCAAAATGATTATAGTACCGGAAATGACCAGAGTGGCACCTAGAAATCATTAGCCACAATATTTAATGTATCCTGTAATCATCTTTCACAACCTTGGACTGGAAAATTAGTTACCACTAAAGTTAGGATACCTCAGTGTTATTTTTTGCATGTAACTGTGTGGTTCTTTCTAGCTTTGATTATTTACCATCACATGAATCTGACGTAGACTTACACAACTGGCAAACCGAACATTGTCATGCAGGCCATTTTCTTCCAGAAGAGGATGACAAATTTCTTGAGCGAGTTCGCGCTGCTGTTGAAGAAGAGGAGCGGCAAGCAAAGGCTGCTGCTGACACAGAGGCAGCAAAGGGCGCCATTGCAGCTGCCGAAGAGTCAAGGAAAGCAGTCACACAGTTACCCGATGTGGACCGCAAAGATGATGAAAACAGTAAGGATGATGTCATCAAGGAAAAAGATCAGGAAGTGAGAACCCAGAATCAAGAAGCTGCCACTGCTTCTGACACGGACACCGTCAAAGAATCTGAAAGAAAGGGGCACGAGGATGGACAAAGCTTTGGGGCGTATGACTATGTGGCGAGTTTGCCCCCGGAGTTCTATCATTATTACCATGGCAGTAACACGGATATGGGTACTCTAATTGAGGTAATCCAAAAGCCTGCTCTTATCGTTCTCCTCTCTGTTTATCTTTGTGCTTTTGCATAAGCTGGTTTGCAGTAAAAAGTTTCTACCATAGAGTTTTAAACATCGCTCCTAGAGGTTTTTATGGGTATAGTTGCTTCATTGACATTATCTTTTGGATAAAATTATCCAGCAATCATTTTTTTCCCATAATGTTTCTATATTCTGATCAAAAGAAACTATCTGGCAATCGTGAAATCATGTTTCTTTATTCCTATCAAAAGAAATTATCTAGAAATTGTGAAATTATCTGAATGTAATCATTAACATCATACACAAGGTCAGTAGAACAGAAACACACGATTGAAATTTTTTCTGTAATGTCGAAAATCATGCACCTATTTTAAGCCCTACTTCTTACTTGTTCCCTTGGTCCTATGTTTCGAAACCTATGAGTCTTGTCTCTATATACCCATTTTGACCAAACCTTACTCATTCCCGTCATCAGTCAAATTCTAACTCATACGCATTGATGTGACGTTTGATTGGATGTAATGCAATGGAGTACAATGCTATTAACTATGAGTGCATTAGCTTTTCTCCCTGTTCTGCAAATAAATGGTTTTCGTAATTGGCAACCCTGAAAAATAAAAAGAATGAAGAGCGACGTCCGCCTGTCTTTGAAAAGCATTCTTATCAACGAGGAGACATTTGAGATTTCATCATCTATGTGCAGGTTCGGAGGACATGGGATGCATATATAAGACCTGGAGGAAGGTGAGAATTGCCTCGATACATTTACAGCTTTCTTTATCTACACTTATCATCTATCGAAACAGGCAAACCCATTTATGACCAAAGTTTGTCTGACCCTCTCCTATTCATCTAAAAATAATGCAATATGTTCAGCGAAAACTCAAATCTTAGATGTGTTCTGAATGCTCTGCTAATGTAAATGAATGGTTACTTTGGTGCCTTAATAAAATATTGGTTCTTCAATGTGCTTTCCCCTGGGCTCATGAAGGGTCATGTTGATTTGTTGCAGTCGGATTCCGGGTCACTGGGTTCAGGCACCTCCTCCGGCAGATGAGATTTGGGCATCGTACCTCGTCCAACGTAAATGATCTCTGAATTCATCATTGACATCATTCAACCGCAACCATGGAGGGCTCTTCCATTATACAGGCTGAATCTTCAAACAATGAGCGCGAGAGGCGAAGATGTTGTTAGTTTAGCCCTAATTTTGTTTGATTTTAGTTGTTTAATCATTATACGGGTTGAGAAGCGGTGGTGCTGGAGAAACCTGCCGCTACGTCATGCTTCAGAGATGGAGATGGATATGAGAATGATGGACATGAGAAGTATGAGATTGGAGGTGAGATGGGAAGAAAGGTGCTGAAATGGTGTCTTTTTGATAGCAATAGCATGGGACTGCTTGTTTGCCATTATTCTCTATTTTCATTAAGCATGTTTGGCTGCATGCTCTTTTTCCCCCCTAAATAATTAGAGGGCATTAGGCCCATTAGCCCAAGTTTTATATTCCACCCTCTTGTCTCGTTCTCCCTTCTCCTTTCCATCGAAAATTTTTGCCCGTATCCAGGTATTTTAATTGCAAAGTTTCTCATATCCTTCGTCTTCAAATCCTACCCTAAGACCTTGTTCTTTTGTGCGGGTGGTAAGGTGCGATGTGGTGAAATTGTGAAAAGTGCGGTAAGGTGTGGAATGATATGGTAAAATTTGTGAAAAATGTGGTTGATATGACATGTGAGGAGAGAGAATGAGAAAAGTAATAAAGGAAAAAAGTGAGGAGAGAGAAAAGTAAGAAAATATATTACTAATGATTGTGATAAAGGCTCTGTTCGGCAACAGCGTTTGCAGTAGCTTTTAGCGTTTTAATTTATCAAAACGCTATTTTATCAAATTTTGACGTTCGGTAAAATAGCGTTTAAAATTAGTGTATAGAGTTTAGGGTAGCGTTTCAGTCAAAATTTCAAACGTTACATATATTAACGTTTGGGATTACTTTTCAGCGTTTGGCGCCTTACTTTACACTGTTGCCCTCAAAAATTATGAAAAATTTACAATTGGTGCCATTGGTATAAAAGGCAATTATTCCCTGGGATTCTTACTTATTTCCAGCCTCCAAGATTCGGAAGATTTCCATCACATCCGTACGGTCGGTCCTCTCTTTGTCGCAAATCATTCTTTGCCTTTTGTTTTTGTCTCTAGAAATCATCATCACTCAGGTTAGTTGCCTCTCCTTCACGATTTTAAAATTTCTTGTTTTTTTTTTTATCTTGGTTGTAGTTTTGATCAGTGTGATATTTGGTTGATTGGGACAAAATTGAATTCTTGCTACAAAATCAAAACTGGGAAAAATATAATGTTTTGAGATTTATTACTAATAGATGTTGGAGGAAGATAAAAGTAAATTTTATTGTTTATTACTAGTAGATATTGGTGAAGAAAGAGAAGAAAAACAGAGGAGAGAGAATGTCTTAATACCTTTTCCTTTTGTTCTTGTGCAAGACAAACGGAGGGAGAATGATGAATGATAAAAACAACTGTCAAAGCTAAGAGAGACGAGCCTATATACATAATAAAATTTTTGGTAGTCTGTTCTGATAAAGGGTCCAACTTGTGATCTAAATAAAATTCTCCATTGATAAAAGTATCCTTCTTGGTGGTCACCGTCATGGCTGTCATCTCCCTATACGGCTGCAATTGCCCTTGCCCCCATTCGGTCGTGGTTGCCTCTGCGTCGTATAGTAGACCTGCTAGGAGCCCTGAGAATAGGCATGACCCAAGCGGCAAGTTCAGGATCAGAAATTATGCTTGCCCAAAATTGTACAAGTGAATATAGTGGGTTTCGATGAATTTTGATGAGAGAAATAGATAAATAGATAGATTTGAAAAGTGGACAAAGATATATAGATTTGAAAAGGGGACAAAGATATATATATGGAGGGTGCATGATATTATGGTAGGAATGTATAGCAGCAAAGAATTACGGATGAGCATGCAGAGAGGTGTCAGAAACTAGAAGAAAAATATCTCTCTTTTTGTTGGGGGAGGTTGAATATGAGGAAGAAACATGCAAGGAAGGTGGGTCAAAGATATATTGATGTACATGAGTACATGACTACGTGTCTCTCTCTCTTTGCTTTTGTTTGGGGGGAGGGTAAATGTGAGGAAAAAACATGCAAGAAAGGTAGGCTTTATGTACTCCCTTTGTTTTTTTAAAATTGTGATTTTGACCGTTAATATCTTAATTTGTACAATGATTCATCATACAAAATTAACGTTGTTAAATTTATTATAAAAATACTATTAGAAAAGTATAATATCGTAAATCTTTATAAAAGTATTATATGTGAAATTATTGATTAAAGACGACCTTTAAAAAGCGTGAAAAACAAATAAAAAAAATCGGAGGGAGTACATATGTAAACGTGTATAGATGTTTATGATGGGTTTCCCATACATGATTATGGTGGGTTGCCATACTGTACTATGGATAGATATATTTATGTACACAACTATATGCAAGGAAGGTGGAGTTGGTTTGTCTTGGAGTGGATTGAGGGAGCAATTAATTTGTTTTGGGTTAGTAAAAAATGATCAGTTCATGTTCCGTGTTAGTTTCTTATGTTGGTTAGTTATGGCTATAATCAATGTAGGCATTATTTCCATATTACCTATTGTAAAGTAATTTTTAAGTAGATTAATTTAAGTAGGCCTATATCATATTTGTTGCTAGATGGCGGCGGAGAATAATGAAAATGAAAATGGTGGAGGATCGAGAAAGTGTTTCAGGTGGAGTTACGATGAGACATTAATATTATGTGACGTGTTGATTCAATTTATCATGAAAAATGGTCGCAACCAATCCTATAAATGGCGTGAAATTGAAGGGGAAGTTGGTGAAAGAATTGGGCGTACATGTCCAATTGATTCTTGTAAGCACAAGAATGATGCAATGAAAAAGGATTGGCGAACTTGGAAACTCTTGAGAAATTCAGAAACTGGACTAGGTTGGGATCCTAAATCTGGAAAAATTGATGCTACAACTGAATGGTGGAAGAAGAAAATTAAGGTTAGTTTTTTTATTTTTAATTCCACTCCCTCTTAAGCATAATCCTTTAATGTTTAAAACAACCTACGTATTCCATTAAATTCACTTCAATTTATTTTAGTGACTTATAGATTTTTGATATTATGGTAGGAGAATCCATCTTTTAGAAAGTTTAAAGAAAAAGGTGTGACCGCATTACTTGAAGAAAAGTGAGACTACTTATATGGAGATACATATGCGACTGGGGAAAACGTGTACGTACCTACTATGGATCTTCCTGCTGTCAATGAGGATAAGCATGAAAGTCAAGAAGAGGGAAATCCAATGACAGAGACGCTTGGTGAAGAAGGGAGTATAAATGTTGATAACCTCCAAAAGTATCCTTATTATCTAGATGAAGACTGCTTCTTAAGAAAGTTTGTTGATTATGTTAGCAACGGTGATATGGGGCAAGCCCAAGTTAATATTGACACAAGCATTTCCCAAGATGAAATTCAAACTCAAATTGTCGCTGAAAGTGAAATTGCTGCAAACAAGACAACTAAACAAATTCCAAAAAAAAAAATCGATCCAAATGAAGCGCAAGAGAAGACAATCAGGGGGGTCTGCAATGTTGGGTGATCACATTAAAGATATGGTTGAAACTTGCAAGATGATGAGTCAAGGCATTTCAAGTAGTTCAAGCAAAAAACCATCACCTACGTCTACTGTTGCTGAGGCAATGCAAATTATTCGTCGTATGGTAGACAATGGTATATTGGAGAAAGGAAGTGACTTTTGGTGTTTTTCCACCTTAGTGCTTGAAGATGTTGTAAAGAGAGAAATTTTTCTAAATATGGACGATGACCATAGTAGGGAAAAGTGGCTTCAATATCTGCAGAGGAAGGAAACTGATAACTAATTTGCTATCCATTTGTGTTTACTTTAGGGACCTATTTATAAACTATATTCTAGATGACAATATTTATTTGGTTGATAGATATGTTTTACTTATTATCTTGATTTGGAAGTGACTAAACTCAAAGCTTCACATCTTTAAATGGAGACATTATATTTTCAATTTTTGTTTTATAAGTACTCAGATGTATTATATTTATTATTTTAATTGTAGGAATTTTGATGGATTGTGATGAAGTAGAATATTGTGAAATGGATTGTGATGATGATGACTTACCTCAAAAGTTTTGGATGATGGCTTCATGTACAACAACATTGATTGGTGCCTACTTTTACAAGTATCTTTATAAGGAACCTTGCATGACTTCTTTTTTGTCAGGAGAATTATGGATCAAGGAAATTTTGAATGGTCATCCCATTCGCTGTGTGAATGCTTTTAGAATGGAGCCAGATTTATTCGTGAGACTGTGTAAGGAGTTGTCTACTAAATATGGGTTGCGACCAAGCAATAGAGTGTCCATTTATGAGAAAGTTGGTATCTTCTTATATACAATTGCTCTAGGTGTTTCCAATAGAGTTGTAGGTGAACGTTTTCAACGTTCTGGTGATACCGTCAGCAGAGTATATCATGAAGTATTGAATACGATTTCTGCACGTGAATCTAGAGGTCTTGCATATGACATAATAAGACCAAGAGATCCAGAATTTAAGCAAATACCACCTAAAATCGCTAATGATGAAAGATACATGCCCTATTTTAAGGTGAAATATTTTTTTGAATATTGTTTAATTTCAATTGATTTTGTTCGAAAAATATGATCTCATATATGTTTAAATTTGATAAAGGATTGTATTGGATGCATTGATGGTACACATATAACAGCATGTATACCCGAGAATGAGCAATTGCCATATAGAGGAAGGAAAGGGTATCCTACATTCAATGTTATGGCGACTTGTGACTTTAATATGTGTTTCACATTTATCTCGGCTGGGTGGGAAGGATCAGCACATGATGCTCGTGTTTTTCTACATGCAATTGAAACACCAGAGTTGAATTTTCCAAATCCCCCTGAAGGTATGTTTTATCTATTGTGGATTTCATAATGTTTATTCTCTTGAACTATAAAGATGCTAAATTTGTCTCCTTTTTTTTCCATTTCCTTTGAACTTATTTAGGTCGCTACTATTTAGTTGATAAAGGATATCCCGATAGGAAAGGCTACATCGTACCATATTCAAGGACAAGGTATCATCAGTCACAATTTCAAAATGAGCCACCAAACAATTCTCAAGAAGCCTTCAATCGTACTCACTCTTCCCTTCGAAGTTGCATTGAGAGGTCCTTTGGAGTATTAAAACAAAGGTGGAAGATATTGAATAGAATGCCTCAGTTTAGCGTTGATACTCAAATAAGGACTATAGTGGCCACATTTGCACTGCACAACTACATCCGACTAAATTCACCAAGTGATCGAGTATTCAAAGTGCTTGAGCAGTACCCAGATTACATACCTGTTGACGAGCTCTCAACAGGTAGTTTATTGAATGAAGATAGTGTTAGGCGCAGATCAGAAATGAAGGATGTTCGTGATCGAATTGCTGAGTCTTTGTGGCTTTCCCAAGGGCGTAATTAGTTTAGTCTACTAAAAGTTTAGTATTGCACTAATTTTTATACTTTATTTAAGAGTTATTTATTATTATTCAATAATTGTTGTTGGATTCAAACTACTACTATCTATTTGCGCTTTTTATACAAACTCAATTATTAAAAGTTATTTACCTTGTTATTCAATAATAGTAGTAGTAATATCAACAATAACAAAGCAACAACAACAATAATAACAGTAGTGGTGCCGGTGGAAATAATAATAATAATAATAATAATAATAATAATAATAATAATAATAATAATAATAATAATAGTAACAACAACAACAACAACAACAACAACAATAATAATAATAATAATAATGCCTTTTTGGTCATTCTGCAACAACAACAACATTAATAAAAATAATAATAACAATGTCCATTTCAGTCATTTTACATTCATCAGCTAATCCAATCGCTGATTTTACCGAACATCTTCTTTATAAACAGCTACCTAAACAGCTATCAGCTATTCGCTAAACTGCAACAGCTATCCGCTACCCCAACCGCTATCTGCTACCTCAACAGCTATCCGCTATTTTTTGCCGAACAGGGCCAAAATGTGGTAAAATGTGGTTAATATTGAGTTGTATGTTGAGTTGTGGTTACGCACCGCACCATATTAAAGAACACGACCTACACCTCTCAAATACACCTTGTTCTTCTCATTACACTCTCTGCCCTTCCTTTTCGATCCTCATTATTAATCTTCTTTTTTTCGATTATTAATAGCCAAAAGGCTTAAAGGTTCATAGAATACACCATACCCGCATACAGCAAACAACCACCATCAAAAGAAAAAGCTTACAACCAAATGGCTAAAAAATAATACAACAAGGATTTTAACGTGCACCACAGCTAAACGAAACCATTACATTGCAATATGATGCAAGATCAATGAAATTAGCTTCTTACGTCATCAAGGACTCGCGCTCTTATAGCATTGCCAATAATCGCAGCCCTTCGGTCAATTTTAGCTTCAATATCATTAAGACTGTCATCTTCCGACACTTTGCACACCTATTCATCATAACATTCTGAACACCCTTTTGTCCACGGGCAGCTCTACAAGTTGCATCTCTGACAAGCTGTCACTTAGATTTCATCAACATGTTCGATTTTCGCCTAGTCTTGCTTTTACCCTTTGAAATCTCAAAGATGGATTCTTCAATATCTGCAAGTAAGTCATGCTCATCCACACCATCAAAGGAATCAATCGGGTTGCTATGTGTAATACCCCGCCCTAAATCATACGTATTACAGTAGTTAATTTATTTTAATTAGTTATAATTTGTTAATTAAATACTTTGTACCTTGTGGTTAGCTAATGGTGACAGGTCTCGGAGGAATGGCGAAGCGGCAAATTTTACCGATCAAAATTCTTAATCGAATTTTGTTACAGTATATTTTGGACCTTATAATATAATTATTGTAGGTTCTATGACTTTATTTTAAAGTCGGGTTAAGTACTGTTTCAATTTTTTTCGGCCAAACGGTTTAAATTTAATTTACCGATTTTACCGTCTTTTTAACCAGCATAAATTAAATACATTTTATAGCTATCATCTACTACCAATTTTATGTCTCTTTTATTAAAGTATTAGTAGTATAATTAGAATATTGGTATTGTAATTATTAGTGTTAGCTTTTAATTTGGGTTGGAGGATTTATAAACCCAATTCGGAGAGTAAGAGTCTTTATTTTTTTCATTTCAAACTTAAAACAAATCTCAGCCTTCCTCTTCCTCTCTCATGGGCCAGCAGACCAGCCCCTCTCCCCCTGAGTTTTCGCCGGCGACCGGCGTTTTCCGGCGAGCCTCCGGCCGTTTTCCGGCCACCGTGGCCCCTCTCTTCCATTTCCACACTTCCTTGTGCATTTTTATCTCATTTTTCAAGTGGTATTCATCTCACACCCTATCTCCATTTTTATACAATCTGAGTTTTATTGTTTTTAAGATGTTTAATGGTTGTTTTTATCTCTTTTATCCTCTTTATACATGAATTCTAGAGTGTATTTGTGAGGGGTTAAGTTTTTATAGTTATTACAAGTGTTTTCTTGATGGTTTCTTCATGATAATGGTGTGGAAGTTTATATGGATGAAGTAGATTATATCCCATGGCTTTGCATGTTGTATTAGTTGATGTTTTAGAGGTTTACCTTCTGTCTCGTAAAGATAATCAAGTATGGGTGGTTTATTTGGATGGTTTACATGAAAATTGTGATGAAAAGGATGTTAATGGTAGTGTAGTCTAAGTGCATGTAACTTGGTGTTGTTGCATGTGAATTTTACAAGTGTAGATGCTAATTTTAGAGGCTTAAATTCTGGAAATGTATGAGAAATTGGGTATATTGCAATAGGTGTTCCATTAGTGTAAAGGTTGGATGAAAGCAAACTATGCATGAGGGCAAAATCTGACCCTAAACATTCTGCCCAAAATGTGATTTTTATGGGAGATGTTAAAATTAGTTTTGAGCCCAGAATATGGTGTAAAAATGTAGCCAAGAATGTTAGTAAACACCGGGCTTTGGAATTTCGGGTTTTCGATTTGTATAGCTCAAGTTAGAGCCAAAACCGTAAAGGTATGTTTTTATATACGAATTTGGAGTCAGTGTTTTGTTGGGCATTTTCCGTCCATATGGAGTTGGAGTTTGAGAAAGTGTTCAACATAAGAGTTGTAGGAGACGTTTCAAGATTTCCAAAAATGTATGGTATGAGTCAAACCGATATCGGGAGAGTGAGTTATAGCACCGGAGCGGGCTGCGAAACTGGAATTTTCTGGGAAATTGATAAATGCATTAATTGGGTTAAAGGTTATTATATTGAGCTTATAATTGGTTTTATGGGTGTGTAACTTAAGTCATATGACCTTTATGATATATTCCATAAGTAGGAACCATGGAACTCGGTTTTAAAGGTTTTAAGGAACCCCGAGATCTTTTAAACTATTCTACGTTTACCGTTTTAATTTACCGAAAACTCATAAATTTAAGGAAATGAGTTCATTTTACTTTAGAGTTTTAAAGTCTCTTTGAGAAATTTAAGGTCTATATTTTACAAGTATTCTTTAAGTCATAGAGCTCCTTTGAGTTTAAAGGAAATTACAAAGTTCTATTGATTTGGTCTAAACGACAAAACCGCACATAAGTGTATATTTCCGTATTTCACTGTTGCTGTCCGGAGCTTTTTCCGAGCCCTTCTCATCCTTTTTAGCCTCTGGCCCGGCCAACAAACTTGTAGAGTGTATTTTTCCCTTTCCGAAAAGTACTCGCATAGCGAAATCCGAATTTTATAGCCCGAATTACGACCAAAATACTATTGTCATAAAAACCTGAAATTTTTATACGATTTATTTCCAAAACTCTTTTGTGAGGCCCTATGCCCTCACCTTTTCATAGCTTCTATTCTAATACCGAACTCTATCATTCTAAGCTCAAAGTTCAGCCTCGACCCGAGCCATTCCCCGGCCGAGATCACCCCCGAGCAGTCCACACGTTCAAGGTACGCGAATTGTCCAACTCTTCGCTCCTTTATGTTTACGATTTATGCTTTATATTTACGATCTATGCTTTATGTTCACGATTTATGTTTTATGTTTGCGGTTTATGCAAATGTTTACGGTTTATGTTTTATGGTTATAATTTATGTTTTATGTTTACGATTTATGTTGAAAGTTTATGGTTTACGTTAAAGGTTTCCGGTTTATGTTTATGTTTACGGTTCATGATAAATGTTTACGATTTATGTTAAAGGTTTACAGTTTATGCTAATTTATGCTTTTATGATTATTCATGGTTTTAAGTGGTCCCATTTTATGGATTCTATGTTCTATGTTCTAGCTAGTTACGAGAAGTGCTAGCCTTTTATGTTTTAGATGCTCCTGATCAGAGTGTCCTAGACTCAGCGATGTCGATCTGTGATCACCCATCCAAACTCCAGATCGGTTTGGGCGTGCGCGCGTGAGATGCTTTGCATCAATCTAAAGGGGACCCAAAAACTCTTAAGTTTATGTATTTACTTCTAAGTTCATGTGACATGTTCTTTCTTTATGAACTCAAGTTACTCTTACTCATGTATAAGTCTATGTTCATGTCTTTTCAAGTTAATGTTTTATTACCCCTTCCCCGTTTTCAAAATGAATTTAAATGCCGGCACTAAAACCGTTTTCGAACGGTTTGACGTGTTGGAGGTTTACGTGCTGAGTGTTTCCCCACTCACTTTTCGCAATGTTTTAATGTTTTGTTTTAGGGGGTCCGAGCACCCAAGGTAAAGGCAAAGGCAAGCAGGGGTAATCACGTGTTGCAAGCAAGGTAGTCATGGTTGAAGTATCTGGGTCGGCTTGAGAGTCGCATGTTTTTGAAGTAACCATGTTTATGGAAGAAGTTGTTTTAGTTTTAAGCTATGTTTAAGTTTATATGCTTTATCCAAGGGTTGTATAAGTTTTATATGTGAAGGTTTTTAAGTTAGTAAGTTATCTTGTGGTTTTGGAAGTTTCTTTGGTGTTGTTGCCTTGTCTCTTTTGGGAGACGGCGGTAATGCCTCGACCTAAGGTGTTCCGCTGTGCTAATCACAAGTTTGGGATTCTAAGTATAGTCTTAATCTTGTGATTAAGGTTGGGGCGTTACACTATGAGTGCGGTCACTGTCAGAATCGGATTCCAGATCCCTATTAGTCGCCCGATTGATTTTGGAACCACTCAAGAAAGCATATTTATAAGACAACCTGCTTGCATGCTTTTTTCAATCCAAAACTACATTAATTAGGTCTGTAATAGTTTTGCTAGAAACATCCACAGACCTGTTACAATCGAGAGCCTCAAGAGAGTCGGGCACAACTGTGTCTTCTTTTCCAAAATTCCTCAACCCATTGTTAACCACACAAGGGGACAAGATGTGCAAACCATTCGCAATAAGGGCACCACCAATATTCTTCTTAGGGATCCACTTCTGGCTAAATTTTACAGTAGTAGGTCTAACAGTTTGTTTTTTTTATTGAATTTGGCCCGAGAAACAAAAAACTTTCTGTGATCGACAGTTCTAAGATTCATCTCATTAATGACTTTATAGCCTTCTCAGCACTATAGAATTGTACTGTCTATTTTCTACATATGAAGTCTCAACACTACCGTACAATTCTGCTCCTTAGATTGGTTGTCCTCTAGATCACCTTGGGCTTCTCTCCAATTCCCTTCATTAATTCTTCCGGTTTGGTGCTGCATGCAGGTCGATCCTATATCATATTCGAGTAAATAGTTAAAATACGAGTCGAGTGTATTTCGGATTCGGGTAAATAAGGATGATGTATTTCAACTGAGTCAACCCAATGAAATTTAACAATTTGACTTTTTTGCACTTTTTCTTTAAAAAATCTAAATCCTATTTTTTTTGTACATTATACATAATAAAGCACAATTATCTTCTAATAACTACTCCCTTCGTCCCATATTAATTGTCATTTTGACTAAATTTTAACCGTTAATTATTCACAAATTATGATGAGTTACAATATGAAATACATTCATTGTAATTTTTAATAAAATATCTTTCTAGTGACGATAATCTATTCTATTAAATATATTAAAACAAAACAAAAGTAACGAGAAATTGACACGTGGCATGCAAATGAAAAAACTCATATTATTTAAAAATTTTAACTCATCATTCTTCAATCATAATTACACCTTTTATTAACATACATACTCCATTATTCTTCAATTAGTAATAATTAAAGAATCAATTATCGAAAAATAAAAAAGACACACTTTCAATATTCTATAGGTTTCAGTTACTATTCACCCATAATAATACATTTACTAATTTACTAATACATCTTTCGGTATTCTTTTATATAAGCCATCACTTTTAACCACACATAATTTTCCCACAATTTACAAAGAAAATATTTCAAGGTAACATTTTATTGCTCTTACTACTCTCTGCATCTTATAATTTTCATTTACATTTCAAAAAATATTGCAATTTCAAATTTGTACCTAATTTGGATGTTGATTTTTGCAGCTAACATTCCCAATTACAACTACACATAGATTATCAATTCATCTCCCTTCAAATAGTGAGGTAAAATATTCTTCCTTTATTTTATACTTAATTTCGATTTCATCTTCCAACTCTTTTAAAATTAGTTTCATATCCAAGTTACTAGGTAATATATTTTTAACATTGAAAGTTCAATAGACTTTAAAGGTACACCATTTTTCTTATATACAATTTCCTATTTGTAAAAGGGATATTAGATGACAATATACCAACCTTTGGGAGTATTGAATTGTAATGTACTGACCTTTGCTATTGGGCAATAATATCCCTGACATTTATACCTAGGTGAGATTATTATATAAATAGTGAATAAGGGGGTAGGATTGGTTAACTGGTCCTATTCTAATGTGGCAGGTGGAGGGAAAATAACCGGCCCTTGCCCAGTTACCCTGTTAACTCCTTCGTTTTTCTCACTAACTCACGTTAAAAAGAATCACCCCTAATACAGTGACTAAGGGGATGGTGAACCGGTTTTCATACTAAAGTGGCATACAACCAACCAATGTCTTGTAATGTGGGTTAGCGAGAAAAACGAAGGGGTCAACGAATTTATTGGCTTGGGGCAATTTTTCTTTCCTCAGCCAGCCACATCAGCATAGAGACCGATTCACCATTCCCTTAGTTACTGTTGGTATAATAACGTTACCTAAGTATAAAGGTCAAGGATATTGTTGTCCAATATTATTGGTATATTACAATTCAACACCACCAGAAGTCGGTATATTAAATACTCTTCTTGATGCTACCAAATTTACCACTTACAAATGGGAATGGGTCATTGAGACATACAAATAATTAACATAAAGGTAAACACAAACTTTAAAGGTCTTCGATTCTACAAATAATAGCCATAGGTTTTTTTTCCATGCTAAACCAACATTCTTTTAAATTGATTGGGTTCAATTATAGAGCCAACAAACGAGAAATAAGGGACATATAAGAACAAGCTTTAAATGTCTTTAATTCTACAAACAATAGCCAATCTTTTTTTCAATACTAAACCAACATTCTTTTAAATTTGATTGGGTTAAATTTCAGAGCTAGCAAACGAGGAATAAGGGACATATAGAACAAGAAGGGACGAGTAAGGAAGAGAAAGGGAGGAAATCAGGAGTGCCAAGTGTGATAACTATGGATTATGGAAAATCTGAATAGATAGAGAAAAGGGGGATTGAGGCCTTGAAGGACGCTGACCATGGTGAAGCTACGTAGCTCAAAGAACATCAACTGCCACTATCAATGGTTGATTAACTTCTTTTTTTTTTTTTTGACAAAACAATTTATTAGATTAAATTAATTTGTAGATATCCCCAACACAAGTATAATTTAATACTTTATAATTAATTAACTAAGTATTTTATTTTCAAAGTCTATGAATAATTATATAAATATAGATTTTAAGTACAAATCTAGGTTAATTATAATTTGGGAAGTGGGAACAATGCATTCCCATTAACAAAATGATTATAAGAAGTGAACTATCCATTTAAAATTTTATTAAATACCCTTTCAATGAAAAGATAGTTCTTGAAAAGAACAATTATTTATCCATATAGAACCGCCCTATTTGACATAATTGATGTACATTACACACTACTTTTGTAGGAAAACATCAAATTCAATGTAACAAATCTCTCTTGCAAGCGCAATCGAAAAAGAAACAGAAAAGGGTAAGAAAATAAGGTAAATTAAAACACCAATTATAAGGGATACTGTCACTTTTTAATAATACAATAATCGAAATAATTAACATTGATAGCAAAAAACCTAATAATAATATTTGATGTAATTGCAGAAAAAACAATAATAGTCAGGAAAACAGCAACAACAACAACGAATAGCAAACATAATACATCAAAAGGAAAAGGACAATTCCAAAAAAACATACTGAGTTGCAAATAAATTTCAATGTTAATTGATGGATATTATATAATGGTTTAGAACAAACCACTTTTTATTTATGCAACATATTCAAAATGTGTGATGAAAAATTAAAATCATTTAAAATTTTTGTAGCAAGTTTTTGCAAGGGGCAAACATAACTTGCAAAAAAAAAAGATAAATAAAACAAAATGATACGTGCATAGCATGCGTATGAATACTAGTTTCATATTGTAACTCATTATAAGTTATGAGTAATTAACAATCAAAATTTAATCAAAGTGACAATTAATTTGGGACAGAGGGAGTATAGATTATTGTTAATGTTTCAACTTAAATTAGAGAAATAAGATATTAATTAGTAAAGGTGCAGGTGTTGCACTTCTTCTTGCAATTATATCTAAGTTCTGGACCTACGTCTCATCAACAACTCCTCTCTCACCTAATTGACTGTTGTGCTTCTCGTTTTGCATCAGTATAATGCAAATGCATATTGCACTCCAAAAGTAAGGGTGCTTAGAGGGAGATATTACTAGTCTGTTAAACACCCGCCGCTGGATCAGCCGGCGCCGGTAAACTTCCTAAATTAGGGTCCAAGCAAAAGCTTAACCCGGTGTTCCTGGTTCTTCTTAAACCGGGGTCCAGTTATCCAAGAATTCATAAAAGAAGTGTGAGAAAAAGAAGTCAAGCTATCAGGGGCAGTGTATAGAGGTAATGATGAAGAAGTAAATGAAGGAGAGAGGAATGGCCACCCGGCATGCTGAAGGACATTGAAGCAAGAGTAAACGCCATGAAATGACGGCTTCCTACTTCATTAGGCAGCTTCGGGAAGACCATCCGACGACTGAGAAGATTTAGCCCGAGAAGCAACACCAGCATTTAAGATGTGGACTTCAGCTGGATTCATTTCTGATGAGGATCTCGCCGGTTTCTAGGGAAGAAGGTACGCAGGTCTGATTGACAAGTCGTGGACTTTCGGCTTCTCTCTTCTCTGCATACTCTTCTGTTTTGCTATTTATATCCAAGCATGGTAGTTAACTTGGCTTATATACCTCCCCATAAGAGGAAAAAACTTCCTAAAATGGGTACCCTCCTCTCTAATTTCCATTGGTCGTTTAGCAACCCTAACCCAGCTAAGGAACAAAACCCTCCTAGTCACAATCCAAACAAACGACCAGAGATTGAGGTACAAGAACCACCAGCGGACTTTTGCCGCATCCTCAATCTTTCTTTCATAGGTCGAATTATTGATAGGAGGAAGTGGGAGCCCAAGCAAATAGAAGTCCTTGCTAACAAGCATTGGGGCCTGAAAGGGTTGGTTGTGGTAGAAAGAGTTGTGTGCGAGGATTTCATGTTTAAGTTTGTGGTGTCAGAGGAGGAGGATGTTACTAGTCTAATTAGGGCTTAGAATCTTGTGATAAAAGGCTCCCTTCTGGTGTTGAAATACTGTGGGGAGAGGGGAATACCAGAAAGATTAACTTTTGGAGCTTAATGTTTCGGGTCCAAGTGGAAGGTCTACCGTTCAAATACAGGAGAGCAAGTGTGCTAAAAGAATTAGCTCCAATGATTGGGGATTTTGCGGAGCTAGATTTCGATGATGAGCATAACACGTCTCTAAAGAGGATGAAGGTCAGAATTAAGAAATGTGGTCTCTTTATTTTCTGTAAGAAATGTGGGCATGCTGGGCACACCATGAAAGAGTGTAAGGAGACTCTCAGATGCAGCTAGGGGAATTATTGGGATGTTCCAAGAGTGGGAGAAGAAGGGATATGTTGTTCGACCAAGTGATGAACCGTTGTTTTCCAATAAGATTTTTGCCTTCCTCTTCCCCCCCCCCCCCCCACCACAAAATAGAGCCTTTTACTACTACTCGGCTGAACAAGGGGTACCCCATATATACCAAGGTTCTACTCGGCTCAACAAGAAGAACCTTTACTTCAGGTGGTCCCTACCAGAGGTCCTGTTCTGCTATTGCCGGAGCACCTCTGAGAAGAAAGGGACGGGAAGATGATGACTTCGGATGAAGGAGGGGGGAGTTCTCAGGCGAATATGCATGAATGATGACGGCAGCTGCTGAGGTCATACGTGGGGAAAGATTGGCCAAACGGGCAAGGGAGGGGAACACCATCAATTATGGAGTAGGCGGCTCATTCAGAAGGAGATCCTGGGCCAGGATATGGTCGGAAAAAGGCAAAGCTTTGTCAGGCCCAATGTAGACATTTTCAACTCACTGGATAAAATCAAGGAGGGCCTACTTGCCCATTCCTAGAAACAAAAGAGTCAAATGCATTTTTTTTCAGATGTGGGGCTAGTACAACTTAAATTTAATGCCTTTTCAATCCCGATGTAGCAGACATTGGAAGCTCCCCAAGCAAACCAATAATCATAGACTCCTCTCCCGAGGAGAGGAGATCTGACGAAAAGTTTTGTAGATTCACAGTGAAGGAGGGGGGAAATCTCTATTTATGCCCCAAATTCGATAGATCTCGATATAGATCTCAATTTATCACTGGGAATTCCGGGGAGTTCAGGTGCATCATCAAAGGTTTTCGCAAAGGATAGTCACATGATGGTGGGCAGTAGTTAGAAGAGGAAGGAGGTTGAGTTTGAGGTTAATATGGAGCAGAGTTCTCAAGAGAGGGGGCATGAGGGAGGACAGAATATGAAAATGCATTTGGTGTACAATGCAGTGCATGAGGAGGGAATGACTATGGAAGTGGAGCATGGGGCTGAGGAAGATCAGGAGGCATGGAAGGGAGGGAATAGCACAAAAGCTCAAGGAGAAGAAGGAAACAGCTCGAGTAAAAAGAGGCAGAAGCTCAAAATTAGCAGAAGTACCAGTCTCAATCTCCCAGAGACTCTAGCGGAGGGGCTGAAGGGGTTCACTAACTCGAAGAGAAAAACAACCTCGCTGCCGGAGCTGGGGACGGTGAATACGTTGGAGGTGGATCATCTGCACAGGGGAGAAGGACATGGAGGGATTTACACAACACTGGCTAAACGCTTCAAATAAGCGGAGGTGGACAGACTCTGGATCACAGGGGAAATGCTGAGGCGCGCAAAAGAGAATAGGTGTTCTGTTGATCCGTCGACGGAAGGCGTGGCAAAGTGGGAGCCAGATACATCTGAGGCACAGGGGACCAGTCGTCAAGGGTCCCTAAATCATCCATGGAAATTTATGTTTGGAGCTGCAGAGGGTTGGGAGATGCGAAGATCTCTATTGTTCCATATCTGAAATGGATTCTTCACAATTTTCAGTTGGATGTCTTATGTCTTATTGAATGTAAAACCTCAGTCGAGTCTGTCATTAGGAAGTTAGCCAGTTTGAAGTTTATGTTTGTTTCTGGTGTTAACTCTAGGGGGAGGAGTGGGGGATTAATGTTTTCTATAAGAATGGCCTCAGTGTGGTCTCAGTTTATGTTTCCCAGCAATGTCGTTCTCTGTTCAATGAATGAAAGCCAAGGGGCTATGTTCTACTATTGCTTTGTCTATGGGCATCCAGAAGTCCATTATCGTAAGGGAGTCTGGGATGAGCTCACGCAAAAATGCAAGCACCTACAACACCAATATTCTTAGGAGATTTTAACCAAGTTGAATATCTTCGGAAGGTGGAGGGCTCACAAGATATTCCGGGAAGAGAAGTCGTTCAAAGGTTCAAAAATGACCTCATGTTGATGGATGTTCCAGCTTCAAGAGTACAGTACACATGGACATATGGCAGGGATGAACCTCACACAATTATGGATACTTTGAACAGGGGTTATATGAATCAACAAGGGGGAGGGGGCTTCAATACCGGATGCTTTTATCCAGAATTTACCCATCCTTTATTCGCATCATAGTATGATCTTATTCAACACTGACCCAACCCAAACCAAACGAAGGTCTAGAGGCTACCGAATAGTAGCTTGGGCAATCAACTCTACAAAGTTGATTGAGCTTTTCGGCCACGAATGGGCCATGGGGACAGGAAGACCAGGGAGTGTTTTTGATGTGGTAAAAGGCCTGCAAAGGTTGAGAATGAAGTGTAAGGAATGGACCTTGGACTGGAAAAAAATTCAAAATGGCCCAATTGAATCCAGTATAAATGCAGCAGGCTGAGCCCAACAACATCTAAGTAATGTCATGAGAGGGGACAACCTAGAGGAGGAAGCCCAATCCATTTTGCAAGCTCTGGGCCTCTCTTCTTTGGCACTGGGGGTCTACTGCGCCATGAAAAAAGGGGCGGAGGAAGTTATCAAGCTATCTGCAGACTATTGGGCCCAACGATCCAAGATCAACTGGCTCCAAGGTGGTGATAGGGCAACAAGTCTCTTTTTCAAGCAGCTCAAGTTCCGGAAAGCCTGCACTCGTGTGAAAGCTTCATGGTGCAGGGAAAAGGTTGGACTGAAGTAGAGGAAGAAATTTTGTGGGAAGTCGTCTCATACTTCAGGAATATCTTCTCTTCGAAAGTCACTAACAATGCAATGAAAGGCAGAGCGTGGAGAAATGTCTTTGAAGGGTTCCACAAGAGAGTGTCACAATAGAGTATTCACTGAAGAAGAAGTTCTCAGAGTGGTCAAGCAGATGGGGGGCCTAAAAGCGTTGGGGCCTGACGGGTTGCCGGCGTGTTTCTTTCAAAAGCTGTGGCCTACTATAGGCCATGATGTAACGGAGGCAGTGCTTCAAACGATCAACTCGGGGACTTTTATGAAGGAGATAAATCTCACACATATTACTCTCATCCCAAAATCCGAATGCCCCACTCAGATGACTGATTTTCGACCGATCAGTCTCTGCAATGTCCTGTACAAGCTGGTTTCTGGTTGCTTAGTTAATCGGCTAAGGCCGATCTTGAAGGATATAATAAATGAGTCCCAAAATGCTTTCATAAAAGGACGACTCATTAGGGACAGCTGCCTAGTGGCTCTTAAGTCCTCCATTGCATCAAAGGCAGAAAACAGGGTGCAAAGTTGGGGGCCATCAAGATAGATATGAACAAGGCGTATGACAGGATAAACAGGGCTTTCCTTCGGGAGGTTCTCCATAGGCTCCAATTTCCATCCCATTGGGTGAAAATGATCATGGAATGTGTTATCACTGTACGTTATTCAGTTCTGATGAATGGAGTGCCCTCGCCCCCCTTCCACCCAGAGGGAGGGTTGAGACAAGGGGACCCGCTATCCCCGTACTTATTCATCCTATATCTTGATGTGCTAGGCGAATTTCTCCACAAGGAACAAAGTCGTGGGAGAATAAAAGGGGTAAAAGTTGCAAGGAACAGTCCTGAAATTACTCATATGTTCTTCGTAGATGATTCCATTTTATTCACGGATTTGAGAGCTGACTATTGTCTGAACCTGAAGTCTTAAATTGATGACTTCTGTCTAGCCTCAGGATAGATTATTAATATTCAGAAGTCTAGAATCACGACGTCTCCCAACACGACATTAGAGGAGAAACAAGGGCTTCAGGTCATTTTTGGTTATCAAATTGAAGAAACGTTTGAGAAATATCTGGGCATTCTGCTTGTCATTGGCGTTTCAAAAACAACACAATTTGGGTTCCTAACAGACATGATCTCTAGCTGGCTCCAAAGCTGGAAGGCCTCACTACTGTCCCCAGCAGGTAGACTGATTCTGATTAATTCAGTCCTCTCGGCTCTAAACAATCATATCTTGGCGGTATACAAAATCCTTGGGAAAGTAGCAAGGCAGATGGACAATATCATGACCAGGTTCTTCTGGTGGATAAGGAAAGCACCGGGCTACTAAGATGAAACTTTTTGCACCAAAAGGGGCAGGTGGACTGGGATTGCGGAAGACGGAATGGATAAATGATGCGCTACTTATTAAACAAGCATGGAGACTTCTACGCAACCAGGATAGCTTACTAGCTAGAATGTACACAACAAGGTATAAATCAGCTACTCCGATCACTTAAAGTGGTGTACAAATCTCAAATGATTCTTGGGGTTGGAAAAGCATGTGTAAGGCAGTCAACAAAGTGAGGGACTGTATCCGTGTAAAAGTGGGTAATGGTCATAACACCACAATCCTTGGTCATAATTGGATAGGTATGGGAGAAGTGAACCTCCAACCAGACTTGGAGGCTGAAGGGTGGTAGAACGCAAAAATCAGTGATCTAATGCTCCCAAACCCACGAAGGTGGAATACAACTCTGATCAAATCCTCTTTTGATCGAGCCTCTTCAAACGCAATTCTAGCTTACCCCCTTAGGGAAACTGAAGCTGAAGATGATTTGTTTTGGGGGGCCACCAGAGACGGAGGGTTCACAACTAAATCTACATACTACCACCTTTAGTACGCAGGGAGCTGTGAGGTTTTAGGGCTGGGGGGATAACACTCTCCAAAATACCAAGTTCTGGAAAAGGCTTTGGGCCATAAAAGCACCTGAAAAATGTAAGGTCCTGATTTGGCGGATCATAAAGGATGTTTTATCTTTAAATAGCAAAAGAGCTTGTTGGGAGCCTTGTACAAATCCCCTTTGTGTCATGTGTGGAAGAGCCATAGAGGATGGGCAACACCTCTTCAGAGAATGTGACTGGGCATCCCGCGTTTGGTTTGCCTCGTCGCTTGGGATCCAAGATAGTTCACATGGAAGGGTTCGTATTGACTAATGGGTAGTCAACTGGTTATCATTGATTTGGAAGGATAAGGAATGAGGATTATAATTAGCACAGGAATTCCTTGCAACGTGTTGATTCATTTGGATTGCGAGGAACAGACTAACTATTAACAAAGAGTGGATAAACCCAGGGGAAATACCTAGGTGGATCCGCACAGAACTCATCCTCCTAACAAAAGGAGAGCGAGAGACTGGAGGTTTTTCCAGTGATCAAGGAGGAGGACACTCAAATTCAGAGCATGGTTGAGTGTTAGAATATATTTGGAACGTTAACCGAGCACAGGGGACTAATGGTGAGTTCTTCTGTGACGGTGCTTGGATCAAACGTTCACTACGGGGAGACATAGGATGGGTTCTACGTCAGCAAGGGAGGAAAATGGAACAGCATGCACAGACTGGACTTGGTCTATCTGCCTTACAAATGGAACTTATAGCGGTGAAAAGTGCACTAGAAAGAGCTCGTCTTAAAACTCTCAGAAATATAATCATCAACACAGATTCGGTCGAGGTAATACAAACATTTAGAGATCTGAACTCCTGCCCACAAGTTTGTAGAAGTATTGTCGAGTCTTGCAGGAAGATTTTAAGTAGTTTAATGTTTTGTAAAATTAGGAAAGTCGGAAGAAGTGTAATTAGGGAAGCCCATACTTTGGAACAAGGTGCCAGAGACCTAACCCTTCCTTAGTTGTCTTTATTTGATGTACTATGTCTCTATTTCCAAAAAAAAAAAAACAAAACAACTCCTCTATCTAAGTAGGCCTCCTCATGCACCTGTTCAACTCCAATCAATGACTGGAACGATTCTTCTGGATCCCTAATTTAAGTTCATTTGCAGTTACTTCGGAGTCATTCACACTGAAGGTCAACTGGTAACACGATTCAGCTCCATGGATGAATAACTCGAATTTACCCATAACTTCATGGGAATTCTACACCATTTATGTTGTGTTCATGGTTTATACAAGAGAGGGGCGAGGGGCAGAAAAAGCCCCACAAGAGGAGCAAAATATTGTTTTTTTTTTAATAGTTCAAAAGCCAAGAGGCTGAACAATATAAGTTGGGCCAACTAGCACAACAAAATGATATATTCATCCCCACCACAACCACCTTTTTCTCAAAGATCCTTTTGGTAAGGCAGAAATTGCCCTTCAATTGTGTCTTCTACATACTCAAAACCGTCATTGATGTTGTAAAAATAGCAAGTAATCACAGCTGGAAAGATCTTACTTGAAATGCAGAACCAAAGGAAGGACACCATGGCGTGGGTAACCCATTGTCCTGAAAGTGATTTCGCTTGAGCACCGATGCAAACTCTCCAATGGCGGCCACTCCCCACGATTACATAGTCTGGTTAATTTTGTGCATTCTCCATTAACTAGTTGGAGTGAACGAGTAATTGCCCAAAAAGTTTGAAGAGATTCAGAAAGAGATATGAAAAATAGTTGTGATAATTTCTATGTTGAACAAGAAAGAGGAGAGTCTGTTTAAATAGAAGAGAAGAGGAAAACAAGAGGGCAAGCATTGAAAGTGGCAGTTTGGATGAGGGCGTTGAGCCTGAGGATAACCCCGAAGTGGGCTCCGAGCTTGGAGAGGACTCAACCTCATCTGAGGACTCTGACGAGTCCGAGGAGGACTCCGGAGATGAGTCTGATGACCCGAGCTGGAACCCGGAAGTAGCACGCAGTAACCCTAGGTGCCGGAGGATTGTTTAAGGGAGTAGTTGCTTAGTAGTTAGAGGGACTAGATCCCAGTAGATGCGGTGAAATCAGTTTTGGTGTGTTTATTATATTCGTTTTCCTTACCACGTATAAACCCTGTTGGGAGGGGGTATGAACTGGATTGCATATATGAATTTTTTTTTGTGGAATGGAATAATAAGAATTCTGTGCTTATTTATGTGTCGACGTTGTGTGATGTGACATTATTGATGCGTTTTTTTTTAGAAGTATTATTTACTGAGATACTAGCATGTTATACTATTACTGTTGTGCTTTTAGCCCTTTCTCTTGATTAAATTGTATTATTGTTAAGAAAATACGGCCCTTGTGCGTTCGTAGCATAGTTGAGATAATAAGAGTAGGTCGTGGAGTAACCCTTTAGCTTTGGCTTCAGAATGACTCAAGGAGACAACGCTAGACCCAACGAGCCTTTTGGCATGCCTACCCCAACACCTGATGAGCTGAGACAGCGTTTCACCAACCTGCAAGACACAACATCTGCACGGGCAGCTCAGGCCGTGCTTAGCGCCACCAACGGAGGAGGGGACCCCCAACCTGCAGTCCCCGACCTAGCACAACTGATGATGCTGGAGATGATGGCTCGACAGACCGAGCACTTCCAACGAATGTCAGAACAACGGGTTGAACCAAGGAAGGACAATGAAGCCTCCTTATTCAAGGAGTTTAACAGTCTCAACCCTCCCGCTTACTCTGGGGTAGCTGACCCCAAGGTGTTTGAAGAATGGATACGGGATATCGAGAAGAAATTCGATGCTCTCCCCTGCCCTGAAGAACGAAAAGTTGGTTTTGCAGCCTACCACCTAATAGGAGAGGCTGACATTTGGTGGATGAGTGTGAAGGAACGACAAAACGAACCAGAGTTCAACTGGAACCGGTTCAAGGAAATGCTGAAGAATCGTTTCTATCCCATGGCACTCCAGAAAGCTAAGGAGAAAGAGTTCCTGGAGTTGGAACAAGGAAGTGGAACAGTGCTGCAATACTCCGCCAAGTTTGCGGAGTTGTCTCGTTTCGCGCCGGCCTTTGTCGCCAACGAGACCCTGAAAATGAATCGTTTTGAGAGCGGCTTGAGCTTCGATATTCAGGACCGTATGGCTGCACGGTCCTTCTCGTCATATGAAGATATGCTGGACGTGGCCCTCAACATTGAAAGAGTGGCCATTGCTCGGGAGGCACACCAGAACAAACAGGGACTCAAGAGGAAGGACCTCCCGCCCAACCTCCCCATCATATCAAGACAAGTGACCCCGTCCCAGCAACTGGGTAGGAAACCTGGGACGTGGACCTTCTAACATCCCAGCCTGCAGGGCCTGCGGAAGGTCGGGACACTTCGCCCGGGATTGTAAGGCAGCCGCAGCAAGAGGATGCTTCAAATGCGGCAACCCACGACACCTGGCAAGAGACTGTCCTCGCGGGGCACAAGGTGGTTTTAACAATGGAAACGGGGGCAATCGAGGACCACCGTACTACGCAAACCAAAATCGCGGAGGATACAACGGGAACTATGGTCGTGAGCGTGGGGATATCAAGAAACCGGGCGGCAACAGAGCAGGGGCGGATACGAGGAACTCGGGACAACGCTATCGAGCGGGTTGGCCGGAGAACCAAGCTAACCAGGCGAGCACACCCACCCCCACCCGTCAACAACAACCACCTCGGAACCAAGGTGGAAGGGTGTATGTGATGAGAAAAGATGAAGCGGAGAACGAGGTCTACGTTGTGTCGGGTACTTTCTCTCTCTACACCTATCATGTTTATGCTTTATTTGATTCGGGAGCTAGTCATTCTTTTATTGCCCCGGGAATTGTGGAAAAAGCTAAGATGAAACCATCGAGAAATAGTATACCCATGTCTGTAGCTCTACCCACAGGAAAGTTTGTTAATTGTGGAGAGCTGTATAAGGAGTGTCCAATAGTTATAGCGGGTCAAGAGTTTGACGCCGATCTTTACCAGTTCGACCTGATGGAGTTCGATATCATTCTGGGGATGGATTGGTTATCGAAGTACCAGGCCCAGATAGATTGTTTTAAGCAAAAGCTCACGCTAATTGGACCAGATGGAAGAAGTGTGGAGCATCGAAGCGACCGACATCTCCATAGGCCGAGAATCATCTCTGCCCTCAAGGCTAGGAAACTATTGGGTCAAGGGTGTGAAGGGTTCTTGTGCAATGTGGTGAACACCGAAGGGGAGGAGCCTACCATAGAAAATATCCCGGTGGTACGGGATTTTCCAGACGTGTTTCCTGACGAGATTCCAGGAATGCCTCCGCCAAGAGAGGTGGACTTTTGCATTGACCTGGAGAAAGGAGATGACCCTATCTCGAAGGCACCGTATCGAATGGCGCCTGCTGAACTTAAGGAGTTACAAAAACAGCTAGAAGAGCTGTTGGAAAAGGGTTACATTCGACCCAGCACGTCACCTTGGGGGGCACCGGTGCTGTTTGTGAAGAAGAAAGACGGTAGCATGAGGTTGTGCATAGACTACCGAGAGCTGAACAAGATAACGATCAAGAATCGTTACCCCTTACCTCGGATCGACGACTTGTTCGACCAGTTGAGGGGTGCAACGATGTTCTCTAAGATTGACCTGAGATCAGGTTATCACCAGTTGAGGATCCGGAATGAGGACATCACCAAGACTGCTTTCCGAACTCGTTATGGCCACTATGAGTTTGTAGTGATGCCGTTTGGGCTAACGAACGCCCCAGCTGCCTTCATGGATTTGATGAACCGGGTATTCAAACCCTTCCTGGACAAGTTTGTAGTGGTATTTATCGATGATATTTTAATCTACTCAGCATCCCGAGACGATCATGCGACCCACCTAAAGAAAGTGTTGGAGACTTTGCGAACCAATGAACTATATGCTAAGTTCAAGAAGTGTGAGTTTTGGCTGGAAAAGGTTGCGTTCCTAGGACACGTGGTGTCTAAGGAAGGAGTAGCAGTGGACCCTCAAAAGGTGGAAGCCATCACCAAGTGGCCAACCCCGAAGAATGCCACCGAGGTGAGAAGCTTCTTAGGATTAGCAGGCTACTACCGGAAGTTCGTTCAGGATTTCTCTAAGATCGCAAATCCGTTGACCAACCTGACTAGGAAGTCAGTGAAGTTCGCATGGTCAGACAAGTGCGAGCAAGCCTTTCAGACGCTGAAGGAGAGGCTAACCTCGGCCCCTATCCTCGCTTTACCTCAAGGGAATGAAGGATTCGTGATATACAGCGATGCCTCGCATAATGGATTGGGATGTGTGTTAATGCAGAATGGCAAAGTGATCGCTTACGCGTCTCGACAGTTGAAAACTCATGAGAAGAATTACCCTACGCACGATCTGGAATTAGCAGCAGTGGTTTTTGCCCTCAAGATTTGGAGGCACTACCTCTATGGAGTGCACTGTGAAGTGTTTACCGACCACCAGAGTTTAAAGTACCTTTTCACGCAGAAAGAGTTGAATCTTCGTCAAACCAGGTGGTTGGAGTTTTTGAAGGATTACGATGTGAATTTCCAATATCACCCGGGAAAGGCTAATGTGGTAGCAGACGCATACGAGCCGAAGACCTTATCCAGTCTCAAACCACCTGGTGACGTTACCACATGAGCTGTGTGAGGAGTTTCGAAGGCTGGAGATTAATGTGGTTATTCCAGGGAGCGAAGTGGTGTTGAACGCAATGGAGGTACAACCCACTCTCTTGGAAGAGATTAAGAATGCACAGGAGCTGGATCTACAGCTGCTTAAGATTAGGGAAGAGGTCTCACAAGGAAAGGCACCAGGATTCGTAGTGCATGAGGATGGAACTCTTAGGTTCCACAACCGAGTCTGTGTGCCAAACATGGAGGAACTAAAGAGGAAGATCTTGGATGAAGGGCATAACACACCATACTCGGTACATCCAGGCGGAAACAAGCTCTACAAGGATTTGAAGCAGACATTTTGGTGGAGTAACATGAAACAAGAGGTAGCTGATTTTGTGGCCAAATGTCTCACTTGCCAACGGGTTAAGGCTGAACATCAACGACCTGCTGGATTGTTACAACCATTGGACATCCCAGAATGGAAGTGAGATTCAATCTCCATGGATTTTGTAGTAGGGTTACCAAGGACAAGAAAGAAGAACAATGCTATATGGGTGATTGTTGACCGATTGACCAAGTCCGCTCACTTTCTCGCCATGGCCACCACTTGGACGTTGGACCAATTAGCACGAGCTTATGTGAGCGAAATAGTACGGTTGCATGGAGTCCCTAGTTCCATACTCTCGGACAGGGACACAAGGTTTCAATCGGGTTTTTGGAAGAAGCTGCAAGAAGCTTTCGGTACCAAGCTTAATTTCAGTACCGCCTTTCATCCCGCCACCGATGGTCAGACTGAGAGGACCATCCAGACCCTCGAGGACATGTTAAGGGCATGCGCTTTGGATTTTCAAGATTCGTGGGATGATGAGTTGACACTGATTGAGTTCTCCTACAACAACAGCTTCCATGCCAGCATCGGAATGGCCCCTTTTGAAGCTTTATATGGGAGAAGGTGTAGAACTCCCTTATGCTGGCAAAATATTGATGAATCCCTCACAATAGGACCTGACCTGGTGCACGCTACGACACAAAAGGTCCGAATAATCCAGGACAAGATGAAAGCAGCGCAAAGTCGTCAAAAGAGCTACGCAGACAAAAGGCGTAGACCCTTGGAGTTTGAGGTGGGTGAGCATGTATTCCTAAAGGTCTCACCGACAAAAGGAGTCATGAGGTTTGGGCAATCTGGGAAATTGGCCCCAAGGTACATCGGACCGTATCCAATATTAGAGCGCATAGGAGAAGTTGCCTATAGGTTGCAACTACCTGGGGATCTGCCAAGGGTGCATAATGTATTCCATGTATCCCAGCTAAGGAAATATGTACCCGACCCCACGCATGTGATCGAGCCTGAGCCCTTGCAGCTAAGAGAGGACCTGACTTACGAGGAGCGGCTGTGGAAATCCTAGAACGCAGAGAAGCGGCTTGAAGGAAGACCATCCCACTCATAAAGGCGATGGGCGAATCATGCTACAATGAAGCTACAGGAAGCGGAAGAGGAGATGAAATCGAAATATCCGCATCTGTTCAACGCTTAAGGTATGTCGAGTTTCGAGGACGAAACTCCTTTTAAGAGGGGAATGATGTGAAAACCGTAAGTTTTAGAAGTAGTTAGACCGTAAGTGCGAGTAAAATCGTTAGTGGTTAGTCGAGTCATGAGTCAAGTTTCGAGGACAAAACTTCTTTTAAGAGGGGAATGATGTAAAACCCCGGAAAATCCGAATATAATTACCGTTACGTCGTTAGTATTATTTTACGCCCGTTAATTGTTTCTGTATTTAAATTGTTAACACTTGAGCTCGTAGGACCGTCGTGGGATTACTAAGGGTAATATAGTCTTTTCTGCGTGTATGGTTATGCACGAGACTAGGGGTATTTTGGTAAAATTACATGTAATTATTGTTGATTATGTGTTAACTTTTATTTAGTTAATTATGGGATTTTTTTTAGTATTATTATTAGTATTAGTATTAGTACTATTATTATTATTATTATTATTATTATTTGTATTATTGTTCTTATTAGTATTATTATTGTTTTAGGATTTTTTTTTCTTTTAAAAAATCAAAATTTGTTTTCCCTAGTTTTTCTCTAAGTGGCCGATTAGGGGGCTTGTTCCCCAAGTTTAAGTCCACTAAATTAAGTTACTAATTACCTTTAATTATGTTTAATTAACCTAAAAAACCTACAAACACTAACTGCCTCAATCTCTCTCTCGTTCCTCCCTTTGAATAACTGCTCAACCACCACCGCACCACCGCTTGCAACCTGCCGCCACCGAACCTCGCCGGAAACTGCCTCCAACAGCCACTCCGACCACCGCAGTGACCACCGCACTCACTTTCTCTCTCTATTCTCTCCCCTTCGTTCCTCTCTCTCTCTCACCGTCATCCGCCTCGTGGTGCGCCACCACCGTGGCCGCCCGGTTGCCGCCGATCGCCGTCATCGACTCCCGACCACCAGGCGACACCCAGAACCACCGCACGTTGTCGTTGCCCAGAACGAGACGGAGACAAAAGCCCCACTGCTGCTGCTGCTGTGTATCGAACCTGGAAACCGCCACCACCGACCATCTGCGACCACCACGACTCCACTGACGCCGCCTGAACGTCCGACGACCACCCCGACGTCGCCGCCGCCGACGTCCGCTGCCGCCTGCCTTGCCCAGTTCACGTAAACCCTAAAACTCTTCTATTATTTTGGGTTCCTTTTACTGATTATTAGTGTATTACTTTGGGTCTTTGGCTAGGAGGGAGATTAAGTGCTTATAAATTGAGAAACTGCTTTTCATTAGTATTACTATTCCGTTAGATACATATATATGATTAGTATTGTGTTTGTAGTATGAACATGAGTATTAGTGTAATCGAAGTAGTAGTATCCATTAGTAGTAATAACATACTTAGACTTATGATGAGTATGGTTATTATTTTCATGTGTGGGTGTAGGAGTATTGTGATAACATGAGAAATATCTGAGTGGCTGTATTTTCATTAATTAGCATTAATACTATGTCCATACCATAATTAGAGTGAGTTGCGTATAAAATAAGTGAATATGCTATTCCTACTACTTTCCTTAGTATGCTTGGAGTATAATACGAGTATTATTTATCATTTGGGTATGTGTGGCTCATCAGTATGACTATTGTGATGACTAGGATTAGGATTGTTTCCCATAATCGGAGTATTCGTGGTTCATTAGTATTATTATCATGTTCAGGTTACGTTTAGGATTAATATTATGTTTTTGTTGGTAGGATAATCTGATTAATTGTGCTCCATTGGTGTTAGTATCATATTGGGTATAAGAGTATTTTTTATTATTATTATTTTTGCAGTACGATTTATTTTTCTATGATGTTTATTGTCAAAGAATTTATTTATTTATTTATTTTTCTTTTCTTCTTTGTTTTAATTTGATTTCTAAAGTTCGTTAAAGAAAATGTTTAATGAAAATTATGTGTTATTGTGAGATTTTTGTGTTAGTTTATGTGTAATTTGACCTTGATTATGTTAGGGGAGTGAAGGGGGATGTCTTTGCCTTTAGTAGACTGTTTAGAATCTCAAATTGGAACCCCGGGATAGTGTGGTTGGAAATTAGGATCGACAAACCCAAAATGAAAACGGGTCAGATTGGACAGATTTCATAAGTCATACTAAATTGGTCACCATATAATGTAGAGTTAATGTTTAACCCTACCTTTTAGTCTGGAAATACCTAAGGATGTTAGCTTTCATAGGAATTTTGCGGATCGGGATTTCGAGGTGTATATTCTGAGTTACGACCCAAATAGCGCACCTAGGTCAGAACTGGACAGGTTCTGTAATTGGCTGTTTTTGAGGACATTAGAAGGTGTTTTAGGTCTCGAGGTCAACATAAGAGTTTTAGTAGACATCCTGAGGTTTCCAGAAAGTCCAAAACCATACCCATAGGAGGTCGGGAAGTCAAGTTATAGTTCGTTTTATTTGAGTATTGAATTCTGTCCAGTTTATCCTTTGAATTAATGTGTTGTTATGTGTGAATTATTCGAGTGATTGTAATATGGGAGTGTTGTGATATGTGGTAGTTTATATTATGTAAGATATGTTTAAAATGTTAATTTATGAATGATGGGAACTTATAGTGTTCCTAGGGGTGGGCTAGGTGGAAAGTAGATTTCGTTAACTCCGTACGACGCTTTTTAATTTTAGAAATTTCGTTATTTTTAGGCGCGTTCTAAACTATTCGATCTAGTGAGCTCAAGTGTGTTCTGAAGTAAGGAGAAGAATTGTCAGGTAATGTCTATGTCCTAAATCCCGCTGGGTTGCACTTTAATTGTTTTGATTGTAAGTTGTTTTGCGATTTGCATCCTGAAAGGATTTTATGATGAAAATTGACTGTCTATTTTGGATGTTCATTATGTTCTTGAGTTGGTAAAATGTGGACAGTCGTTTATGTATGATTTGGAAATGGTTTTGGAAATTTGGGATTTGATTGGATTGGATTGTTGAGTTCGGAATGGTGTGATATTAAACCTGATTAATAATTCAAACGTGACGTAAATGCGGGTTCGGGCAACACCCCCGAAGATCAGGATGTGGTATCCTTGAGGGGGGGTTGTCAAGAGATCAGGGATGCCTGATAGGTACTACTTCCCCGGGGTTAGTTTTATGCACGTGTGTGAAATGGATGGCCATCCGTATATTGAGATTGTGATTGATTGGGTTTGAAATTGAGATTGAGATTGTGATATGATTATAGCGAAGTCTTGGACTTCGAGGGCCAAATAAGCAAGGTCCGCCCGCTTAATAATTCTGAAAGATGGTTATGGTTGGTTGGGAAAGAAAACAATTTATGAAAAGATTTGAGTTGTTCACTTCTCCCCCAAAAATGAATTGAAATGGATTTTCAAAATGTTTTGACGGTTAGGGGTAGACATTATTGAGTCCTCCTCATGTTTTTAAATGTTTTGTTTTCAGGTGAAGAGTTCTATGCTGGGAATGGGAACTAGCAAGTGAGGACGTTCGTTAGATTTTATTGTTTTGATTAAAGAGTTTAGTTGTGTTGATTAGACTTGAAATCTTTCAGTAGTTTCTGTTATCTCTTGAACTCGGATTTTTTTGCTATGTTTAATTCGAAGTTGGTTTGTTTAGTTAATCTCTGTTCTTGCCTTGTACTTCTCGAGATGCAGCGTGGCCCGACTTTCCTTTGACTTTTCCGCTGTTTTCGTTGGTCAACGTTAGGTTTGACCGATAGTTTTTAAAATAGAATTTCCAGGGCGTTACATTGGAAGATTGCATAATCAGCCTTGAGACCCCAAAAATCTGTCTCAAGCGTCAATGCCCTCGTAAACACGCGCATTTAATTATAACAGTCAAAACCCAAGACAGAAAATAAATATTATTACAAAGGTGCACAAACCAAACCCGAGCCCGGCCCGACCAGATGGACGTTGGCGACGGTGTGCGCGGACCATCAAGTACACCGTTGTCTCAACTAGTTCAAATAGCTTTGGAGAACTCTACTATTTAAAGTATAATATTTCTCCCTTTTCTTCCAATGTGGGACACCAACTTGTTCCTTACAAGAAAAAACCAAGAAACCAAACTTAAACTTTGAGACTTAAAATCCAACAATCCCCCACAAGGATCAAAGCTTTTCAAACAAAGTGGAAAAAGAAAAAATTTGGGCAATAAAAGAGATCAATGCATAAGAGTTAACATCTTCTGATTTGAATTAACACTAAGTATCAAGCTTAAGATAAACATCCTATCTAGTGAACAAAATATGGAACTTGATAGGTAGTTATAAATCTGTCACTTGAGTATACACTACTCTCACACTCGTTTTGTACTCCGCGATTGACGCCTTATACTAGCCATACGTCCAGCCTGGTTCTCATGGATGCTTTAGGAGATGGACCCACCAATCTCCAAAGGAAGCGGCTAAACTTCCGCATCTCACGTAGGTGAGTTCATCAAGTGTGTACTACATCACACCTCCAATTCAATGGATGTTAACTCATTAAGAGCTAAAGCTCAACCTCAATCAGATTGTAGTAAGCACCGCATACACATCATAGGGAGGGAAACTAATTGGTGCTCCAGAATTGTTGATGACTTCGTCAGTACCCCTGGAACTTGCCTTTTACAGCTAAGTGGGGGATCAATCACCAAAATTCATGTAATGGGTCTCAGTCCCATCCCCCTCGATGTGTCCATGATCATTTTCCTATAGAGGCCTTTTGTTAACGGATCCACGAGATTTTTCTCGGACTTCACATAGTCCAGTGATATCACTCCAGTTTCCAGAAGCTCCTTGACAACCTTGTGTCTTATCCGAATATGCCTTCTCTTTCCATTGAAGACTTTATTCCGAGCCACTGCAATGGCTGCTTGGTTGTCACAATGCAGAGCAATATATGGAACTGGCTTCCCCCACGGTGGAATGCCTGCCAATTCAAGAGCAATAAATCCAGATTCCATAGTAGACATAGCAGTTGAAGATTGCTTAGAAGATTTCCATGATATAGCACAACCAACTAATGTAAACACATATCCACTAGTTGAATTAATTTCATCATTGTCAGATACCCAGTTTGCATCAGTATATCCTTCTAGTACAGCAGGAGATTTACCGAATTGTAAACACAAATCCATAGTATCTCTCAAATAATTAAGCAATCTTCTCAAAGCATTCCAATGATAATTATTAGAATTGTAGGTATATCTTCTCAGTCTACTTACAGCATATGCAATATTAGATCTAATATAGTTTATGAGAAACATAACACTACCAATAACCTTAGCATATTCAGATTGACACACACGATCTCTTTTATGCTTCTTCAAATGAATGCTAGCATCATAAGGAGTTCTTGCAGGTTCCACATCAAATGAGTTAAACTTCTTAAGAATCTTTTCAATATATTGAGATTGATTCAAAGACATTCCTTCAAGAGTTCTCTTAATCTTAACTCCTAATATCACATCAGCCTCACTCATATCTTTCATTTCAAATTTAGAACTCAAGAAGGTTTTCACCTCATTTATAACATCTATGTTTGTGCCAAAAATAAGCATGTCATCCACATAGAAGCAAATAATAATACAACCACTGGAATCATGCTTAGAATAAACACATGCATCACCTTCATTTGTAATAAATCCAAAAGCAGTGATAGTGTTGTCAAATTTCTCATACCATTGTTTGGGAGCCTATTTTAGCCCATACTGAGATTTAACGAGCCTGCATACCTTGTTTTCTTGTCCAGGCACAATCAACTCTTCAGGTTGCTCCAAGTAAATCTCTTCATCTAAGTCCTCATTTAGAAAGGCAGTTTTCACATCCATTTGATGCACATATATTTCATGAATAGAAGCAATAGCAAGCAAGGCTCTGATAGAGGCAATTTTAGTAACAGGAGAATAAGTATCGAAATAATCAATCTCCTTTCTCTGATTGTATCCTTTTACCACAAGTCGAGCTTTGTATTTATCAATTGATTCGTCAGCTTTCAGTTTCCTTTAAAACACCCATTTACAACCAAGTGGTTTATAACCTCTAGGAAGATCAGTCATAATCCATTTTCTACTACTCAAAATGGACTCAAGTTCACTGCTAATGGCTTCTTTCCAAAAGATAGAATCAATTGATTTGTTTGTCAAAAGTTTTGGGGTCTTCCTCAATGATATACACATAAATAATTTCATCACATAAGAAATCATACTCGATCAAGAAAGAAGTAATAAAGTCAGGTCCAAAGGAAAAATCCTTTCTAGGTCTTTTACTCCTTCTAGGTTCAGCCTCATGCTCAACAGTTTGAGGTTTAGCACATGTAGATGAAATAGATTCAACATGTTGTGCTAATTTCGTTGGAAAAAAATGTTCAAAGAATCCAGTATTTCTGGCTTCTATAATATTATCATGCATGTAAGAACCATTCGCACCTGTAGTAATAAATATATATGCATCACTTTGATAAGCATATCCAATAGAGCGTCAACAGTTTTTGGCCCTATTTTCCTTTTGAAATCAGGTTAGGTGAATAATCACACTTATTAATGAGATTCAACAGTTTTTGGCCCTATTTTCCTTTTGAAAATAAGTTGAAAAATGATAGCAAACCCCCACACTTTCAAGAATCTCAGTTTAGGTGGATAACCCTTCCAAAGTTCATAATGAGTCTTATTTAACTTCTTATGAGATACACGGTTAAGCACATGACAAGCAGAAAGAATAGTTTTCCCCCACATATTATCAGGTAGACCAGAACTAATCAACATGGCATTCATCATGTTCTTTAGGGACCTGTTTTTCCTTTTCAGCAATGCCATTTTGCTGGGGGTTCATAAGGACCAGTTCATTCATGGATTATCCCATTTTCCTCACATAACTGTTTAAGTGAGGTGGAGTCATATTCTCCTCCTTTATCACTCCTTAATCTCTTAATCTTTCTATTGAGCTTATTTTCAACTTCAGCTTTATACTTTAAGAACATTTCTTATGCCTCATCCTTAGAGTTTAGGAGATAAACCATAGTGAATCTAGAATTATAATATCTTTTGCCACCTCGAGACATATGGTTCTTGAAGTCTCCTAAGTCACTATGAACTAGTTCATGAAGCTCAGATTATCTATATATTGATTTGTGAGGTTTGCTATGAAACTTAGCCTTAACACATACTTCACATTTAGTAAACTCATTATTAACCAGATTAGGAATTAAGGCCAAGTGTTTTAGCCTTTTATAGAGGCAACATTCACATGTCCTAATCTAACAAGTCATAAATCAAAAGACTCAACAATATAAGCAAAAGAAATTCTAACATTTTCATTCACTTTCACGCATAAAGCATCTAGATTCACAAGTCCATTATGGTTACAAAAACCCTTCCCCACAAATTCCCCATTCCAACAATATAAGCAAAGGATAATGTGATTTCCCTCAAGGGTCAATTTGAGACCAACCCTAAGAAGCAAATTTACAGAAATGAGGTTTCTACGCATTTCAGGTACATACAGCACATCAGTGAGAGATAAAACTTTGCCAAAAGTTAGCTTTAAAGAAATCTTCCCTTTCCCTTGAATGAAGGCAGTGGCAGCATTTCCCATGTAGACGGTTTCACCATCAACTTACGCAAAGGTTTGGAAGAGACTTCCATCTATGCATATGTGTTTGGTGGTTCCATCGTCGACCACCGACTCGACATTGTTGTCAACAAGATTGGCTTCCAAGACCATGGCAATGATAGTGTCAAGTGTTTCAGCAATGTTCGACCTAACTCCTTTTGTTCTTGCCACACTCATGACATTTTCTTTAAAATTTATACTTCTTGCCTGCCAGACTTGAAATTGTTTATTTGATGACTCTTCCCTTTATTTTTAAACTTGTAGATTTTGGTTCAAGTTTCAACGAGATTAGCACCAGAAGAGTTAGAACAAAGTCTTCTAGGGTCAAATCAATCTCCTTGTGCATTAACTGATTTCGGTACACTTCCCAAGAGGAAGGCAATTTTTCAATTAGAACAATGGCAAGAATGACGTCACAAATTTTCAATCCTTCAAAAGCAATTGCAGAACATAAACTTTCATACTCAGCATCATCACCAATTTGAAAATTTAATCATTTACTCACAGCATATCTCTTAGACCCAGCAACATCATTCCCACATTTCTTTGTTAAGTGCAGACCAAATCTCAAAAGCAGAATCAAACATCATGTAAATATCAAGCAAGCCATTAATCATGTAATGAAGCAATTTTCTTTTACACGTTCAATCATCTCCAGCATACATATAACTATAATCAGACACAACTTGAGCATCAGTAGCAAGAGATAATTTCTTTTTCTCTTCTAGAGCATGAGCAACATCAATTTGTTCGAGATAGAATTTAATCCTAACAGACCAATGATTGTAATTCTTCCCATCCAAATTTGTTAGTTGTCATGACTAAAGCCATAACTCACTTTAAGATTGTTGTAAAATAGCAAGTCGTCACAGTTGGAAAGATCTTACTTGAAATGCAAGATCAAAGGAGAGCCTCTTTAAATAGAAGAGAAGAGGAAAACATGAGGAAAACCATTGAAAGTAAGTGACAGTTTGGAATACTGTAATCAACATTGAGACCCCAAAAATCTATCTTAAACTTCAAGCCCTTACAAACACACATTTAATTATAATAGTCAAAACCCGACACAGAAAATAAATATTGTCCGACCCGACAGGACAACGGCAGCGCACACATGTGGACCATCAAGTCCACCATTGTCTCAACTAGTTCAAATAGCATTCGAGGACTCTACTATTTAAAACAGAACAGTTCTCCCTTTTCCTCCAATGTGTCACACCAATTTGTTCCCAACAAGAAAAAACAAAGAAACCAAACTTAAACTTTGAGACTTAAAATCCTACAATTAAAACCCTTGGCCCAGGCAACTGTCCTTTAAATTGTTTCAAACCCTCTGCCAGGTTAGGGCTCACTTGCTCATGAACAACACAATTCCTATGACTAAAATTCACCACATCACAGCAAAGCAAGTCACTTTCCAAATTTGTGTTTTGGTCTTTCCAAATTTGTGTTTAGAAGCAGAATATTGTTAATACAGTATTGAACAATGCAATCCATGTTGTACTTTCATAACCTGATACGGATTCATATCCAGTTTTACCAGATTCTAATTGTATTTTTCCAATTCCAGATCTCTAATTGTTAGAGATTTTCACCATTCACCAAAATTTTGCGAAAGATCAACACATTCTTCTCTTCCAAGATCCAACGGATCCGAAACACATCATAACTTCAAACAAAACAAAATTCAACAATTACCAATCCAAACAAATCCAGATATCTCGGTCAAAAGAGATCAAGAGTTCAAATTTAGCCAAGGGTTCGAAGATGATCCAAATATCAAATTACTTGGGCATCCGTTAATTCGGCTATTTTTCTGCGAAGGATTGTATTTTGTGTTAGAGAGAACTCAATTACAAGAGATGCCTCCTCTCTGCTGGGACCTTCGCTTATTTACAATCAAAAATATATTTTAAAAAAATTTCTAACACAACAAAATTTTTCATCAAGCAGCCTCAGAGATCTTGGTGGTTAAGAGATCATCAAATGGGATAGATCCCATCAAGAGTAGCAAATATTTTAGTAACATCACAGGCTTATCTAAATCAATTATAAACAACACAATTATTTCAAAAATAAAACCACAGAAATTGGATTCAAACGCATGAATAATCAGAAGTATCTGTAAGAGAAATCAATTTTTCACACAAAAGTGAAAAAATTCATTGGGAATCCGTCTGATTTCTTCTTCATTTATTTTCATGCAGTAAACATAACTCCAATTTCTCAACTTAATTGCTAGATTTAACCATAAAATTGTATCAACCTTGTCACCGAAAATTCCTATGGCATCTAAAAAAGAGCAAAGAAAATTCGGAGCTAAAGGAAGACCAACATATAAATATACATATGTGTTGGGAAGATTAATGTTGCCTAACGATAGATCCCTCAAAACACTGGAATAATTTAGCGGGACTTGCAATATTAGGCAAATTAATCAACCAAAATAAGATGAATGTGTTCACTAAAGAGTTGAATAATGTATGAAAATAATGAGACGACGTCGAATAGAATAGATCGACGCCGGCAATCTGTTTTCAAGAAATTGAGTTTTCGAAGGTAAACTTGGAATGAAGAGTGCATTGAGACAAATTCGAATCGAAATCTGCACTCCCTCCATAGGTCCTTCGTTAGATTACGAAGGAGATTCAGAGAAAAAAAAAACAGACGAAATCGAATTGAATCTTGAAATCGAATTGATTTTCGAAGTAAACTTGGAATGAAGAGCGGATTCCTTCCATCACTAACTTACGATTGCGATTGAGACAGAGAAAAACAAGATAAAAGACGAATCGACGAAGAAAGAGATGCTCAGTGAATACGAACCATAGATATGTGAATGAATCATCTATGAAAATATCAAATGATTTCTCTTCGATCTCGTCACTGCATCTCTGTAAAAACGACAACAATCGATGAACTCGAACTGGAGAACTTGAATCAGATGGGAGGAGAGAAAGAGAGATTGGGGAGAGGGAAAGGAGATTGATAGGGGCCGAAACCCTAGATTCAATGTCGGGTTAAGAACTGCGGTTGAGAGATTGAGTTGATGAATGAACGTGTGTGTGCGCGTTATATAAGAGGGTTTAGGGTTTAGGTTTTTATTCAGGTCATAAGGTTGTTGCATTTTATTTTGGGGCCGTTAAGCACATTCTCGGGTTGAAATTTTCAGATCAAAGGGCTGGTATTGGTCCATTTTAATAAGCCCAATAATACAATGGCCCAACCAAGGTAGGATTTTTTTCCTGATATCGTCCAATTTTTAAGAATGGGAGATCCTACCATAGTTGAATTTATTTTCAACTATGGCAGTTGAAATGTATAATTGCCTTTAATTTTGTCATTAAAAATTAAAATTAATATATATATTTACCATAGGACTTGTTACAATAAGTAAATCCATATATTTTAAAGGAAATTTTACGATAGTTGACTTTCTTTCAACTATCGTAGTTGAAAAGTGAAAAACCATAAAAATTCAAAATCAATGTAGGTTGATTAAAGTAACTTGATACAATAATTAACCATACTTAGGAGGATGTAAATCTTTTTAAAAAATATGATTTATTTTAAATAAATGAGTGGTATAAAATTTTGGTATAAAATTTTCAACTACCATAGTTGAAAATAAATTCAACTATGGTAGAATTTTCATTTAAGACTTCTTATCACAATTTTCTAAATTTTACATTCGACTTCTAGCAGCCTAACAGTTGGGGTGATATTCGTATACAACTGACCACTTAATTTTTTTTTCGATTATTGAAAGTCAAAAGATTTAAAGTTCACAAAAGTAACAAAACAAAACTACAAAACAATAACCAACCAAATACAACTAAACAAAAGCAAACCAGCAAGGACTTGTTTATCACGACAACCATAATAAGGTTCACATCTCAATAACGATATTAAAGATGAACAACTTCATTTGGATGGGTTATCGAAGAATCGCACGTTAATATTATTGTCAATAATCACTGCCCTGTAATCGATCTCTGCTGACCACCTAATCTACATCTATTAAACTCAACTATTCTTTGATGGGACGATTGTTGTTTTTTGGTGTTGACACACATCCATTTTACAGCAGCCTAAAACCAACCACTACCGAATGATATGCTAATATGAGTCAAATGTGAATTCATGTTCAACTATAGGCCTCACAAGTCACTCTCGTTTTAGGAGTACCACGTACAGTATAGCAACTAGAAAGTTCTACGATCTCAGGAAACGTACGAATCAACAGATTCTGCATACCAGATATGAGACGTCCACAGATTTTAGGACCAATCAATTCAATCACCACAAATTTATGCCTATTTCGAAGAATAAAAATCTGAGAGAGAAGGCATATGGGCAATATCAACGTCACTTGTCAAATCATCAATTGCTGAAAAGATTCAATCTTACAGTCATGTGATGTGAGCCAGAAATTGTAATCTAGAGTATAGAATAAGTTCCGTCAGAATAATCTCACCGTCTTTTATAATACGTCCATATAATGAATTCAGTACGACTTATTTGTCTTCTTCTATAATCCAATTCATTAGTTGTTGTAGAAAGAAGGGCAGTGGCTCACACTCTTCACACATCTTACCTGCTTCATAATGTAAAAGCTAATCTTCACCAAATCTAGAGGCAAGGTTTTGTCATGAACAAGTAGATATCAAAAATAACTGACCCAAAATCTAAAAACAGACTACGGACTACCCATAAATTATACCCTAAAGAAAAATTTTCCCTACAAAAATCAATTAAAATGATGCGGCCCTTATAAAATTTTTCCCAAGATTATTAAGTCAATGTATAACCAAACATGAGAAAGATAAACTAATTTAAGAAAATTGACTATTTTCCGAGGGTATTTTACTAACCAAGCACACTCTAACCTAAAATTAACCTGGCGAAACTTGGCATCAGCCTGATCCAACACCAGTTTTTCCTTAGACATTTGATTCATTAACTCAAATTGACCCGAAGATGTAATTTTGGCAGCCCAAAATGTAACCAAGTCAAACCATGCACAACCCAACAACCAACTTGCCAGGCTAATAATTGGTCAACCAAAAGATCTACAACTAAATACCAAATATCATTAATGACAAAACATTCAAACCATGCATAAACCCTAACCAATTTCAGGTATAAAAGCTCAGACACCCTGTATCCTAATTTCAGCCTTTCAGGTATAAATACACAAGTTCAATGAAAAATGGAGGACCACAAAATACATAAACCGAAAAGGCGAAAACCTAGTAGTAACATTTAACATAAACCATACAGTAGAGTCAAATAAACAAAGCCTTGAGTAGTTCATCTGCAATACATATGGTAAGTAGCCATTGCAGCTGACTGAAGTTCCCACAACAGCATACAAAAAACCCGGCAACTCCAAACTAAAACCAGCAATATACAACTCCAAGGCCCAAACTCTAAGTGCAAATATCCAACCAACATATAGTTGTTGCCCAAAAGCCAGTGAGACGAAGAATGGCAGACTGTTTGGGTAAAAGTTGAGAAGGAGAACCTGCCCTATTGCGCCCTTTGAAGAAAGGGGCGTGTTGATGATAATAAACCTTTCTAATCGGCCTTCCTGTTCTTCAAAGGTCCTCTTGGGATTTTGCTCAGGTACTTCTCGTCGACAATGGCGTAGTATTTCTTGGCCTCGGCCATTGCCTTCTCCCCGAAGGCATCAACCTTGTCCTCGTACTTCTCGTACAGAACAGGCACAGTGTGGAGCAACACAAAGTCTGAGGGAAAGACGAGACAAAAGTAAGCTCATTTCACTGGCTCAAATGAGCAACTACATGCATAAATCACAAGGAGCGCTGGCAAAAAACGGGGTCTGGGTCAAATCCGTCAATGTTAAAATTCAGTCAACAAAATGATGACCGTTACTCGTTCTTTTGGTATCGGGCCAGGTCAGACAATTCGGACAAATGTAAATTGGGGTCAAAATCAAGTTCAGACAATAGAAATAATAGAAATACAGTGTATGACTTTTCAGTCAATTCAAACAAATGTCAAAACCGGATGACAAATCCATAACTATGCCCAGTTTTTTTCAAGTCGGACAAATTCGGGTTTTTAGGCCAGTCAACATTTTTCCAGCTCTTATCACTAGCAGCAGATGATATAGAAAATGGGGGGGGGGGTTCCTTACTTATATAGAAGAGGGTCAAGAAATCAGTGCATTTGCCCACAATCGACAACAGCCACAAGCCTGCAACAACCTGAGCAAAACAAGCAGCCAATCATTGAGTCATCCCAATAACGAAATCCGACACCATGAAACTGACACGATCACACGAGCTAATCAAAAGAGGAAGTGATTCATACAGCAAGGAACTTTTTCAAGTCCTTTCCGGTAGCAATCTCGTGTAGAATAGCAAGTCCCCGGTTAAGCTCGTGCCTAAATGCAGCAGCAAACTGGAGGAATGGCTGCTCCGGGAGGTGAACTTCGGGAATGTGTGGAGCGGACCTACACATTGAACTCGTTATGCAAACAGTTTCATGCAAACTATGAGATAAATTGCCAAAGCAAACATAGCACAGAGGCTCACTTGTTGATGAAGGTGCTAGCATTGGCCCACAGGAACAACACGGCGAGGGAGAAGATCAAAATGTGGCAGACGAGGGTGAGGAGGTGGTATTCGAGCAGCTCAAAGAGAACCCAGATCGCAGTTCCGGTTGCCAAGACACTGGCGGAGATCTTCTTGTTCCTCCACAAAAACACGTCAGCAGCTGCATCGAAATCGTGTTATTCAATTTCAGCATCTAATACATTCAGACTTAAGCTAAAAAAAATTCATTATTGCATACTAAACCCAAATTAGGACAAACATTAACACTCATTAGATATGAATCATTGCTTCAGAATCAGAAACACAATAATTAAGAATTAAGATCCAGAAATATCTAGAAGCTTCCACGAAGTCTAATTGCAGAGACTCAACTAATGTAGTCAGATTAGCTTAAACAAATCATTATTGCACACCAAAGCAGGAATGAGGACAAAGATTAACACTAATTAGATATCAATCATTGCTTCAGAATCAGAAACACAATAGTTGAGAATTAAGATCCTAAAATTTCTAGAAGCTCATGAGATTCCACGAAGACTAATTGCAAAGTTTCAATACCATCAGGTACTCTTAATACTGTTATTAATACATTCAATGGATCTTAAGGATTCGATCAATCGATACAAAACAGTGATCGAACTACTGCACTTGACCTTTCATCAGATCGAACCACTAATCTAAGAGACTGCTAGCAGAACATGAACAGCAATTAAAACCCTAACATATGAACAAAATTACCTACGGAGAAATCAAACAGGAAAGCAAATAATCACGGTACTCTATTGACACTAATCTAACCACTACGACACCAAGGTAAGCTAAGATCGACACAAAAAACCGCAAAAATCGGCAAAAATTGCGACAAAAACATCAAAATCAGCAACAGTAAGCTGATTCAATCAGTGAATCGCAGCAATAACTCAATCAGATCACAGAAAGATTAAGTTATCACTGTACTGTGTCGGCACTAATCTAACCACTACAACACCAAGCTCGGATAGGATCCACACAAAAAAACCGCAATAATCGGCGAAAATTGCGACGAAACCATCAAAATCAGCAACATCAACCAAATCCGTACTGATTCAATCAGTGAATCACAGCAATAACTCTATCAGAACACAAAAAAAAAAAAGAGAGAGAGATTAAGAGCTTTTCCATACGTTTACCACCACCGAGAACCTGATGAACAGGCTTCTCACGGCCAAACAGGCGGTAGATCTTCGACTTGATATCATCCGCCACAGCAGCAGGAGCTGAAGCATGAGCAGAAGTCGTCTCTTTCACCTTCTCAACCTCAGAATCCGACGAAGAAGAAGACGACGACGTATCGACCACTTCATGATGCTGCTCCGGTTGATGATGATGCTCTTCTTCTACATGTTCGTGATGCTCCTCCTTCTTCAGATGAAGCTTCTCGGCGATCTTCTCCATGAACGACTCCTCTTCGCCGCCGTGGTGGTGCGCTTCTCCGTGCTCGCCGTTTTCCGCCATTGATGATCGTCTCGGAGCTTCAAAATGACAAAATCTAGAGAAAGAGAGGGAGAGAGATATTTGGTTTGGGAAATGGTGAGAGAAAGAGAGAGAATCGGAGAAGGGTTTTTCTTACACAGAGGAAAAGGGGTTTTATATGAAGCGCGATTTACGATAAAAGTGTGGGAAATGCAATCCTGACCGTCCAATATGAGAACTGAATCTTCTTTCGGGGAATGAATAATAAATAAAAATTAAAAAGGGAGATTCAAAATTCAAAATGGAAGGAGGAGAGAGAATTGACGGCGTTAGTTGACGGCGGGTGAGGGGAAAGTGTTATCTGGGGTTGGATTTGTGATGGAGAATCAACGGTGGTGCCGACCAGTAGGAAAAGGATGAGCACGTGGCAACGAAATGGGCATGGTGACCGTAACCTGTCTGTCAACTACTACTGCAGATCTTTCTCTCCACAGTCCATACTATTCCCTTGGCCCAATTGATAAGATTCTTTAATAGGACCACTGTTTCTTTTCTTTTCTTTTTTTTTTTTTTGGTTTTGAAAAAATATTGTATTAGGGTCTGTCAAATTTATAGGTAAATCTAACTAACCCAAATTTACCGGTTTTTATCTAAATTTATCAAAATTTACTAAAAATTGTCAAAAATTGTCAAACTTAAAAAAATCAAAAAAAATTGATTTTGATATATTAGCATCAATTTGCCAAAAGTTACAAAATTTACCAAAAGTTACCAAAAATTACCGAAAATTACCAAAATTTAACTTTTACCCAACTATCTTTTATCTATAAATTTGACAGGGCCTTAGTTGAATAAAAGATTGTCCTTTTCAAAGGGTAATAAATTGATGAAAATTGTCACCTAAAAAAATTATGAAAATTGTGCATGTCAGGGCCCCGTTCTTTTGTGCGTTGCGTTATGATTAGTTGCGGTAGATTGCGTTAAGTTGTGGTGAAAATAGTTAAAAAGTAATGGTAAGTTGCGGTAAGTTGCGTTACGTTTGGGTGCGTTCATTTGTTTGAAAAAATCTTTAAAAATAGGGACAAGTGTTTGAGTAAGACCCTCTTCTTTTTTATGGTGTGGTGTAATGTCGTAGTACAGTTTATTATATTACTTAATATTCTTTCACATTTTACCATATTCATTAGTCATTACCAATATGTTTTTTCATTATATTCCCTATTTACTTTTCATATTATTTCTCCGCACCAAGCACATCAACCATAATTTTCACAAATTTTACCCTGTAATTCCATACTTTGCCGCACTTTTCACGATTTCACTATATCGCATCATTTCCACATATCTTACTAACCACATAAAAATAACATGGTCTAAGTTGAGTTACAATAACCTTAAACATACAAATGTATCAAAGTCAAAAGTAGAATACACATTTAAAGATGTCTAACTGATGTTAACTATAATTTTAGTATATTGATTTGTAAAATTATAATTAGGTCATGTTCTTTTGTTAGGTTGATTCTAACTCTCCTAATTTATCATAATTTATTCCAATCCATCTCAACTTAACACAATTTCCCAAAAAGTATTAACTCTAAAAACACAATTCTCTAAAAAAAGTATCATAATTTATCCAAACTTAACAATTTTAACTTGAAATTAACTCATCAAAAGAACATGGTGTTGGTATGATAAGTTTAAAAATAAAAGCTAATGAACAAATACAAAGGAATAACAAAATGCATAACATAAGTGATATCTTAACTACCAAGTCATCTCATTATTATTATTTTTTATATAAATATGAACATGTTAGATACCAAGTCCCTTTTAGGGGTAACTATGAATAAATTATGATATCATAAATAGTTATTTACTCCCACCAAATTTTTAAAATGCAAAAAAATAAAAAATTCGATTTTTAGAAACTGAGTTGATAATTAACTAAGGTTCCGTTCTTTTATACAGTACCGTAAGTTACAACACCATAATTTACTGCAACTTACTGCAACCTACTGCAACTCACCACAAATTACCATTTACCTTTTTATTTAATATATTTCCACAAAATTTACAAAATTATTTAAAATTCACAAAATTATTTCCACCACAACTTACCGCAATCCACCGCAACTCATTTATTATTTAATATATTTCATAATAAAAATATTTCAACGCCCATTTATTATCTCTACCATAACTTACCGCAATCCACCGCAATTTATCACACCGCAACTTACCGCACTACAAATTTACCGCATAAAACACGTGAGCCTAAACTATCATAAATTAGGGCTCGTTAAATATGAAATTATACTTAATTAATGAGCCAAATTGTCATTACTTGGGCAAAATAGAAAATAGAAAATAGAAAATAGAAGTAAAAATAAAAATATAGGACATAGAAAATGGGTACCCCAATTAAACCAGACGAAGAAAATGTCCTGTTGTTAAAAAAAAGTCCCATCTGTCTTTTTCTCTTTTTATTATTGTTTTTTTTGAGGAAGAAAAGGACTTGATTGTTAATTGGGCGGCAAAAGCATTGTCTAACTCTAAAGAAAAGGTCCTCTTTAGTTATGTGTCACTTTGCTAGGTCGTCAAATTATTGTTTACCGAAATTACACATCAATGCACCCAACTAGAGACTTACACATCAGCCAGGGTCATCATAAAATCAAGAGAATTGGGCCTTATAAAGTGGGGTTATCAAACAATTGTTGAAAGGTAGGAGGTCGTTAAGGGGCTTGACCCGTTCCACAATGTTAAAATGTTAAAGGACCTGTGAACGGTTGAATCAAAATGGTCTATTAATAACTTAAAATTAAATAAATTTTTTTATTGTTTATATGCTAAAGTTACTTTAGTATACTATTTAATATGGAAAATTGGATTCTAATAATACGAACTTTTTTAGCCGTATAAGACTAAATAATACGAACTTTTGATTTGGTGATAAATAATACGAATTTAATCCCATGTTGTTCTGAACAGTACGCCACCGAGGTAAGTTGAATTTAACTCGACGGCAGATGATATGGCGGCGGTGAAGGTGTGACTGGGCTTGAGTTTTGGGAGGTTCGTCACATCTTCTCCGCTGCCACATCATCTGCCGCCGAGTTAAGTTCAACTTAACTCGGTGGCGTACTGTTCAGAGTAACATGAAGTTAAAGTTCGTATTATTTATCATCAAATCAAAAGTTTATATTATTTAGTCTTATATGACCAAAAGTTTATATTATTAAAATTCAATTTCCCTTATTAATATTTCACATTAACAAATACTACCTTCGTTCCAATTTATTTGTCACCCCAACTAATTTGACAAAACCAATATACCTTGAAATTGGGGTGAAAATTATGAACATTACCCAAATTACCCCTATATTTATTGATATAATAGTTGTTAAAATTATAAAAAGTGATGAATAAAGTTATTAATTAGGGGTAAAAATGGAATTACAACCGTTGGAATTATAAAAATGACAAACAAATTAGGACAAATGAGTTAGTTATATTTTGACAAATATTTTGGGACGAAGGTAATAAACATCATAATTATTTTTTTTACAATATAAATACACTTCATTCTAACTTTAGGGTCACATGAGTCAGCCCATGACCGACACTTGTTTTGTCAAGAAAAGCCTGATCCGGCCCACAACTATAGTCAGTCGCTTGATCTGACCTATCTCTACATAACTAATGGGTCGATCCTAACTTAACCTGAATCGGCCTGTTTCCTGCCGCTACACCTAACTAAAGAACAATTTGTGAATAAATCTCCATTCAACATTTTTATTCGATTTGATATGTTTTAGGCTCTAAGCTATGGTTTTTGAAATGAATGATGTTATCTACACAAAAATCGAAATCAATACTCTAAAATTGCATTCAAAATATAGCTATAATGACTCAAATATATTTTGTACCTGATTAATTGGACCATCTCATACTAAGATTATAGTTTAGCAATGAAAATATTTTAATCAAATAAAATCAAATTGTATAATTTAAACTACAAGCTCTGCAACTTGATTTAGACTTTGAATAATTAAAAAATAAAATATTTATGTCCAACATAAACAATTAAACATTCAAGTTTGAATCATACATTAAAGATAGTACTTCAAATTTACATTAGAAATTGAAAATGATAATAAACAAGCCGGCAAGTACACGTATGGGCCGAAAATGTAGTCTACGGGCCATTAGTATCACTCGTGACCACAACCCAGCCTTTTTCTGTCTAGACCATAAAAAAGCATATGTAAATTGGGCCTCACTTGAGCTTTATACATACCTTTTCAATATTTTGTAGAACATTTTAGTTTCATATGTTGCAAGTTTTTATTTAGAAAAGGGTCACAGACCATGAAAGATGACCCAAAATGCAAATTAATTATATAGGATATTGAAAATCATGAGGTCACAATTTATGAGAGGAAATGGGACCCATTAGTGTTGGCGTGACATGTCAAATGGACAGTCAATTTTTTTGTTTTAATTGCTTTATCCACCATCTCTTTGATTCGCGCATAAAATATCTACAAAGCAAATCATGTTTCACTTTTGAAAATATCCATAGATATATACAAAGGCGAACCATGGTTTACCTTTGAAAACATCATGAAAGACGCCCCCCGGTCTCTCTCTCTTCTCGAACCTCAACCGTTACCCTCATACTCTCTCACTCTCACTCTCACTCTCACTTCCCAAACCACCACCAGCACCACCATACACCACTGAACCTGTTAGCTTGAAGTCCAAGATGGCAATTTGAAGTCCCCGTTTCTCATCTCGCGCCACATCGCCCCAAATTGATGTTATCTGACTTCGGGTTCTGTTTCCGACCCGGGTCAGCCCGATCATGTTCTACACGAAGCGTGTGGGATGGGCGAGTACGTTGCCTTGGAGGTGCGTGTCGGAAGAGGATACGAGGGGTCAAGGTGGATGTATGGTTGTATTGGGTCGTTTTGTATGTACTCATTCCCAAATTTCAACCATTCTCTGGACTTCGAGCTAACTGGTTTGGTGGTGGTGGGATGGGGGTGCTGGTGGTACTTTAAGTGAGAGAAAGGGAGTATGAGGGTGGGGGGGTGGAGAGAGAGAGAGAGAGAGAGAGAGACATCTTTTATGGACGTCTCCTAAGGTAAACTATGGTTCACCTTTGTACATATATCCGGATACCTTCAAATACGAACCATGGTTCACTTTGTATATATACTATGCGTGAATCAAAAAGATAGGGGATAGAGCAATTGAGATAAAAAAAATTATTGTCCCTTGGCGTGCCACGTCAGTACTGTTGAGTCCCCTTCCCTCTCATAAATTGGGACCTCATATTTCTCAATATCCTCCATGGTCAATTATTTGTATGCAATCAAACTAAACTCTTATTTGGTAGACCTGGCAAAATTGACATAGCCTAACCCAAACCCGAACGAAAGTGCAAAAAATATTTAGCCCATACCCGAATTTAAGTGACCGAATCTGACCCGAGTTGACTCCAATTTATCTTTCCTCTTTGACCCGAACTCGACCCAATTGACTGGTCAATATAGTGAATGATCACCAACATATATATTATAAGCCTAATCACGTCATCCTAATTAATTAAAAAGAAGACATGTATCGCAGTAGATCGTTGAGCTCAAGGCACGTGTCAAGACATCATTGGTGTCACACTCTCTCCAGCATGCATGAATCTCAACATCACGATCCCTTTCCATAATCACTTATCACTCTCTAAGAACGTCGCCGGCGTCATTAGCTTCAGATTCTTCGGGTGCATGCTAACATAACTGCAAAGTTCCACCAGAACGACGTCGTCTTCAATTTCGCCGGAGGAAGGCGGTGGCGCGTGGAGGAGACGACGGCGGCAGGCGAGTGAGATAGAGGAAGTTTGATTCATAGTGAGTGGTGGTGAGGTGGCGAGGGGAGAAAAGGACGGATGGAGACAAGGGAGGCGGTGGCGACTTTCTAGCGAATGCATTTAATTGGTGGGTTGGGAAATAGCGACCGCCATTATTATGGGAGCTTCATATTTTCATCCATACTCTTTATTTTCACTCTGATGTGCCAGGATATGCATGTATTACGTGAAATTTAATATTATTTTCGTCTCAAAATATCTATCATTTCATTAAATTTTGACCATTGATATTCATAAATTAGAATGAGTTACGATATGAAAATATCACCATTAGAAAGATATCTTAGTAAATATTACAATGACGGTAGTTTCGTATCGTAACTCATTGTAATTTGAGAATAATCAATGGTCAAAATTTTCTCAAATGACAAATATTTTGAGACAGAGGTAGTACGTGTTACACCAAATATGGTCATTATTCACCTTTGATAGCATAATTGTTTATTTATAACTACACCGTTATTTATTTTCAATAGCATAATTATTCGCTCATATCTACTCGAAATACATGTTCTAGGTTCATATATATGTATTGTTTATTACGTTGTGTTCAGGTGAAATCCAACTATTTAAAGTCATAGCTAAACCAAGGATCGAGATTTCAGAACACTAGAGCAACACCCACAATAGTGAGTATGAGTTATATTCACTGGATGTGGTGGAAACAGTATGAATTATAAGAAGAGTTAGAGTTAGACTCTTTATACAAGGTCACTGTATTGAGGAGTTCGGATCTCAATCAGAAAAAAAGAAAGAGCACTTTAAAAATCGCAAGTCTAACAGTAAGAAAGGTTATGGGTCAACAGAGACAATTTGGAGGAATCTACGGAAAGCTCTCTCGATCATCTGGATGAGGCATACATAGCGGTAAAAATTGGATTTTTTTGGGTTTCATCTGCGTCAATGAAGAGACTACAACAAGGATTTTCAAGGACATATAGGCATATAGTTCGTTGAAAGGACGACAAAAAAAGAATATATAAATTCGATTTCAACTCCGGCCAATTGAAAAAAGGTAATTCTCCTTTTCGTTCTATTTGTTATTCTAAATTCATGTGTCCCGTAAACTTTAAAAGTATGGACTATAAATTCCATATACACAATATATATTTTATTATATGATAATATTATCATTAAACTATATATAACGGAAAATATTATGATAAAAATGCAATGATGCATTTTATTCAAAACATATGTTAAAGATAGCCTCATATAATTTGGGGTGCACACATTTTATTATTATAAAATATCTATGAAAAGTGGAGTAGATGACTAGAAAGTAATAAGTGCCCTTCTTTGATATTGTCAAATACTCCATCCGTCCTAAATTAATTGACACTTTGATAAAATTTTGACCGTTAATTACTCACAAGTTATAATAAATTATAATATGAAATTACCATCACTAGAAAGATACATTACAAAAGATTACAATGAAAGTAATTTCATATTATAATTCATCGTAATTTGTGAATAAATTAACAGTCAAAATTTAGTCAAATTGTCAATTAATTTGGAAAAGAGGGAGTAAGTATTAAAGGGTAGTAACTAGTAAACATTTAAAGATGAGATGTTATGAATTTATAAGAGGTAGATATATCACATTTAAGTGGTAGCGTTATGTCATTATATGCACGAACCAAAACACGTATTTGATTTAAGGTGAGTGTTAGAGATCGACTGATGGTACAAGTGGAGTAGATGAGTGTAGAAAATGAGAAGAATCCTCACTTGATCTTGTCAAGCAATTAGTCAAGGGTAGCAACATTTAAAGTCGAGAAACCCCATCCACTTATTAGAGATAGATATATACTCTCAGGTTCTCTTTACTAGATTCGTATTAAAGTTTAAAATTGTATCAAAGATGTGACAATGATTAAAACAACAAAAACAGCAAAAAAAAAAAGTTAGACCAAACTACGACAGCTAAATGATATATCCTAGAAACCGAAAAGAAAAAGCAGCAACATAATAGCTTTGAAACCATCCAAAAAAAAAAAGAAATAAAATATATCACTTATTTTTGGCTGGTATAAGCTTTAAACTACAAATCTTTCTCACCAAAGTTCTTTTACCAACAAGCTTCACTTCCGTGTCATTGAAGTTCTTTAGATTTCGAGGAGAGCTTCATTAGAAGTTGACTTAACCTTCGAGTAACTTCCATAACTAACCTAGACTTAGATTTCATTAAGGTTTTGTCTCTCCTTTTATCTTAGCACCAAGTTTGGAATGCACCGGGATAGAGTCCTCAAAACTTAAAGAAATTAGACACGGATTAGACCGACAAAATGTGTTCACTGCCAATAGGATCATGTTCAGGCTACACATCCGTATGCACACACGGAGATAGAGAACATAAGCCGAGAGAACCAGGAGCACGCCCCGACACTAGCTCGAGATTCACTCGAATTTGCAAAAATATTCATATTGTCTATTAGTTACTTTATAATTATAATAATATATTAATTACTATTTTTATTTTACTCATAATATTTACCGGATGAAACAGCAAAAATCAGTTTCAATTAAAAATATTAAAGTAGCTCTATATATTACTGATCACTCAATAATTTTTTCCGTTGTGATATTGATTTTCTCATATTACCTTCAAAAGTCACGATGGATATGTAAATACAGTATCGTATCTCTTGATTATTTTCTGCTCTTTCATTATAAATTTCGGTCAAACATATAGGGACACTTGCGAGAGCAAATATTTAATAGCTATGTTTAATCATTAGAGGGTACAAAATATCCACCACCAATTTCGCAACATTTTTAGATGAGGGGGAATTATTTAAGATAGTACCAACAAATAATGCTAGCGACATCGAGCTTCAAGATGGGGAAGAAATATTGTCCCTAATTAATCCTGTTAGTCTGTCTGTGGCAAATCGTTATCATGCATGGAATTTTACTCAATAATTCATCACATGCATGCACATAGCAACTAATATTATAATTGTGTGGGTTTAGTTGAAACATGATACTAAATCTAAACTATTTTGATGACAATTTTTATAATTTTTGTGAATTAGTTGCTCAATATAAATTTTAGGGATATTAGATACTAATAATATAAACTATTTGCTTGATCATTGGTAGTATAAACTATCGACCTATTTTTCACCAACAGTACACCACCGATTTGGTATGATTTCACCTCAAGAAAAGACGGTGTGTCTCCATAATGCGTGACGTGGAAGGCCGAGCTTGTGTATAAAATGATGACGTAGACACACTAATATGTCTTCTACGTCGCACATTATGGAGCCACATCATCTGTCCGACAATTAATACCTAAGAAAATAGTTTATAATATTAATATCCAACACCCTCAAACTTATAATCATTGACGTCCAAAAATCCTAATTTAAAATATAAAAAGTCAACAGCTATTTACAAAAAAACTACTCATTAATCATTATAGCTTCTTACAAATTGACTTTTTGGGGCTAAAAACTAGTTCAATCAACCAACCCACAAAACACCCCAAATTTATATATTGACTAGTGAAATAGCCAAAGACACTCCAAAAAATCATTTTTTCAAAAAGTCATCCAAAAAACCGAACACCAAACGCCCCATAATCATATAAATTCATCATAGAGTAAGTTTAAAACAAATAAATAAATATAGTAGAGATAAGCTTAAGAGGGAAAAAAATACATGTTAAATGGGAAAATATCCATCTACAAAATACAAAATCTTGTCCAATAATTGTGTGTCCTGAGTTCATACGGGGTAGAATACTAGAACTAGATGTATACATATATATCACGAGACAACACGCGACATTGTTCACTTATATGGTGCAGTCACAACTCATTATATTAGTCAATATTCTTCCATACTTTACTACATTTTCCATTATTAATAATTAAAATATATCTTCTCACTTTTATTTTTCTTTTACTTTTCACATTCTCTTATCACCCACTACATCAATCATATTTTCCACAAATTTTACCATATCATCCACACCTTACCACACTTTCCATAATTTCAACATACGACACCATTTACATCTTACCAACCGTACAAAAGAACATAGACTAATTTCCAATAATCTAACATAATTCAGCATGTTGCGTTACCTTTTTCATGTCCAAAGAGATGCTTGTTTGTCACATACTTTCAATGATCAAAATTGAAATAAACAATGAACAGTAAAATTTACAAGTACTAAAGAACTGCAAAGATTATTGACGAAAATTAAGTTTAATCACTAAAACAAACTAATCTCAGGAAGCTTGGTTTGTTATTGGTCCTATAAGTTGTTTTATTCAAATCATGACACAGACACAAAGTCCATGCAAGTAGTTATCATGGTTAATAGTTTACACATCCATTTTGGTCCTAACAAATTTTTGTGCTCGACATTTTAAATTAACTTCCTAGATTGTTTACGTCCATTTTAGTCCAAATAAATACGTACCTTATACATCTTATCCCCTTTATTTTTTATGGAACTCATTCTTTTATTAAAGATAAATCAACTAAATTTTATCACCATAAATTCATATTCCAATCTAAACCCAAAAATTATCACTTTCATATTCAATTATTTCATAACAAAAATCACTAAAGAAACTCATACTTCCATGACTCCTTGCTACTACCTCATTCCAAACTCAATTCACAACTTACTCATTCAACACAACATATATATAACAACACAACTCTATGATACTCTTTTACTTTGTTCGAGTTCATTTACATTACGTCAATTATTCCAAGACATAAAATATACTTTACAAATTACATATTCAACACAATAAACATTTAATTCATCCATATAATTGTCTCAAACACTAGTTTGCTGGCTCTGAATTAGTTATTACTCCAAGAGAAATACTTCTTCTGTCACATATTTAAAGTCCATCTTAAATTGAAGAGTCATATATATTTATATCCCATCAAAACACAATTTCCTACTTTCACGACATACTTTAAATATGTGACAGAGCAAGTGTAACTCACGTAGAAAAAAAAAGATAAATTTACCTAACAATTTAGCTACTAGCTATTTTACCTAACAATTTAACTGCTAGCCATTTTACCTAACAACTTAAACCCCAAAATTCGATCACAACATAACATAATTAAATTACCCCCTAAACTTACAAGATCACACGCCTCTTACAATCCTGCCCTCGAATCTCCTGGCTGGCAAGATTATACTTCACCGTACAATTCATCTCAATCACCGCATCCTTCTTGAAAATTACCATATTGACCTTCCCCGGCACCTTCGTGTAACTCTCCATCTTAAAAATCCCCGATCCGATGTCCGGGTCTCCGGCGACTCCCGGGGCGGCGAGCACCTTGTCCATGGCCACCTCCATCGATATGTTCATCCGTACCGTCCGCCGTGCTCCGGCGTCGCCGCCGGGTCCGCGGCCGTCTCCGACGAAGACTCCCCGGTAGTACACGGCGGTGTTGCTGCCGGAGAATTTGAAGGGGAAGGAGTTCGGGTTCTTCACCGACACGTCCGCCGTGAGGGAGACGTTGGTTGAGGCGACGGCGGAGGATGCGGCGGCGGAGGACGGCGGCGCGTCGAGGGTGATGCGGTTGAGGGTGACGATGGGGTCGCGGATCTTGAAGACGAGGGTGAGTAGGAGGACGAGGACGATGAGGGCGGCGGCGGAGAGGGAGGAGAGGAGGAAGCAGCGGCGGCGATGGTGGTGGTGGTCGAGCTTCGCGGCGGCGATGGGGTCTTCGGCCATGTGTAAGGTGGTTGTGTTGACTGTTGAAGACTGAGTATTATGAGAGGGGGGTTAGTGGGTGGATTGTATGTTTGCAAAGTTACGTGGGTGTGGTGTAATTTATAGCATGAAAGTGATGATTTGTTTGCCTCCAGCTTCAGGACAAAAATTGGAGGGATGAATATTGGATGATGATGATGATGTGAATATTGACTCAAGTTACAGTATAACACGTTTTTATCTTTTTTTTTTGTAATTTTTTGTTTGGTAAATGGGAATATTTATTATGATGTTTAATATTATTGTTTTTAGAAATTTTGTCCTTGAAGATCTAATATTTTGGGGTATTTTTTTTGGGATGGGTTAAATTTGACCGGTTATTAGAGCATGTATAATGATATTCCATTGTTTTGGATTTTTGGTGAGGGGTCTATATTAACACATCATATAATTTTTAAATTTTTCGGAACTCATCCTTCAATAGAAGGAATTTCAATGCGGAATTCTAAATAAAATATTTGTTATTGTCCTAATTTACTACACAAAGTAAGATGAAAAAGAAAAAGAATTAATTTCCACCAATAAAAAGTAAAGAATATGCAAAATGTGAATTTCATTCTGGAATGATTTATAGGTTCAGAATGAGTTCCGAAATTATGGAACTTAAAACAAATATGATTGTCAATAAATGAAATGGAATGTTAATGGGATATTTGGAATGAGTTCCAACTACTGTACATAGCTCTTAGGTCCCTATCTCAAAAGTAATTAGCAGTAAACTTAAGAGAGTGGGGGTGAGGAGAAAGGATAATCAAACTCTCCATGACCATCCATCCCATCAGCGCCGTAACTTTAAGTAACAGGAAATATTTTACTTTCACTAAGAATTGAACATTTGGATTGCCACTTAACTACTACCTCTTTGATATATTATTAGGGTATTTAACAATAGTACACTACAAACGACTTGAATGTTAATATACATTACTATGGAACCTAGTGTGCTCTGTGCACTCTGGATAAATTCCATGAATGTTGACTCATCAAAGATCTACTTAACAATTGGAGTAAAATGACATGACATAGATATTGAAATCTTAACTTAAGTTGGATCAACTCAGCTTAAACTCATTAAGTTTGACTATCACAAACCCTGAATACATGATTTCAAAACCATGGATTTTAAACTCATTAAGGTTGGATAGTCGAAACCATGGATTCTAAACCAAGTTTTCCCAACTTAAGTCAAGATTTCAAAAACTATGCTATGATATTTTACTATGACGATAAGATTTCTAATCAGTTAATCTACCACAAAACTTATTCACAATACATGAAACACTCGAAGATTCGTAGTGTAACATATTAACATCCAAAGATTTTGTATATTGTACATATTATCGTCTAATACCCATTTAAGCCCCCAAAGTACAAGATACTATAATCCAAAGTTCCCTATTTTTTTAGTTATGATAACTTGGCAATTATAAGGGCTAGTGTTCATTTGGTACGCTAATGAATATATATAATAATCTAATTGAATAATTTTCACTCCTTACCACGATTTACGCATTTTTTATAGAAAAAATGGTATATACGTACGTGCGTGATTTGATACAATTTATATTCGATATAATTTTTATAAAATTTAATAATATCATTTTTTAATTTAATATATAATAGTACAGTTTTTCTACATCTTCGTGACTTTCAATACTCGAATCAAAATTTTATTATTCATATTTAATTAATGATATTTCCGTCACATTTAATTGTATGGAATTTGTGGATACAGTTTGATCAAAATTAAGACAAATATTTTGGACAACTCGAAAACTCTAACATGCAATATTATTATTAGTTTATTTAGGTTTTAATTTAATTCATGACATTTCTTTTATTTGTATTATTCAAATATAGTAATAAAATCCCGAATCAATATTTGATGCATATTTATTGCTCAGATTTAATCTAATTATGTCTAAATGGGGATATTTTTGATTTGGAGGACCTCAAAAAAATTAAATATTAACTTTTATCCAAATTTGATTGAGACAACCCGACCCGATGCGACATGGGATTTTGCCACTCCCACCTGCCGCCATGATTTGGATGTTAAATTACGTTCTTAGCACGTCTGACGACAGTTAGCTGTTATTAATAAGGTTTGGATTTTTTTATTTGGAAAAAGTCAAAATAGAAGAAAAGGGGAAAATAAGACCGTAAAATGGAGATGCGGGGTATCAATCCCCGTACCTCTCGCATGCTAAGCGAGCGCTCTACCATCTGAGCTACATCCCCTTTGCTGTATATTATTAATTTTAAGTTTATACCATTAAATACTACACAATCTTTTATATTTCTTTTTTGACTGAGAATTTCTTACAACATACTCCCTCCGTTTCATATTAATTGACATTTTCACTAAATTTTAACTGTTAATTATTCATAAATCACAGTGAATTATAATATGAAATTATCTCTATTATAATTTTTAGTAAATTATCTTTAATTTCTAATGACGGTGATTTCATAGTGTAACTCATTGTAATCTATGAGTAATTAACGATCAAAATTTAGTCGAAGTGTCAACTACAGTAATATAAAACGGAGGGAGTAAATTACAACATTATACTTTTATATATGATAATATTTTTTTCATAACAAATCTAAATATATTATTTTCATATAATAGATCAATTTATATATTTAGAAATAGGATTATTGGACGATAATATATTGAATTTTGAAGGTATTGGACAATATATAATGCACCATAACAATTCCGGTGGTGATTTACTTAGTGGCGGTTCTACTTCGAAATGTCATTTTTGTTTTTATTTTCAAAAAAATATATTAGTCATCATGCTTATGTGTAATTTCTTACACGACAAAAATCTTTTCTGAAAAAATAGAAAAACAACATCTCAAAGTAGAACCGCCATTGCGTCAATTGCAACCATCACCGGAATTGTTCTGAGTGGATTATTGTCCAACACCGTCAAAGTTCAATGTATTATAGTACAAAAAAAAAGTTCAATGCATTATTATCCAATACTCCTAAAATTCAGTGTATTATCGTCCAATAATTCATAAAAATATATGGTCCAAAATTTCCAAATTTGTCAAACGTCTTGATGAAGGTGACAATTAATATCGAACTGAGGGAGTACTTCCTCTATTCTTATTTATTTGCGTTTTCAACTCACCTGTTCTCATTTCATATTATGCATAACTTTACCATTTCAACCACATATTAATTATTATTTTCTTTTTTTGGATAATTATTATTTTCTTACTTTACCAATAAAATATATCAAAATTTAATATTAATTAATTTAATATATTTAAATAATTTTTCTATTAATTACTGCATATACTTTTAAAATAATTATTTTATCACAAAGATCACTTGATGGGAAAAAAATATGAAGGGTATAGTATCTGATTGGCTGCATTTTTCTTATGGCCTTTTTTGGAAATCAGATGGTAGCTGTTAGCTGTTAAATGGTAGTTATTAGTTGACAGTTGTTTGGATTAGTTGTTTAATTGTAATTATTTGGGCGAGTCGATTGGTAGGAAAAATGTTTGATAAAATAATTATTTGTGAGAAGGTATTTCAAAAAATATCTTTAAGTAACCTTTTGAAAACTAACTTATAAAAAATCAATATGACAAATTAATTACTAAACATCTCATATAACTTTTTGATAAAAAAATAAAAGCCAGCTCAAAAAATTGAAACCAAACACCTCCTACATCTTAGTCATATCATCGGCAGAGGTTCACATGAATTTCTAAGAATTTTAAATTTGTATGGTGTAGTTTCTATTTCATTCGTGGTCACAAATGTATTATTTTTTATATCTAATTAAATACTAGTATATTAGTATTTAGTTGGTAGATCAATAAAAATGACATTTAAAATTTTGCATATGCTTCTATACCTTAATTAAATACTAGAATTTTATTTTGGGTTTGATGCTCCCATCTATTTTCAGGCGTTTGGTATGAAAAGGTTGGAAAGTGAGGATGATAATATAGAAATTGATGACATAAAAATTGGCATAATTAGTTAAATTGAACAGGTAAAAAAAAAAAACAATAAGCTTATGAACATTTTACCCTATTGTAGCTGTTCCTATATGGGACTTTTCTTTTTTTTGAAATCCCCGGTGAAAAATTATATGAATAGTTTATCCATAAGTACATATGGTGATATTTGGTCATGATATACCCCAATCAAACTTGCTCTTGCCCCGTAGGATTAATTAACTTTGGCCATTTGATGAGCCACAAGATTACTGTTTCTCTTAACATTTACTGGTCAATCAAATACATAATTGAAAATTTGGTATTTGTAATTAAATAATAATACACCTCAAACAATAAATTTGTTATAATGTCATGATCAATCACCAACCAAAGATGTGATCTTCACTTGCTTGTATAGGTGTATTCTGTTGAACAATTAATGCTACTGATTTTTTGATAGCTTAGTAGTATTACTTATTTCTCCCATATAGGAACCAAATTAACAAATTGTTTTAAAAATAATTATATTATTCTCTGTTTGAAAATGATTGTCTTTTCACGAAAATAAATTGTTTGAAATAACGTCGTTTCATGCACTGTTTTACATTTTTTATGTGAAAAAAGAACTTTAATTCAAATAATAGTTAAATAGACAATTACATATATTAAAAGAAAGAAGTAAAAAAAAAAAATGTTACTCCTAACTGTAACTGATGTGTATTTACAAGACTGTAAAATAAATAGTTGCCAATCAATTTCTAGGTCATGAGATAGTATAAGCTTTCCTCTTCCATATATGGGGGACCAACGTTTAAATTTCCAAACGTACAAAATTTCCTATAGTTTCGAACATTTGAATGGAAAAGCAATTAATTATGGTCTCTTACCGAGGTTCTTCGTACTACCTCCGTCCCAAATTGTTTGTCCATCTACCTAACGCCCTTGTCCCAAAATGTTTGTCCATTTTATAATTTCAATGATTGTAATTCCTATTACACCCCTAATAAATACTCTTTTGTTTCTTTTTTATTTTTCTTCACATGAAAAAAAGTAAGGGCAATTCTGATACATTACACATTTTTCACTCCATTTCCCATGACCATTGAACTTTTAAATATAATTGGATGGACAAAAAATATGGGACGGAGGTAGTAGTATTTATTGAATTCAAAGAGCCTTATAAAATAAACTTAGGGAGCGTTTGTAGTTTCAAGAAAAAAAATTTCATAAGTAATTCTGCATTGATCATTTCCATAACTTGTAAATGCATCCGGTAATCGCTCTTTGACGTTTTGCTCAATGTTGTATTATGCCACCGCTTGTAAGTTGTAACCCTAGTTTTGGTACGCATGCGTCGCAAAATTACGATGGACTTACAATGTTGACCTCAGTGATAATATCTGATTTTTACCGTCGGTGCAGGTATAAATAGTAGTAAATGGTTTCAAAAATGGATTGCATAAGCTCATAATGCATGATAAATACTTATAAACCAAAGTACTTGGGCACTAAAATCAAAGCTAGATTAACGAAAAAAAAGCCCAATTTATTAGGGATGACAACGGGGCGGGGCGGGTGCGGGGGTATATGTTTCCCGTCCCCACCCCCGCCCCATTACCCATTGTGGGGGAAATATTCCCTCATCCTTGTCCCCAACGGGGATGAGACTATGATCGAAACGAAGACAATTATGAAGTGATAATGAGGAATCATGGTTAGAAAGAATAAATTATTTATATACTATTAGAGTTTTTGATTAACTAAAATTACAAATTGCCCAAAATTATATATAAAAATTTAATAGAGGAAGAGTATTTATGTATTTTAAAAGAAATAAAGGACCAGGATGGTGAATATATGATGGATAACTTTCTTGAACGGGGAAGCGGGGGCGGGGATGGAGAAATTTTTTATCCCCATCCGCCCCGTCCCCGTGCGGGGATTTAATTCTTTACCTCATTCCCATCCCCATTCCCATCGGGGGGGGGGTTTCCCATAGCGGGGCGGAGCCTTGGAGGGTACGGGGATTCCCGCCCCATTGTCATCCCTACAATTGATCATATAATGACTTCATTCTCTTTCGTAAAAAGACAAAAAATTCATAAATTAGGTTGAAATTCGAACTCTAAAAAATTACTTAGAGGTACCCTAACTTTTGAATAAACAATTTTTTGGTACCCTAACTTTTCAAAACTAATTTTGGGGTACCCTTACTTTTAGGATTAGAAATTACTTGGAGAATTTCTGGCGAAACTCCGATTGATTCAAATCATTTTCGTCCACAAAAACAAACGACATTTTCGTCCATAAAAACACTTAAACAATTTCCCCCCTAAAACTCACCGATGAATTCAAATCATTGGTCGGAAATTCACCTAATTATTTCTAATTCTAAATGTTAGGGTACCCCAAAATTAGTTTTTAAAAGTTGGGGTACCGGAAAAACATTTCACCAAAAGTTAGGGTACCCCTACGTAATTTTTTGTTCGAACTCTATTGAATAATCAAAGAGGTAGCAGTTAAGTGAATACTATTTCATCTTCCAAGCCCCCTATCTCGTTAATTGAAAATGGTAGGGTTAATGGATCATACTTTTCAAATATAATTTGATACTTACCTTTTAACTCTTGACCTATAAAATTTACTTGTGATTATGCTTGAAATAGAGATCAATGAAGTGGGGGCAGGGAATAATCTACTCGGACAAAATTCTTAAAAAAAAAAGAAGAAAAAACAATATCGAATGATTGATTCCATTATAGTACTTTATTCCACATATGAATATGTTGCCACTCAAGCTTATATATATAGCTACATATAAATTATCAAGAATTATCAGCACTCTTTACCTTCCATAGGCCTAAAATGAAGGACAACAAACGATCCAGGAAGAGGAGTAACACCACCAGCACCTATGGCTTGTTCAACAATTTCAACTCGATAAGTACATTCATGTGTACTATCCACCCGTTCAGCCAAAATGGTCAGTTGATATTTGTTTTCCCCAATTTTGTGACACATTTCTGCTTTATCAATTTTTTAAACTTCAAATGCATCCTGTTGTCACCTTTAGCGTCTTCCACTTCATTGTATCTGGTCACAGCATCATTCGCAAGCCTGTACACGTGCTTAGCCAATTTGTGGTGGTCAGTGATGCGCTCACAACCATGATGATGATGATGATGTTTATGTTCCACCGGTGCTGGGGCCTGCACCGGTGGCGAGGATGGTCCATGAGCTACATTGGCTGAGATTTGAAGGAATGATATAAGAGGAGGGGAGACTCCGAGAAAGAGAATAAGATTTGACATTCTTTTCATGATTTTTTTTTTCTGTTTAATTTGATGTTTTGTTGTGTGTTGATTGGGATTGTGTTTGATTTTAAGGGTGTATTTATAGGGAGGGGGTTTATGTTTTCTTTGGGAGGTCATTAATCACATTAGAAATCAATTAGGATTTATATTGATATCTACCAATACTAGATTCCCTTTTACTATTTTTGGGTAGATTAATAAAGTGATCACAATTGCAATTGAATAGTGTGTTTGTTTAGTTTTGAAAAGGATGTGTACATGATCGATGTTGTATTAAAAAAAAAAAAATCATTCAAGATTTACTTTTTTTTGGTCAAATGAAGAATTTCTTTTGTGATTTAAAGCATGAATGCGAGAGTATAATGTTTTTTTTATTCTAACCCCTGTTCTTTTCTACGGTTGGTAAACTACGGTGCCACAGCCTACCGCAGTTTGCCACAACCCACCACATTTTAATTACCGCAAATTATTACTTTTCTCTTTCACAATTCTAATAACCTACCACAATTCCACCACACCCACCACAATTCCACCACACCTCACCACACCATTCCGCAAAATACCGCATAAAAGAACAGGGCTTAAATGATAGTATAATTTTGAATAGTGTGTTTGTTTAGTTTTGTGATAGATATTGTTATAAATTTGTTTTTAAAGAGAATATCATTTAATATAATGTTTTTGTTTGTTGATTTTAAACGAGAGAGTATAATTTTAATATCATTAATAGCTAAATGAAAAATAATTTTGAAGATTACTATGAAAAGAAAGATGGATTATAAATGTGGGACAGAAGGAGTAGTTGTCATTACAAATTAAGGGTTGGTGAGATATAAAGAAAATAACAATTGACGGAGGTAAGTTATATTTATTGACAAAAATATCCATACTATCAACAATTATATAGCAGAACTTTGAAGTCAAATGTTGTATGATGCAAAAAAAGTAAAATGTTGTAAAGTAATAATTTATGCCCATAATTTAGATAGTCAAAATAAAGATTTTTTTTCTTTTTTTGCTTAAATTGTGATGATCTAGGGCAAAAATATTTATCCAGTCATCTTGTGCTTCTTTTTTACAAGTAGTGAGTTATAATTAGGCCTGACAATTTCTGACCCAACCCGATAACCTGACCCGAACCCGCTCGAAATTTATGGGTTTTGAACACGATTTTTTCAACTAAACCCGAAATGCACCAAACTCGGAAATTAGCGGATTGAACCCGACCCGCCCGTTTGACCCAAAAATTAACTTTTTAAGTTCAACTTTATTAAAATTTGCAACTTTTCATTGAAATTTTTAACCATTAAACTATAAGCGCAACTCATTTATTTATTATTTTTCTAATTTAAGTTAAAATAGTTACAATAATCTATCATTACTATAGGATATATAATCATATTTTATTATGTCTATTGTACAAAAAGTAGTATTTAGATACCATTTTTTAAAAAGAAAAAATGGAAAAAGGTCGCAATCATAACCCGTTGGGTTGACCCGAAACCGGAATACACCGCCCGTATTTACCCGAACCTGAAATACATCAAACTCGTATTTACCTGAATCCAATATACGACCGACCCGAAACTGACCCACCCGCCCGACCGAATTAACAGGTCTAGACCGTCTAGTTATAATTTGCATCATACATGTTAAAGTGACAAAGACGAAGCGGGAGAGATGTACATTGACATCATACATGTTACTTAGACATTCAATTCAAATCTAAATTAAGCTCACACAATCAATAGTAACAAAAACCTTGATCATAATTAGTGTACCAAAGCAACTAACCATCCAACACAAGGTCATGAAAAAGGGGTCACCAAACATGTAAACTACATAAAACATGACATGAGGAAATACAAAAGTGTACCCTAGACAATGTTGTCAATTCCAAACAAGAAAGAACATCAAGTAAAAAAATTGGTCACATTGATTCATTTCTCATCCTTATTCTTTCATTTCTCCTTATCGCAGTCGCCTTCCTTAGCACCTCCCTTCCAGAAGTCCTTGATCGAGGGGAGCTTCACCTCGCCCTTCTGGCTGACCGGAATCCTGATATCCCCAATGACTGGGAGATCGATGATGAGAGTTACATTGACTTCGTAGTCGATGTCCCAATCCATCCAAACATCCTTCACTATGCTCAAAACAATGTTGTGTGGCACTTTCATTAGGACTTCTACTATTGTTGTCTCTTTTGCGGTCAATGAGCCGGGGTCTGGAACTTTCCCGGATATTATCTCCCTGCAAATATTTTAATAATTATCACCGTTAGCACAGTCAATAAATAAACTGTTAGTTACATTCAAAGTGTATGTTGTGTCCGAAATTTGAACCGGTGAAAGAGTGTTTATTTTTCAGCTCAAATTATAATGGACTCAAGTAAAAGGTCTCTCTACATCTCCTTCATTTCTTTTCCACTAAGTAGTAGCAGAAGTGGCAAAAATTCAGTTCGGTCAATTAAGGCGAAATCCACAAACTTGAACATTGTCCAAAGTTCAAATGCGTACACTTTGTCGTCTCCAAACCAAGATTCGGATTGGACGGCTGTCCAAATTTTGCTTGCTATGGTTTGAACATAACTGACCGGGGATTCAACTGAAGACTGCATTAAGGTCGGGTCCGGACACAATGTCCAAACCCATATTTGATACAATATTCAAACAGTCAGAATTTCTCTGAACTTGACCTGATTTTACATTCAGACATGTCCGAATAGGTCAAATTTGAACAAGAAAACAATGACCATACCCAATTTGATTCGGTGAGAATAATTTTTTGCCATCATTAAGTATTGAGCAGTAAACAATTATAAAATCTAGTACAATCTATGCTTCTAATTCTATGCTCCTATTTTGTGTTAGTGTTTGGAAGCTACTCCCTCCTTCACAATTTAAGTGTCACTTGGGACATAATTTAAAAGACCAAAAAAACTTCCCATTTACATTAAGGGGGTGTTTGGGAACTAGCTGTTGGTTGATGGCTTTTTTTGGTTTTTGGCTGTTTTGTTGGCTGTTTGACTTTTGACTGTTTTGTTAGCTGTTTTTGTTGGCTGATTGTGTTAGCTGTTTGTGTAAAAAGTGTTTGGTAGAGTTAGCTGTTTGTAGTATGCCTTTTTTATTTGATTTTCAATTATACCTTTAGCTTTATCTTCGGTATTTTTTTAACATTATGATTTTTTAATTCATTTTTAGGTTTTTTCCTCAATATTACTAGTATTTTTTTTATTGATAGTCTTTTTTCCTTCGTATTTGTATGTTCAATAAATAATCATCAAAAATTGGAATTTGTATTAATAAGCTAATAACTAAATTGTTCATTGATTGCCATATTTTCTTGAGTAAAACTAAAATTTTTATCCCAATTTGATCTTACAATTTTATAAATTTTTATCCCAAATTTACTTTTGAAATTTTTATTAATTGTAAAGATATTTTTTTATTTGTATATCTTAGATACCAACATGGTAATCTACACTATAAATAACCAAAATAATTTGAATGGTAGTCTTGGTGGAAGATGGAAGAAAAATTAAAATGAACAACCTTAAATAATTTGGATGACAGTTTTTGTAATTTTTATAAAGTGTATGGTCAACATGGTAATTTTCATCCCAAAAAGCCAAAAGCCATTTACAAAAAGCTACTCTTTGTAGCATTTTACGAAATGGCTTTTTGGGGTAAAAAGCCACTTCAATCCGCTAATCTACCAAACACTCTAAATTGGCTTTTTGAATGGTCAAACAGCCAAATGCCCCCCAAAAAAGCTATCCAAAAAGCTAGACACCAAACATTCCCTAAGTTAATGCATTGGAAATGTGGAGATGTTGAATAAAATGGTAAATAAAAAAGGAAAAATGTGTATAAAAAAGAAAAATGAATGAAAAAGATGTAATTAATAAGGTTGATTTGATAAGTTAGTAATTAATGTGTTATTGGAAATATAAAGTGACAGATATTATGGGAAAAAAAGAAAGTTAGTTAAAGTGACAGATAATATGGGAAGGAGGGAGTACTAGTATTTTTAAACAAGACTCTTCGATAGGCTAACTACGTCTAATACAAGAGTCAAAAAGCCCAATTGCTACAGTATACTTTATTAATGGGCTAGCCATGACCTGACACATTCAACTTTTGATTAGCGCTAGCCAAGCCCAAAATCACCTATTTTTGACCCAACCCATTTTTGGCCCATATAAAATTTTTCAGTCCCCATTAAACACCACCAAATAAGGAAATTTGGTAACTTGAGAAAATAACTAAACTTTAGTGGAAAATGCACCAAGCAAATGCTCCATAAACATATCGTATTTTCTTTTCCTTATAAGGAGTAAATTGTTATCTCTTTTCTTTTTTTTTTGAGGAAAGTAAATTCTAATTTTTTATGGCTAAATTCTAATCTTCTTCTTCTTCTTCTTCTTCTTCTTCTTCTTCTTCTTCTTCTTATTATTATTATTATTATTATTATTATTATTATTATTATTATTATTGGATGGTGGGAAAGAAGAATCCATTTCTTTTTTCCTGTATATTGGTGGGTGTAATTATCACGCGGAATAAGTGGAAAAGAAGCTTCACTCATGAAAACTTTGCCATATTCTAAATAAATCCCCAAAAGAAGGGACGTGATTAGAAGGCAATATCTTCTCTTTTTCATATAATAAATCGTATGATCGTATCTCTCTCCCTTGTTCTAAAACCCAAAAAGAAAATAAAATAGCATGATTAGAAAATTCAATATCTTTTCTTTTCATCTTATTCTAAAAACCCAAGGAAAAAAGTTAAACCTTTTTTTTTGTGAAATAAAGCTTATGCTAAAACGTATGCTCTTAATTTCCACAAAATCAAGCTATACACACAATATGACAAACGATCTCATATTCTCACCCATTATAATATGTCTGCATCATATACCACTCCATAGATTAGACAAATCAACCCTTTTTCGTAAACTGTCTCCATCTTACTCAAAATTTTGTGGTCCGTCCATACGTTAAAATTTCATTCATAACATAGATCAATTTCACTCAACCTATACCATTTCCTCAAGCAATAATCGAACAAAAATCAACTGTTCAAGAGCAATCAGCAAATCCAATCAATGAGCTGAAGTTGAACAAACGTTCTAGTTCGATCTCGCAAACAGATCAACTAATTAAGCAATTAATTACTGAAGATCCTGATTATCATGATCAATCGCAAATCGAAACCAAGATGATTTGATTCTATTGAATCAGCAAATATGGAGGAATATACGAAATCAAAATTACCTGCCAGCACTTTTGAAAGAGTAATCGATTTCACCGATAGGGATTGAGACTGGGTAAGGATTCGAAACCGCGATCTTGGCCAAGTAGTTGACTCCCTCCATGTTAACTCCCTTCAAATCCAAGTCCTGGAAATTTGCTTCTGGTTTCGGAACTTCGTCCACCTTCTTCGATATGAACTCCTTCAGTGCCTCCATTGTTGCACCTTAATTTAATTGGTAGTAGCTGAAAAATGAAATTTGATCGGAGAAAACCCTAATTTGAAACCCTTTGTTTTGGTCTGTATATATAGAGAAGGGGATGGTGTAGTAGAATGGTAGTGGGAGTGCTGAGATATTCCCCCGCGTCCCACCAACTGGCTTGTTGCCGCAACGTTCGTCCTCGCTCTTGTTGACTTTTTGTTTTTTTTCCCTTTTTTTTCATTTTGAATTTCACCTTATCAAATTGTTCTTCCGATTTTGAATATCATTTTTTATTGATAATTTTTTTATATAATATTTATTAAAGTTTGTAATATTATACTTTTAAGATAGTTTTTTTTCGTTATGAATTTAATAATAGTAACTTTATATAACATGTCATTATATATATTGAAATTTTTTTAGTCAAAATATTCAAAGTTTGACTGCATAATTTTTAAAGATGACAATTAATATGGAACGGATGAAATAATAAAAATAAAAATTATTAATTAAAAATAGGATTTTTGGACGCTAATATACTGAATTTTTGGGGTAGTGGATAATAATACACTAAAGTTTGACTTTGGACAATAATACATTGTACTAGGTGGGGTACTGGACAATAATGACAAGTATCGACAGCCACGATCAGAATTTTTTGCGTGCATTATTGTCCATCACTCTCTAAAGCATAGTGTATTATTGTCCAAGGTCAAAATTTAGTGTATTATTATCCAATATCCAAAAAATTCAGTATATTATCTAGCGTCCAAAAATCATTAAAAATAAGACATTTGGATGCTACATATTGTATTTTGGAGGTGTTGGGTAATAGTGCACTTGGAATGACTCCGGTGATAACTAAGTCGGTAGTGGTCTTAAGTGGTAGGTTCAGGAGATGAGTTGACAAAAAGAAGCTTGACCAATTAAATTGAGGTAATGTCAACATGTTCAAATAATAAAAATGGCAGCTCAATAGACAAAGTGTAACACCTGGGATATATGGTTAAAAGTGTGACTTAAAAGGTTTGAAATGACTACTTATATCGCTAAGAGTCTGTTCTTTTATGCGGCTGGCTGGCTGCGGTGCCACAGTTCACCGCAACTTGTCATAACAACCCACCACAAATTACTTTTTCTAATTTAATTTATTTTTTTATTAAAAGTTAAACTTTCCACAACCCACCAAAATTTTACATTTTCCAACACATTTACAATTATTAAAACCAAAACTCACCAAAACTTTCCACAACCCACCACAACTTTTCCAAACCAACCACAATTCACCACAATTCCACCACACTACACCGTGCCACACCACAGCCAGTCGTATAAAAAAATTGGGCCTAAGGTGCATCTTCTTTTTAGGAAGCTCATCCGTTGTGAATTCCCAGTTAAGCATGCTTGGTTGGGAGTAGTCTCAGGATGTGTGGCCTACTGAGAAGTTTTCTCGGGTAGCATGTGAGTGAGGAGAAAACTCGTTGAAATGGCACGTGGTTATTTGTGGGCTAATCGTTGATCTGTAAAGCAATTATCGGTAATGTAAAATGTATCATGTATTTATGCAAAATGTTGTTTCTGGGAACAGGTCAAAATAATGAATTTTGTAAAAACTAAATGTCAAAACATACCACCACTATAGAGTCAATCACCATCAAATCACTTTCGGTCAATTGTCTAATACTCACAAACTATTTACTTTGAGTTGTTGACGGTCGACCTGGTCCGATTGATTCACCGACCTTTAACGTTATGCAACGAGCCGACCTGTTAATGACCCAACCCTTCACCAACCTGACCCTTTCTCAACCTTTATTTTTCAAGGCCCGACCCTCTTGAGCCCATGGGATCCCGACCCATTGCCTACCCCTAATTATTGTCCAATGGTAACTTTCAAAAATCCTTAACAATATAATAAGAAAAAGTGAAAGACAAATAAAGTCACAACGAGAAATAGAATCTTACATCTTTTGTACTCCATAATATAAACTAAACGCAAGTGGATCATCACAAGTAGAAACTAATGTAATGGCATTTCTTTAGAGCGAGCGACTCTAAATAATTAATTGTGTATGAACTGGTCATTTTTGTGCCCTGTTTTCATTTAGGGGCTCGGTTGTACGATGCTTACGCATTTTGTGCTTAGTGAATAAAATTTGGCTCAACGGCCACTAATTATCAAAAAAAAATCATCACAAGTAGAAACTAATGTAATGGCATTTCTTTAGAGTGAGCGACTCTAAATAATTAATTGTGTATGAAGAAATCCAAAACATGTAAACGTGTTATTTAACATTAACTAAACGTGTCATATTTTAAAGTTAGATTCTAATGAGGAGTAGAAAATTTTGTAATCTAATTTTTGCATGTCCTGACATTATCTTGAGTTTAATTCTTTACAGTTTTTATGGCACAAATTCCAAGTAAATTTAAAATGTGTCAAGTTGTATTGATGCCCAAAAAATATAATGTGATTATTAAAAGCAATTGATGAGTAATTCCTATATTCTTCAACATTGGTTGTTTGTTTCAATATTAGTTGTTTGTTTCATGCACTTAATTTTTGAAATTTGTAACTAAAGTTATTTTTCAAACTTTCTTTTCCAGTCCGCAACCCAAAGGGGCAAGAAACCAAATATAATGGCCTACGAGGCTATGACCCTATTCCACATAAACATCATAAAAAAACATCATACAACAAGAGTAAAGACGACCTATTTTAACAAAGTGCAGCAACGTTTAGAATTCAACCAATTCTCATGGGTTTTTTCAGCTTGTTTGCCTTCCTTTCCTTTCGCAGCTTCACATTAAAGTATTTCATCACTCCTGTTTGGATTGTTGATCTACAAGAATCTCATATTTCTGTCAACTTCATAACTTTTCTAGCAACCATGATGTCAACAGTGTCGTAACTTCCATTAAAATTCACTAATGTTTCTTGACAACTTTGGTTGCTCGCATCATGTTGTTCCTTCCAATTTTTATTTAATTGTTTGTTTTTTCGAGGGACGACTACTCTAGTACGTGGCTGGTCTAAACCTCCATTTGGACTTCAGAATTAATCAAATGTTTCCTTCTTTCCTACCAGGCATTTGTTTCGAGTCCTCTACTGAAAAAGGTTTGAAAGACACGATTTTATTCTATATTAAGATGAGATGAGTTCATAAAGCAAGCTTTGAAGGATTTTTTTTTTCTTTGTGCCATTGTAACAGGGCAATTAGAGCTAACATAAGAGGATTAGAGATTGTATCACAGGTATTAGCTACCAGATTAACAAAAGGAACAACATTGGCAATATGATCACCATCCACCTTCCCAGGAGTTTCACTTCTACTCTCACCCTGTGCTCTTTGGATTGGATAAAATGAGGTTTGGATTGGATTGGATAAGTTATGATGTTTTTTTTTTGAAATTGTGTTTTTAGAGAGAATTTTTTTTGGGAATTGTATAAAAGGTTTGGATTAAATTGGATTGGTGATTTGTTTTGACTTGATCCCCCATTTCCACCCCTCACAACCCCTCATTGGGTGATTTTTTGGCCTCGTTATTTTACTAAAATTATTGCTCACATATGTAATAAGCTAATTATACAGAAATGTCATCATTTAATTTGAAAAAAAAATAAACAATTTTATAAAAAAAAATAATCATAATTTTCTTCTATTTATATTGATAAAAACCTATAGTCAAAAAATTATTGAAACTACAAAAAGTAAAAGATATTCAATATTTATAAACTTAGGATTACTATATATATATATATATATATATAATATATTATATATATATATATATATATATATATATATATATATATTCTAAGAAAACCATACATAAAATTATCTCAAGAAAAAGGCAAACGGGACCGAGAGCACCCGCAATGGTGAGTATGAGTTATGTTCACTGGATGAGGTGGAAGCAGTATGACCCACCAAAAAAATTAGAGTTAGACTCTCTATGTTAACTTGCTTTCCAATAGTGAGTGTGAATTTGATTAAAATAAGTTAAAAAAATATGTAGGCCCCATATTTAATGGTTTAAATACACTATAACAGAAATAAAAAAATGAAAAAATACGTTGAGAATCTCGTCCTCGTCCTCGCGCGGCGAGCACGAGTTCGAGTTTTTCACACCACTGACACTCGTCCTTGCCGCTGCGCTGTCTTTCTCATCTTCGCCCACGCTACACCAGCGTTATTTCAGTCTCAAACTCACCGTTGCGGATGGTCTTAGTATGTCGATGCTCCATAGGAATGTGATCCAATAAACATTTTTAAATAAAAATAATAAAAAATTACTCCCTTTTTCTCATATTATTTGTCGCACTAGACATCATTTAAAAAATTAAAAAAAACAACCCTTCTACGTTAATTTACCTCATTGAAAATGTAAAATTTTGAATAAAATAGTGAATAAAAAAAGAAAAACACGAATAAAAAAGAAAAATGGAAGAAAAGAATGTAATTAATAAAGTTAATTTGATAAATTTGTAATTAATGTGTTATTGGAATTATAAAGTGATAGATATTATGAGAAAAAAGAAAATTACCATCCGTTTTCTTTCATCTGTCATTCATGTTTTTTGAGGTCAGACTTTAATCAATAATTTCACACATAGTATTTTTATAAAAAATACAATATTATACTTTTTCAATAATATTTTTTATTACGAATCTAATGATATCGATTTTATTTGATAAATCATTATAGAAATTAAAATTTTAACGGTCAAAATTTTTGAATATAATTACCTAGATGACACTTAAATAAACACGGGAGTAAGATAATATGGGAAGGAATGAGTAATGAGCAAAAATTCTGACAAAAATGAAAAAAAAAGTGTTGCCCGAAAAGTACAAAGTTTTACGTGGAATCCAGGCATCTGAGTTACCGACATACAGGGGGAGGATAAATAATTAAATATCCCATAAAAACCGGAGGGGAAATATAAATTTTTTTTAATTAAAAAAACCCAAAAAAAGAGGTGAAGTCGGTGAGCTAACTTAATAAGGATGGGCCGACCCATGCTCACCTCTTTGCCTGTTCTTGAGCATTAGGGGAAAGAAAGGAATAAAGGGGGATTATAAATATTCAAAAAAAAAAAAGGGGGGGGGATTATAAAAAATAAAATAGAAATTTTATTAGTTAAGAATAATATGAATATTTTAATTATTGTAAGCATAAATTAATAAGTAAGAAAGGAATAAGATAGTTAAAAAATTAATATTTATTAGAATATGGAGAGAGTAAATTTTTATCTATAATATTATGTCATTATGTTATGAAAAATTAGATTTTAATAATTCCCTATTTTGGTTAATTTATATTTTAATAATTTATTTTTTAGTATTCTAGCGGTCTCGAAGAAATCAAAATTGCACTTCAATGGTACCAAATTTACATTGGTATTTTTTTTAATTCTTTTCATTCTCACTTTCAGATAGGTTATGAAATATAACTACTAAAAGAATTTTAAATTATTTTCTTGAGAATCAGAGTAATTATTATAATTTTTTAAGGAATGAAAAAGCAAAACATCATAAAAATTATAAACAAATTGGAACAATTTGAGACAAACATTGGAAACTCACTAAAAATCATGGGGAAGTGTTAATGTTAAGTTTTGGAGCAAACACAAGTCAAAGTCTATCATATTTAGGGTATATGCTTGCCCGTTAGTGGTAGTGTGGTGCCAATAAAATACAATTTTGATTTTTTGGGATCACTAGGACACAAAAACATTTAGAGATTGTTAGAATATAATGGGTCAAAGTAGAGATTATTAAAATCCAATTTTCCTTATATTATTGAGAAAGACTGTTTACATTTTATATGTTTGGATTCCCTTAAATTTTGAATTAGCAGATAATTCTAGGGTATGTTGTTATACACTTGCAGCTGTTTAGACATTAGAATATTTTCATGAATTAAAGTTGAATGATAACCAAGTTATAACTTAAGTTTAATGAGTGAAAATCAATTTTCAAAAGTGGTCAGGGTTTTCAAGAAGTTTCCATTAAACTAGTTTGAAAAATGATTTGTGAAAGATTTTTCTATGTAAATTCACATTCAATCTTTTCATGAACTTTAGTTTGTGAAAAAAATATTGTCTTCATTTAAATATCTCGAACAACCGTTATACATGTTATCCATAAAAATTTGTTATAATATTTGTTATAATATTCCCTGTCTTTGTACCATTTGTAAAAGTGGTCCATATATATATCCATCTCAGATGGAGAATTTAATAGATGATGAAGTAGCAAGTCAATGAATAATTTTCTCTAAGATACATTGGATACTTAACAATGAGGGCATGTTTGGAGAGAAGAATGAAATGGAATGGGCATGAAATTAGATATTTAGAGGACTGAGAGAAGGGAATGGAATAAGGCAAGGGTTCTAATTCCATCCTTTTGATACCCCCATATATGGGAGGGTCCTAATTCCACCCTTTTGAGGGAGATTAGAAACCTGGGAGTTTCCCAATCCCATTTCAGAAATGTTTCACCAAACACTAAGAAAAGAAATTAGATACCTATCCCACTCTTATTTCATTCTATTTTTCTCTCCAAACAGGCCCTGAATGTTAATAAATAGCCAAGGATCTTTCTTCCTTTTTATTTACCGGGTACCATGTATGGAAGATCACCCACTTAAAATAATCATACACGATCCGTCCACGTAAATTGTAATGTAGAGGAGGAAAACAATGTCCCAATTTTTCTTCCAATATTTTTCTTTGATTATTCAAATCTTTAGTACGAAAAAATACAAACCAGTTCAATATAGTTTAACATGTCAAAGGAGAAAAAATAACATCATGACAAAATAACACAATACCACAAGAAGAAAGAGAAAACTTCTGCCATATTTGTTTAACTGATTTACAACTATTGTTGTTTTCAATCATCCTTTATTAATATAACAAACGCTTGAGAAATTCGTAAAACCACTTAAGAAATTCGTAAAACCACTATGTAGGACTACATTAGTAGATAATTGAGGCTTCGAAAAGGTACATCTCGATTAGTATCAAGCATGATAGGAGGGGCAATCCTCATAACTTCACCAACGACCACATTAGTGGATAATTGAGACTATATGCGCCTAACCACGTTCATAACACCTTGAAAAAGGTAACAGACATCTCTGTATATTTTATTAACAACATTAGCAACATGATTTGGAAGTTTGCCTCAAAAGGTAAAATTTTGTTTATACAGACATGAATGACTATAGAGCGAATTATTGTTTCGCCTCTCGTCATATATTTTTTACATTTACATGGGAGAGACTTGTAATGTTATATTTAAGTATAAATATTTTTCATCACAATTCTAATAATAGTAGTCTCATAGACTCCTACAATAAGTCAACATACAGAATTGACTGTCAAAATTTATGAAGTTTGATCACATTAGTCAAATAATAACAAATTTTTTGGGACAGAGAAAAAAGCGAAACAAATTAAATAAATATATCATTTCAAATCTTCATGTAATGATGAAAATTTATAAAGTTTCAACTTATTAGTCAACATACAAATTCCATTTGAGATTGGGTTGGTAGTTGGTACAAAGTTAATTACAATGCTCATCATGTAATGATCAAGATCTAATTAGGAAAAGTTGCGATGGTTGTAATCAAACAACCTAAACGATTATAAACTGCATGAGCAAGTTTTGATGACAAGTTGAGATGACCGAGTTGGTCTAAGGCGCCAGATTAAGGTTATGGTCCGAAAGGGTGGGTTCAAATCCCACTCTCAATAATATTTTTTTCAAAATGTTTTTTTTATTAGTTTAATTTGTTGTACTCTAAAACAATTGAGGCTATATGTGGCTAACCAGGTCCATAATATGTTGACAAAGATAACAGGCACCTATGTGTGCTTTATTGACAGCATTGGCAGCATCATCTGGAAACCCACTTTAAAAGCAGTATTTTGCTTAGACAATCATGCAATGACTACAGAGCGAACTATTATTTCACCCCTCACTAAAGAGTGTCATGTATTTGTTACATTTATACAACATATGTATATTTTTGAAGAGAGATTTTGGTTCATAGTCATGACTCTACAAATGAGTCTTCTTAGCACATGTATATTATGATTAGACTCGTGGACAATATTGAAGTAGGAATAAAACATGGAAGGAAGTTGGTTGGCAGCAAAGGGTTTAATTAGTGTTGGAGGTGAGGCTATTAAGTAATAATAGAGATTAATATATATACTGGCAACCAGGATACTAGGAATTACAATATTTTCCCTCTCTTCAATATTTAACGACTTCAAAAAGTAATATTTTTAAGAAAACATTAATTAATATATTGATTTATGATAGCATAGAAAATGGTGTTTCAGACTATTAGTATTTAAGTGAACACTGATTTTGGGGCTATTATAAGAAACAAAGATGAACTTTAATTAATTATTCGAGAGAAGAAGTAAATGCATTTTATAAAATTATTATCATTATACTTGTAACATAAATATTAAAAAATATAATATTGTAATTTTTAATAAAATATTATGTAAAAAATAATAATCAACGAGGAACATCAAAACCATAAAGGTCAAGTGATTATAAAATAAAGGAAGTAGTAACTAATTTAATTAGAAAATTATTTTAAAAAAAGGTTATGAATCAATTTCAAGTTGGTGTTTAGAATTGGTGATATGACTCCCCTCATTGGTTTGGTATTTATAGAATGGTTGCATTGGGGTATAATAGTAATTTTATAAGAAAAAAGACTTTCAAAGAGGAAAATGGGCCTTAGGTAGCCCAATAGAATTTCATCTTAACTTTGGTATGAGGGCCCATGTTTCCCTGCAGTTGGTGCTGGACAAATATTAAGCTTCACTAAATTTGATTATTAAATTTAGACAAATTTGTGTAAATATTTTAAAAGGTTTTTGGATTTAAATAATTTGAACTTTACTGACTTTTATCAAAATAAACTTGGTGGTATACTATTTAAATCCAAGAGCCTTAAAATGTAGATTACTTCACTGTGTTTTTAAAGTTAGGATTATTGAGACAGTCACGACCCAAAATTAATTTTTTTAAATATAAAATCCTATTTGAAAGTTTTTTGAGTTTGAATTTAACAAAATTTCTTCAAATTTACTTATATTAGCTACAATAAAACTAAGACGAAAACTTAGATAAGGATTACAGGAACAAAGCTCCCCCTTACAAATCTGACGTAGAAATTTGGACTCAAATTTGTTAGATTATAAAATCACCTTTGGATATTCGACATCAGCTTAATAAATATTTTGGTTGAGTTGGTTATCGCACTGAATTCTAGACCTTGACCTCGGCTTTTTATCGAAAACAAAAACGAAACACAAAATAATTCAAGCTTGATCTACATATATATAGTACATGTAATTCTATGTGCATTTGCATTTTACAACATGATGTATGTATGTTTTAAGATTACATGAATGCTAAACTAATTAGTTAGCTTAATTAATTAGCTTAAATTGGAGAGAAACTTCATTTGGTTAAGAAGAGGAGAAAGAGCTTCCATCAACTTCTCACAAGGGTGATTATGAATTCCTTCATAAGTAGTAACCACAATGCTTGAATCTTTTGATAACCTCTGCACTTGCTTCTTCACATTGCATGTCAGATGACTGCACCTGTAGTAGCTCCTGTGGAAATTAAAAGGGGTTAATTTGCATTGGCGGATCTAGGGATAAGCCAAGGGTGGTCACGGCCACCAATAACACGAAAAAAAAAACATAATTATTCAATATAATTTGGGATAAAAATTATGGAGTTTTTGTGCTTTAGATGAATCTAATAATGTATTGATCACCCCTATCAAAAGATTACATTTGCCACTATTAATTTGATTCACACATGATTAGCCACCAAGAATGCTAAAACCTGTGACAAATCATATCGTCCCTAAAAAAATTGTCTTGTTTGCTTTTTCACGATTCTCAATCCAATATTTGATCATGAAATTCTTTTGTGTTTTACTTGGGAGAAACTTGCAATATTATAATTAGATATAAATATTTTTCATCACAAATCTAATAATGATAATCTCATACAGTAAGTCAACATATAGAATTAACGATAAAAAATTAAAACATTATATTTGACCTCATTAGTAAAAAAAAGGACAAACTTTTTGGTACGGAGAAAAGAGCTATAAGCAAATTAAATAAATCAATCATTCTTCATGCAATGATCAAAATTTATAAAGTTATCACCTCATTAGTCAACATATAAAATTCCATTTAAGATTGGGTTGAGTTAATTACAATACTTATCATATAATGATCAAGATCTAATTAGGCAAAGGATGATGGTTGTAATTAAACAAACTAAACGATTATCAATTGTATGAGCAAATTTGAACAACAAGTTGAGATGGCCGAGTTGGTCTAAGGCGCCAGATTAAGGTTCTGGTCCGAAAGGGCGTGGGTTCAAATCCCACTCTCAACAATAATTTTTCAAAACCTAATCTTTTAGTAGTTTAATTTGATGTTATATTTTAGTCTAAACTGATCAAAAATATACAAAAATAGTTAGAGCATATACATAACAATGAACATATTGAACACATGCAAACCTAGAAATGTATACATCATACCTAGGATAGATGCTATTTTTGACGGATTTTTGGCCATATTTTCTCCATCGATATCCATCATCAAGAATATCCTCGGAACTCCTCGTTTGGAATGAAACCCGAGGAGGAACCCTACTCTTTCTCGACCTTGAAGTACTACAACTCGTCCCCTTCCTCTTATTATCATCATTATCATTATCATTCCTGTTCCAAATATCACAATCCACTGAAACTGAACTCTGTGGTCCTTGTTGTAGCTGATTACTATCTCCAAGCACTATAGAGCTAGGGTTAGGGTTAGGGTTAGGATTAGGGTTAGGGTAAGGGTAAGGGTTAGGGTTATCAACTAGTAACCCTGCTGTTGGGGAATCAAGAAGACTATACCAATCAAAGTCATGATCATCATTGGGCACCATCGTGCGGTCGAGGTTTGTTTGGATCACTAGTTGATCATGATGATGATGATGGTGATGAGAGGGAGGAAGTATTAATGGAGGTGGGAGCTGTTGAGATTGTGGGGCTTCTTGGTGATCCTCCATGCATGAATAATTATGGAGTGAAGAATTAATGTTGGGTGTGATGACTTATGAGATTATTGGGTTGAATTTCTAGTTAAGGATTCAGAATGGGAAGGTGAGAAGATGGTGGGCAGATTCTAACTAGATATCTATAGAGAGAGAATGTATGAAAGAGAAAGACATAGAGAGAGAAACAACTGAAAAGGAACAAAGGAATGTTGTCTTAGGGTGTAAAACAGTTTTCTTGAGGAAGATTAGCAACCTAAACCCCACCAAACTAACCTTCTTGTTCAACAAACTGGAGCTTTAACACTTCTCTGATTATATATATGTATGTATGTATTCATTATTCCGAAAACCACCAAACTAAGGTATGGAGGGGTGTAGCAATTTTACACTTAAATTTTGTAATTTATGGTGCATTCTTAAATTTTGTAATTTATGGTGCATTTAGAAGTTTAGTGGGAAGGATTTTCCGAGAAAAGACTTTCCCTAGCCCATTTGTGAAACTAGAATTTAGATAAAGGATTCAGGAGCATATATATATATCTTCATGGTGCTAGCACATAAACACACCACCCATTTGTTATAGAAAGCAACTGTGCCAAATTTAATGAAGCAACCCAAATAAATATCAGTCCATAGGACCATGTTGTACTGTCGTCATGGGACCATAGTCCAACCTCTGTTGTGAAACTATTTATTGAACTTTTGAATAAAATAATTGGCCCCATATTAAGACTTTTCTATATATTAGGCACAACCAAATCTCAAAGTTGGTCAATTTGAAAAGTTGACTAACTCGTCTATAGAAGTTTCATAATTAACCAAATGCTGCCTTAGAGAGACTGGTTAAATGCTACTGAGGCTCTGTTATTTTATGTGGTTAGTATGGTGCGGTATGGTGAAACTGTGGAAAGTGCGGTAATGTGTGGAATGATATGGTAAAATTTGTGAAAAGTGTGATTGATATGGTAGGTGATGAAAGAGAATGTGAAAAATAGATGAAAATAGTGAGGAGAGAAAAAAAAGTGGGGAAATATACTAATAATAATCGGATTAAAGTGTGGTATAATGTGGTAAAATGGAGGAACATTCAGTAATATGCTGAGTTGAGATACCACACCACACCCTTAGCAAAACAAGGCCTAAAACTCTGGGTCCGTTTGGACCTAGGAAAACAGGGTCGAAAAAAAATTAATTTGGAAAGTGGAAATTTTTTCTTTGTTTGGATTTATGAAAAATGAATGGAAAAAAAAAATAGTTGGAAAACTATATGGAAAATTTGGGAAAATAAAGAATAAAAAAATTTCCTTTCTAAAATGAAAGGAAAGTTGAGAAAAAATTTTGGATCTAAAAGTCAACCTCTCTCATTCATCTCTCGCGACTCTCTCGATTCTCTCTCTCTCTCACTCTCTCTACTCTCTTTCTCCTCTCTCTCTCTCTCTCTCTCTCTCTCTCTCTATCTATCTATCTATCTCTAACACTCTTCTCTCTCTCTCTCTCTAACTCTCTCTCTTCTCTCTCTCTCTCTCTCTCTATAACTCTCTTTTCTCTCTCTCTCTTCTCTCTCTCTCTCTAACTCTCTTTTGTCTCTCTTCTCTCTCTCTCTCTCTCTCTCTCTCTCTCTAACTCTTGCTCTCTCTCTCTCTCTCTCTAACTCTTTCTCTCTCTCTCTCCCAAATCACATCATATTATCTAGAAAAATGAAGCTTGACATTTACAAGTTTTCATGCAAATTTTATTTTTCGTCAAACCAAACAAGGAAAAGGAACCATCAAAAAAAAAAAACAAGGAAAAGAAAGTTGAATAGAAAATTAATTTTTTTCATTCAAAATTTTACTTAAATCAAACAAAAGAAAGAAATTTACTTTACACCAAAAAAATTTTCTTCCTAATTTTTTTTTCACGAGATTTTTTCCATCCTGTTTTCCTAGGTCCAAACGGACCCTAAAAGAGTAAAATGCTTTAAGAACAACCTTTGCGTATAAATTTACAAAATCTCCATCTAAGGGTGTGTTTGCGGATAATTGGTTAAATGCTTTGTAGAGTGGTGGAGAGAGAGAAAGATTAAAATAAGTGTAAATGCTACTAAAAGTTGTATAACAAATAATTGCCAGCCTCATGTTACCCAATATGTGAGAAATAAACTCAATTCATTCCATGTCTAAAGCCCAAACCCATTCCAATACCATCCATGAACATTGTGAGGGCGCGTACTTATTATTGCTTACAAAAAGAATCACATTGGTACATTGAAAATTAACAGAATAAACCCGGAAAGATAACCGAAGCCAATACTTATTCCTATAACAGGACCCCAATCTAACGCGTAAAAGTTTACAACCTTCATCTAAACCTTGAAGTTATAGAGACGCTATCTGGTCAGAACAAGGGTTTCTTGCCATTGAGCATCCCCATGAGATGATCAAAGACGTGAGTTCCCCCATCTCGCAATCCGGAGTGCATGTATTCGTTCGTTACCCACAACCTTATTCCCGCAATGTGGGATGCTGTCTCTGTTGCTAACTTGAAGTTCACAAACATGTCTTCGTAGTAAACGGCAGCAGCAACCGGAACCTGCCAGGATACCCATCATCAGCAACAACTTTTTTGTGGCTACATTTACTTGCATGAATTAGTAGATCAATTCTTAACAGGAAAATTAGTGAAATCAGAACAAATTTTGTTATGTTTTGTCATTGATCGAATACAATAGGCTTATTAGGTCTGGTAAAAGTGGGTTTTTCCCATAATGCTGTGTCCAATCCTCGACACTTCAAATTACTACAATTAAAATTTCTTTGAAATAGCCGACTTCGACACCTGTATTGGTAAATTATTAGGTAGTCCTAACAACTATGATTTTTCCCCCTTCTAGTTTCACTTTATATGTCCGGGGGGAAAAATGTGCGAGGACTACCTAGCAATGTAGTCCAGGAGTACCTAATAACATCTCGTTTCCAAATCGGACACCCTTACCTTTTTTGTCCGAGTAACACAGGTTCAAGGTTACGCATATTCAGCGTGATTTTCAAACAGGGAAATTCAGGGTTCAAGGTCCAAAGGGGTTTGAGGCATGGAATCAAACCTTGTTATTTTCCAGTGCTGCTTTGTCATATAATGAAGGCCAATCCTGCTTCTCAGCAAGCAAGTGAGCTGCTTCTCCTAGAGGCTTCAATGCCCGTATCTCATCAAACATCCACGGGAATACCATCTGCAGAAACCAAGTACATAGTCATATCATCTAAAGTTTTTCAATTGATCAGAAGCTTTGGCTCGAAAGAATGAGCAGAAACTCCCGAATTCCTAGGGTTAGTTCGCACGCTCAATATCTGAACACAATCCCCGTTCCAAATCAACCAAGTAACTGGTTACCACTCAGTGAATTTGAAAACCCTTAGGGAATTAAGAGCACAATTGTAGGTTTATATAAATAACTAAACTAAGATCATCAAAAAGGATTATGTCCATAACAAAGTGTAGCAAGAACACCTAGATTGGATTCAGTCTATGTGAATGAGACTTTGAGGCATTGCATTTGGATTTGGATGACCATCAAAAGAATATCAAATTGCACTAGCCAATTAGCAATATATTTTAGCAAGAACACATCGATGGAAGGAAGACGATTGAAAGTTTGAAATAAATGGAGGCAAGGTAATTTAATCACCTCTCCTGTGAAATAAACAGGACGCCCTTCTTTCGCAGCCTTAATTGCATCAAATTTGTCATCGTAATTAGGCCTCACTCTATGAGCCGACCACCTTGACGAAGCACCCTGCAACTCAAAAGAAACAAATCTAATGTTCGGATATAACTTTTCTTAGTTGCACTTTTGCTTCATTTCAATTTTTGAGTATGGAACAAAAAAGACGAATTAAATTCGTAGGGATTTGTTTACCTGGCAGTATATACACTCATGAAGAATTGCATACAGAGGGTTCGTATCGAAAGCAGACCACTGCTCAAACTGTCATTTCAATAAATCCATAGTCAACAATCGTCATGTCAGGTCACTAAACGAAGACAACCTAGTTACAAAGTTTAGATTCAATACAGATAAGCGTTTTTGTTGTGTGGGTGAGGGAGGAATAAACAAGGAAGAATGAAACTCGGAAATCTGATACCAAGAAAGTAAAGACCAGCTTCAAAGAATTCAAATGTGTCAGACTGACTATTTTAAGGGATTTTTCCAACATACGAGCATGTATTTGTCTTACTTACAGCATTCAGAAAATAATAGCTTAAACGCTTTTCTGCACCTGGAGTTAGAGCAGGGTCCCATGCTCTCTCGAACCTACGGGAAACAGAGAAAGAAGAGCAAAAGTAAAGAAGTAAAAAACCTAATCTCGAATAGAATCACATCATTATTTGACAAATGACCCGTACTTTACTTACATGTAATGCAGCTTCTCAAAACCGGTACTCGACCCCAAGCCGGTGAGGCCAATAGTTTGAAGTCCCCTCGGAGTTAAAACTCCGCCAGACGGCAAAGGTACCTATACAGACATAATAAACAGGTAATGGAATGATAATGCCTTGTCAAAGAAAAAGTATTCAAAAAGGTTAAAGTTTGGAGTTTATATCAAAGAGTTACACACCCCGCCATCTTTGCTATTTGCTAAGTATGTAACGACGTCTTTGATGACTTCCACATCTTGAGGAAACCTCTGATAGTATTTCTCGTTTTGACGAATAATTTGCTCAAAACATGCATGATATACAGCATCGGCAGTACATCCATCACCAATTGGAGGAATTCCGCCTGTCAGAAGGACTTGCTTTAACCCTTGTGGGGCAAAACTTAGGTATGTAACAGCGCAAAAACCACCGTAGCTCTAGATAGAGAAGGAAACAAAGAAACATGTCATTATTTGATGACCTAGATAGCAGGCAAAACAAACTGGGTCAAAACCCAGGTCAAGATGCCATACTACTAACAACTACATAGAATCAAGCACTTTCAAATTACACATGGAAATACGACGAAGATGCAAGTTCACCAAGGAAACTATATACCTGTCCCAAGACAGTCCATGGAGCAGCTCCCGGAACCATACGTACTCTAATGAATTCAGCATCTTTTACTATGTTGTCAGCACGAAAATGAGTCAAATACTCAGCTAGATCTTTTGCAGATTTCATTTGCTGCATAGCGGATGTAGTCAATGGAGTAGACAATCCTGTTCCACGCTGCATAGATACGCCATGTAGTTCAAAGGAGTTAGAAAAAGAAACCAAAGACAGAGCTAATACACGTAAGCCTTCGCAAAGAGGGATCCCAACAAACCATGCCTGATCCAACAAGACAACACGATGTCCATCACAAGCTTTACCAATCCAACCACCGGAATCGGTAGGACGTGGGGACTCAAATCCAGGTCCTCCTTGGAGATAAAGAAGATATGGCAGTGGTTCGTCCTCCTTACCCGCTGCAAAAATGGATTTATTCATCAAACTCAGATTGGACTCGAATAGAAATCATAATAGGAAACATTTTCTATTTGGTGTATTTGCATTATAACACGAGCAGAAATTTGCCCAAATCATGGGAGCACCGTAACAAAAGATGCTTCCCTCGACAACTTAACAGCCCTTTACCCAAATTAGGATGGATTCATGAATTCAATAATGTTTCACTTCCGCTCATTAAATAAAAAAATTGAAACAAAATCCATCCGTCTATGGAACTGCAAGATGTAAGTCTCAACATGCCCAAAGGAGCACAGGGGAATGAGCACAAAGCATTAACTTCGACCTAGCAAAGTATAAGTTTGTTCACAATCATGGGCATGACCATAGTTATTAAAATCCCGATCCTGATCTACGATCCTACAATTTTATGATCCAAAATCCTCGATGCGAGTTTACTATCTACATCCCGATCAACGATACTACATGGGTTAATTTCAATCCTAACTACCCCATGGATCCGAGTTAGGATCCTGATTCTAACAACCTTGGGCATGACATGATATATCCATAGGGTAGGACCCCCAACGAACCGGTGATCTTCCAGTAATGTTGTTATCACCCCACATGCTATTTGTACACTTTAACCACATTACATGACTAACAATTAAAGAGGATAGCCTCATAGATGAAGCTTCTCAAGTTATGTTACTGTCTTAGATTAAAATAGCGCGAGGCGCAAAAAAGCTCACAGTTCCCCGAGGCACGAGGAGCACAGCGCATAGAAAAGGCACGAGCTTCACGCATGCGAGGCGCACCAAAGCTACAATTTTTTCCAAGCTATATTTTCATGCAATAAGCTCAGAAAGGGCATCAAACCATGGATTAGAAACCTAATACCACGAAAAATTACGCAAATCATCTTAACATAAGATGTAACACCAAAAAATTATTCTAAAGAAATAAAACAAGCAAAGTCAAGCAAGAAGAGCAGAAGAAAGGTAGGGAATCGCGCGGTCTAGGGTTTCCTCACAGCCTAGAAGCGGTTTTTTAAAAATACACCAAACAGTTCATATTTTTTAATGCATTGAACAGTAAAAGCTCCATAAAGCGCACTATAAGGCACAAAAGGCGCGGAGGGGACGAGGCGCGGGCTTTGTGAGCTATAGCGCACGAGGCGCGGGCTTTTTAAAACTAAGGTTACTGTATCCATCCCCTTTTAATTGCAAATATGAGACATATTAATGCCTCCAAGATACGCATGTCCAACAATATTAGACATACTAATGCCTCCTAGATATACATATCAGAAACTTCAACAACATTCCAACAAACCATTAAGACATTTTAAATGAGTACAAGCACATTTATCCCGTTCTTTTGTGCGTTAACACACCCAAACGCAACGCAAAATAAATAAAACCTAACGCAGGATAAACGCAAGATAACGCAACTTAATGCAACTTATCAATTCCATTTATTATTTCCTACCGCAACCCAACGCAACCCAACCGCAACTTACCGAAACGCAAACGCAATGCAACCCAACCGCAACTTACCGAAACGCAAACGCAACGCAAACCCAATGCACAAAAGAACGGGTTTCATTAAATTTACTCAAACTGATTCAAATTTATATGCAAATTTTAATATTCCATCATTTTTCCTTTTTGGTTCAAATATCCATGTCCACTTAGAAAAAAAATGAAAAAACCTTTAATAGCAAATAGCAAAAAGATATGAGTCTTGCCACAAGAATTGTTCAATCATTTTATTTTTTATCAACAAAATATCCTAAAATCCACGCCAACAAATATGATTTCAAAGATTTGAAATTTACATGTCCACTAATTTCCCTAGATGATTCAAGCATGAGGATTAAGAGCAAAGCAAATTATGATGCAACACTGAAATAAATTTTACCCCAAATTATCTCAATATCCAAGTAACAAGATATAAATCCCATGACACATCATACCAAGTTCAACATTGCATCTGAAAACAGACACTATTCACATTTAGGTCATATTCTTTAGAATGATACGTTAGTTTATCTTGTCTAACCTTATTTTACCTTAAGTCAAAATTCGCTAAAAAACACTCAAACCTAAGTCAAAATTTTATTCTTATATTTCCTTTACTTATCTTAACAAACTTAACTTGATCCTAACAATGCAAAAAAACTGGTACTTTTTCTGCCAAAATGCAAAAGGTGATGACATTATAGAGTGCCCTCTACATCTGCATAGTGGTACAGTGGAAACAGGGGCACAAACAATTATTCTACGATAAAACAGCAAGTAGATACTCTCTGCCAAAAAGCTCCATCACTTTTCCGGTACTTTTTTGTGATTTCTGGAATTTAAAATTATGCATATAGAAAACGCATCAAAAACTCATTTCTCACTTTAAGTCATCACATAATGAACAAGTCAAATCAATCAACACCAATTACTCAAACCAAACCAAATCAGCCTACCTCAATCCTAATCAACAACCAACACATCAACTAACCTAAACACAAATCACCAAAGCGATCAATCGTAAATCATTACCAGTAACAACTTCGCGAGCGAACACGGTAATCTTAGGGCAAGATTCACCGTCGAGCGAGTAATCGAGCGGCACAGTGAAGTAATGGTCACGTAGCCGGAGCTCCGGCACCGAATACCACTTTCCGACGACGTGGTCGGCGGCGGAACCTCCGTTCCGAGCATCCATGGCGGCGACGGCGACGGCGCGTGTGCACAATCGCCGGCGAAGAATGCGGAAGTTTAGCCTCGGAGGGAGCGAAGAAGGAGATGGATTGAGAGTAGAGAGAGAAAGAGGAGAGAGACGTATAAATGGACGACGAGTGAGGAGAGAGAAAGTGAGTGAGAGTGTCCGAGTTGACCACATTTCCTGAGTTCAACTCGGAAAGGGAGGAGAGTCAAGAGAGAGATACAGTAATAAATTAGGAAAAGGAAAAGGAAAATAAAAAATAGTAAGTGTGCGGAGAGATTAGGTGGGCCAAGTCTTTGGAGTTATTGGGCTGGAACTATTTTTTAATGGGTTCGGTTCAACTAACCGGCGGCCCAGTCGTGGCAGCCTCTGACATATACCATTTCTGTGATTAGCGCGAAATTTTGTCCGATCCGAATTCGTTTGATCCAGAGAAAGTTTGATTTGACCTGAACTAATTTTGACATTAATCGAATTAATCATATATTCGTACACAATATTTCTTTTCTTTTTCTTGTATGAACCCGATTTTGATCCATATATAGTTTCGTTCGAATTGACGGATCCAGACAAAAATGAGTTCATATCTAGCAAAGTAGGGTGAGGACTGGAAAAAGTCCTTGCCTATTGAGTATGAAATCAAAATATTCAGAGTACTGCCTTATTCTATTGCGAATGCTCTCAGTTTGAGTACATCCATAAAAAATTTGGTTGATTAGTTATAACATTTTTTAATGAAGAATATTCACATTTCACACCCTTTTTTTGGTCAATTTTTTTTATTGCTTCATGAAAATTATATTATGATATAAACTTCTAGAACTCTTTTTAGTAGGTTTGTTATTTTTGACATAATTCCTCTAACCACTAGTGACAATTTACTATACTATTAGCTTTACAAAATGACATTCCATTAAAGTCTTCCACAATAAAAATAAAAATAAAAATAAAGGATTAAACTTAAAGTTAGAAAAATGTATATTTTACTAAAAATAAAGCAATCAAAAAGTACATTTACCACTTAGACTTTTCATACATATTTTCACTTTCCATTGAAATCTTTCTTTTTTTTTCTAGAAGAAGGGAAATCTAGATTGCAAGTTTATTAATCAATACATACGATTTGATATGGTTTGGACAAACCTTGACCCAGATCTTGTTCCTCTCTTATTGGATCCACTTTGGGCATATGGTGACCGGCAAAATTTTCATGTCTCTTAATATGATTCCAATTATAACAAATAAAACAATGACTCAACAAATGAATCCCTCCAAAATAATATCACACTCGCCAAGAAAACAACGGGAGCTATTGAGCCATGAATTAACACTAGAAATCGACTCAAAAACTATTAGGCACCGTTCTTTTGTGCGTTGCGTTGCGTTATAATTAGTTGTGGTAGATTGCGGTAAGTTGCGGTGAAAATAGTAAAAAGATAATAGTAATTTACGGTATGTTACAATAAATTGTGGTAATTTGCGTAGCGATTAGTTGCGTTAATGCACAAAAGAACAATGCCTAAATAATAAAGAACCTCGCTGCCCTTTTTTTAAACCCATTGCCAATTTACTACATTTGTTATATTAATTCAATTCTTAATTTGCACCTTGCCCTTTGATTTTTTTTTTCAAATAAAATAAAATAATTCTTATAGGATACTTTTGATCAAAAATATAAAACCTTTTTCAAATGATAAATGTTAACTTTATTGGTGTTTCACAAAACGCTACTTAAAATATTGATCGTTAATTAAAACGATACCTTACCGAAAGCTAATATCTACGTAATTGGAATCTTTAAGTTTGTCAAAATGATAAACATTAACCCTAATGTTGTTATCGAATACAACTAACTGCCCCCTAGCGCTGACAAAAATTCGAGTTTGGGTAAATTTGGGTCGATCAAATTCGGTCAATGTCAAAATTTAGCCAAAAAATTCATGTCCATACCTGGTTTTTGTTCGGGTGCGGGTAAATTTGGGTCGATTAAATTCGATTAAGGTCAAATTTCAACCAAGAAATTCATGTCCAAACCTTATTTTTGTTCGGGTCCGGGTAAATTCGGTTCAATCAAATTCGGTCAAGATCAAATTTCAACCAAGAAATTCATGTCCAGATTGGGTTTTTGTTTGAATCCGAGTAAGTTCGGGTCGATCAAATTTGACCAAGGTCAAAATTCAGCCAAGAAATTCATGTCCATACCTGGTTTTTGTTCGGATCCAGGTAACTTCGGGTCGATCAAATTCGGTCAAGGTCAAAATTCAGCCAAGAAATTCATATCCGGACCTGATTTTTGTTCAAATACGGGTAAATTCGGGTCGATTAAATTCGATTAAGGTCAAAATTCAGCCAAGAAATTCATGTCCATACCTTATTTTTGTTCGGGTCCGGGTAAATTCGGGTCAATCAAATTCGGTCAAGGTCAAATTTCAACCAAGAAATTCATGTCCAGATCGGGTTTTTGTTCGGATCCGTGTAAGTTCGGGTCGATCAAATTTGACCAAGGTCAAAATTCAACCAAAAAATTCATGTCCATACCTGGTTTTTGTTCGAGTCCAGGTAACTTCGGGTCGATCAAATTCGGTCAAGGTCAAAATTCAGCCAAGAAATTCATGTCCATACCGGGTTTTTGTTCAAGTTCGGGTAAATTCGGGTCGATTAATTTCGATTAAGGTCAAAATTCAGCCAAGAAATTCATGTCCATACCTGGTTTTTTGAACCGTATCGAGTTCGATGCCAAACTTTCATGGTCAGGATTGCGGATAAAGGCAAGGTGGATGAAATCCCGACCCATCATCATCGGGCTAAAACCGCTCACTCACTCGTTTTCAAGAATCGATACACCTTCACAAAAGGCGGGGTGGTGAGCATCACACTATCGTGGCCTCGGCGAGCCATCCTTGTTGGAGTAAGGAGAGGCTCGGGACTTGTCAACGACCTCGGAGGCCTCGGGATCGGATTGGGTCATCCCGGGAATGAAGGGCGAGGTGGTATCAAGTCTCGGAAGTAACCCAAGTTAATAACTTGTAAGGCGGAAGGCGTTCAAAGGTTAGAAATACACGTGCCTTCACGCTTTATGTCATAACTCCTTCAATATGACTCCGATGGGTCTCAAATTTTGGGAGTTTAAAATACACGCCGAGAGCTTTCCATCGATATCTTGTGGGCCTAAAACAAAGTTTGGATGAAGAAGTTATGCGCGTTTGGAGTCGACAGGAAAAACTGCCCAGATCGTTACGCCCGCTACCACCCACTGTAACGCCCGTGACGACTCGCGGCAGTTTCATTTTTTGTTCCGGAAGCTCCGTCACGCCCATGTCCCTGCTCGCCCAGGTCATCACGCCCGTGACGATAGCCGTAATGCCCGTGACGAGGTTGTTTTATGTTTGTTTTGCTTAATTAAAACGTTGTGTTTTTGTTATTTCTTTTCCCTATTATAAATACCATGTTTAGCACTCTTTTCTAGACAGCTTATGTTTATAAATGAATTGCTAAGGCATTATTAGGGTTTGCTCCCTTTTCTTTCAAAAATCTTGTTCTTACTTTATCCGTTGTTAATGGTAGTGTTAGCAAGTCATTCCTTGTGATTGTTTAGTGGATTACCTTGGATAATCATTGTGGAGTGTTAGGCCTTTGGGCTGTGGATTACCTAGCCAAGGTCATATCCTTCCTTTTTTGTTCAAGTTTTGTTCGATTGTTGCATCAAATTTCCAACTCAAACTAAATCATCAATACTCCTACCACGCCACACTCCATTTTTGTTCGGGTCCAGGTAACTTCGGGTCGATCAAATTCGGTCAAGGTCAAAATTCAACTAAGAAATTCATGTCCGAACCTAGTTTTTGTTCGAATCTGGGTAAATTTGGGTCGATTAAATTCGATTAAGGTCAAAATTCAGCCAAGAATTTCATGTCCAAACCTGGTTTTTGTTCAGGTTCGGGTAATTTCGAGTCGATCAAATTGGATCAAGGTCAAAGTTCAGCCGAGAAATTTATGTCCATACCTGGTTTTTGTTTAAGTCCGGGTAAGTTCGGGTCGATCAAATTTGATCAAGGTTAAAATTCAACCAAGAAATTCATGTCCATACCTAATTTTTTGTTCGGGTTCAAGTAAATTTGGGTCAATCAAATTCGGTCAAGGTCAAAATTCAGCCAAGAAATCCATGTCCAGACCTGGTTTTTGTTCGGGTCCGGGTAAGTTCAGGTCGATCAAATTTGATCAAGATCAAATTTCAATCAAGAATTTCATGTTCAGACCTGGTTTTTGTTCGGGTCCATATAAATTCGATTCAATCAAATTTGGTCAAGGTCAAAATTCAGCCAAGAAATTACTGTCCAGACTTTGTTTTTGTTCGGATCCGGGTAAATTCAGGTCGATCAAATTCGATTAAGGTCAAAATTCAGCCAAGAAATTTATGTCCAGACTTGGTTTTTGTTTAGGTTCGGGTAAATTCGGGTTGATCAAATTCAATCAAGGTCAAAATTCAGCCAAGAAATTTATGTCCAAACCTGATTTTTGTTCGGGCCCGAGTAAATTCGGGTCAATCAAATTCGGTCAAGGTCAAAATTCAGCCAAAAAATTCATGTCCAAAAAATTTATAAGAGTTGGAGCATTCAAAACTCATTCAAACTTGACAATCAATATAGCATCATTTGGGGGTTTTTGTCTATAATCATCATTAAGGGATTAATCTTGAGTGAGAATATCAGTCAAGAACAATCCCAAAACCGAAAGACACCCCACGCATTAATGTCTAAGGCTAAAATTAAGTGATTTTGACACAAGAGTTCGACTGAATTTTGAAAAAGAGCTCGGCTGGGCTCCAACATAGTCCGTGTTAGGACACCACGGACAGTGGTGGCCTCAACACGACCCATGCTGAACCAACACCGTCTGTGTGGACCCAGGGAGCCTTTTTATGGCTCTCTGGGCCTCAACACGACCCGTGTCATACCTGGCACGGTTCGTGTTGGGTCCATTTTACTTGGTAAGTTAGATTTCGACATTCTCAGTCAATCCTTAGCGTATAACTTGTTCTCTTATGTCTCTTAATTCTTGAAATATTCCAACAATCCTTTTGTTTTTTCAAATAAAATAAAATAAAATACAACTTTTCACTGGATAACTTTTGATCAAAAAATATAAAACATTACTTGAAACATTGAATGCTAACTAAAACCATCTTATCGAAAGCTAATATCTACGTAATTGGAATCTTTACCTTTGTAGATAACTTCCCTCTGGCGCTGACAAAAATTCGAGTCTGTATAAATTCAGGTCGATCAAATTCGGTCAATGTAAAAAGACGGTCGAGAAATTCATCTCCAGACCCAGTTTTTGTTCGGATAAGACAATTCGAACGGAACAAAATTCGAATCAGAACCGGGTTCGATCAATAGAAGAAAGAGAAATATTACATCCAAATATTCCCGCAATTCCACAAATATAAAAATTCAAATGAAGAGCCAATATCCAAATCCAATTTTTTCAGATAGGGCAATTCGAATTTTTCAGGTTGGATAAAATGTCTGCTTTTAATTTGTGTGCCGGTGGCCTACACCCAATGAATGAATGAATGAATGAATGAATGATTTTATTTACCAAAAATAGACAAAAAAACATGTAAAACCCGTCAATTTTCCACACTCACCTATCGCCATTCCCACCCATGGCGCTCCTCCGCTCACGCGCCGCCGCGCTCCTTTCCGCCCCTCCCCTCCTCCGCTCCCTCAGCAACGTGCCGGAAAACGCCGTATACGGCGGCCCTAGACCCCAGAACCCCGATCAGCGCGTGACGCTGGCCCACCTCCGGCAGAAGCACCGCCGTGGGGAGCCGATCACGATGGTGACCGCCTACGATTACCCGTCGTCCGTCCACCTTGACACGGCCGGAATCGACATCTGCCTCGTCGGAGACTCCGCCGCGATGGTCGTGCACGGCCACGATACGACGCTGCCGGTGACCATCGACGAGATGCTCGTCCACTGCCGCGCGGTGGCGCGTGGGGCTAAACGGCCGCTCCTGGTGGGGGACTTACCGTTTGGGACGTATGAGTCCAGCACTCAGCAGGTATGAACACTGTTGATTCCAGAAAGTTTGGAGTTTTCTCACTTTGATTGATAATTCTTCTCATAATACGTTATTAACAAATTGCAATATTATAATGGGTTGGTGTTAATTTTATATAGCAAGTCATTGTATAGGTTGAGAAATTTATGGTTAAAATTTTGACGTCACGATTTTGATAGACGACAATTAAGATGGAACAGGGGAGTAATTTGGTAAAAGTTTTGATAATTTGATCTATCTCATTCATGGGTGGTTTGGAACTTTGGTTTGGTATTTCTGGTTGATGATTTGGTGATGTAGTTTTCGAGTTTTTGTTGGGTATTTGTGGTTGATGATTTGGTGATATAGTTTTCAAATTAACTCTTGCATCACATTGGATTCTGATTACTTTTCGAATAGATACCCAACAATGTTGTTCACAGGTTATATTTTCGATAATATGGTTTCAAAAAATAGTTTCCACAAAATATTGGGAATTTGGAGGACTTTTTGAGTTTTCTGGGAGGGTTTTATTTTGGCTGAAGGTAGTTATATTTTTAGCTGAAGATGTGATTTTTGTTTTTACTCTTTTGGTCGATGCTTGTAATGGGGAGGTAAATTGTTTGTGTTTTGTGAGTAATTTGGAGAAAGTTTGGAGTTTTCTTATGGATGTTTTGTTGGGTGTTTCTGGTTGATGATTTGGTGATATAATTTGGTAAAAGTATGTAGTGGGTTGTTTATGTTTTTTGTGGATTTGTGTTGACTGTTCTAAATTGGACATATAGCTGTCTCCATTGGAAGCTATCACTGTCTCTCAAATCAATTGTGTGCCCAGTTCAGTAAATCATGTACTTGTTGAATTTAGATTTAGATTACAAAGCTTGGTTTTATGTACTATGTGGTAGGTTGCTTACGATTTTTACGTCGTATTGGCTTTGTTCTAAGTTGGACATATGGTTGTCTCCAATGGCCACGCCATCACTGTCTTCCAAATCGACTGCATGTCGAATTCAGTGAACTATGTACATGTTCAAAACCAGCAGCCGTGCTCAAGTAAATTTAGAATAACTTCATAAACTCTTTGAAAGGAGAATGACTAAAGCTCGGATCCATTCTCGATTCTCCCCTGTATGTTAGAAATTTACAGGATGGTTCCATCTATACAACAGTACAAGCAAAAGTGTCTTTGTATATTCTCTAGATGGTTGTTACTAGTAACGCTACCTGGATTGCTGGTCGCGATTTTTTTGACAAATTTAGTTTAGTTTAGGCTTCAGATTGCTAGTTCCTGGAATGATCTCGGTAAATGAAAGGGTTTCTAACTGCAAGACGTTAAGGTGCTTTTTAGTTTTTATACCTCACTTATGCGCTACCTACTCCATGAATGGTTAAAATTATCTGGTGGACTAAGCACGATGGATGTTTTTACCATGCTAGGCAGTTGACACGTCCGTCAGGGTTTTGAAAGAGGGAGGAATGGACGCGATTAAACTGGAAGGTGGATCGCCCTCCCGAATAACAGCAGCAAAAGCGATTGTCGAGGCTGGAATTGCTGTAATAGGACATGTCGGATTGACCCCCCAAGCGATTAGTGTCCTTGGTGGGTTTAGGCCACAGGGAAGAAATGTATGCAGCGCTGTCAAGGTACGTAGTTTTACTGCATCTTACGATACTCTATGGCCTTGTTTGGCAACCGGCTTGACTCAATTGTTAGCTGTTTGGAGTAGTTGCTTGCATGAAAATTGTTTGGTAAAATTAGCTGTTGGTGAGAAGCTATTCTGAAAAGCTACTTCGAATAGCCTTTTGAAAATTAGCTTTTTGGTCCGAAAAGCTATTATGAAATCTATTTACCAAACACTTCAAACAGTTTTTTAAACAATAGGCCACAAAACGAGCTTTTTGAGGCCGAAATGTTGTCTACCAAACATGGCATTATGCATCATCACAAGCCCTGTGTAGTTAGAGTTGAATTTGGTTGTTTTGTAGGTTGTGGAAACCGCCCTTTCTTTGCAAGAAGCCGGGTGTTTCTCTGTTGTATTGGAATGCGTTCCTCCTCCCGTGGCTGCAGCAGCAACATCGGCACTGAGAATTCCAACCATCGGCATTGGAGCGGGACCTTTCTGCAGTGGACAGGTTAGTCTAATGTTCTTATTAGATGAACATCAAACATGTTTAATGTTTTCTTCATGTGGGTAACTTCCTGAAAGACAAAAATCATGAACGTAGTATTCCTTAGAAAACTAATGTTCGATATAGACACTATGCATACAATAGAAACCTTCTTAACGAATTCAATGTAGCACTCGGATGAAAGATTCCCAACTGCAAAATGTTTCCTATATGCTTTAGTGAGTCTTCTGGAATCAGTCTCTCAACAAACAAAAACGTCTGTTCTTACATCTGCATCTCTCCAAACTTGCATAAGCGGGACCCACACTAGTTGATGTCGTTGTGTTCATTAATGGATGTGTAAATTATCTCGATACTTTCTCCTCTCCTGCAAACCGCAGTGCCCAACAGCTAATGTTAAAGCTTTGATATCGACATACATTTAGTCCCATCCCTTTCGATATGGTCCACCTTAAATGGGGTACACCAAAAGAATCTATTCCTTCTTGATGATAAATCTGTAATGTACTGACTTCTTCCTCTGTCCCAGTTCCCTGTATCTCGAAGGTTTGAGCATAAATGCAGATAGGTCATTTGCTCATTTTAGTATGTTAGACTTATTTTGTGGTCCTATATTCGCTTAAATTCTACCGCGGAGTTTCTGATGCGGTTATCTATGGTACAATTTTTTATGTCCATCCTGTCGATTCACATGCTCACTGTTACGATTTTGGTGGTCAGATTATTTGCACCCATCACATGAAGAAAATGAATCGTTGAGTATTTGAGTCATATCATCTTTTCCTCTTTTTTTTTTTTTGGAGGGGGGGGGGCGGGGGGTTGCACATACCGGTCCCATCACTTAGGCGAGCACCCTAAGAAGAATGATTTGAAAACCATTCGTTGTTGATAGAACTAGGGTTGGGTATTTAACCCTTTAGATAACCGAATGTCGGTGAGTGGACATTCGGATAATGAAGTTCATGATTTGTATTCGATCTGAAAGTTGTGGTCAACCCAATTATCGGATGATTACAAGTGCGATCCTTATCAACCGAGAGTTTCAGTTGCCGGACTCTCGGACAGGGTGTCCGCGTATCTATGAATTGACCAATAAAGTTACAACGTAGTAGATGTCAATTCTAACAAAAGAAAAACCAGGAGTTCATGATTTGGCTTTTCAAAAATAATTTGTTTTTCGGATAATCGGTCAACCGACCCACGATCCATTGGAAACGTTGAGCTGTGATGTTTGTCAAGATAAGTCTGCCCACTTTTGGATCTTCCCATACCCATGGAAACCGTACCCACACATTGTGTTGTTGATAGTAACCGAACAATTTTGTTATCATCCATACGGTTGACAGTTAACTAAACATCATATGGTAAAATTATAACCCTGAAATTCTCTCTTTTGACGGAAATGAGATGCTTCTTATTCTCAGGTGCTAGTTTACCACGATCTACTCGGAATGCTCCAACACCCGCATCACGCAAAGGTTTCAATCCTCCATCCTCTCATCCCCCACTTCACTCCACAACAACCCTTGTCAAATTATACGATAAGATAGCCCATTCATCGTCCATTTTATTGATCTTTTTCAAATACAGGTCACTCCCAAGTTCTGCAAGCAGTACGCTCGCGTGGGCGACGTGATAAACAAAGCCCTTTTGGAATACAAAGAGGAAGTGACAAACGGGTCGTTCCCCGGCGTGTCACACAGCCCGTACAAAATCAGCGAGGCAGAAGTCGATGGATTCTTGAAGGAGTTACAGAAGATAGGGTTGGATGAAGCTGCTTCGGCTGCAGCCGAAGCTGCTGAAAAGATGCAGAAAGCTAAATCCTCCTAAAGCTATTGATTCAACCATGGTGTCAGGGTTTAGGGTCAGGGTTAGGGTTTAGGGTTTACTCCAATTCTGATTATCTGGAAATTTAACTGGGAGAATGAATTTCTCCCCAAAATATTTAGTTTGTAGGGATCTTCTATTGCTAGACTCACAAAAGCGTGACCCACACTGGGAGTTTAGGGTATATTATTGTTGCAAACACAGGATTCACACTGGAAGTTGTTGCTGCTGTTGTTGCTTCAACATTAGAGAGTTTAGGGTTTAGTTTTGCAAACGTGGGACTCATACTGAGAGTTGTTGCTACTGTAGCATTCAGCGATTGCTGGAGATATACCGTTGCATACTAGCATGCTTAGATTTGGTGCTGGAATTTGAATGTATAACAGATGTATTTCATAGTTGGGTTTTCATTGTGTTTACTGACTTACTCACATTGTACTTGTTAAATTTGGTCATTTTCTTCGCACTCGGAGGAGATCATAAGTAGGGTTTCATTAGTTAGTTGATTTTCTGATGTACTGCAACTGTCTTGACATTACATTTCAGGTAGGTTTGAGAGTATTTAGGAAACAATGCTGATTTTAGTTCGTTGTTCAAATGTTGTCAGTTGTGACTAGACCTGTCAATTTGGGCGTATAACCTTTTCTTCTTAGGAAACAATGCTTACAGTGTATTTTGTACTTTTGTCTTCTATGTTAACCTTTCTTGCAAGGGTTCCTTCTTGCACACTTAGGTTCTAACTTGACCAACCAGTTTCCTTCACAAAATATGTTATTGATAAGAACTTGGTTGCATATATTGAAAAAAAGGCTTGACATCCTTCACTGAAGTCTGAATCTCCGAAGGTGTATAACCTTTTCCTCTTAAGGGCTGGATAAACATTTGATTTATCACCTTCAATCTCAATTGAACGGTATCTTAATTCAATCTAAACTCGAACTGAAGCTGCTTCTAGATTGACAGATCCAACTGGCAAATCTCTGATTCCAACTCCAGGTTATGAACCGTCCTGTTCTTTAAGAAGACTTGGATCCATCAAAACTAATTTTGATGAATTCTCTTGTATCTAATTTTCACTGATACTCGGAGAACGTTCTCTTTATCTTCCTTTCATTGAACTTATTATGAACTTATTTTGTATATTTGACATGAATTTTTTAAATAAAGTTATTTTGAAATATAAACCTATTAGCAGTTAAATTCTTATAAGTTGTTTTTTCTAAATTAGTTTTGAGCTTAGTTTATCTAGAAAAATAAAATAAGGCGAAAAGAAGAAAACCTTGGAGATGAGATCCATTTTACTTAATATTCTTTTGTGCGGTATCCTACGGTGCGGTACTAAAATTTACCACCACTCAATATTCTTCCACACTTTACCACAACCATTATCAATATGTCTCCTCACTTTTCTCTCGCTTCATTTTTCTTCCCTACTTTTCACATTCTCGGACCTCACCTATCATATTAACCACACTTTCCACAAATTTCACCATATTATTTCACACCTTACTGCACTTTCCATAATTTCACCACACTATATCATTTCTACGGCTTACCAACCCCACCAAAGAACAGGGCCTTAGAGATCAAATGCCACAAAATTTAATCTTGATTTGCTGCTCCACATGACAATTTTTAACAAATTTTAGAAGATAAGTGGCATGTCTAACAAATTTCAGAAGTCAAAGTGATATGTTTGACAAATTTAAAAGTTCGGTAATAAAATTGATTCAAAAAAAAATTAAAAAGTCATGCGACACCCAGATCATTTAATTCGGGTAAGGTATAAAAGCTCCACTTTCTCCCAATACTCGAAATCAAACCTTCATCTTGCATTCTTGCACCCACCATACTACTCCATCAAAGATGAGGATACCATCTTCAGCGCCAAAATGCTCAAATCTCCTCCGATTTCTTCGATCCCAAAACCCTAAATCTCAATCTTCCTTCATCCATCTATCCACTGCGAAACACCCTGATCATACACTACCCAGATCACAACCCTCATCATCATCCTCACCTGTGATTTCTCAGCTCCTCGAGTTCCTCAACTCCGGCGACAATGGCGGATCTTCCAACACCGGAAAAAAGCTCGTCGAACTCCTCTCATCATCAGAGTCCGAATCTCTATCTTCTACTCAGTTGCTCGATATCGCCCGCCAATTCCCAGATTCCTCCACTGCCCTTAATTTTCTGCGACAAATTCGGTCCATTTCTCCATCCCCAGATTCCGATTCACTTTCGTGTGTTTTCCAAGCTGTGTTTGAGCTTGCTAGTCGTGAACCCGATTCAGGGGATAAGTTGTTCGAGCTTTATAACGCTTCGAAAGAGTTGGGCATAGAATTGACGGAATTTTCTGCGATTCTTCTGATCAGGGGGATTGGGGAGGCGAAAATGGTGGAAAATTTGATGTTGGTTTTCAACGAATTGGAGCCCCAGAAGAGGGTTGTTGGTTTTCGCAACGTAGTGATCGAGGAGCTGTTAAGAAATGGATGTTTGGACGATGCACTCCAGGTGCTCGACGAAATGCTCCAACCAAATTCCCCTTTTCCACCCGATGAAACCACCAAAGAGATCGTCTTCGAGGGTTTATTCCAAGGTCAGAAGTATCGCCGGTGGATATCTGGTAAAGAAATCGTGGATTTGGTATCTAAATTCGGATCCTACAGCTTGTTTCCTCAGGTAGCAAGACTCACAAAGTGGATCACCAAACTGTGCAAGACTGGTGAATACAACAGTGCATTGGACCTTCTTAAAGTGATGATGGATTCGAACGGTCCACTTGATGTTTCAGCATTCAATGCTCTGTTGACGGGTTTAGAGAAGAAGGGTCAGTTCAAAATGATGAACCTCGTGATGCGAGAGATGAAGGATCGAAACATACTTCCTGATGTTGTCACCATGGGTATCAGCCTGAAACACCTTTGCAATGCTCAGAGAGTGGACGAAGCCCTCGATTTGTTTGAAAAGATGCGAACAGCAGGAGACGACATTGGGGTTGCCATTGAGCCGGATGTGATCATCCTCAACATCCTGATCAACGGGTTATGTAAAGTCGGTCGGTTGGAAGAAGGGTTAGGTCTAATGAGGAGGATGCAAACATACAACTGTTCTCCAAACCCCTCGACATACAATTGTCTGATTGATGGGTTTTGTAAGGCGGGTAAGCTTGAAAAAGCCGTCGAACTCTTCCACGAAATGGGCGAAAATGGGGTTGAACCGAACACCATCACACTCAACTGTGTTGTAGATGGGATGTGCAAACATGGAAAAGCCGGGAGTGCCCTCGAGTTCTTCAGAGAAATGGTCGAAAAAAGATCACTCGAGGGCAACGCGGTAACCTACACCGCCTTAATCGGTGGATTTTGTGCTGTCAACAACATCAACAAAGCAATGGATCTGTTCGAGGAAATGAGGCAGAATTTCACCCCGGACGCGGTCCTGTACTACACTCTGATCTCCGGTTTGTCCCTCGCAGGGCGCGCGGAAGATGCTTACCTCATGTTTTTCGAGATGAAGGAGGCTGGTTTTCAGCCCGACATCGGTTGCTACAACATCATCATCAACGCCTTCTGCAAGACGAACAAACTTGGCAAAGCTCGCCAGATATTGAAAGACATGGCAAGGTCCAGGATAAAACCCGACGCGTTCACATACAACACTTTGATATCCTACTTCAGCAAACATGAGGACCTCGGAACGGCCCACAAGCTCCTCAAGCAGATGCTAAATGACAATATTACCCCCACGGTTGTCACGTACGGAGCCATAATTCACGGGTTTTGTCAGACAGGAGAACTTGACGAAGCCCTGGGAATTTTCCGCGAAATGGGGTCATCTTCTAGGGTTCCTCCCAACACTGTCATATACAACACTCTGATAACATGTCTCTGTGAGAGAAAAGATTTGAAAACGGCTCTAGATTTGCTGGATGACATGAGGGTGAAGGAAGTTAGCCCTAATACGACGACTTTCAATGCTATACTGAAAGCCCTGCAGGATGAGAATTGCACCGAGAAGGCTTTTGAGATTATGGATAGAATGATCGAAGAGGGTTGTAACCCGGATTATATAACCCTAGAGATCCTCACAGAGTGGCTCCCTGGAGTTGGGGAAGCGGATAGACTGAGGAAGTTTGTGCAAGGGTACAAGGTTTCTGACTCGAAAACGAACAGCAGTGAACCGGAAATCAGTGGTCAGGAAAACTTGTCAGAATCCAAGTGATGATGCCCTGTTTTTTTTCGGATTGAATCTTCTGCAGATTTGACTGTATGATCAGTTGCATTTCTAGCTGCTGGTGCAAGAGCTCATGAGCTGCTTTCTGGTGCGATACTGTAACCCTAAACCCTAAACCCTGAACCGCAACATCTTCTTTTGAACCTGCTGCCTAAAACCCTTCTGATCAGTTGCATCTCTGGCTGCTGATGCAAGGGATCAGGAGCTGTTTTCTGAACCTTAAACCCTGAACCTTAAACCCTAAACCCTAAATCCTGAACCGGAACATCTTCCTTTGACCTTGCTGCCTAAAACCCTTCTGATCAGTTGCATTAGCTGCTGATGCAAGGGATCAGGAGCTGTTTTCTGAACCTTAAACCCTAAACCCTAAATCCTGAACCGGAACATCTTCTTTTGACCCTGCTGCCTAAAACCCTTCTGATCAGTTGCATTAGCTGCTGATGCAAGGGATCAGGAGCTGTTTTCTGTATCCTACACCCTGAATCCTGAACCCTAAACCATAAACCCTGAACCGGAATATCTGATAGGGATCAGGAAACAGCCATAGCCAGATTGCGTTTCTTTCGATTGTGTTGGAGAATTCGCAGATATGTTAGTAGCTTTCTGATAAAGTGCTAGAAATTTTTGATTTCTGACAGAAAAATAAGCATTTGGGATGAATGTTTCTGAGTGTCAAATGGTGGATTGAAGGGATGGCATGGGAGCTTTCATGCAGTTGATTATGATTTATGAGGATATGGAACTTTTGTTTAATCAAGTTTTTTGTCAATCACAAATGATATCCTTGGTATTACATACATATTCCTTTTTCATGTTCAAGTTATGTGCTCTATCAATTCAAGTTATGTGTTCTTTACTTGTGTTTGTTCTCAAAGTTTTAAAATTGGATACTCCCTTTGTTTCTAAATATTTGCTACCACGGGCTTCATGTAGTCAACTTTTGAAAATATGGAGTGATTATTTTTCAATGTATAAATGATCAATCTTATGAAACTATTGGCATCAAATTAATAAAAAAATATTTTCATTAGAGTGTAGTCCTATTTTTTTCATAAATATAGTGATGAAAAACAATGGTTAAAGTGGATTAAAAGATACTTCAAAAAATAAAATTTACAAATAGAAAAATTGGATTGTAGTAACTCGAATTATAGGGATTGGGATAATGGTAAGTCAAACTTTATAAATGTGTCATACTAAATTGAACTATTGAATTACTAGATTTCAATATACTATCATTGAGTTGCTCTGAGCTGAACGACATTTTAGAATATTACAATCCAATGTTAATAGCTAGGACTACTCCAATCCATTGAGATTACTACAATACATTTGTTACATAGAAAAATAATCTCCTCAGTGCACTGTTTTTTTATGGTTGGTTGATAGGTTGGTGTGATAAAATGGGTGGTATAAAATGAAGATAGATTAATAAAGTGTAGTGTGTGGAATAAAGTTTAGTAATAAATAGATAAAATAGCTAAATTACCACATAAAAGAACCAAGATCGAATGTCATGTAGGAAGACCATCAAATTGACTATGATCAAACCAATACAGCGGCGCACTAAAATTTAATAATTCAATAATTTAACTTATTGCCATAATTTTTAAAAATTTAGATTACTGTTACTTCAACATTGCTACAAATATTTAAAGAATTACATGGAGTATAGTGATGTTGTTGCTCTTTGCTTGCATAGCATGTTTTATGAGGAAGAAACAAGATAGTGATTGGCATTGGAGAATGGGAACCGACAGCTGAATCATGTGTTCCCACTGATCTCATCCCATGGTCCCTATTACTTTCATTCTTTCCCATTTAAAACAATCACATCCCTCCATTTCTCATTAATGAACAACTCCAACCCATTTAACACACATCTAAAATCCAACACCCAAAAAATGCCCATTTCATAATCACAAAGTATCAACAAGTTTTTACCATTTTATTTCTATATAATAATAAATGAATAAATAAATAATTAGTTCTTGTATTCACTTTTCATTTCCCTCCTTTACAACCATCATGACTACCAATCCATTTTTTTGGGTTAAGTTTAGTATAATTTAGAATAAAAGTTATGAACTGAATATATATAGAATGTGTATATAATATATTCACCATCCCTAATAACTAGTTACAACAAAATCAAAAAGACCCATTTGACAATGACAAAATATCAACAAGTTTTTACCATTTTATTTCTAAAATAATAATAATATTAATAATAATTAGTTCTTGTATTCACTTTTCATTTCCCTCCTTCACAAATTAACAAAAAGATAAATAAACTAAACAAAGCTAAAAGGTCAAAAACAAAAAAAAGAATATCTATAAGCAAGCATATGGACCAATTACCAAACCCTCCTTTTTTTCCCTCCTCCATTCTAAAAGAAAAGGTGTCACTTCACTTCCACTTTGGTTGAGATTTTACCAACAAAGTTAAGTTCCTCTACAACTTTCACTTTTTTTTTCCTTTTCTTTTTTCCTTTTTTTCTTTTTTGCTCCACTACCTTACAAATGAATTCCCCCAAATGAGCGAGTGAATTGACAATTATGACCTTACATTCCCACCCAAAAAAGGTTGACCACAAACCACTCTCAAAAGTGGATCATCATCATCATCATCATGTCAACCCCATCAATCAATTCAACTCCCCTCCAAAAGTCAACCCCCACCGGCATATTCCCTCGCCGGCGACATCGCCGGAGAATTCATCTCAACTCCCGCCGGCAGCCGTCGCCGTGCCGCTGTTGCTCGACAGCCACGGCAGCTCCATCGGCGGCGAGAAGTGGTCGGAAAAGCAGTCGCCGTCGCCGCCGTCGATCTGCTCGAATCCGACGTAGAAATCGTCGTTCAGCATCAAATCCGATATGCCCATCTCGTTATCATCCTCGATCTCGTCTTTCATGGCGTTAATGGCGTCGTTGGCGTCGTTTTTCGTCGACTCAGATTTCTCCGTCGCCGGAGAGACGGCGGCGGAGGGGGAGGAGCACGACGGCTGCTCCGGCGGAGTCGCGGCGGAGGACTTCTGGCGAGTGCTGCCGGCGAGGGAATTCCGGTGAGTCGGCATGGGGTGGTTGTGTTCGGCGGTGTAAGTCACGATGAACATTTTCGGGTCGGATCGGTTTCTCTCCACTTGTTTCCGGGCCAAACAACCCTTTGAACTACTACATCTGTAATATCCCCTGTTTATTCATACCAGCAAATTAGATAAAAAAAAATTACTTATTTTTTCATGATTTTGACACGATTTTCATTAATAATCTTTTTACATAATATGTTATTAATAATCGTAATATTATACTTTTATAATAATATTTTAATTTCATTACGAATCTAGTGATAATTTTATATGACAATTCATTGTACATATTGATAAATTATTAAATTTATAGTTAAAAATTTTAAATTTTAAATACACAATTTTCAAATACGACAATTAGTAGATCGGACGGGTAAAATACAATAAAATTAAAGTTCAAAAGACTTTTTTTTGGGGTTGGTGAATTTCCATTTGTAGGTTAATACTAATGAAGGGGAAATGTTCTGATGTCTAGCTTTTTCAAGAAGGGTTGAAAATGCCCTCAAAATGGGTTCATATTTCATACTCTACTACATCATGCTTTGAAATTGAATTCAAAGGGGTGATTCTGGGTTTTTGCTTTATTGGGTATTTGAAAAAGAGTTGAATTCCCAAAAAAAAAAAAAAGCTTTGGAAAAGCTCATGCTTTGTGCTGTAAGATATGGTCAAGGAAATATATTTATCAATTTTTTTTCATATTAATACTGGTTTGGAATGGAATTTTAGTGGGTGATTCTGTGTTTTTGCTTCATTGGGCATTCAGAAAAGAGATTATTACCAATTTTTTTAGGTTTGAAAAGCTCAGTTAGGGTGCTTTAAGATATGCTCAAGGAATCAAGTAAACTCAAATGAATGAGTAAACTAGAAAAAAGTGAACAACACACCTTGGATATGGAGAGCCTTTGATGGGTTTTTGACCATATTTTCTCCAAGCCCACATATCAGAAGATAGCCCTTCAGCTGGAACATGGCACACTTTCTTCATCAAGTTCTTCCTGTTTTCATTCATCAATAGCAAAAACAATCAAAACAAAGCCAAAATCCAAAAAGAAAAAATACCCAGAAAAGTAAACCTGATTTCACTTCATGGCATCTTCCAAATTTCAATCTTTCTCAACCAAAAAAAAAAAAGAAAAAAAATCAAAACAAAACCAAACCAAGACCCATAAAGAAAAAATACCCAGGAAAAGTAAACCTGATTTCACTTCATGGGCATCTTCCAAATGTCAATCTTTCTCAAACCCAAAAAAAAAGAGGAAAAAAATAGCCTCTTCACTCATCAAAAAAAAACATCAAAACAAAACCAAACCCAATAAGAAACAATACCCAGAAAAGTGAACCTGATTTCACTCCATGGGCATCTTTCAAATTTCAATCTTTTTCTCAATCAAAAAGAAGAGAAAACTTGACCTATTCACTCATCAAAAAAAAAAAAAAAACTTCAAAACAAAACCAAAACCCAAAAAGAAAAAATACCCAGAAAAGTGAACCTGATTTCACTTCATGGGCATCTTTTAAATCTCAATCTTTCCCATCCAAAAAACAAAAAACCCAAAAAAAAAACACCAAATAACTGACCTTTTCTTTGTTCTTTGAGCCTGAGAAGTAGTACTACTAGCTGTGGTAGTACTAGGAGTTCCAAAGACGACCTGCGACGACTTCACCGGCCGCCGCAGCGGCGACTCTCCGGCGACGGCGAAGCTCCTACCGGCGATGCTGAACGTAGATCCCGACGACGACGTCGACATCGCCGCCGCCTGAAACGACGTCGTCGGTGCAGCAACGCAGCTCGTGCTGGCGGTATTCGCGGCGGTGGTGCAGATCAGGGGACTGCATATGTCCTGCAGCTCCTGAAACGACGTCGTCGCGGCGGTGGTGGTGGGTGATTCGAATGGGTTGGGGAATCGGAAAGCTGACGTCGGCGAGAAGCTGCAGGGTTCTTGCTGCTGAGGTAGCGGTGGTGGAAGCGGCGGAGGCGGTGGAGAAGGTTCCAGAATCGCCGCCGTGGTGGTGGTGGTTGTGGTGGTGGTGTTGCAGCTGCGGACGACGGCGAGGAGGTCCCAATCTGGAGGGGATTCCATGCTTGAAATGAAGAGAGATGATAGAGAGAGAAAGTAAGAGAGTTAGAGAGAGAGAGTTGAAGAAGAAAGGGACAAAGGAAGGCGCTGACTTTTGGAGGTGGAGAAGAGGGGGGGAGGAGAGAGAAATAAAGGGGGGATTTTGGTTTATATAAAGAAAAGAAAAGGGAAGATGCCCATCACACATATAGAAAAAGGGGGGGAAACAAAAAGAAAAAAAAAAGGTGATGGGATGAGGATATAGCTAGCATTAATTAATAAATAAATAAATAAATAAGAAAGAATAAAAATTTGGTAACTTGAGATGGTCAGATGTTAAAATTTGGATGAGAGAACGGGATTGGCAATCGTCACTCGATCTTTTTTGAATGGGAATATTCGGAAATATATAATTTTGGGTCAAATCGTGTTAGGAAAATAGAAACAGGATAAATAATGTGTCAATTTTGGGTCATTGTTAAAATTCAGAAGAAAAAAAACTATGACCGTATTTGATTTTTGTGTTCAACCATGATGACCATAACTTTCTCTTAAGTCGCTTTTCTCTTTCTTAATTTTTCTCATTAATTACTTTTCATTTTTTTCAAACATAAATAATAGTCAAACCCTGGACATTTAGGGTAGAAAGTGGACCTCTTGCCATTCAAGCAAGAGGTGATTAGCTTTTTATTTTTTTTCTCTTATCACCTACCAAACTAATAATTTGTACCAAAAATTTTACCACAACCTACCGTAATTTACGTAACGTGCCGCATTACATCATATTATTCATATTTTTAAGATATCATTATCACACTAATTTATCCATCTCAAAAACAAAAACGAGGGTGTTAATCTTTTGACTGGCAGCGGTATAGATAGAGAAGAAGAAGAAGAAAGAAGAAGAAGAAGAAGAAGGTGTGAAGAGGGAGGAAAGTGGGGGCGGATTAAATTATTATTACCATATTAACATTTTTGTTTGATAGCATTTCTTTATTTATTAAGTATGTCATCTGAAAGTGAAAGCGGGGAAGGGGGTGGTAATTGGTTGACTTGAGGAAATGTCAAAGGAGAGAGAGATAAAGTTAAGTACTGTAGAAACAAACGCGGTTGCTTTGCTCAATCTATTTTGGAATTATTATTACAGTGTTTTAATTTTATTTAATTTCTGATGGGGGGTCTGCTCACAGAGAAAGAACAGTGCTTGAGCTCGTGACTAGAAGGAGGTGGTACCGACACTCGATAGTGATGCTGCCTCCTCACTGGGCCCCACCACCAACCTAGCCCAAAAAAAAAATTGGAAAAAAAAATACTCCCCTCCCCCCTATTTTACCTCATCTTTCACTTGGATATCGTTAGAGCAAATGTAACGGTGTTCTCAAAGTTTTGAGTGTAGGTAAGGGCCTACTTCTTTTATCTCACTCGTCGTTTTTGTTTTTTTGAAATTTTATTTTATTTATTCCATAATAATAAGAAGGGCTTTTGGATAATAATATACCAAATACCCCCAAAGTAAAGGTCAGTATATTACAATCCAATACCCCCAAAGATCAGTATATTGTCATCCAATATCCCTAATAGGAATTCATTCATACTTTTTTTTACCTAATATATGGAACCCACTTTACCTTTCCACATATTTTATCTTTTTATTTTGGTTTTATATTGTCCAAAACTACATTGTATATGGAATAAAAAATTTAAAAACAAAAAAAAAATAAAAGAGGGGCGTTCTCATTCTCTGCAAAGTTCCTCCATCTGGGTAGCTGAAAAATCGTTCTTTGTTGGATAGAAACTTGGGAACTATGCACTAGTTCCAAGATAAAATTCCTTGCATTGCATAGGGTCTTAGAGCATATTTACGTGAATTTATACAAAGTTAAAATATGATGAATATATGTCAAAATATTTATATTTCTAATTTTAAAGGGAGGGGCCGTTTAATTAGGATATAATATTTCTTTTAGGTGATAATATTTTGGTATGCGTAATTAGAGCCAACAATATCATGAATATTTTTTTTAATAAATTTAAATTTATAATAATTGGGTTTCCGGTCCGGGTTTGGGTTTTTTCGGATTTAGACCAACTCAGGCCGAAACCCGAAAACATAAAAATTGGACCGAAGACCGGACCGGTACCATTCGGTCCGGGTTTTTGGTCCGTTTTTTTTTTTGGTCAACCGGTCCGCACCGAATTATGAACAGTCCTAGCTACATGTATGAAATTATTACTAGACTTTCAACCATCAGCTTAAGCCTTTAATTTAGTTGAGATGGTTCCATATGGTATCAGAAGCAGACAAGAGCAAAAGATCTTAGGTTCAAATCCCAATACCCTCCATATTTATTTGCGAAAGGTGAATAGAGACCTTTGTAGCATCCAACGCTCCCAAGGCCAAAGGATATTCGCGTGAGGGGGCGTGTTAGGATATTTTACAATATACTATGTTTTATCACATACATATACTATTATTATATTCATAATAAAATAAATTATAAAGAATATATGATATTGTAATTTTTTGTTGATGAAGTATTATGAAATAAATTATCAGTAAAAACTCAAAATATAAAAAGGATGTAATATATTTTACGGTTGAATAATATTATGAAATAAATTACCAGTAAAAACTCAAAATATAAAAAGGATGTAATATATTTTAAGGTTGAATTCGTAGAACTAGGTTAGAATTTAGAAATTAAAAAGGGGGTGACAGAGAGGAAATTTGGGGGCCCTCGAAATCTACTCCATTTTCGTGTAATTTTTTACATTTTGACTTTGAATGTCAATGTCAGCCCGCGTAATTTCGTCGGTGGTAATTTTTTTCACTTTTTAAATATAATCGAATAGGCCAAAAATTCAATTTAATTCTATTCGGAACAAAAAAGAACTTAAGAGTAACGAAATATAATTCCCTTGTTTTATTGATAAAGTTAATTAACTTTGAATCATACATATTGGTTTAATTAAGAATATTAGATACAAACATATATGAAATTTGCGATAATTAAACTCAGTTCTTTCGGTAGATATGTCAAATTAGGTATACTAATATTGATAGGTTTAATAATTTTGGATAAAAGTTTAGAACAAAACGAGCCATGAGCATTTTTAGAAATATGAAAATTTAGGACCTCTAGATAGGTTGAATAATTTTATATAACTTGAAAAAATAATAGAATTCATTTCGCAAACATAGTCTAAAAGTGTTAATTTCCTTATGAGGATTCGGGATAATGAGTTGTAGTTGAAAAAAAAAAATGAAATGACTCGCACCTAGCAATGAGATTTCCTTCAAACAAAAATTGTGTAATTCGAGAACTTCTTAAGATGTCACCCATCTTGATACTCATCTCGCCAAAGCATGCTTAACTATCACCCTGACAATAAGATATAGGTAATAGGTTGGCGATTACATAGAGAGTTTTAATCTCTATGCAATAATACTTGAATATTTTGAAAGTCATGAAATCAATAATTAGAATAAACGAGCTGCTTAATTGAAACTATTGCATATAGACCGATAATCATGCTTTGTAAGTGAAACAAAGCATGCTTAACTATCACCCTGACAATAACATATAGGTAATAGCTTTTTGGAATAACTTTTAGCTTTGGGACAGGCTTTTTATCAAGGTGAAAAACTACTGGGTGTTTAGAATGCTTTTCATATTATCTTTTTGGACCTAATAAGCTAGTTTTCTAAAAGCTACTTGATGAAACTTTTTGAGATTGCTTTTTATAAAAACTAGTTTACCAAACACCTTTCCTGCAATAAGTTAACTAAACCCGGCTAATCCAAATGTCAATCGTTAACAATTATATTCCAACTATCAGTTGATTGCCAAACAGGGCCATTGTCTCTATTCATTACTCTTGCCCTGAATAAAAAGAAGAAGGGAACGCATAAGAGTTGAAATTGTGATGAGATCTAAAATGATTTAATAGGTCTCCTTACTCTCCTAAATTAATTGGATGCCTCATCAAAACATCGCCCAAATTGCTAGTGATTCACTACAAGTACGGAGGCCATATTCTTACGCTCGAGGTTTTACAGAGCAAAGAATATTATAGATCAAAGTTGTCAATCATTCACTAAAATAAAACAAAAAAAAAAAAGAGAAAAGAGTAGCAACAACAAGGTCACAATCGAAATAAATGAGTGAATCATTGGTCAAGAGAGGACAAAAAAGAGTGGCAATGTTAAAAACGGCCCAAAAATATGAATGTATCACTAATCAAGCAATACGGCATTGTGAATTACATTTTTCATAGGGTTTTTAGCTTAAAATAATCTGAAATCGGAGGTTATTGGTTGAAAATAATTTAAACTCATTTTTTGGTTAAAAACAATCAAAACTTGTAACCTATTTACTCGGACTAAACCGAAATCGATTTTCTGTCGAATTTGACGAGTAATTAACACGTATTTCTTTAATTGATTTTGGTTTTGAATTTATGCTGACTGGGGTCTACATAAGCTGACCGGTCAGCATTCTAACGTCGGAAATCGATTTCGGTTTAGTCCGAGTAAATAGGTTAAATGTTTTGATTATTTTCAGCCAAAAAGTGAGTTTGATTATTTTCAGCCAATGACCTCCGACTTCGCATTATTTTGAGCCAAAAACCCTTTATTTATATATATGTTATTTATGACTTCTTTGATTTTTCTCTACAAGTTAGCTGATTACATTGTGTCTTGTTTTCACCTTTTATTTTTTTATTTACCTTATTATTTTTTTTATAATTTATCATATGATTTACTATTAGTTGGGATCTTTTTTTCAACTCACATTTTTACTCATAAATTGTCAAATATCATCATTTATAATTTTGATTGGTATAAGGCGTTGACCTCAGATTGGTTTGAATAGAATGTTTTGCCATATCACATATATAATTATATATGATTGATGCTACTTAATTACAAAGGAATTAATGAAAAAATGATTAGAAAACATAATGAAGAATAAGAAGAACCTTTCCTTGATACTCTATTGCCACAGTCAAACTCACTAGTTACCAGTACTTAATTAATATAGGGTTCAAAAATAAATAAATACAGTCTGATTTTTTAATTAAGCCCACTTTCATTTTATTAATTTGTCAACAGTCTGTACTTGATATGCAAGTAAAATTGCTGAAAATTAACACCATCGATTTTTATATGTATTTATTCTTAATTTGAATATATCGTTTTATTTTTCTACTAATTTATTGATTTGGTGTTGAAGATTATTGTATTTTTATTTTTAATAAAATTATAGGAAAAGTTTGGCAAATTGCTTTATTATTTTTCAGTATTATACAGTGTTAGTGAATGATTAGTACTGGATTATATATGTCCATTATTTGTCCACAAGCAGTGAACAATTATCGCCATGTGAGATATAGTTATGAATGTTGAAATGAGACTTCACTTATCAATTACCATTCTATCTCATTTTGTTTTGTTTTTCAAAATTAATAAGTTGGCATTACTATGTGTATTATTGTTCATGCGTATATGAGATGATTAGTAATTGTGTAACTATCTATAACAAAAACAACTTCCCATGTAACACGTTTGAGCGCGGTATGGGGGACCCTAATGTAGGTAGTCTTACCCTCATGAACAAAAGTTCATGGAGAGACTGATTCCAACGGATCTGAAGCAAAAACAAAAGTTCATGGAGAGACTGATTAGTAATTGTGTAACTATCTATCAAAAGTTTTAATTAATAATTGAAAATTCAATGATGGTTTTATACTCTAAAAATATATGCTCCTTTGAACTGGATTAATGTTTATATTCAAATTTTAAAAAGAAAAATAATAATAGTGTGTGCCAATATACAGTAAGTTGACTCTCGTTGAAATATACATTTTTTCTATTATCCAAAGTCGTAAAAGACTGAAATTCATATACAAAGATATGTCAAGTAGCAGTCAAGCAGCAAAAATAAACATAAAAAACCAACACATACAACCTCATAATGTAGTACAAAAAAGTTAAGAGCTCGACACACAACAAATCCCGATCCTGGTCCTACAATTGTAACTCGTTGTAAAACACATCACTCTTTAGATCTTGTTTTTCTTCTCTTTCGCATCTCTCATGAAATGTTTCACTACTTCAACTTGATCCCCAATAACTAATATACCAATATCACTGTCAATTATTATAACTCTGCATGCAATTACTGCATCAAAATCATCAATTTATTTGTAAACTTTAAAAGGTTTATTCAAGGTTGGTTTAACCTTCGAGTTATTCTCATTAAAATATATATACATATATAAAAATATATGTAACACTTATAATTAAATTGTGAAAAAGACATTTGAACTACATTGGTATTTTGTGATTGTTCCGCAGGTTGCTTAGAATTGAAACATAATTAGTCACAATCAAGGGTCACATGCCGATCACCCAAGCTACTAATTAAGCCATCATTCAATTCCTCCTCAAATTGTGTCCAATGAAAATACTTATAATTAGGATTGATAAATTAATTCTGTCCGAAAATTCATGAAAATTCAGGTATATATTTATATATATTGTTATCAAATTTGACATTGATTAGATTGAAAATTTGCAAACTATATATATATATATACACACACTGAAATCTATAGTTTATCTAGTTACCTCCTAATAATTAATGTGAATTTGACAATGACATACTTTAATCTCAAAACTACATTAATTCTTCCTCCCTACTTCCCCCCAAAAACGGTGGTCTAAGTTTGACTAAAAATGAGAGGACAGTCTCTTTTGAATGTGTTTAATTTACAATTGGATAATAATACTAATTATATATATGATCACATTTATATACAACTTTTGTAGGGGTATATTGGTTGATTGAAACAGAAGTGATCATATAGTTTACTGGGGACTTTTTTCATGCAAGCATAAGCATTATTGTTTCAATGGCTAATTAAATCCTGTAATACGACTCTATCCTTTTAGTAGGTATGTAGAAGTCTAGTAGGTTCGGGTGATCGAATTGGGGTGGTATGTAATGTGTTTTTTAAAAGTAGAAGAGTTTATATATATATATATATATATATATATATATATATAAACAGAAAATGTATATAACTGTAAAAAATTTGATAAAGATGACTTATTTATGATAGTTTACATTGCGAAATAACGTAACTAACCCAGTACATCTATAGCCCTATTTAGACTTGTTAGATCGCATGAGCGGATCGATTTCAAGCCGAGTTTGGCATAGGTCAGTTTCGATATGGGTCGGTTTCAATTTTATTTAAATTAAAGGTTTGGAAATTACTTTTCGAAATAAAAGAAGATACTTTATTCAAAGATGAATAAATATATTATTATTAAAATGAATGATAATATTGTTATTGAAATGAATAAATAAAATGTATATGAATTTTGATAGGGGAGTAGTACGTAGTAAGGTGATAAGGCAAAGAAACCCTAGTTGGTGGAGGAAATTTTGGGGGTACTTAGTGGTGGGACCCAATGACAACCTGACACATGGGCTTCAGGATGTGAGGGTGGGACCCACGCGCCTTTCCGCTATACCTTTGTGGCGTGCACTTTGGGTTGGGAGAATTAAAATCTTACATTTCTCCTTTTTTTTATATATATTTTTTTGTTTTTATATGATCATAATTCATAGAGATAAATGGAGAATCCTATGATAAGGCATCAACGATTGTGGTTTCTCCTACCATCACATAATGTTGCTCATTTGAGCATCCAATAACTTTTCTTATGTCCTTTGCCTTTGGTTTTGGTTTTGGTCTGAGTTTTATTGTTTGTATTTTTTATTTATTTATCAAATTGTAAAGAGTATATCGAAGCATGCATTATTATTAACAAATAAAAATTATATATTTACAGTACAAATCTTACTTTTATAGATATACACCTTATTATTTGTAGAGAAATTGACTTGTTTTTATCAATATTATTCAAAGTTTAAAACATGTCGTAGAATTTGCATTACAACTAGATGTAGGTAAATTAATTTTGTACACTACAACAGTGCATTACAACTAGATGTAGGCAAAAGTCATCAATACACGTAGTTTTAATATGACCTTTTAGTAATGAATAATTGACCTCAAGGAATGACACATTAAGCAAATGGAGTTTAAAGTATTAAGCAATACTTTGAGGTTTTAGCTTGTGAAAAACGAGGGTACGCACCAAGCTTAAACATTAGGATAACTGGGTAGTTTGAAATTAAAAAAAAAAAAACTTATTACTTTTACCACGTCAATGTTTATGAGTCCCCTCATTTCACAAATTAGAACCTCAATGTTTTATTGAGTATTTTAAGTACATTTGCTTAATGAACCATCATTTAAATCAATTATCCTTTAGTAATACACTAATACTCCTACCAAAGCCTAAGAAAGTAATTCAAAGAGTTGCAAATCATTTGAAAACCTAGTAAGTTATTGGATTCAACTATTCAAGTCAAAATCTTCTTAATTTGGAGGGAATTTTGACACCATTAGTCTTGTTATGTATGGTTGACAAGATTTGGGAAAGTTGGTTGATAAAGCAATAGTAAGGTATTTGCATTGAAATGAAATACCATTTGAAGTCACAAAACAAATAATTAATTTAGGAGTTAGTGGGGAAAAAAATTATGGTTTAATTTAAGATGGAAAAGGGTCACTTTGTGTCTGTGAAAAGCCAAGTTGTGGCCTAATATCAAACAAAACACAACCCTTTTTTGCCTTTGCTAGGTGCCTTTGCGGCTTGTTTGGCTCAAATGTCAATTTCCCAATTCATACGGATTTTACCAAAGCAATGCCCTAAGTTGTTGTATATTGACTTTCTTTATTCTCCTCCTTTTTTTTTTTTTTTTTTACCCTCTTTCAAAGAATATGCAGTGGGGTATTTTGAAAAATAAGAAAGAATTATATAACTATATTGGGGTATTGGATTGTAATATACCTATCTTTTGGGGTATTGGATTGTAATATACCTATCTTTTGGGGCATTGGATCGTACGTAATATACCCACATTTAGTATATATAGGATATTCATATAACGATATTTATATTTATGTGATTTTAATGTACTTATCATAACTTAAGTGGTGGTGAACCGGTCTCAAAGATAATGTGTCAGGTGGTGGAAACGTACGAACCTATAAGGAACTAATACAAGCTCACTTACATCATCCTTGAAATCGGTCCCCAGCATTAAAGTTGTGGTAAATACGTTAACATCACATAGGCGTAAAAGTCGGTATACTAGTATCTAATAATAAAGATGTATATATTGCGGTCGAATACCTTAAAAAGCAGGTACAATACGATCAAAAAACCCTATATTACATGTATATAGTAATGTACATGAAATACAAAAGTCAAGGAAAAATTTATATAACTATAATATATTTGTTAATGAATAGTTGATAAAGTAGGTACAAATAGTTCCATATTTGTAGAATATTATATTTTAATTGGATAATAAGTATAAATAGGTATAACAGTGAAAGAGTGTTTAAAGTTGGAAAAGATAATAGAAAGCACACTGAAGAAGACCGATGACTTGCAAGTTGAGAAATTCATGGAATTCTTTTATGATAGTTTGGATAAAGAGATGTACGTGACAAAAAATATTGGATGCATTATATTGTTACAGGCTTCATTCGTGATGATCAAAATATAAGTTTCATTCATGATGGTCAAAATACCGCTGGGAAGCTATTTAAGGATAAACAGGGAGAAAGAAAGACAAAAGGTAAAGAATTGATTCTAAAATATTATTATGTTGAGTTGATTATGCTTTAATTTTTTTTCTTTAATTATCATGCTATTGTTCTATGCGATCTATGTATTTTTATCGTGAAATCTTTAACTTATTTTATACTTTGAATAATTGAAAAAAAATTCTAAAATTATTTTGGGTGTATTGAACATTTAAGTCTCTAACTCTCTCTAATAAAATTATAATAATTAATAATCAGTTTAGGTTTATGTGAATTTTTTCCTTATTGGACATAATTGGGTCAAATGAACATAAGCAATATCTAGAATTCTCAATCTCTTTCAGTCCTAATGCCAGGCATTTGAATTGGAGTCTTTTTCCTGTATACTAGTTGCACAATATTGAATATCATCAAAAATTTTGCTATTCATAATATTATATTATGTAAATATTTACATAACTCATGAAAAAGACACAATAAACTAGATATATATGCATATTGCAAATATAAATTATTATCTAAGTTAGGAAATGAGATTGATATTTTGGACGAATTCAACTTTACAATTCAATAGATATCGTATGATCGATGTATGATTTGTGAATATGACATGACTTATTTAATATTCAAGGAAAAAAATATTGAAAATATACAAGGAAATAGACAGTAAGATCATGGGAAATAGTATTTCAAATAAAAATTGAATTGGCAAGCTACTCCATTTGTTCAATGTTAATTGTCACTTAGTTGATTGTTACGATCTCTTATATCACTCTTTTATTTATATTTTCTTATATGATATTTCATTAACAATTGCAATATTATACTTTTAAGATAATATTTTTCGTTAAATAACTTTATATAACAGGTGATTGTATATATCGAGAAATTTATGATAAAAATATCAAAGTTCAACAGTACAATTTCCGAATACAACAATTAATATGAAACAAAGTAAGTACTCCCCCTATTCCATTTTAATTATCATCTTTGAAAATCGTGCAATCAAATTTCAAAAATTTAACCACAAATTTCTCAATATACGGAGTATTCAGTAAGTTGTTATATAAAATTACAACCATTAAATTCGTGACGAAAAATATCATCATAAAAGTGTAATATTGCAATTGTTAATAACGTATTATGTAATAACTTATCAATCAAAAAGTGACATTAGATACTGTAAAAATCAAAATTACGACAATTAATATGAAATAGAAGAAGTATTAAACTAATGTTGTTTAGTTTTTAAAAACATGTTGCATTAATTAATTTGCTTAACAAAGATGCGTCAGTCGTATTCTCCGTACGCATCTTCTGTATCTGAGCATTTGATGTATTTATCAATTATTACTATTATATTATTATATAAGTGCAATTTGGTACAAATAAATATAATATGCCGCCCATATTATAAAAAAATAAACATAAATATTAATAGCACTAAACACTGGATTTGAGCTGGTTTAAGTTTATATATATATTTATAATATTTTTTTAAAAAAAATTATGTATTTTTTGTTTATGGATAAGCCTCAATATTGGTGAAGGTGAGGTTAGAACGTGGAATTGTTAACGATATTTTGTTAAGTGAGAAGTTAGGTTCAATAGGAACTAAATTGTACTTCACATGTATTATTGTACTTTTTTATCGTTGGAAAATTCAACAATATTATTGGTAAATATGGAATGGTATGAGTAGGTGAATTAAAAATTTTAGGAATTTTGTGGGTTATGGTTTTTTGCTTTGATTGTAATTAGGTTGGTAGTTGATATTCGTGTTTTTTAGGTGAGTGATTGTTTATTTGTAACTAGATAAAATATGTTTGAGTGTGGTTTGAAAATTGAGATATAGGCAATGTTTGACGTGAGTTAAAGTTCATGAAGAGACTTGTTCATGCGGATGTACAAAAAGTTTTCAAAATACCACTTTAAAAATCAATTTGGACCTAAGAGAAACTGCAAGAAAAACCTTTTGAAATCAAATTGATAACCCAGAAGCTTGCAAAAGAGCAAAGATGTATACATGTACATTCCACACACTTGGGGAATGGTTAAATGACCTGTGCGGCTATGCAACACAATCAAAATAAAAGACATAAAGTAAGAAGTCAAATCAAAACACAATACCAAACCAGCAAGGTAACAACCTCGCCCTACTGCCTTAGTGAGTTGTTCCCATATTTTTAACACTTAACATCTTAAAATCGTGTCATTACTAATCTTTATTTTATTCAACGGTTCAACACTACCTAACATTTCTAAAGAACAAACCCTTTAAATCATCTATTATATTACATTCACATTTTCACCTATACCATGCGGACTAAATCGAGGGGTAAATGACTCTAGAAATTGTAACTAATTTTGTTTTCAAAGTAGCTTTCGAATAGGTTTTCTTAGTTTTTTATGATCCGCCAGAATTAATTCTTAGGCATACTTGTTATTTTCTAGAGTTCTTTTCCACTACAACGAAACAATATTTTTTTTCCGCTGCGTAAATTTTGAAGTATAAATATGCAGGAAGGGCTCCATTTGTAACACAAGGCTATTCAAATCATGATAAAGTTGGATAATTTATCAAATGTTATCCCATTTTATATTTACCCTTATCCAATTTTATCTACACAAAAAAAACTAAACTAAAATGGTAAATATATAAACTGGATTTTCAAATGGTCTGATCCATTTAGACAGTCCAACAAATCGGCCCAAATATGCAAACTATGAAAATGGGTCGGACCCAGACAACTTAGCATCATTTCCATCTTGTTTTTTTTTAAAAAAATATTTTTTATTTCCCGACGACAATCCAGAAACCCGGCGAAATCCCTAATCCCAGATGTTCCAGGTAAAATTTCCCGCCCATAATTTTCACCCAAAAATCAAAATCAAAATCAAACCATGAAATTTTCACTTTCAGAGTTCTGCATTTTAAAAGTTCGCTCCTTTCTTCTTATTTTCTTCGTATTCAATGGCGTTCAGATTCCCATTAATCCGACATTAATCCACATTCTAGGGTTTGCGATAGAGAGTAGAGAGTAGAGAGTGAGAAAAGGGGATGAAATGGGCGTTCCTGATCCAAATGACAACTTTGCGAAGACAATTTGCTCAATCTGTTACGAAGATCTGAAACCCATTGTTGAAGACCTTCAATCGATCTCCATTTGCGGCCATGTCTTCCATGAACTCTGGTACTTTTTTCTACGTCTTCCTAATTTGCCCTAATTTTGATGGAATGACTGAAATCTGAAACCATAATTGCTCTATCTCTTCTTCATTTGCCCTAATTTTGATGAATGACTGAAATCTGAAACCTTAGTTCCTCTCTCTATCTCTTCCTTATTTGCGCTAATTTTGATGAAATCTGAAACCCTAATTCCAGCTTGCAGCAGTGGTTCGAGTATTGCGCTAAATCGAACTCTCTCTCTTCCTCATTTGCCCTAATTTTGATGAGACGACTGAAATCTGAAACCCTAATTTCTCTACATCTTTTCCTCATTTGCCCTAGTTTTGATGGATGACTGAAATCTGAAACCCTAATTCCTTTCTATATCTCTTCCTTACTTGCCCTAATTTTGAATTGGAGGCAGCATACCTGGCGCTTCAAGTCACAAAAATGGCCGAGTATGATGTAATAGAAATAGCCACAGACTCGGAGCTCGTAATTAAACTTTTACAAAAACCAAATACATGTTATTTTGAGGTTGTATCTTTAGTAGCTAATATAAATAGTTGTCTTAGGAATTTCCAGATGTATAAAATTTATAAATCTTCTAGGAATATAATACATAAGGCAAATAAACTAGTTAAGGACATGTTAAAACATTCTAGTTTGTAATGCCCTTTATGGTGAAATAGAATGACAATTCTGGCCAAAAAAAAAAAAAAAAATTGCACTAATTTTGGCGAAACGACTGAATTCTGAAACTGTAATTCCAGCTTGCAGCAGTGGTTCGAGTACTGCGCGAAATCGAAGAAGCAAACCTGCCCAGTTTGCAAGCAAGGTTGCACGGCCAAGAATGTTGGGAGGCTTTATTTCCAATCGGTAGGGGATCCAGTTTTGTCCCAATCTCCGGTTAAGAAGAGTGGATCCGATCAGGGTGATCGGCCGGAGGTTTTGCGCCGGGAGATTACGAGGTTGGAAAAGAAGGTTTCTGGGTTGGTTTCTTCTTTGGATCAGCATCAGAAGGATGTTCAACAGCTTACTGATGAGGTGATTTATCAGTGTTTTTAAGCTTTAATTATGATGAATCTGAACTTGTTTTGTACTTATGTCACTGCCCATGTGTTTGTGATTAAGAACGAGATTAAGAATGCTTTCATCACGACACTTCAGTTTAAGAATTTTGATGAAGTTTCGAGCTTACTAATGAGGTGATTTATCAAGTTGTTGAGCTTTAATTATGATGAATTTGAACTTGTTGTGTACTTTTATTACTGCCCATGTGTTTGTGATTAAGAATGAGATTAAGATCATGAAACTTCAGTTTAAGAACTTTGATGAAGTTTCCAGCTTGCTAATGAGATGATTTATGAATGTTGTTAAGCTTACCCATGTTGTTTTGTATCTTTTATCACTGGGCATATGTTTGATTAAGTACAAGATTAAGACTTTGTCATTGTACTTTCGATTCTTCTGATAAGGAGAAAGGTGAAGGTTCTTTAGAAGCAAAGTGGGTATGGTAAAACGTGTATGAGAAGCAAAATTGTATGATTTGTTGAACTGTCTTGATAGTTATTGTAAGCAATCCACGAGTATTGGTTCGATGGAGTTATTTCTTTGTATATTTTTGTGCCTATTTTGTTGTGTGGGCAGTTGATCCTGTTACGTGTAAAGTATCCTGAAGTGTAGGTTTCCGTGCAAATTTTGATATCCTAAACTAAAGTATCCTGAAGTAGCATCAATGCTTTTGATTATTGGGATTGCTAACTGTTGTTGTCTGCTATGTTTCTTGAATATATGTTGATCATTCATGGCTATTTCTGATGTGAAACAGCATGACCTATGCCAAATGAGTGAGTGAGATTATCTGTTTTTGTGTTCCTCAGTTGAAAATTTGCAAAGAAAAGCTGTCCAAGGAAGTATCATTGAAAAATGAGGTGACAAGGCAAAAGGAGTGTATTCAATCAATGCTTCAAACAAAGTCAAATGTGAGTCTTGCTTCTCCATCATTATATATAGTTATATACCTGTTTATTTTTTGATTGGTTGTCTATTTTGGTTCGATTGTTGATCCATTTTGGCGAATTACGGTGTAGGATCTTATAAAATCAACTTTGGAGTGTTCAAGGTTACAAGAAAAGAATCTAGCATTAGCCAAAGAGATTGCTGCCCTAAAATTGTGAGTTCACATCTCGCCTGAATGTTCTCATGTTGTATCATTTTTGCTCCAGTGTTATATTAATTGTATCCGCTGCTTTTGCATGATCTGGATTCAGGGTGTCTGATTGCAATCTAGATGAAGAGGAGATTGTTAAACTTGCTTCACTAGGAAATGATTCCAATACACAAGATGCAATCGATGTACTTAAGAAGTCACTATTTATACGTAATAAGTAAGTTGATTTTCCCTTGGGTTGAATTAGTTATAAAATACCAAGTTTTCTTTTAACTAGAGCTAAAAAATAACACCAAATCTCAACTTCTACCAGGAGCTACAAAGAATTGATGGCCAAATGCAATGCTCTTGGTAGAGGAGAAGCCCGTTCTCTTAAAAAACTTGAGAAGGCACACGATAAGATAGTAAAGCTCAAGGTAACTCAATGTTCCAAGTTCCTTTTGGCAATTTTTTAGGGCTGTCAAAAAACTGTCCATCCCAAATAACTGGTTTAGTGCTACCCAGAAAAAATCTGGTACGGTCATATTTCATCCGAATTTTGACGTTTGACCGATTTGACCGAGATCTTGGACACAATAGTTTCCATATTTCTATTGTCTAAACTTGATTTAGACCCTAATTTACACTTGTCCTAAATTTTGACCCAAAATGACCCAAACCTGAAGTTTTGACAACCCTAGCAAATTTGCTTCAGCAAAGCTTGGGCTTTCTTATGATGTTGTGGTTCCAATTAGGCAAGAGTTCAGGAACTAGAGACAGCCGTGGAAGCGAAGGAGAATGAGCTATTGAGGCATATGAAAGATACCCGGAAAAAGCAACGCACAGATGATAAAACCACCACAGACCCTTCACCTGTTTTCATTCACACTCCTAGATCAGAAAAGGTTCAGTGCCCTCCATCTGTGATCAATTTGGACGACGATACAAATGATGATTCTTTGGGAGTGAAGGAGACGAACAACACCCCCATTGCTCTAAATAAATCCAAGGGAACATCACATTTTGAATGTACGACTAATTACGAGGGGGATGAACTAAGATCAGTGAGTACCTCCTCGGAATCCCACCATGGCTACAAAGGTCCTTTTCAAGGGACGGCTTCATTAAGGCCAATGGATTCCAAAAACTTGGGTGGTGGTCCAAATCTTGCGGCAAGTGATCATTCTTTTAGAAAAGATGCACCAGGACTCTTGCCTCAGGACATAAGACAAGTTCAACCGGCTCCGCCGAGCAAACCAGAAGGTTCTTTTCCAATTTTGCTTGCTGAGCCAGGCACGTAATATGACTGCCTTTTTTCTTTTTTCCTTTTACGTGTTGATGCTTGTTTTTTTGTTAGTTAAGGGCCTGTTTGTTTATGCTTATCTTGATTGAACTCATATTTCTGAGCTTATTTTGCACTGAACTTGTTGGGAAAAACATGTTGAAGAGAACAGCTGTTGACTGTTGAGTATTGATGTATTTCTTTTCAGCTTATCTTGATTGAACTTGTTGAGAAGAACATGTTAGTTAAGGGCCTGCTTTTTTAAACTTATCTTGACTGAACTTAATTTTCTGAACTTATTCTGAACTGAACTCGTTGAGAAAAATATGTCGAAGAGAACAGCCGCTAGCTGAGTATTGATGTATTTCGTGTGAAATTTCTAGGGGATCGTTGCTTTGCTGGAGGTTTATTAGGACCGGATGGAGGGCATAGGTATTTGGGGAAATGGTGCAAGAGGGCACAACAAAACAAGAACCCTATGGGTTCAATGCATGGACCGAGCAATGCTGGTGATAGTTTGATTGCTGTTGGTGCTGATGGACGGGGCGGTACGATTAAAGTTTTGAGATCTATCAATCAAACACCCATGGTTAGTCTGTCAGTTCTTTTTCCTTCTGCTTTGTGATCACATGTTAGTTTCTGTCTTTTTTGTGAGCGTGAAACGGTATTGCGGTATCATGTATGTCATAGGAGCTTCATGGTCTGTTCTCTTTGGCTTATTTTTACTGAACTTATCCAAAACTTAGTTTCCTGAACTTATTATGAACTTATGGGGGGTTTGATTAGAGTATTTTCCTGGGAAAGTGTCCCAATGATTTTATTTTTATGTTTCTATGTAGGGTTGTATTTACTGGGTGCAAAATTTTTTGATGCGGGGTCCATTATTTTATAGCCAAACTCTTGAGGCTTTCTCGAGAATATTTTCCCTGGGATTTTACCAAACTCACCCTTATTATGAACTTTTCGTGAGAGCTTTTTGTGTAACCTATTCTAAACCCATTGACCGAATTTGTTTTGTCGAATTTGTCAATCCGAAGTGATTAAGTTTGATCTCAAGCCGTTTGAGTTATTGAGTGAGGTCTTCAAATCCCAGTTTTGCTAGATTTGGTGTAGTCGATTCTCGAATGTTGGTCAAAAATTACTTCTGGAGGCAGCTCATATTTGCAATTTATAATGTATTTTTGAGTTTGTGCTTCAAATAATGTGATTGTTTAGATATCAAGTTCACTCTCAATAGCGTGATAGTTCACCTGCATATATCTTAGAGTATAAACTCCAGCTGCTTACCGGGTTCAATGCTCATTCATTGTGTTAGACACAGGACACAAAAGACAACTCGGTTTCGGCTAAAAGACTCAAGTTGACACCCAAATCGAGTGGCCTACAGTCTCAAGGGTGCCTACAAATTGAGCATTTCTTTGGCAAGACCCGCAATTAGGCCCGACCTGAAATCGACCCGTTTTCCCAAACCCAAAAACGGGGTGTACCGAACCTGACCCGACCCAATTGTCATCGTGAAATGGTGAGTGAATTATCCTGTTTTGTGCATTCTTGGGATCAATTTTCTTTCTTTTAGGGATTTCGCCCCCTTTTGTTGGCAGTTTAGGAATGTAAATACCAATTAGCCTTTTTCTGCCATGGATGCCTTTCGAGCAGGCTGTGATCTGCAAATATTTCTATGGAAAAACTGGGAATTGTTTTTGATGTCCAATGTTTTGACTGTTAATCATGTAATGAGGTTAATATGAGGTCTTCCTGGGCAATTTCTCCTGTTTCATGCAGTTAGATTAGGAGGGTTGTCGAAAATTCAGGTTCAGGTCATTTTGGGTTCGGATGAATCAGACATATGGATAAAAAGTTGATGTTCGTTACTCAGATTTTTCTCGTATATTCCGAATCGGACAATATGGGTAAGCTTATATTTAAGTTGATATCGGATTCGGTCAATAGGAAAATGGAAGGTATTGTGTCCAAATTTTGGTCGAATCGGTCAATGTCAAAAAGTTGGAAGGAAAATCTAAGATTTTACCCAATTTTTCGTTGTTGGATTGAAGCGAATATTCGAGTCGGATAATTTTTTGACAGCCCTACATATATCTTAAGCTCGATGTTCATATGATTCAGTTGCTATTAAGAGAGAAAGCAGCTAGCACAAAACTCCAAAATGAATCAATATATAAAAAAGTGTCGTCCGATGCACAAAGTGTTCAAAGGTGTAATGTAGACAAGCTTTATCTTGCGTTTCTGCAAGATCACACGATAATAATTCAATCGTTGTGCCAAGGTTCTCCTTCCCAAAATAAATCAATATATGAAATAAGTTAATTCTACATATGAAAAATGTATTGTTCAATTATAATGTAAATTGTTTGTTTAAAAACTTTGTTATTTTTATCAGTTAGAAACTTAGAATGGAATAATATCATATTATGTAAAAGGATTATTGGATGATAATACACTGAACTTTAGGGGTATTGGATAATAATGCAATGAACTTTTTTTTTTGGACTCTAATATATTGAACTTTGAGGGATTGAACATAAATGCACTCAGACCAATTCAAGTGATGGTTGATGCGGTGGTTGTCCTACTTTGAGGTGTCGCTTTTCTATTTTTTTCCAAAAGAAAAAATATATTAGTCATCCTGCTTATGTGTACTTTCTTACATGGTAAAAAAGATTTTGAAAAAAATAGAAAAATGACACCTCAAAGTAGGACAGTCACCGCGTCAACCACCAGTTGAATTGGTTGCATTATTGTCCAATACCCTCAAAGTTCAGTGTATTAGAGTCCAAAAAAAGTTCAGTGCATTATTATCCAAATACATCTAAAGTTTAATATATTATCCTCCAATAATCCTATATAACATTCAATAATTAAATGAAATGAAACCGGATAAACCCACCAAATCAATAATTATTTAACATATTGTGCAGTATTTTAGTTAGCCTGCCAAATTCGAAAATGGTTGTCAACTTTGAAGGAATTAACAATGTGCCCATATATTAATTAATTTGTATTCATGTATGTCACCACTCAAAGAAAGTCAAAATGGTTTTAGATGGATGATTAATGCAGTCAATCCCTTTTTATATACCAACCAACATTCTTCCTAACATCATCCACTCTCAGCATGAATGGATTGAACTGCCATAGTTTTCGTATATTATAGAAATATGATTATATATTCATATTTTCCTTTTATATTTTTAAAATTCTAGAAATTTGATTAACTTAACAATGTTTTATAAGATAAATCACAATTTGACAAAAAAAAAAAACTTAGCAATATGTGTTGAACAAAAATCATATATAGTCCAATCCAAATGACAAACTACTGTCAAAAATTTGGGTTCAAGTAAATTTGAGTTGATCAAATTCAATTAATGTTAAAATTGTCGTCCGTACTTAAAAAAAATTTTCCGAGTCGAACTGGGTCGAACAATTCAGACGGAACTGAATTCCGGCCAAAATCGGGTTCGAAAAATAGAAAATTAAAATATATATATATATATGAATATTTGGTTAATTCAATCAATGTCAAAATCGAGTTCAGATCAAACCAATTTTTTTTTTCCAAATCAGACGAAATTTTGCAAGCGCTTAATGACCAAAATGAAGGTCCCATCATACCTATAAAAACAGACGTAAATTGTAAGCAAAATAAAAATGAAGTAACAAAGTTTTAGTCTATGCTGTTTGTACTTGTTTGGATTTGTTACATATATAGCCCTACAAACTAAATTTCAATCAAAATAATTCTAAAATTATAATACTCAACCACAAAAACTTCAGTTTTATTAATGGTCGAATGATTTATTATTTTGTAGGATAGTGAGCAGAGTCTGCAAGAATAACACATTTCTCCATAAGTTGCAGAAGGACCATTTCCACCTGATAGATTTTGTCTTCTTTTTCAATTGTTCTCAAAACATCCAAGATTTTGTCTTCCTTTTCAATTCCTCCACTATTATTTTTTGAGAAAAATGGGAGAAAGAAATTAAAATTAGTTGAATTGGTGGAGTAATGCTGGCAAAAGTTTGAGTTTGGTTAAATTTAAGTTGGTCAAATTTAGCTAGACAAAATTCGAATGAGAAATTGATATTAGTATCCATTTTTTGAGGTCGGACAATTTGGATAGAACTGAATTCGGGTCAAATTGGGCTCATATAATAGAAAAAAAAGAAATATTGAGTCTGAATGTCCAGTCAATTTAGATAATATCAAAATTGGGTTTCGATTTAACCAGATTTTTAACAAATCAGACAAATTTAGATATTCAGGCTGGACAAAATTTTGCTAATGTTAGACTAGATGTAGTTACATTATTCTCTTCAATTTATGTTTACAATAACAAATTTAATTTAAAATAAGTTGAGGAAAACAAGGTTGGAATAAGTTTCGGATAAATTGTACAAAAAAGTATTGATTAAAAGGTTTTAAAAATAATAAAATGAGCTAAAAAGTCAATATAAAGGTGGTCATCTTTGATTTGGCTACTTAGGCATTTTAATTACCAACCTCCAACTTTAGATATAAATTGAAATTGACATTTGTGGAAATTAAAGTTATGCAAATCTTAATTGTGGACTATAATAAAATGATCTAAAAAGTCAAATATTTCATCCTAAAAATCAAGTTCAATGTAATACAATCCCTAGTAAAAAAATTATACTCTTGTCAATTCATAAAGGAGATAGTGGAATTCTTATTAGACCTTGATCAATAGTAAATTTGTCATTTGTGTAAATTTATGTTGCTCAATTTCTAAAGATGGCATATTTTCATTTATTATTAGTGTTATGAAAATATAATGTATGTCATGTTTTAGAAAATTCTCAAATTAGCGATTGCATTAATATTATTAAACTATTAAAATATCTTTCTTTCCATAATATATGTCACTTTATAATTTTAATATCACTTTAATTAAATTTAACCCTATAATTACTTTTTCTCTCCTTTTTGAAATTTACATTTTTATTCACTTTTTTCACATTTCCAATAAAACTTTAATTGACCCTGTTCTTTTGTGCAATTGATAAGATGCGGAAATGGTGAAATTGTAGAAAGTGCGGTAAAGTGTGAAAGGTGTGGTTGATGTGATAGGTAAGGAGAAAGAATGAGAAAAGTAGAGGAGAAAAGTGAGGAGATATATTAATAATGATTGTTGTAAAATGTGGTATGGTATGGTGAGTTGTGATAACGCACTGCAATGCACTGTACCAAAGAAGAGAGCTAGTTTTCTAATTGTAACTAAAGTAATAGATAAAATGAAAAGGATGAAAAATAACTTATGAAAGTGGGGGACATGAGAAAGTTTATCCAAGAGTGACAATTACCAATGAGAAAGGATTGCACTATAAACTTGCATGCTCCCAAGGCACAACTCATACTAACAATAGCAAAAAGATTCACAAAACAATTGAAGCACCAACATTGCTTCCTACATACCACTCACAAACACTACTCCTATTATGGGGTTAACTAGCTAGCATGGATTCACCAAGTTGAGTTTGTGTCCAAAACCTAAAGGAAAAGGCCTTGAAATCCCATCCCTAACTAGGTATGTGCACCATCACTCATCACCATCAACAATCACAACCATACATGCATGGATATGTAAGATATTAGCTCATTGTTCGCTCTGCATATGCGAATTTGTCTGATCCAAAAACTAAGCAAGATCATAGATTCATCCGCCCAATTTTTATATTTGTCATGCTAACCGAAAATTCAATCAGTATTTTTCTTTTTTTCTATTGTCCAAGTCAAATGTTACAACAAACTTTCCCTTTTCAAATTGTCCAACTAGAGAGGGAAAAAAAACTAAATAATAAAAATCAATTTTGTATGCAATAATAGACATAAATGACTCGACTTTCAACCATATTCTTTGGGTATGTATGTAGAAGTTGGCTAAGTAAGATTGGACATAATTAGATAGTTTAGGTAGAAGTAGGTAAATGTAGGTAATGAGTTGTTTTAAAAGTAGGAAAACTACGTAACTTTAAATGAAAAATATAGAATTGAACAGAAGTAGGTAGAAAAATATTGTGAATAGTTTGTCCTTAACCCGAGCTCCATTTCTTGCTAGCACTACAAAATGCTTATACTACTCAATACTCATCTCATATACTCTCATAATATGGGCATGTATATGTATCCCATGTATAGTATAACATAACATGGATGAATAGGGAAAGAAGGTTAGCCGTGTTCTTTTATGTGGTATTTTGCGGAATGGTGTGGTGGGGTGTGGTGAAATTGTGGTAAATTATTAGTATGTGGGATAGGTGAGGAGAGAGAATGTAAAAAGTAGAGGAGAAAAGTGAGGAGAGAGAAAGGTGAGGAGAGAGAAAAGTAATGATTTGCGGTAAAATGTGGTGGGTTGTGGCAATTCTGGCCATGAAACATCAATACTAAGTGTGGGGAGCACCTTTGTCAGCATGTTTTAGCAGCTTGTGCTCCCATCACATCCCCCACCAAAACCAATCCATAATGTACGTACATATACTACTTACTTGTAGCCTACCACCCCGTGAACATTATATGTCCATGTCCTCTTTGCTTCCATTTGCTTTCCACCTTCCAACATATATATACAGATATAGTGTTAGGCATAAATATGTTCGATTAGAATATATATATATATATATATATATATATATATATATATATATATATATATATATATATATATTATATTCTGTATGGGGCATTGTTTAAATGGTAAGGAGCTATATGAGCTTCTAGAGTCTTCATGTTGTAAAAAATTATAAATTACTACCTCTATTCCATATTAATTGTCATAATTGTGACTTTCGCAGTCTCCAATGTCACTCTTTTAGACCTGACAATTTCTGACCCGACCCGATAACCCGACCCGAACCCGCCCGAAATTTCTGAGTTTTGAAGACGATTTTTCCAATTAAACCCGAAGTATACCGAACCCAAAATTAGCGGGTCAAACCCAACCCACCCGTTTGACCCGAAAATTTAACTTTTTAAGTTAAACTTTATTAAAATTTGTGACTTTGCATTCAAATTTTTAACTATTAAACTATAAGTGCAACTTATTCATTTATTATTGCTCTTATTTAAGTTAAAATAGTTACAATAATCTATCGTTGCCTAGAAGATAATCATATTTTATTATGTATGTTGTACAAAAAGTAGTATTTAGGGACCATTTTTGAAAAAGAAAAAGCGAAAAATGGTCGCAGTCATAACCCGTTGGGTTGACCCGAAACCGAAATACACCGTCTGTATTTTCCCAAACCCGAAATACACCTGACCCGTATTTACCCGAAACCGCCCGGACCGAATTGACAGGTCTACACTCTTTGATTGATCATGTCTTACATAATATATTATTAACAATTGCAATATTATACTTTTATGATAGTATTTTTGGTTACAAATCTAATAGTGATAATTTTATATAGCAACTCATTGTATATATCGAGAAATTTATGGTCAAAATTTTTGAAATTTGACTGCATAATTTCCAAAGACTTAATAGAGAGATACATAATATCACAAATTATATTTATAATAGTATCTCTTTTTGGCTTTTAAGTTCCATAATGTTTGCCTTATTGCCCCCACTATACAAGGCATCTTTACACTTCAACATTGGATGAGTAGGAGCTCTCATCTTAGGTTCTTCATTCACATCATACATATGGGTCCCAAATTGATTTCTCATTGTGGCTTTATTATTTTTATATTAATGTTGATAATAATTTGCGTTCATTTCAAGCTAGACTTTTTTCTCACTAAAAAGAAATTAGGCCATTTTCTCAAAATTGTACGCCAATTATTCCAACAAAGAAAAATGTGTGCCACAAAATTTGTCACTCCTTTGTTTCATTGCATTTGTCCCAAGGAGAAAAATTTTCCAAGCCTAATACACAATTTCCTTGACAATGGAAACAATGAAAGCTCATGAGTTGGTGATATGGACCATTTCTCAATGATTGCTTTTTTTAAAAAAAAAAAAAGATATGAAAAAATTCAATGTAGTTACACACAACTATAATTCAGATAAGTCTTGTGTGAAACCGTCTCACTATAAATTTGTTGTGAGATATACAATTTTATGATGATTTTGCATGAATGTAAGCTGACTATTAATTATTTGAGTTAACTCTGATAAAAGTCATGACTTGATAAATTATGAGTTATATTCATATTAAAATGTCATTCTAATATCATTTACTAGTCATAGTAAAATATTTTAAAAAATCATCTTATAGAAATTTTGTGTTATAATAAATTTATGTGAAATGATCTTATATTAGAATTCGTTGAAATCCAAATGTATATAACCTTACACAAATGTTGTTATGTAAACCTTGTTTAATGAGAGATTGGAAGAGGTGCAATATTTATGTAAACCTTGTAATGAAAAATTGAAAGAGAAGCAATTTTAAGGTAGAATACAAGAAAATGACCAAATTATTAGCATATTTTAGCACAACATAGGATCAATGTATACACCCGAAAGAAGCTATCTTTAAAACAAGAACCAAATATTTACACCAAACAAGACTCAAGATTTTGATTTAGGCAACCAAGAAGCATTTACTACCTACAAAGTTCACTACCAAAACTTTCTTATTTTTGGACCACTTTACATACATATGACATGAAGAGAATAATTGAAGCCATTTATAGCATCCAAAAACTCCTATACAACCACACTACACCATTTCCATGCCCAAGAATCATCATTCATACACTTCCTCTCACCATCATTCATAATTAGGATTTAGGGATGTAATGCAATACTTAAAAAGTCCATCCATCCTCAAACAAATCAAGCCATCCTCCCATATACCTAATCCCCTACCCCATTTTCCTCCCTAATTTGACCATCATCGACATTTTTTTTTTACAACAATAAGCGGTGTGAATTGGGCTTCTCTTATCTGATGGACCACCATCATCAACAAATAACGCAAGCGTTAGGGTTTTCCTCGATGCTTTGCGCGTAGTAATAAGTGGTCATTTGCGGATTATAAGCTCTATACGCTTTGACAAGCTCCAACACTGGGTCCGGCTTTGGAACTTCCTCTTGCTTCTTCGGCTCCTCCTTCTTCTCCCCTTCCTTTTTCTCCTCTTCCTTCTTCGGCTCTTCCTTCTTTGGCTCTTCTTTGGCCCCGTCTTTTGCGGGGCCCTCTTCCTTCTTGGGCTCCTCCTTCTTGGGCTCTTCTTTCTTCTCTTTCTCCGGCTCCTTGGCGGGGCCCACAAGGATGATGTCGGTCGTGGGCCAATACTTTCGGAGTTTACTCACTATGCTCACCGGATCCACGGTCCCTATCACAGTCAACTTCCTCTCCTTCATGTCCATTGCAATCGAATCAATACCTACACATTCAAATTAAGTTCTTATCAAAGGTTGTTGGGTTTCAAAGCTATAACAATACAACAATAACAAACTTCCAGAGAAAGTTGATTATCTAACACTATAAAAGAATTTCAATGTTATGTAACCTCTTAACTAAGCTACCATGGAATTATCATTGTCATGGATTTGTACATACATCAAACAAGAACATTCACATAAGATCATTATTAAAGAGTTTGGGCTAATTGCACCAAAATTTTGTCCTCTATTTACTAACAAGTAAAACAACAACAACAACAACAACAATGAACCTCATTATATTCCCGTTAATGCAAAGTTTAAAGTAGTCCAAATGTAGGTAGTCTTTCCCCATACATCGAAATGCATGAAGAGTATTTACTAACAAGTAACAAGTGTTTGATTTACTATTTTGCTAAATGGATAAGTCCTTACACATTCACAACAAACTTTAACCAAATTTAACCAACCGTTGAGTTTTGATAAACAATTTTTTTCCATACATGAAAAATGTGATTGGATTTGCTTTCAAAGTTTGTTTCTTTTGACCAAACAAATTCAAGTGTCAAGTGTAATTAATGAACTTAAGTTGGATCTATTGGTACAAAGCCAAAATCAATGTAGGCCCCACTTGAGTAGGCTCAAAAGGGACTTATTAATAGACCCAAGCTAACCCAAACTCAGCTCCATTTGGTAACTTTTAATTACAGTGGTACATTTATGATCAATAACTAAACACCCACCAAACAAATGTTAGATATCACAAAAGAAGTGATTACCTCCGTCCCTAAATAATTGTCCATTTGACTAAACTTTGACCGTTAATTACTCACAAATGACAATGAGTTACAATATAAAATTAATATCATTGTAATTTTTAGTACAATATCTTTCTAACGATGATAATTTCATATTGTAACTCATTGAAATTTATGAGTAATCAACGGTCAAAGTTTAGTCAAATGGACAATTATTTAGGGACGGAAGTAGTACTTCCTCAGTTTCATATTAATTATCATATTTAAAATTGTGCAATCAAATTTTTAAAAAATTAACCATAAATTTCTCAACATATGCAAAGAGATGCTATATAAAATTACCACTATTAGAATCGTAACAAAAAAATATTATCATAAAAGTATAATATTACCATTGTTAATAACATATTATATAAGAAATCATCAATTAAAGAGTGACATTGGAGATAGTAAAGGTAAAATTATGACAATTAATATTGATTAGAGAGAGTATTTTCCAAGGAAAAAAAAAGAAAAAAAGATGAAGATATAGGACCACATCACACAAAAAATGAAATTTCTAGAAATTGGTGCATCAAAATTCAGCTTGAACCTCAAAAAATTCCCAATACAAGCAAATTAATCATCAAAATATTTAGCATTTAAACAGAGAAAATTAGCAGAAAATTATGCAAGGTCTTGTTTGGCTGGTACCAACCTGGGAGTGTAGAAACAGTTTTCAGGGCTTTCTGCTTAGCCTTATCATCATGCAAATCCAATTTCAACACAATTTTCTGCCAACAACCAAACAAATATCATTAATTTCACTTCCAAATTTTGCCCTGTTCATAACAGAGATCAGTACATCCAAAAAGGGGGAAAAAATTTTTGACAAAATTATGTAAAAACCAAATTGGGTTTTTCTTTTTCCTTTGAAATAATGAGCACATTGGATAAACTGTGGCTAAAATATCACTAAATTCTGCCAACAACCAAAAATATGTCCCCAGTGTTCATAACAAAGCACTAAACCAAACATAAAAAAAGGTCAATTTTTTGTTTAAAAACTTGTTTAAAAACTATGTTTTGAGTAAAATCCAAATTGGGCTTATTTGACACCTTGAAATAATAGGCATATAATCTAAATTATGGGTAAAAATTACATAATCTTATGCCAAAAACAAACAAATATCATCAACTGCCCAAAAATCCTAAAAAATTGTAAAAATAAAAACAATGTTTTGATCAAAAACCAAACTGGGTTTTATTTCCTTAAAAAATACGGGGTTTCCTAAAATTACATACTTTTCTGCCAAAAACCAAACAAATATTATCTACTGCCCAAAAATCCTAAAAAATTGTAAAAAAAAAAACAATGTTTTGATCAAAAATCAAAGTGGGTTTTATTTCCTAAAAAAATTTTGGGGAATTCTTAGCTAAACCATGGCTAAAATCAACCCCAGGAGAATAAGGAAAAGGTGAGCTTTTTCAGAAGAAGAAAACTATGGTGGAAAATCAGAAACTTCCTCTCAAAAAAGAAATCTAATGGATCCTTTGGTTGTAAAACTTTTTCGGGAAAATTGGTGAAATTTTCCAAGTTTCCAAACTTTCTCATGTTTTATTTTCCATAATATACTGGAAAATTTGGATATATGGTTTATCATTTCCCTGACAACCACGGGAAAAAGTTTGCTAATGGGCTGGGGAAATTTTTTCTTGGGAAACTCTTTGGCGATAAACTACCAAACGCAGCATAAAATGAAAGATTCAGTCTTTTGAGTGAATCTAAAAGAAATTCGAAAGAATAAGAAGAACCCAGATAGCAGAAGAACAGAGTGCAAAAAGGGTCGAAGGAATTTTTATACCTTCATTGTTCTCAAAGTTGGATTCTTTTTCTCTTGTTTTTAGAGGATGAGAAAATCAGAATGAATTCTAGAGAGAGATAGAGAGAGTTGAAGAATGTGTAAAACTCTGAACAGGGCAGAGAGAAATGAAGAGAGAAAGAGAGAAGAAGAACAACTTGGGGTTTTAGAGAGAGAGAGAGATGAAAAACGAATAATTTTGATCTTCTTGGGAAGATGTCAAGGACATTTGGACTAGACGAATAATGCAATCAAGCAAAAAAAAAATATATGAAAAACAAGGGGGGGGGGGGGGGGGAGAAATTTTTTGTATACAAGCAAACAAGGAAGAATGGAGTATGGGAAAGTGGGAAAATAGTGGACATAATTACATGAGTATGGCAAAGCCAAATGAAACACCAAGAAATATACTCACTCTTTTGCATGTTAATTGTCACTTGGACCTTATTTTTTTAAAATGATAGGATCAACTTAAGTTTATTAAGGTGAGAAAAGAAAAGAAAAAGTAAGGATAAATTTGTGGTAGATAAGTTAGTGGTGGAGTAAAGGTATGTTATAACTAAATTTTTTACTTTGTTTTGAGTGTTTTTTTAGAGATCGTGCAAGGTAAAATAAAGTAAGGCTATGTAAAAATAAACATAAATTATCACTCTAAAAAACAGGGCTTTAGGTCATGTTATTTTGTGGTAGATAAGTTAGTGGTGGAGTAAAGGTATGTTATAACTAAATTTTTTACTTTGTTTTGAGTGTTTTTTTAGAGATCGTGCAAGGTAAAATAAAGTAAGGCTATGTAAAAATAAACATAAATTATCACTCTAAAAAACAGGGCTTTAGGTCATGTTATTTTGTCAGGTTAATTCTAACTATTCTTATTTATCCTACCTTATCTTAACTTATTCCAATCTAATATAATTCCCTGAAAAATATCCACTCTAAAAATACAATTTCTAAAAAAAACATCATAACTTATCATTACTTATCCAAACCTAACTATCCTAACTTGAAAATAATTCATCCAAATAACAGGGCCTTCGTTGACTATCAAAATCTTCAATATTACTCTTTGATTGATAGTTTCTTATATAATATTTTATTCACAATTGTAATGTTATACTTTTATGATAGTACCTTTAGTTACGAATCTAATGGTAGAAAATTTATATATCAAATCATTATATATATTGAGAAATTTATGGTCAAAGTTTTTAAAATTTGACTGCACAATTTCAAAATACGACGATTAATATGAAATGGGTGAGTATGATTTAAACAAATTAATTTGCTTAAATAAGTTATTTTATTATCCGATCAAATTTTACAGTAAACTGAAAATATTACATATATATTGATGCATTTTATTACAATGATATTGATGAAATTATAATAATTTTACATTAAATATTTATAAATTTGTTTAATTTAACATTTTAGATGAACTAGGTAAATATTGATAATAATTTTTGGAGTTTGTTCAATAAATATTAAACAATTAATAAATTATTGAAATTGTAAGTAGTGTAAAATGAGAAAATTGGACTAAGAAGTCAGATAAAAGAATTAGGAATTTCAAAATTAGCAAGTCCAACCGTGAATATGCTACAGGGATTAGCAAAGAAAGTTTGGAGGAAACTATAGATGGATTGGACGAGAAAATGCTCAAAACAACAAAGGTTGGATGCAATATAAGCGTCACTTGTAATGATTAAGAAACTACGATGGAGAAGAGTTTAGGGACGAATGGCTAGAAGAAAGAAAAGGTAAAAAATAAAGGAGTAACATTATTTTAACTTATCTTTTTTTTTTATTTATTTTATGGTTTGTGTTTTGATCATTCTTGTTTTAACTTGTTATGATGTGGGGCTCTTGCTGCTGGTGTTGTTTAGCAACTTTGCTATGAACTCTAATTTGTTTTAGACTTTGATCGAATAACAAAATAGTGAATTGATCTGTTTAACCTTATTTTAAATAAATGTAAAAGAAAGTTAAGGGTTGGGCATCACCAACAAAATCTGACTTGAATGTCCGAACTTGTCAAACTCAGATAAACTTCAATTTTTTCGAACCTGATTTTGATATTGACTTAATATTTAAACATAAAATTTCTCATTTTTTTATTGTTTGAATATGATTTTGATTCAAATTTAACTCCATCTGAATTATCCGATCTAACCCGACAGAAAGAAAATTCGGGTATGATTATCAATTTTACATCCAAATTTTAACATTGACCATATTTGATATATCTAAATTTATCCGGACCCAAATTTTTGTCCGGGTTAAGAATTGGGGTTGGGGTTGAATTGGTGGAGCCCTGTTGGCTGAATTGGAAAGACAAAGCGTTAAAGAAGCATCGCTTTCCGTGCGAGACTCTGAGTGGAGCGAGCCACAGAAACAGAAAAAAGAAAAGAAAATGACCAAACTGAGTGGGTTCATCACGACCACGCGCGAGTACTTGGCAAGTGGACCACACGCTATTGTATAGGCTTCTAGACTAGTTCTGGCAATTGGGTCATTTGGGTCCGTTGGGGTTGGACTCATTTGTGTTGGTCAATTTAAGCGCATTTTTTCTCTGCGGTTAATATTGTGGTGTCGGCTCTTATAGTTTACAATGGCCATGCAATTTCTACCGCAAATCATTACTTTTCTCCTTGCTCACTTTTCTCTCTCCTCACTTTTCTCCTCTACTTTTTACATCATCTCTCCTCATCTATCCCATATACCAATAACCCACCACAATTCCACCATACCCATCACAATTCCACCACATCTCACCACACCATTCCGTAAAATACCGCATAAAAGAACAGGACCTTAGGTGAATAGCGTTTAGGGGGTCGGATTGATTTCGAGTTGATTATATTTAAAAAAGGAAAAAATAATATATGCTTTGATGGTAATCGAAAAAAATAATTTGATTTATAATTTTATCATGAATGAATTGAACTTTAACTCCTATTATTTTTAACACCTACTAACTGATTAAACTCATTTAAAAAGTAATGTTGTGGTGACGATATTATGGCCATGTTATTTAGATGAGTTATTTTCAAGTTAGGATAGTTAGATTTGGATAAACTAAAATAAATTAGAATAAGTTATGATGTTTTTTTGAGGTATTCTGATTTTAGAATGGATGTTTTTTGGGTAATTGTGTTAGGTTGGGATAAGTTACGATAAGTTAAGATAAATTAGGAGAGTTAGAACGATTAACCTGACAAAAGAATATGGCCTATATGTAGAACTTTTTGTGGTTCAAGAAAAAGTTAAAAGTATGCTTTGCGCGTAATCCCATCACCACCTCGTCAATTTTAGAACGAGTTAAACTAGTTGGTGGATGTAAAAAAATAATACGGGTTAAAGTTCACCTTGTCCATGATAAAGTCGTATATATTCGAATTATTTTTTTTCAAATTCTCTAATTAAAAAACGAACAACTTTAGTGAAAGATCAAGTCAGGCCGGGTTCGGATCCATTTTGGGTTAATTAGTTTTGACATTTTCAGGTCTGGGTCGAGTGTCAATCAGCCAGGTTTAAATTGGTCATTCGAGTTGGGTCAGTTTTGACATGTCTAACTCTAGTTAGGCTTGCTCTAGCAATAATCCCAAGTAGTGACCAATTAAAGCTGGATTTGGTGGGTTGCTTGGGTTTGGGTCCATAGTGAAATTTTGGTACATTTTCATGTTTCATCCCCATGGGTGTTGAATTGCTACATGTAATGTAATGTAATATATAACTACACTCTTTTACCTCCCCATAGCTTGTGGGATGTGACACATCAATTTGACATTGACATTACCACCAATTTCATTGTGTGCTATGCTAGTAATGTAGTATACTCTTTATCTAAATATTTTATATGGTATTAATTAATGTTACTTTTCACTTTCCATTAATTCAATATGGGTGGGTTTGAATTATTAATCTGTTTGGGTTCGATTCTTGTGACCGAATAAATTATGTTGTTTAAAATAGAAAGTTTACGTCGTGACAAACTCACAAAAGTTTAATTTAAGTAGATGTCATAAATTAAAATTATTCGAAAGTAACAAATTGAATTTCGGATAAATTTAAAAGTTAGATATATGGGGTTTGAACTTTTTTGGTATGTTTGTTCCCCATTACATCCTTTTAACAAACATATCAAGTTCTGTTATGCCTTATAATTATAACAACTTGTAGGGTCATACGGACCCTCAATACTAGCTCAATATTAGCAAAACAGAACCTTATAGTAGAAAGCAAAATAAAGATTATCCAAGTAGACAATAATATCAACGGAAATTGACAATACAATGCTATTAAAGATACAACACAAATATGAAGATGTTGAAGAGTACAAAGTTCGCTAAGAGAATCACCTACGAACACGATTGAAGCTTCTTGCAAATTGTAAGCCCGTCAAAGGAACATGAAACATGTTATTTTTATGTCTTCGTTCACAAAGATGCCTTCCATTTTATGTTATATTCTTTCTGTATGCGACAATTTATAATAAGTTATTGTAAGACCATCTCTTAAATAATTGATTTTCTTTTTAATTTATAGTGACAACTAATGAAATGTGGAATGATTTTCAATAGGCTATCATAAAATTGCTCTGAACTTGCCATTTTATACAAATTTTTCACCATAGTAAGAGCCAAAATGGTATAAAAAAAAATCCACATTTACCCCCAAAAAAGAACAGTCAGCAACCAAGGTAGAATTAAAACAGTTTTGATACGAAAAGTTGGGTGGAAAAAGGTAAAAAAATAAAATAAAATCAGAGTGGTCAAAATTAACAATCATGGGGGGGCCGTTTGTAAATTCAGCCAACTCTAAAAAATCATTGACAATGACAAAACTTATTTACATTACCTATTTACCTTGCTTAGTCTCCACGTATCTCACGCGCGGCTGAGTAGCGCGTGAAATCTATTTTACAGATCAAGTACGGAGTACTAGACTACTAGTAATGTTTTCTTTTTATTAGTGCAATCAATTACATACTTATGGAACACGTGCTTTATATGGTCATTATTCACTTTCAATAATATAATTGTTCATTCATATCTACATGTTGTTCACTCTTAATAACATAATTGATTACTCATACCTATCTATATCACATGTTCCAAGTGTATATAATATGTATTGATTTATTACTCTCTCTTTCCCATTTTATTTATTATCTTAATTTACGCTTAAATCAAACTTTCAAACTTTTACTATTAACTTTTGAATATATATAATATTATTTAAGAGTATTAGCATTAAATTCATAATGAAAAATATTATTTTAAAAATATAATATCAGAATTTTTTGATAAAATATAATATAAAAAATTATCGGTCAAAGAAGTATATTGAGGAACGTGTTGTATTTATTATACGGCATTTAAAATGGGAAGGGGCAAGTGAAAAAATTTATTAAAAAAAAAAAAGAAGGTGTTTTGCCTTGCTTGCTTGAAATTACCTCAAGTTCATTCATTACTCACTTGTCCTAAGAGCTTTCTTCAAGTGTTTGGTGAGGGTATAAATGAAGACAAATGTGTCATCAAATCTTATCAAAATGTTCTACTATCTTACGCAATTGCCAATTTTAATGATATTAGGCTTCCTTCCTCAATCATAATCTTATAGTTATTGGCATTTATTAATCTTCTTTGAACTATTTGTAATATTTTCAAGTATAATATACCATTCTCAAAATTAAAAAATGAGGTGAAAATATGTAATTATTTTATTTACGATTAACAACATTAGTAAAAATAACTATTAGCATGTATTCAATTAGATCGGCATGAATTATTGTAAGTTATTTGGGTTAAATTTAATGGAATAAATATTTAAGACCTTATTAAAGTCATAGTCAATTTATTGTTGAAGATTAGCTTAGAATTATATGGCAAAGTATGAGCTTTTTATTGGGAGAAAAATGCTAATTTAAGCATTATTTCTGCTATCTTGACGTTGTTTTTTTTTTTTTGTTATTTTCGCAATGTTATTGTTGTCTCCTTAACATATCAAGAATTTAAATGATTTAAAACAACTAATAACAAATGCTACTTATAACTTAGACAAAACATTATATTATGTTATAACTTTAGCAAATTAAAAAAAAATGTGTTGTTCAAATGATTTTTGTAGTTCTTATCAATCCTTTATTTCCAATCAAATATATTTTAGTGTAGTGGCTAATCACAACCTGTCCTTGATTTGGGGTGGTAGTTGCTATCAATATCCTTTCATGCCTTTGATCACCTTATCTCTTATGTGGCTTTTTTTTTTTGGTACTTGTATTGTTGTGTTGTTTTTAGTAGATACTCTCTACATTTTTGTGGGTGTAGGAATTTTGATTGAATATTTAAGGCAACTCTATTTAAATTACATGTACAATCCGTAAAATGTCGGGTTGATGATTAATTGTTAAATTAAGTAAAACTTATTAAAAATTTGTGATTACATAAATCGAGTTTTTGCTCACCTAGAAAAATTAATTTTAATTGAAAATAATCATAGATAAAGTTGAATAATATATTTATTTATCTAGGTATGAGACTATTAATCGATAAATTTTGTTATAACTGTTTGTATTATATATGTGACTAAGTTATATAAATAGGGCGGAGTTACTCAAGTTTTCTACATCACTGTTTTTTAATTACCATACCTCTCCAAATATTATTTAAATAAACACAAAAAATATTTATTTTCCAACTTATTTGTCTACATAAAAATTAGGGTTTCAAAGAAATGTTCGACCCGAAAACCTGGTTCAGTCCAACTCATCAGAAGAAAGTTGGTATGGTCATAGAATTTTCGTCCAATACATTGACCGATTTTATCGAAAATTCGAACACGATACTTTCCGATTTTATATTGTCCGAACCCGGTTTAGACTTGAGTTCATGTTTGTCCGACTGAGTCCTATCTGGAAAATGTTCGAAAAAACTGGGTATCGGACACCAAAGTTTTCATCTGATGTTCAATTCGTCCAAACCCGGATTGACCCGGACACGAATTTTCGACAACCCTAATATACATATTTTTCTATTTATCTTTTTTATTTTACATACCTACTTACCGCACCCACTAATTATACCACTTACTTAATCACATTTATCCACATTGTTCACATTATCTGCAACTTACCTATTTATCCACATTCACAACTAACCCTCCGCAGACAAGAAGTGACTTTTTTTTTTTTTTTACAAAGGTAAGCGGTTCAATCCATTAAGCTCCTATTTCAGAGGTATAACCCAACAGACCTGTGGCCGATAAGGAACGGGAATGTCAATGACCCAAAGTTAGGCCCCACTCCTCCTCATAGCATTTTCCGGATAGGTAATAGAGAAATGTTCCACCCAAAATTCGAATCCTAGACAATAAGAATAGGAGGTGAATCTATTAACACTCAGGCAAGAGGTAATTTACAGAAAAGAATTGACTTTGTGTTAAAATTGGTTCATTTTTTACATCCTACTTCAACTTACAATCAAATAGGCAATGAGAATGGGGCATTACCCTATGACTACTTTTTGGAAGCCTAGCCCAACAAGATTGGACCCTAACTAACAAGTAGCAAGAGTAGCATCTTATCTCTTTGTACACTGATCAACATGCTCATCATAACTTTCACCTATCATTTAGGTTTTGAAGCCATGTACCACAAACCAAGGAAAAAAAAGGAAAATGAAAATGAAAAAAACATTCACTACATTTTGTAGTATTACATTTTGAATTCCTCATGATCCATCATTGGGTGGAGGAATAGGAATGAATTCAATTTTCTTTTTATACCAATTATGTGATCAATAATGAAGGCTGTCAAAAGAGTTGTCCGATCCGAAAATTTGGTTTAATCTGACCTGGAGAAATTGGGGTATGGTCATAAATTTTTTGTCTGAATTTTGACTTCGACTAATCGGACTGAAATTTCAGACATAGTATTTCCCATTTTTTCATTGATAAAACCTGACACTGACCGGAATTTAATTTGTCCGAACTGTCCGTCCCAAAAAATATCCGAAAAAACCGGATATCAAATATCAACATTTCTCCCGATGGCCAATTCTCCCATATTCGAAATGATATCAACCCGAATATTTGACAACCCTACTGATAATGTCCATGTTAAACATTGTCAACCATTGCTAAAGGTATGAATATCTGTTTTGAAAAAGCCAAAAAGAGATAAATAAATGCACACCAATAGATAGACTCTAACAGCTCAACCTTTTATTGTTTTGATATTTTAACCAACTCCTTTCAAATTCCAACTATTAGGGATGCACAAATTAACTCTATGTTAGTTGGTTTCTTTTCCTTTTCTTATAGAATGATAATGTTATACGTGGAGATATAACATTATGGGCCTGGCCCATATGTAAACTTCCCACAAACCTTGGTTGGCAATCTTGGGCCTTAATCCACGCTGCTAAACTCATTCTTTGAAGGGGACTGAAAATGGACCATTAAAAATGGATAACTGAAAATGGACCATTAAAAATGGATAACTTGAAACCAACAAGGAGTCAATTGTGTATTCCTCTAAGGTTCCGTTCTTTTATACAACTGGTTACAGTATGACGCGGTGGGGTGTGGTGGAATTGTGGTGAATTATGGTGGGTTTGAAAAAGTTGTTACGAACTGTGGTGGGTTGTGGAAAGTTATGGTGGGTTTCGGTTTTAATAATTGTAAATATATTGGAAAATGTGAAATTGTGGTGGGTTGTGAGAAGTTTAACTTTTAATGAAAAGATAAATTAAATTAGAAAAAGTAGATTGTGGTGGTTGTGGTAGATTGTAATGGATTGATGGGTTATGGTGGAATATGATAAGTTGCAGTGAAGTGTGGCACCGCAACCAGCGAGCCGCATAAAAGAACAGACTCTCACTTATAACCTATAGCTATACCTATGTGAGCTTGTTTTATTACCCTCCATTTTTTTGGTCATATGAATTCATTGTCTTCATACACTTTTATAAATAGAGAAAAGATTGTTTATATCTAAATTTCCTTTAACCTTGTGAGAATGAGGCGATACTGGATTATGTTGTTTTGTTAGACTCTGAAATTCACAATGATTTGTAGCCGTAAGTGATAAGAATGTGCGAGATAGTTATAGGTAATGAAAATGGTAAATGACAGAAAGGGTAGTTGTAAGTAGTGAGAATGAGAGTATGATTTACTTATGTTACATATTCTTACCTACATTATTTTATTACTTTTGCTTACGTAACCTTACTTATCTTATTAACATATCTTAGTTACACTCCTCATTCATTACAAGCCTAAGAAATTATTCATTACAAGCCTAAGAAATTGTCAATATTACCCTTAAGATATTACATCAAGATTCAAGGTTCAAGCATTGAGAATTCACCATCACATTAAAAATAAAACCAAAAAAAAGAAAAGAAAGAAAGAAAGTGAAGCAAAGATAAGGACCCTTATCCTAAGCAACCAAAACAAAGGGATGACAAACCACCTGCTATCCTCAACTCCTTCCATTATCCTCAACCCTCCAAGTCATCTCCCCATTATCTGACCTGGCCTATCAGATGAATCCAATAGATTTTCCCACCAATCACAGCTCAAGACAACAGTCGTACGTGTCATCCCCACATCCACCAAATCCATGCCCCATTGTTTTGGATTTGTCACTAAAATTTTATTTATTTTACTTACTTTAACTTATTTTATCTGCCTCATTTACCTTAGTTTAAATATTCTTCCATCATGTTACTTACCTTATATAATAGATATTTAAAAAGTCATATATTTAATAGATTATGTGATAAATGTTATTTACGGATCTATCAAAATCAGTCTCTCCATGAACTTTCATTCATTGGTTAAGATTGCCTACATTTATATCCCCCAAACCGCCCTCGAAGATATTCACCAAGGAATTTGTTATTATTGTATAGACGTGACTTATTTTACTCAAAATATCTTATTACAAATTACAAATTTTATAATTAAGAATTCATATATTTAAGTGATGTAACTACCTTATTTTTTTGTAGATACATTCAACAATTTTTTATTCACTTTACTAGCCTTACCTATTTTTATTTACCGTACTTAGGGCCTGTCAAATTCATGGGTAACTTCAATTTACCAAAATTTACCAGTTTTTGATAAAATTTACTAAAACTTATCAAAAATCACCAAAATTAAAAAACAAAAAAAAAATTAATTTTGATATATTTGCATAAAATTTTCCAAAAATTATCAACATTTAACTTTTACCAAACTGCTTTTTACTCATGACTTTGACACGCCCTTATTTTATCTTTTACTTTGAAATTTTATATCATTCATTTATCAAAAATAAATCATATTTTTAAAAAGGATTTCTATCCTCCTAAAAATGGTTAACTATTATATCAAGTTACTTTGATCAACCTACATTGATTTTGAATTTTTATAGTAAAATTAATGGTATTTTAACTTTTCAACTACGATAGTTGAAAAAAAAAATCAATTATGGTAGAATTTCCTTAAAAATTTTCAATTTTGTAAAAAATTATAACTTAACATATAGATTTACTTATTGTAACAAGTCCTATGATAAATATATATATATATTAATTTTAATTTTTAATAACAAAATTAACATAGGTGAAAACATTTTCAATTAGGGTAAAATCTCCCTGCTTACATGTTTCTACTCCTCCCATTATCCTAACATGCCACATCATCTCCCTATTATCTAACCAACAGATTTCCTCACCAATCACAGCTCGAGACCACAGTCCCACGTGTCACCCCCACGTCCACCAAATCCACCATTTAGCTCAACCTCATAATATACTTCCTCCTCATTCTGAATCAATCAATCAACTCTTTCACACTCACTCTCAAACCCACCACCAATCACCACTCGCGGCGGAGGAGATGGCGTCCCTTGCGGCGGCGACGACGGCGGCGGCGGCGTGCCTGGGGAAGTCGGAGATGCTCGGAAGCACACTCAACCTGAGAAATGCCGGTTCTGCCCCTGGAGTCAGCGCTGGGTCGAGCGCCGGAGCGTCGAAGATCGTGGCCATTTTCGGTAAAAAGAAGGCGGCGCCGCCGGCCAAGGCTAAGGCGGCCGCCGTGGCACCTGCCGACGATGAGCTGGCGAAGTGGTACGGACCAGACAGGAGGATATTCTTGCCGGAGGGGCTGTTGGACAGGTCGGAGATCCCAGAGTACCTCAACGGTGAAGTCCCCGGAGAGTAAGACTCACGCGCCGCCTCTGCTTTTTTTGGTTATGTTTTTACCTTTTTGCATGATCCATGGGTTACAATATGAAGTAGAGTGATTTTTTGAATTTGCTGTAAGTTTGGACCATTGGAGTGTAACTAGAGGTGTTAAAATTTTGTCCGTTGAATTATCCTATTTGGAAAAAATACAGATTTTTAGTCCAAATTTTGTCATAAAATTGTCCAGTTTGGAAAAAATAGGGTTTGGATATAGAATTTTTTTCTAAATTTTGATATTGACTGAATATTTGAATATAAGATGTATCGTTTTTCTGTCGTCCAAAGTCTATCGTGACCCCAAAATTGGTCCTATCCGAATTGTCTGACCCAATCTAACCCAAAAAAACTAGGTACGAACAAAATTTTTTTATCCAAATTTTGACATTGACAAAACCAAATGTAACTAAGGGAATGTTTGGTTCCCAAATTTTTTCTGGAAATTGAAATTTTCTAAGTAGACTAAATTTTTCATATTTGGTTGTAATAAATAGATGGAAAAATTATAGAGTGAGACCCATTATTTCACTCTCAAACCTAATAAACATTTTCTCAAAAAATGATGGAGAATGTTTTTCCCAAAATTTTTTTTCATAACATACTCTTCCGAGAAAACTATCAAACTAACCATACTACAGTGATTTACACATGTTTATGACTAATGTACTGATATTTAGTGATGAATAAAAAGATTTGGACACTAATATATCACCATCTTCCACGACTAAGGCAGCGGTGGATCTGATTTTTTTCCTTATTGCATCATTTGCATGATACCCTTACGAAAAATACAAAGATACATGCATTCAATGTTATGTTTTTTGTTAACAAGTGTAATACTCGTAGTCCTCTGTTGACGTATTTGCTTTGTTTTTTGCAGCTACGGTTACGACCCATTTGGTTTGGGAAAGAAGCCAGAGAATTTGGAAAAGTAAGCCCAAATTTTACATTTTTTCCCCTTGAAATTGCATGCATTATTATCATTTTCCCCATATGATGAACAGGGCCTTGTTCTTTTACAGATTAACATAACTTACCTAGCCTCAATACGAAGAAATCCAACTTTTACTTTTAAAAAATTCTTTTATTTCCCCAAGAAATTCAACTGTTACTTTTTTTTAAAAAAAACTAATTATTCTTCTACTTAGGTCCTGTTCTTTGTATGCGGTTGGTAAAATATGGAAAATAATGGGGTGTAGTGAAATTGTGAAAAGTGTGGTAATGTGTGAATTATTTGGTAAAATTTGTGGGAGGCGTGGTTGATGTGGTAGGTGAGAAAAGAGAATGTAAAAAATATAGGAGATAAATTCATAATAATTGTAATAAAGTGTAGAAGAATATTAAGCAGTATAACACCGTATAAAAAAACACGGCCTAGTTTACTTAAACTTATTCCTAACATAACCTAACCTAACTTTTCCTAACTTGATCTTACATATCCAAAGAGCAACCCCTTAATTTTTCAAAACAACGCAGGTACCGTGCATACGAGTTGATCCATGCAAGGTGGGCTATGTTGGGAGCTGCTGGGTGTATCATCCCTGAAGCCTTCAACAAGTTTGGAGCTAACTGTGGCCCTGAAGCTGTTTGGTTCAAGGTCTCAATTATTATACTATTATTTACTGCTAATTAATTTGCGTAATTAATAATAAAAGCTTAATTAATTAATGGAAAATACAGTAGTTAATTAATTAATTATATTTGGTGCATGGGGGTTTGATACAATGTAGACTGGTGCACTGTTGTTGGATGGGAACACCTTGAACTACTTTGGAAAGAACATCCCCATCAACCTGGTTGTGGCTGTTGTTGCTGAGATTGTTCTTGTTGGTGGTGCTGAGTACTACCGTATCATCAATGGTTTGGTATGTCCAACTCTTTCTTATTCTTTATTGGTACTATGTTAGTGCTTGTAAATTGTAATTAGGGATAAGATTGTTTATATTTAGGTATGAACTTAAATAGTGAACTAGAATAACTAAATTTATTTGATGAGTCGAAGTTGACTCAAACCTGTATTCGAATCAAATGACCCGTTTCCCAGGTCCTATTCTTAAGAATTTAGAAACGACTACTTGGATGTAACATTTTTTTAGACCAGGCAAAACTGACCCGATACTCGAATCGAAAAACTGAAGCTAAACTCGAATAGACACCCAGATGACGATCTGACCTTGACCTCAACCCGAGGACAACCCGACCCTAAACTAATCCAAAATGTAACTGGAAAGTGACCCAATTAAGATCAACACCCAAATGGTTTCAAATCGAACTAGAATCCAATATGAAAGCACTTCACCCGAACCAACTCTGATAAGACTCGTCCGAAGTCAGCTTGAACCGAACCAATGTCGGGGTGACCCAATGCCAACCCGAACCATTTTCTAACTAATCCGAGATCGACCAGACCCTAGAGTAGTTTCTTCATTATCGACCCGAACCCAAACAGGAGCACGAACCGATTCACTTATTTGCCAGGTCTGACTTCTTTTTCCCCCTTGTTGATGGACAGAACTTGGAGGACAAGCTGCACCCAGGAGGCCCATTCGACCCATTGGGCTTGGCAAAGGACCCAGACCAGGCCGCCATACTGAAGGTGAAGGAGATCAAGAACGGAAGGCTAGCCATGTTTTCCATGTTTGCCTTTTTCATCCAGGCCTACGTCACGGGCCAAGGCCCAGTTGAGAACCTCGCGGCCCATCTGAGCGACCCATTTGGGAACAACTTGCTCACTGTGATTTCTGGCAATGCTGAGAGAGTTCCCACTCTGTAAATTGGGCTTTCAAAATTTTAATTAAACTTCGAATTTTCTATTTTAAATTTTAAGTTTCAGTCTCTCACCAAGGCTTACAAACAATGAATGAAGGGCTTTTGTACATCTCAGTGAAAACTATTATTAGTGGCTTTTTTTTGTCCCAAGGGGATTAAATTAAACTAAACCACTTTGTTTGTTGGTTGGTGATGATGAATCTATCTTCTCTTATATAGAGTGAGGGTAGTGCTATTGTTATTATTATTGATGATAATATTCATATTAGTATGGTAACATTTATTCTTTTGGTTTAGTTTTAGTGCTTTATTGTTTTGTTCTATAAGAGCATTTTCAATGATTGTGAGTAGGGTACAGCAAAAAGAAATTTACATAGGAACTTAGTGCTTTATTGCTTTATTGTTTTGTTCTATTTCAAGGGTCGCTGATTGACCCCATAATCACCATGAGTCCTTTCAGCGTGCTTCATCCTCGTTCAAACACTGTGTGGAAAAACTTCCCAGGAGGTCACCCATCATGAGATTACTCCTAGCCAAGTATGCTTAACTGTGGAGTTTTGAACGGATGAACTTCGTAAAAAGAAGATGCATCTTGATCATATAAGTAGTTATTTCAATCCCTTTAAGTCACATTTTAACCATGTAATCGAGATATTACATTATGGAACTTTTTATTATGTGTGTCTTGAATTGGTTAAAATAGGCTCCCGCCTTGAATTTCCCCAACAACAACAACAAAATCTACTTCTCTCCATTTCTTATATGCTCTATAGCTTTTCCCGTTTTCTCCATTTTCCGACAACGCTCCACTCATTAAGCTTATTTGACAAAAGCGAGTAGAGTTCTACTCGTTCAGGCTCACTCAGATCATGAGAGAAATCAAAGTCTGACACGAATTGGATTGATTTCGGGTAGAAATAGATACAACTAAACCTTTAATTTTAGCTTAAAATACAATAATTCCAATCTTAAAAAAAGTCGTAATATTAGCTCATAATCAGGGGCCAACTTAGACAGACCCATCTAGCGTGGTGAAAAATTGAGTTTGGACAGTTATGACATTCAGACAAAATCTTTAAACTAGACGCATGTTCGAATTTTCATCTCAAACACTTTGTCATGTCTGAATCTAAATCCGAATTATTTGATTTATCTGAATGTCTAAATTTCAAATATCCTAGTTCGGGCTCTGACACTGTTCAACATAGGCCAAGCCAAACTATGACACAAAACTCGTCAATCGCAATTGCCAACCTTGAACTTGAACCTATGCATTTTGTAAGTTTGAATTGATTGAATTTAAAATTCGAATAAGAAAAACAGTAACTATACCCAATTGATCCCAGATCAAACATATTTTCACCAACGCTAGACCCATCACCCAACTTTAATTTAGTTGACACCACTCGCGAGGTGGTGACTCACATATCACATATGGATGAGGAGTTGAGGACACATGTGAGTCAGTGACAACCAACAAATAAGAGTAAGACGGTAAGAGAGCAAAAGAGAAAGGGAGAGGGGTGAGAGAGATATGCGGTTTGAAGGTTACATCAGTGGTTTAAAGGTTATAACAACCAAGAAGAAATGAAGTCTTTTGCTTTGTTTCTTTTTTTGACGTGATTTCGATGATATTATTTATTGCCGTGTATTTTTGTGTTTTCTTACTTATTTCCTTCGGTCATTGTAATCTTATCTTGCTGTTTTTTTTTGTCCTTTTATAATTTTACGTAGCATTTTTGATATATTTTTAACTTTTATTACCTCCTAATCATCGAAAAAGGAAGAAAGGGAGAGGGGTGATTAGACAACAACCACATAATGACATAAGTAATCCACTTCCTACGTGTACGTGGTTCTCCACGTTGCCATGCATAGTGATCAAATTTGTATGGGTTTCGACTGCAGCCTCATTTTTATGATTTGGAGGTCCCCATGCATTTTGCATGTATTCATTTATTTCCATGATATAGATTCCCCCTTCAAATTCAATCACACCCTCTTGTTATTTTCTTAGCTTTGTTTCTTTTTCATTACTGGGCCTAGCTTTTATTATCCTCACGACATCAAATTAAAATCTATTACAGCCTATTAGCATATCTTTTTAGATAATGTATGTATCTCGTCCAATATATTTTGCATGGACAATATAAATTCTTGTCAATTACTCTTCATTCACGCGCGCGCACACATATATATCAATCATATGATAATGATATGCAAATATTTCATTGTTACTCCGTCCATTTTATATTAATTGTCATCATTTTTATTTTCACGGTCTCCAGTATCACTCTTTAATTGATAATTTCTTACATCATATTTGTATGATAGTATTTTTTGTTACGATTCTAATGGAGGTAATTTTATATAGCAACTTATTGTGTGTGTATATATATATATATAGAAATTTTTTATCAAAGTTTTAAAATTTGACTGCACGATTTTCAAAAACGACAATTAATATGAAAATGAGGGAGTAAATGAGTTTAAAACTTTAGTTGAATCAGTACAATGGAAGTTGAGCTACCTTGGTTGGTTAGCAAACCCCAACAATGATTGGGTGAGAATACTCGGTTAGACCCGCTTATTTAAATAAATAAAATAACATAGTATCAAACAGTGATGAATTTAAGTTCTCTGATTTGTGATGATTAATATATTATTATATTAATATGATAAATGTTAAATTCATAAATTTTATCTTAAATTATACGTACTAAATTATTATTATTTTTATGATATCAACGACGGTCATGACCACCCTCGACCAACACTGAGATCCATTATTGATGTCAATAGAATTGTGGCTACATGTTATATGTTTGCCCTGTATCGTTGTTTGCTACTTTATTAAACTTGTTTCATGCTAGCAATCTAGCTAAATAATAAAGTTTTGTTTTCCTATGTTTTGGTTCAGTTAATGATTGTTATTGACTAAATTTCTATACTAATTATATATCAAACTAAGTACGTTTATTACTATTTCGAATATGATAGTGTCTTGCTTGTATAGAGAATCTAACAACAAATTTATAAAAAAACACATTTTAAACGCAATTTAGATATAAATAGTCTTCTCTCATGACTTTAAGTTCACAAAGAGACTGATTCATAAAAAAAATCTAACAATAATTTCTATAAAATTTTGAACAAATGAAACACAAAGATTAGTGTGGGGAGTTAAACCTGAATATCTAACTTGTATCCAACAAAAGCTATGATGTTAAAGCTACTAAATGAGATATTTCCAATCACAAATATCTAAAGTTAATCATCTATTTGGGTTTTTTTGTTAAATATTTTAAGTTTTCATTTTCTTTATATATGTGTAAACACAAATTTCGAGCCTGAAATAAATAAAGACAAGAAATATGAGAAACAAATTAATTTGTATTAATATTTGAATGTATGCGGGTATAATCTCTGTATTAAATACAACAAAGTAGTCCTCTTATTCGATCTCCTGAAATTTGGGTGGTAGAAGCGCGAATGACGCTTGATCTCGATCTCAAATGCAGGTCTAGCTGAAGAACTCTTGTAGCAGTTCTTGAGCTGAAGGTCTTGAACGTTGATCCTTGCTTGATAGCTGAAGGTTTTGAGCAATAGTTCTTCAGGTTCTTGGATGCGAGGACTTGAGTGCTTGATCTCGATCGATGAACCAGATGAAGAAGATGACTGCCGTCTTTGATGTGAAGAACAGAAGTTGTCGAACTAGCAGACGTTGGTCCTTGGCGCTTGGTGGAATTTCGCAGAGTTCGATCTTCTGGAGGCTTTGCAGGTCTTGGTGAAGAACTTTGAAGCAGTTCTTGATCTTGACGCGATAGAGACTTGGAGACTCGATCTTGAGCTTTTGCAGACTTTGATCCATGGCGCTTGATAGCTGGAGACTGCTGACAGTTTGATCTTCTGAAGCTTCTAGAATGCAGAATGCCGAATGCCGCCGGAGTAGCCTGTTGTGTGTATTGAAAATGAGGAAGAAGACCCCTATTTATAGGTTCTGGAGGCCTAGGGTGTGAGTCGGCTTTGGGCTTGGGCCCAAATTAATAATTATTCCTTTAATTTTGAAATAAAGAAATAATTATTATTTTCTGCATCATAATTGACACGTGTCACGATGGTATTGGCCATGGTACATTTCCATTTAAAATTTAATTAAATGGACCGTCGTAATTAATTTCACACGTGGCGGACAATAATTAGCCAAATAAATTTAATTTATTTTCCACGTGTAATTTTCTGATTTACCGACAATTTTTTACCTCCTACAACATGTCAATCAAGATTCTTTTTTTTCTAACAAAAATTATGAGTCAGGTTTTTTCCAGCAAGCTTTAGAAAATAATAATTGGTTGAGTGGGTTTCCATCAATTTTTGGTTTTCTTAAAGGATTCCATCAAGGTTACGTGGGAATAGATTAAATTTAAATAAAATAATAATATCTTTTTGCCTCTTGATTGCAAGGTAGTACGGGATTAATCTTAATCCTTGTCAAATTGAGATCATCCATCAAGAACTACATAAAATGAACTTTTCTAATAATAAAATTATTTTGAATAAACTATTCATTACTTTTGTATCAGTTTTTTTGCATTTTGGACTTCATGCATAGACAAGTATAGGGTAACTAATTTTTTAGAGTTTAGTTTTCATTGTTAATTTTTTGGACCATAAGGTTTATGGACTGAATTAATATTGAAAACCAATAATACATAAATTTAATTACCCTATATTTTGGGGTCCAAAATAAGGGTTGCCAAAGGGTCGAGTCATTAACGAGCCAACCAACTTCATAACGGATCATTCGAAATGGGTCGGGCCTATCAATAACTCAAAATAAATAGTTTTTTCTATTATTTTAAATATTAATTTTACTTAAATATATTATTAATACTCCAAATTAAATAATAATTAGTATAATTACTTTTTCCTTGGTGCAAATACAATTAATTTTAATTTTAGTGTCAAACAGGGCCGACTCATGAACCGACCCTTATTTTTACTAGAAAGCCCGGACCCGACCCATTATTATAAAGGGTCGACCTTAACTCAACCCAACCCTATGTAACTAATGGGCTGACCCTGAATTGGCCCGCCTCGACCTGTTGTCTACCCATAGAGGGAAGGAATACTGTCTACTCCCTCCGTTCTTTTTTAACTGTCATTTATGGTTTTTAGTGCCAATTTTTAATCTATAATTTTTAATATAAAACTTTTATGAAAAATTATAATATTATACTTTTTTAATACTCCCTCCTTCCCAAATTATGTGTCACTTTGGACACAATTTAGAAACCAAAAAAACCCCATTTGCATTAATTTAGTGCATTGGAAATGTAGAAATGTTGAATAAGATAGTTAATAAAAAAGGGAAAAAGGTGAATAAAAAAGAAAAGTTGAAGAAAAAATATGTACTACCTCTGTCCCTGATTAATTGTCTAATTAACAGAATTTAGGAGTCCAATGACCCATTGGAAATAGGTTGAAAGATATATAAAATACCCACAATGCCCTTACATTTTCAGGTTGAAATCAGCTACAGGTTGCGATTTTCTGCTGTTATTTGTTCAACAAATGAAACGCAAAATATGGGAGTGACAAGAAATCAGATGATGTTGAATACAATCTACTGGAGCCGCATAGGATCGGTATATGGTAGACTGATTGGAGGGATTGGTAGTCTCTTTTGGTGATCAGCTTGCAATCGATTAAAACCCAATAACCCAAAAACCCAATTACCCCAATCGACCAAAATTCCATCAATCGACTAAAACCCAATAACCCTAATCAATTTCCTATTTCAATCGACTAAAACCCTGTGTGCAGTAAGCTGTAATTGATAAATAGAGGCATACCTTGTTATCGAAGCCGGGACGACCATCACTATGCCACCATGTAACTGCTCCGACGACCTTCAATATGCTAACTGCTCCGGCGACCTTTACTTTGCTTTCCCTTATGTTCCAACCAAACGAAAACCCTAACCCTAGAATCAATGAATTCCCATCCACATCCATACTGCAGGGGAAGAAAAATCCACATCCACACATCAGGGGACGAAAAATAGAGAAAGAGAGAGAGGAGGGGGAGAGAGAGAGAGAGAGAGAGAGAGAGAGAGAGAGAAGCTCCTCAGGGCTTTGGTGCGAATTTGAGAGCAGAAGAAAATTGACTGGCGAATTTGAGTTGAAAAGCCATGGTTAGATTGAATTTGATAGCAGAAGAGAATTGAGTATTTGAGTGGGTTTGGGAAGAGAAGTGCGAATGAAAGATGGGATTTGGGAAGATCGAATCTGAGATGAAAAGCAAAGGTTAGATTGAAATTGAGAATACAGTGAATTCAGATTTGAGTGAAAAATATTGGTTTAAATAAAATTATTATTATTAATAATAGTATTTATTAGGGACGTAATAGGAATTATATTCATTGAAAATGTAGAATAGACAAATATTTTGGGACAAAGGAATTAGTTAACTGGACAATTATTTAGGGACGGAGGTAGTAATTAATAAGGTTAATTTGATAAATTAGTAATTAATGTGTTATTGGAAATATAAAGTGACAGATATTATGGGGAAAATGAAAGTTAGTTAAAGTGACAGATAATATGGGAAGGAATGAGTAGTATTTTTTATTACAAATTTAATGACATTAATTTTGTATGATGAATCATTATATAAATTAAGATATTAACGGTCAAAGTTTTTAACATAATTTCCTAAATGACAGATAAATAAAAGCGGAGGTAGTAACATTAAGGCTCTCCTTGGAATGAGAGTTAAAAATGGAGAGTAATGAGTTCATAAAAGTAAAGGAGGGTGAGAGTATGAGAGAGTTCATAAGGGTAAACTACTTATCCCTGTTTAGGAGAACAATTTGGAGAGTTCATGAGAGTAAAATTTTAATTAACATATTTACCCTTTCATAATATATGTAGTTCAATAGTGAAAGTATGGAAGGGCGAGGGGTATAATGGTCATTTTCTATGTTATGTATGATATACACCTCCTTACACCCCAAATTGAGGTGTTAAAAAAACAAGAGTAAAGAGGTGTAAAGGGGGTAAACTCTACTCCCTCTTACTCTCCTTTATCCCTCCCTCACTCTCTTCCCAAATAGAAATAAGGAGGAGTAGGAACCCTCCTTAACCATTCCTAACTCCCTTTTACCCCTCTCCCAAACAGGCCCTAATGTTCCCAAAAAAATAGAAAAAAAGGAAACAATTAATGCAACCAAAAAAAGTGGGGAAAAAAAAAATACGCGATTAACAATTTAACACAGGAATTGACTTTTTTTGTACTCCACATAAAATGGAGCTCCGTCAAACGGTCAACGCCAGCGTACCTCCCTAAAAACGCTCGCATTCCCACATTTTCCATTCTCTCTCTCTCTCTCTCTCTCTCTCCTCCGCCACCTGTTGACTCTCTCTCTCCCTCCTCTTCTCCGCTGTCTAAACCCTAATTATGCCGCACAATCTCTAACATTTCCTTCCAATTTTCCCCAAATTCCCAAAGATTTCCTCTCCTTTGATGCCATTCAATCGAAAAATCACACCATAACCGCCATTAATGCCGTCGATTTCTCCGAATTACCGCCTCACACTCGGCGGTCAATCTCCGAAACCTACCTGGTTCGAAATCCGGCTGTTCTACGTCCGAATCGGCCCCTGCAACGTCGACGACTCGCCGGAGTTCCTCACGCTCCGGCACCTCCGCGACGAGTTCGGCGTGCCTCTGGAGATCAACGGCGGCCGCGTTCCGGCGTCGGACACGGCGGCGTCGACGCTCCGGCGAGATCGAGTGGACAGGGAGTCGTCGGAGGTGACGTATGTTGGGACGGATAGTGTGAGGATCGCTGGAAGTGTGGGGTTCGAGGTGTATGAGAAGGAGGATTTGTTGTTGTGTGGTGCGATTGAGAAGGTGAAGAGTGATTGGAGCGTCGATTGTTATGCGGCGGCGAAGACGGCGTTTTTCCGGCCGAAGGTTGGGGTTTCGTCGCAGTCGATCGAGGTTTACGTCGCCGGAAGGTGCGCAGATGTGCCGGTGATTTTGACGAAGATGATTAATGTTAGCGCGCCGAGGAAGCATCGACGTAGGTGTGCGTTGGATGCGATTCCGGAAGTTGGGGATGAGATTGAGAAGGAGGAGAAGGTTGGGAGTGGGTTGATTTGGCAGCAGAAATTGCAGGTATTTTGATCTTGTTTGAATCGAATTTGTTCATTTTTTTTTCAATCTTTTTCAATGAAACGTTAATTTTATTTATCATTGATTTTAGGGAGAAAGGTTCTACAGTACCCCTGTTCCGGTCTTTGGAAATTATGTGGTACAATTGTCACTATTAAATTCATGACGGAATATTGCAATCGTTAATAACATATTAGTTAAGAAATTATGACGATCAATATGTAACATAGGCAGTAGTTTTGAATCATACATGAATTTATCTTTGACATGTTTGTAACTTCAATTTTTTCCCCACAAAAAAGAGGGTTGAAATGAAATGATGGGGACAAAATTGCATTTGGGATTCTAGTACATATGCCTTTGGCTGAAATGAAGGGTTAGTCCTTGTGGATGTTGTGAGTTGTGAGCTGTGAGTTGTGGCCAAGGTGCTTTATGGTGGGAAGGTCGTAAAATTTGTTGATTTCCTTAAAAATATATTGGCGATAAGCATTTATGCCTGATGTCCTGTTACCAATCCTGTTGAGTGACGACATGGGAGGTCTTAATTATTGCACAACGAGGAATGTCGGTAAAATTAGCTAGGTTAGGATGAAGAGACTGAATTTATAAATACCGAAATACAGCTTGGTGTGTCATGTCTTGGACAAAAGAAGCTGATCGAACTGGGGTTACACGTCATACTAGCTTATAAATCCTTATGGGCGAAAGAATCAATTGCTTTTGAACTTTTGAAGACCAATTACGTCACAGAATTGATGAACAAATCGATATAGACCCTTGTTCTGATTTGTCTTCCTTATCACTGCCTCTTATATTCACTTAAATTTCTGCAACTTCTTGGGTATTGATTCTCCTTGTACTGTCAATTTGGTTCGCATGACATATTAGTTTGATGATCCAATATCGCTGCGTCTTTGCCATCCTCCCTGTTCTGTATATGATGCAGTTTCATTATGTACCCTTTATGATGCAAATCTGCGATGCTATGTCTTCTGTATTGTCTCTATCTATATACATTGGTGTAATTGCTAACTTTACTTCCGATATACTATTTTTAATGTTCAGCTCACCGAGTCTGAAGAGGAATACGAGAGGGAGAACAAAATCGCGCATGGTTGGTATCCAGAAGACGTTTATGAAGGCGAAGATGGTCAGCTCACCTGGTTCAACGCCGGGGTAAGAGTCGGTGTTGGCATTGGCCTCGGTATGTGTCTTGGTGTTGGTATTGGTGTTGGGCTACTAATGCGTTCGTATCAAACCACCACTAGAACCTTTAGGAGGAGATTCCTTTGATGTGTTTTGCTCTTTACATGCGTGCTTGATTCGAACTAGACTTTGGTACGAAAGGAAAGCAAAAAAACCAAGAACTATATCGCAAATTTCGCAACATTTGGTTTTGTGATGATGATGATGACAACGAAATCAAGAGAAACCCAAACCACTTCATCATTAGATCATGTTTCCTCTGCTGATTTACCCATGAAGCAGAGGTATATACGCTATGGCGGAATTTGGGTGAAATATTGATGCCAACCCGAAAAAAGTGTTGTCTTTGTTGCATGTTTTGAATGTCGAGCAGAGATCAGACCCCGGGGGCATGTTAGAGAGGGTTGTGTCCATAGGAAGATGATGTCCAAGGTTATGCATTTTGGCCGAGTAAGTTTAGCTTCTTCGCACACATTCGTTTGTTCTGGTAAATTAGATGTATGCCGATTTTGTTATGGTCTGTTAAGAATGTACATATCTTATATAGTTTTGAGAAAACTGTTGTAGCTTGCCAGCTTGTTGATATAGTTGATATGGAGTGTATACATTTGAATGTATATATATATTGTATAAGATATAAGATATTTGTATGTTAGTATACTCAAATGGTGTTGATTTTTATTCTAGATATTTGTTCTCCTCCCTTTGGTCTTATGGAGTTGTTGTCTTAGTGGAGAGGAATGTTTTCGAAGGTAAAATTGTCTATATTTGGATTATTCTCCTGATATGATGTCTGCCTTTTATGGTTGTGTACTTATGTGATGAATTAGACTTTAATGTTTGTTTGTATGCATTCTATCATAATCATGAGTGCAACTTAGATTGTGGCCGACCTTGTTTGCCCAGTTAATTGTCTGTATTAACTATTTAACTTGACTGTTTGATTTATTAGTTGTTAGTAAGAAAAACATGTGATAAAATTAATTGTTTATGAGAGCTTTTCAAAAAAGCTACTACCTTCGGCTCTAATTATTTGTCAATTTTCTAACTATTTTGTACCTTTTTATTTATCAAATTATATACTTTTACAATTCAAACTATCATAATACAAATTCTATTCCTAATAAATAATCTCCTTACCTCATTTCAAGGATATTGTTGCGGGTATTTTGACAATTTGTAAAATTTTTACTTAACTCCTTGTGTTTATTGATTTTGATGAGATAGTTGTGAGGTACCATATTTTAAATAATTTTTTTTTTAAAATTAGCATTTGAGTTCAAAATGCTAATATAAAAAACTATTCACAAAATATTTTAGGTAGGGTGTTTGGTGTTTGCATGGGAATTCTCATAATATGAACTTTTTATTTTCATTTGGTGTACTTGGGCTCAATAACTTCAACTACAAGATCTAACAAAAATCCAAATGACTAGGATTAAAGATTGAGCTCTAATCACATTTACACGCAACTTTGACTTTTTCATCACTAAAAGATTATTGGATTGGTTCAATCATATCTTATTATCTTCTAATACTTATCTACTTATCTTCCTCTTTTTGTAAATTTAATTTAAAATGTACGTGTGCGTTTGTTTGATTGTGTTGTTTTCATATTTGTCATTGTATGCTCCATTCTATCAACTTTTGATAGTTTCTCAATATTCATAATAGTTTATCATATAAAATTCAATATTATAGAAATTATTGCAAAACAATACTTATCATTAGTAAAGTAGAAAAGGATATTATAGAAATTATTGCAAAACAATACTTATCATTAGTAAAGTAGAAAAGGATGTTGTGCAGCTCAACAATTGTTGTAATGGTTGATTGTGTGCTTGTTTTCACTTTTCATTACATGTGGCCGAATAAGGATTCATACTAGTATATTAGAAGCAAGAGATATTGAGAACTAGGGAAATATCTTATTTATTCATGAGCGTATTCAATTTTGTTTAAGTAAAAAATGTTTGATTTCTTCGTGAAAGTTTCTAAGCAGTTGGCGGGCTAAAATAATAAAGGGCAATGATACATATCTTGATTTAAGATGGTTAATAATTATCTTGAACTGTCCATATTTTATATTTTTGTAATTTTTAATAATATTTTCTCTAATAATTATATATATTTATCACTATAAGGGTATAATACTTATTAGCTAGGTCAAAAAATATAAAAATAATAGCATAATTTTATCAATCATAGAAGAAAATGCACATTTTATGTATAATTTTATATTTATGAAAATATATAAATAAATAATTATTATGATATTATTTAAATTGTAACAACCTCAAAGTAATGAAACATACCTTTATAATGAGATAAATATAGTTACATTTAACTTTATGAGTGACTTAGGTGAAATGCAAAATAATTATCAACCATCTTACGTCAAGATGTTCATCCTTTTGCAATAATAAAATGCCACCGTCTATGACTCCTCACTTGATTTTGAATAAAGCAAAATTGGGTAGGTGGGTAGTTTGAAGGGAGTTGCCAACAAAACATGAGACTCAACCACCCCAAGCATGATAATAACACCTTAATTCAGAAAATTATGACTTTTGTAATAATTTGATTTGATATGAAATAAGGTTGTTAGCTTGGGTTTAATTGTTGATAATAGTTTCTCTCTTGTATTAGTTGGGTAAGATGGGACATTCTGTGTAGACCCATGAAAGGAGGGGGTATGGGCTTTAGGGATCTGGAGTGTTCAACCTCCCTCCCCTCCTCGTCCTCGAGTGTAGGATTTGGTAAAAATTTGGGTCCGGATAAGTACAGGTTTTGATGTCCAACAATACTCACTTTGTTCGTATATTTTCGGGCTGGTCTCGTGTCAGACATATTGGAAAGCATAAGTTTGAGTCTCAATTGAATTCGGACCATAGAAATTTGAGTCTAAAGTGAATTTTTAGTCAAGTATAATTCAGACAAAAATTATACCACCGTACTCGATTTTTTCCGGGCCCTGGCCAAGCGGGCGTGGCGAATAGTCCAACACCCGGATTCCTTCATGCCCAAGGTTCTAAAGCAAAATGCTTAACAAGGGGAGTCTCTAGGAAGGAAAAGCGGGGCACCAACCAAGTTGCTCATGGAGAAGCGTCTTAAGAGCAAAGAAATTACTCAAGGATGATGCGATATAGACGTTAGACGATGGAAGAACAGGGAGCGTATGAGGGAGACTAATGGATACCAAACATGGGGGGTTCATAACGCAATTTCCTCAATCTTTAGTATGGACCCCGTGGAAAATGGAGCACCCCTTTCGAGAATGGCAACTACTAGACAAGCTCATTTGGGTACACACCCCAAAGGACATGTTTTTGGTAAAATCATCGTACCATTTTTATTAGAGAGTTAAAACGGCGAAAGTTTAACATGAGTTTAGGATGCTCCTGTGAAAGAAGTGATTTTTGGAGACGATTATGGGATGTTATTGATTCGCCCAAGACAAACCATCACGGTTGGCAAGTGTTGGCAAGCAAACCCCTCTAAGGTAAACCTTGCAAAGAGGACACCAAATGCGGTAGGTCATAAGGTGATTTTGTTGGAATTTTTTAGAGGACGCGCAAAAATGTAATGATCAAAATTTGAAAATAGAACTTGACATTTGAAAACTTTTTAGGCCCTGTTCTTTATGCGGTATTTTGCGAAATGGTGTGGTGAGGTATGGTGGAATTGTGGCGGGTGTAGTGGAATTGTGGTGGGTTATTGGTATGTGGGGTAGGTGAGGAGAGAGGATGTAAAAGTAGAGGAGAAAAGTGAGGAGAGAAAAAAGTGAAGAAAGAAAAGTAATGATTCTGATAAATGTGGACGGATGATAAATGACGTGATAGTAATTTCTGTGCAGAAAGAATAATAATGGCTTAATCTTTTTTGGGAAACAAGGTCTCACAATAGAGCCAAATTGATGGCCCATCCTTAGATAAATAGCCCAACAAAAATGAAACGTGAATTCTGAATTTGGTGCGAAAATTTCAGAGCCAGTCAGTCATGTCAGAAAAGGGTCCCACAGAACCCATACTCATTTTTTTCTTTCTTTTTTTTTTGATAGGCATACTCATTTTTTTCGGTTGTTTTCCCTCCCTCCCATTTTCGAAGATAAATCACGAAATTAACAAAATTAATTTTTAAAAAATAAAAAAATACTCCTAGTAAAACAACCCCCGCCAAGAGAGAGAGAAAACCAAACCACACTTCACTGATGAACACTCATCAATCCCACTCACAACATTCTAGAGAGAGAAACTCATCATGAATCCCTAGAAAATCGCCACCACCACCTCGCCGGAAAAAATGTCACTCCGAGGACCGAAATCCGCCGCCGGAACATCGACGGCGAGCCGGAAGAAATCTCCGGTGCTGCCGCTGGTGGTGACGCTGAACTGCGTCGAAGACTACGCGTTCGAGCGGGACTCCCTCGCCGGCATCGCCGCCGTGGAGCACGTCGGACTCAGCCGCCTCGCCGAAGGCCGGATCGAGTCCGCCGCCGCCGTGGTGGTCCACTCGCTGTCGTTCCTCCCACGCGCCGCCCAGCGGCGGCTGCGTAAGGGGCAGCTGATCCTGTGCCTCGGCTCCGGCGATCGCGCCGTGGACACCGCCCTCGCGGCGGAGCTAGGGCTCACGTCGACGTCTCGAGAGCCGAGGAGGTGGCGGACACGGTGGTGGCGCTGGCGTTGGGGCTGCTCCGGCGGACGCACCTGCTGTCGAGACACTCGCTGTCGTCGGCGGGGTGGCTGGGATCCGTACAGCCGATGTGCCGGGGTATGCGACGGTGCCGGGGACTTGTGATGGGGATCGTCGGTAGATCTGCGTCGGCTAGGTTGGTGGCGACTCGGAGCTTGGCTTTCAAGATGAATGTTCTATACTTCGATCTTTATCAGGTATATAATCCATTCTATCATCATTGTTATCATCTTGTAATTGTTGTGAGTTCCAGTTTTTGCGTTTTGTTAGGATTGTAAGCATTTTTATAGTTTGATTTGCTGCATTGTTTCACTGAGATCGGGCTTGAATTTGAAGATGAATGTTCTCCACTTCTATCTTCATCATGTCGAATCCATTCTATCATCATCATCATGTAATTGTTGTTAGTTTCAGTTATTGCATTTCGTTAGAATTGTGAGCATTGTTATAGTTTGAATTTGTTTCACTGAGATCGGTTTGAATTTCAAGATGAATGTTCTCTGCTTCTATCTTCATCAGGTATAATCCATTCTATCATCATTGTTGGCATCGTCCTAATCATCATGTAATTGTTCTTAGTTCTAGTTATTACGTTTTGTTAGAATTGTTATAGTTTGATTTGCTGCATTGTTTCACTGAGATAGGTTTGGATTTGAAGCAGATCTAGAATGTTGGAATTGTGATTTGTAATGCATTTTCAAGACAAGTGTGTAAGGTTGGATCTGGTTGGTTGGGTTTGCTTGATATGTCTGAAACTGGGGTGCTGAGAGAAGTTCAATGGAGTAAAATGGATTTGAATTTGGCTACTTTGAGAGGTTTTTGTCATGTGGAACCAAAGTGAATCGTCCAATTCACTCCCTGGTGATTGGGTAGAGACTAATGGCGTACCGAATTGTTCACATTGTAGTATTCTGGAGTAAAATGGATTTTCTGAACTTGTGATTTGTGGGTAATATTTGGTGGAAAGTTAAATATTGGAACTGTCTGTGTACCTTTTGTGGTGAACGTGAAAATGAGAATTTAAAAGAATGAGATGAGCAGTGCTGAACTTTTGATTTGTGGGTATTATTGAGTTGCGGACTGCAAGTATTGAGTTGTGTACTTCAAAGATAAAGAGTTTAATAGAGTCTTGGGCAGTGGTCGCAGCATGTCAATTGGATGTTTGAAGTGGTGAGAAAAGGTGAACTTCAACCTTTTTGACATATCGATGCCCCTGGTCAATGTGTTTCCACAATGTTGCATTCAGAGTTCCAAGATTTTTCTATGGATCAAATGTCCGAGCTACTGATTAGATATCCCGTTGGATTGGCTTTTCTTTGCAAATTAATCTATGCTTCTTTTACTGTCGGAGCAGGGACAAGTTAGATCTTCATTAAGATTCCCCCCTGCTGTCAGAAGAATGGACACTCTTAATGATTTACTGGCTGCAAGTGATGTGGTATCCCTCCACAGTGCTTTAACAGATGAGACTGTCCAGATTATCAATGCTGAATGCTTGAAGCACATTAAGCCGGGTAACCTAATATCTTTGTACTGTATTACCTTTTTTGACAAAAAGATCCCTCCCGTTTGCTAATTAAAGGGTAATAGTATGTTTTTCTCAGGGGCATATTTAGTTAACACTGGAAGCAGTCAGCTTTTGGATGATTGTGCTGTGAAACAACTTTTGATTGATGGCACCCTTGCTGGCTGTGCACTGGATGGTGCTGAAGGACCACAATGGATGGAAGCATGGGTATGCTGACAACCGAGACTTCTGAATATGCGTTTGCATGTTTTACATTTGCTAATTATTGGTTGGTACTCTGCTGGAGATATTTGATCCGATATATGGTGTACTATGGATTTCTCAGGAAACTTCACAATGTGATTTGACACACACACACACATACACAGAGTCCAAAAGTTAGTCACCACTCTAATTCTGTAAATTTGTTTGGTTATTTTTGAGTTCAGTGTTTGTTTTTTCTTGGAGGATTGTAATGTAGGGATAGCAAGTTGCCTACTATCCAAGGTAGACTAATGGCAGCCTCAACTGCCTGAACTGAATTTCCACTGTAGCAACCACAGTTTTTCTGGGCAAAAATTCATGTATTTGACTTGCATGTCTTTGTGGCTGCAAGAGAGGAGAGGGCATATTATCTTATATGCCATTTGAAGTTTAATGTGAATTATGAAATGCTGGTTCTCCTTTCCCTCAATTTAAATTGTCATGATGTTGGTGCAGGTAAGGGAGATGCCAAATGTGTTGATACTTCCCCGTAGCGCAGATTATAGTGAAGAGGTATGGATGGAGATAAGAGCAAAGGCGGTTTCTTTATTGCAAACTTATTTTTCTGATGGAGCTGTTCCAAGTAGTGCAGTCTCTGATGACGAAGAGGAGGAAAGCGAAATAACATATGAAAGTGAGCAGCTTGACACACGAGGAAAAGAAAGGGTTCTACAAGTTCCAATGTCTGAACAACTGACAATAAATAATTCTGCAGTTCCAACAAGTTCTAAGGACAAAGCTGCTTTACAATCAGTTTCTCCTAGCCAGCATCATGATTCGGGATTATCTCCTAGTAATTCCACTCGGTCCGAAGGGAGACAGAGTAGATCAAGTAAGAAGGCCAAAAAAAGGCATGCTCGCCAGAAGACCCAACAGAAATCAGGCGATATATTAGAGAAGGAGAGTACATCACAGAGGGAGGACGATACCGCTATGAGTGACACTGAGGAAGTTCAAAGCTCTGGATCACGTTGTGCTTCCCCAGAAGATTCGAGAAGTAGGAAGACACCAATAGAATTGGTGCAGGAGTCGTCTATGCTTCAGAAATCAGGCAAAGGGAGTGGAAGGAAGTCAGATGACCTACTGAGAGATGGTTGTGTTATAGCCTTACATTCAAGGGAACATTCTGTTTTGCATGTTTCCAGACAAAGGATGAAAGGTGGTGGTTGGATCCTGGACACCTTCAATGGAGTGACCAAAAGAGATCCTGCAGCTCAATTCCTTGTTAATTTTGGAAGCAATGTCAGTGTACTCTTATATCCTTGCTTATCCTCGTATATGCAGCCTCTGTTTCTTGTCATTTTTAACCGAAACAGTTGGAAATTTTCCAGGGTACAATTGGTTTGCGATCTCTTGCTGCTGGTGGGAAGCTTTTGCAGGTAATTTCTGTTATCATCCACCTTATCAGGTGCTCTGTCATAGTTTTTAGAGTGCTGCCTCTCTGATATTTGGTTGTCTGCATTAGAATTCATGAATCCCCCCCCCCCTCTCTTTTGCATTGGGACGATAATATTGTTAACCTTATGAAATAGACTATCGAAGATCTTTATATGCATCTTAGTGATTAGTAGACTTGGACTGTACTTTTATTTCTGTACCAACCAGAAGTCAGCCCTTGAATTGCAAGCAAATGTTTGTGAGTTTGCTACTGGTTGCAAACTTAGGCCACCACCTAAAACTAAATGGTTCCATGTGTGCCAACAAGAAGTCAACAACTGAATGTCCAAAAAGTAATTCCCAAGTTCTTCATTCCAATATAGGGGATCACATTAATAGAAGCAAACGAATGAAAAATAGTAAATATAATAATGGAATCATTATTGTATGTCCCCCCTTGAAATTAAGTTCTCACTTCTTCTATCGCTAGATATTACTGCATTTCCCCCCTCACCTGATATATACATCCTGATAATAACAATTTCATATTTCGCGCACTGATTAATGCTATAATAAAACCTTCCATACTTGTCAATCCTTGTAACCAAATGTGGGGTTAATGATAACGGTTATAAATAGGACCTTCCCTGATGCAACAATTGATGCCTGCTACTGATCGTGATGACCTTGGTGCTGTCCTACCTGTCAATTCACTTGCAAAATTCTTTCATGTTGCAGATAAATAGAAGGATGGAATTTGTATTTGCTAGCCACAGCTTTGACGTATGGGAAAGCTGGTCACTTGAAGGTCCTTTGGAGGAATGTAGATTGATTAATTGCAGAAATACCCAGGTAAGCATCTCAAATCATGCATGGGAATTATACATAGAATGCTCAATTCCCTTGGAAAACTAATACGAAATATGATTAGACTAGACACTACAAAGACAATCAACGAGTCTCCATCTCAATGCTGCCAAATCGTAGTTTGATTATTAGTGCATTGTCCTCACTTGTGATGTCAATGGGAAAACGTGGCCTCTTGGTTACTTCCCAAGCTTAGGAACTTCAGAGGGTTGTGATTGGGCCGCCGGGGCCCTAGACCACATAACATATATGACAGTGGGAAGTGTTGTCAGCTGTAGCCTACAGGCATTTAGTTCGATTGAGTGACTGACAATAATGATACTGATAATTGCATCGTGCCAATTCTTTCTGTGGAACATTGACACGTGAATGTGGAGGACGATTATGACAAGAATCGGAGAGATCCAAGCCCAGCCATTGGTGACTGGCTACTTTCAATGTAGCTGATAGGGGACCGGGGCAATGATCTTAGCTACACATGGTATTCTAGAGAGGCAAATATCTTCTTAGTTGCAGTGTATTTAGATTAGGTCACTTTTCAAATCTTAGGTCCAATAATTTGAGCGTTTCGATACTATATAGTAGAGAGATGCAAGCTCAGCAATTGGTGACTGGCTACTTTCAATGTAGCTGATGGGGGACCGGGGAAATGTTTTCAGCTACGTATGGTATTCTAGTGAAGCAAATATCTTTAGTTGCAGTGTACTTAGATTATGACACTCTTCAAATCTAAAGTCCAATAATTTCCACTGTATTCTAGGAGAAAATACTGTTCAATCTGACCACCAACCCAATGCCCTTAGTTTTAGTTATTCAGGGCTATTAGATTCACCTTCTGGCAGTTGTGAGTTTTAGAACTGAATCAAAAAATTACTCGGAGGTACCCCAATATTTGGAGAAACTAATTTTCGGTACCCCAACTTTTCAAAACTCATTTTGAGGTACCCTTAATTTTTGGGTTGGTAATTATTTGGTGTTTTTCCGGCCATCAATTTTATTATTAAGTGACCGAAACACCCTTATTTTTCTTCTTTAAGGGTATTTCTTCAAAAATGGAAGAACAAGGTATTTCAGTCACTTAACCAAATTGCTGATCGAAAAAACACCTAATAATTACTAACCCAAAATTTAAGGGTCCTCAAAATAAGTTTTGAAAAGTTGGGGTACCGAAAAATAGTTTCCCCAAATTTGGGGTACCTCCGAGCAATTTTTTGGAACTGAATGGAAAGATTTATTGGTCTTTCTAGAGGATTAATGTTCGACGAGGTATGCCTGATGCGCGCCTGCTTGTATATCTCGCAGACCCTGCAACTGTGGTGCGCACACTGGGAGGGTTGTAGTGTGTTTTGTTGGAAAACTTTTATGGGAAAGTTACAAGTTGACATATTTTCCTATAGGGCTGTATTTAGTTGGTGGGAAAATTTTGATGTGGGAGTGCGAGACCCATTATTTTACTTTCAAACTTAGTAAACTTTTTCGGGAGGGAGGCAAGACATACTTATCTGGGTTTCTACAAAATGCACCCTGAAAACTGAAAAGAAAACATTGGGACGCTGCAAAACAGTGTGGATGAAGCTCATGCAGAGAATGCAGTGATTGTGTCGTCTATGTGTGTATATAGACATATAGTCATACAAAGTGCGAGCCTGGTTTGATGAATTCTCGTAAGAATGTCATTTTTGGTGTTTGCAGGCAGTTTTGGATGTGCGAATTGAGGTCCTGGCGAGTGTAGGACAAGACGGTATTCTGCGTTGGGTTGATTAGGTTGCAGAGACATTGCCCAGCAGCCTCAAAAGTATGGATTTTTTGTTTGCCATTTTTGCTTTTCCACTCCATATAGGTTTCATTGATTAAATTTGGATACAGTTTGTAATGTTTGTATATATATTGAGCTTTTATATAACTATCCCAAATTCCCAATGACATCTTGTTGTGTCTACTGGCATTTGTCTGTACGCAGGAGAGAATATCAACCCTCCCCCCCCCCCCCCCCCACCTTTCCGGTGGCAAAACGAAACTGAGACCCGAACCAGCTCCTGAATGTAATCCATTCTTGACTCGAATCCGGACCCGATCCACAACCCAAAAAGTGACCCATCCACACCGAAATGACCCCAAGTCAAACCAGAAGTTAGAACCTAATTAGAAAGAACCTCACCCGAGCCAACCCGAATAAAACTCACTTGAGTCAACCCGAATCGAAATGAATATGGTTGCCCTGATGTCAACTCGAATCGATCTTCAGCCAACCTAAACCCGAACCGATTCACCCGATTGTCAAGTCTACCCCTCCAAGAAAAAAGAAAATAACAGAAAATGGTATGTCATGAAAATGTCCTTTGTAAGGATTTTTGGTTCATGTTTTGCATCAGTTGGCAATTCGGTTGGGTTTGACTTGGATCAAGCTAGTTTTGATTGTGGTCTACTTTAGGTGAACTGATGTTTGATACAACAATTTTTTTCATTTGTACCACGCTTTTGTATGGAATGTTTGGCTGTTGTATGGTTATGTTGGGGATTCTAATCTATTTTCAAGACATTATTCGATTTGGTTTTGGTTGGAGTTATACTAATTATGGCCTTGTTTGGCAACCAATTGGTAGCTGTTAGTTGATAGTTGCTGGATTAGTTGTTTAATTTTAACTGTTTGGGTTAGTTGATTGTAGGAAAGATGTTTAGTAAATTATTTTTTTTTTTTTTTGTGGAAAACAACTTCAGAAAACTTCCTCAAATAGCTTTTCGAAAACTAACTTATTAGATCCAAAAAGCTAATATAAAAAACTTATTATCAAATATCTCGGGTAGCTTTTTCATCTCGATAAAAAAACTATCAGTATTCAAAAAGTTAAAAGCTACTTCAAAGAGCTAGCAGTCAAGCACCTCATGATAGATTTGTACCTAGTTATGTTTTATGTGGCAAACGGATAACCTTATGTAGTCTCATTATTTGTATCGGATTTCTATCACAAATTACGAAATTGTTAACAAATAATCTAAATCACTTCCACAATACTTTAGTATTAAATTGATTCTCCAAACTACCCTGAAAACGAAAGAAAATGTAAATAATTTACTACAACACTTAACATCATAAATTATTTATCCTTCTATGTGAACATTTGATAATGCTAGCTATGTGAATTGTTGCTTACTTGGCTTAGTTATGAGTCATTTTCCTAATGAAAATGAAGTTCAATTCCTTTTGTAAATACTCTTCCTATTTTCATGATCATCGCAATTAGAAACATAGGTTATCATGTAGTATTCAACTTTTTAAGGTAAGGTTGCTGTCGAAATATGTGGTATCTTGCGGAGCCAAGTTTTAGTTTTATTTTAACATGATGATAACCACGTAGTCTTTGGAGTATTGAGTATACTACTTGTTCTTGTCTTATTGTTTTGGTTACCTTTCTTTCTAGCGTTAATTACATTTACCCTACCTGATATATGCGGTAATAATTTTTGTACACCCGACATTTGAGAAATAATTTTCACCCTACCTAACATTTAGTGAAAGTGATTTTTAGTGTTAGAATCCGGTAACTTGTCATCGGAAATGGAAAAATACAATAATACCCCTATATCACTATGTAAAGTTACGATGTTGCCCTTTAATTTGAGAAGGAAAAGACTATGTTGGAGAGTAGAAGACAAACATGGTGATTTGGGAGGGGTTGGGTTTTCATTTTCTGTATGAGAGGGGGAGCCGAGGACAGGAATCAGTGGAGTGGTTGAGTTTTAAAATGTCATAACAAATACTAAAGGTACAAAAGTCATTTCACATTTAATTGAAAGTCAAAGGAAATAATAACAAGGGTATGAAGGTCACTTCATATTTATTTTTTTACGGTTCACCAGAAAAAATAAAAAATCAATTATAACATTCCTGATGGGCTTTAAATTTATGACCACTTAAATGCAGGTAGGGTGAAAATTATTTCTCAAATGTCGGGCGTGCAAAAATTATTACCACATAAGTCAAATAGGGTAGGTGTAATTCAAAAATTGTTATCAGTTTAGTGCAAATTATTAGGTGCTCCTGGAGCACGTGCTCTAGATTCTATAATTGTTCACCCATATGTATTAGGTTGTTCACTCTGATTATTATAGTTGTTTACTCTGATTCATATGATTGTTCACTCGCAAGTATCTGGAGCACATGCTCCGGGTGCATGTAATATATATTAGTAAAAGGTACTTTTGATTGGTCAAAAGGAATACAATTAATTTTCTTAAGTTAACCTATTTTTTCAATATTTGGTTATATTTTGACCTGCAGAGGGCGTACAATTGACGACTTTCACATAGGAAAAATTTCGCAGGTGGAGGTTTGGGGGTGGGGGGGGGGGAGGCAAATTTTTCCTGAGAAATTTTTGTTATGGAAAACTTATGATGGAAAATTTTCCATAGAAAAATTTTTCTTGGGATTGTTATCAAATACTTTCTAATATATTAAAGTTGTCTATCTCTAAGACTAACATCAAATAGTATATTAAAAATTATATTTTTTTAGAAAATCATTTTATAGAAAAGAACGAATACAGGATGTAGGGAGTAATTTCTCCATTTCTAATTTACCTTTTCTAATTTACCTGTCAATATAAGACCATATTCTTTTATGCGACTGGTTGGCTGCAGTGCTACACCTCACCGCAATTTGTCATATTCCACCACAACCCATCAACCCACCACAATTTACTTTTTCTAATTTAATTTATTTTTTAATTAAAAGTTAAACTTTCAATAACCCAACACAATTTCACATTTTCTAACACATTTACAATTATTAAAACTAAAACCCATCACGATTTTCCACAACCCACCATAACTTTTCCAAACCCACCACAATCTACCACACCGCAGCCAGCCGTATAAAAGAACGGGGCCTAAAATATGTACGATCCACTTTTATAAACCTTAAGTAGTATATTCAATACATACACAATGATTTAAAATATAAAAATTATCATCAAACTTTTCATAAAAAGTGATTCTATATGATATGGTAATGTAAATTTTGAAAACATATTATTCTGAAAATTAAATATTAAAGAAAATCATTAAAATTACTATTAAAAAAAACTTACAATTTAAGAAATGGGGGAGTAAGTATAATTTATGAGAGAATAATCCTTTACTATAAGTAAAACAGGATATCACTTTTGTTGTGATGAAAATTCTTTTGCAGCTTGGTGGCCCAAGTGCTTGTATATTTAGGTTAGCCTATGCATGTACACGTGTCCTTTATCATGACTTTCCACATGCTATCTCAGCTCTCACTCTCGTTTCCCTATCAATTCCAATGGATGGGTCTCTGAAGTCACTGTACAACTTCACAATTAGAGATCACAACCAAAGAGGTGGTGTCTTGAACTAATGATGCTAAAAAGCTGCAAATCATTCATTATGCATAACTGAAGTTATGTTCTAAAATTATAAAAATAAAAATTTTATGTTCTAAAATTATTCTACTCTTTTAATTTCTACCTTTTTTACCCTTTTTATTTGACACTTTAGAAAAGATTGGAAAAACTAATATATATATATATATATATAGAATAAATAAATAAAAGTATAACACAAATGTTAAATTTAAGTGCAATATTGCAATTTTAATTAAATGTTTAAATAAAAAAATTTCTGCAAAATTGTACATGTTTTGTGTTCATGAATAACTCATAATGATATGTTAATAAATGTAAAATTTCTAAATTTAAAGTTAAAGTCTAATGGAAGCTCTACCAAAAACAAAATTCCTACATGATCACGAATAATTTGTTATGATATGTTTTTTTAATTTAAAAGGAAATGATAATTTACCAAATAAAAAAATAGATATTATACATATTATTTTTACAGCCCGTGCCTTGCACGGACAGGTCTAACTAGTAATATATAATAGAACAAAAGGAGAGTTAGATATTTTGGAGGGGTTTGTGTGGTCTGTTGCTAATTTGCAATTGTCGCGGGGTCACTAGAACATTCAAGTCTATATCACACAAGCCAAAGGGAGGCTCCCTCTCATTGCCCTGCGCTTTTCTTGAGTTTTTTTTTTTTTAATACTTATTTACTACTTTCGTCCTATTATATTTGTCCATTTATTTAATTGGGTTTTTGAATGCTAATATACTAAATTTTTGGGGTATTGGATAATAATGCACTGAACTTTGACCTTGGACAATAACACACTGTATTTTGGGGTGTTAAACAATAATACATTCATTATGATTTTGGCAATGACTAACTTGGTGACAATCCTATGTAGCGGGTGGAGGAGATGAATTGGTCCCAAAATATTTATCTTCTCGGTCTGTCACGTAAGATTATCACCAAGTTTGCTACCGTTGAAATTGTCTCGAGTGCATTATTGTTCAACACCCCTCAAAGTTTAGTGCATTATTGTTCAAGGTCAAAGTTCAGTGCATTATTGTCCAATACCTCAAAAGTTCAGTATATTAGCGTCCAAAATTCCTATTTAATTTGAAAAGATCAATATATATTGAAAATTAAGGTAAAAAGTTTGTAATTTACCCAAACTACCCCTACTTTAATTGAATATAATAATTGTTAGAATTTATAAAAGGTGATAAATGAATTTATTAATTAGAGATAGAAGAGAATTTACAATTATTGAGATTGTAAATAGGACAAATATTTTAGGACAAAAAATTAATTAAAAGAACAAATAATTTGAGACGACGGTAATAATAATTAATTAATAAATGATCCCCCTAATTGTTGGGAAAGATGTGAAAGACATGAGCACAATAGTCCAGGCAGTATGGACTTGGCAAGTGGGACCTACTCTTAACAATATCGGGGCCACCATTCTCATTTGTAATTTTAGAATTCATTAGGACTCGATCAATTTAGAATTTAGATGGCCCTGTTTTTTGAATGGGTTAAAATCACTTTTGAATATATTGGATTTGATCGGATAAGTTGAATGTTTTTTCGGGAAATTATATGTTTTAGAGAGAGTGTTTTTTTTTGGGATAAAGTTTGGATTGGATTGGATTGGATTGGATTGGAAAGAGTTACCAATCCAAATAATATGGCTATTGATTAGGTTATTTTCAGATTTGAATAGATTGGATTGAACTGCCCTTAGTAAAAGTTCACAAAAAGTTGCTATATCAAGAGTTAATTACATTTACCCTACCTGACATATGCGGTAATAATTTTTGCACACCCGACATTTGGGAAATAATTTTCACCCTAACTGGCATTTAGTGAAAGTGATTTTTAATGTTAGAATCCGGTAACTTGTCATCGGAAATGAAAAAATACAATAATACTCCTATATCACTATGTGAAATTACGATGCTGCCCTTTAATTTGAGAAGGAAAAGACTATGTTTGAGAATAAAAGACAGACATGGTGGTTTGGGAGGGGTTAGGTTTTCGTTTTCTGTATGGGGGGGGGGGCGGGGAGAGGAATCAAATGAACTAGTGGAGTGGTTGGGTTTTAAAATTTCATAACAATTAATACTAAGAGTACAAAAGTCATTTCACATTTAATTGAAAGTCAAAGGAAATAATAACAAGGGTATAAAGGTCACTTTGTATTTATTTTTTTACAGTTCACCGGAAAAGTCAATAAAAAATCAAGTATAACATACCTGAGGGGCTTTAAATTTATGACCAATTAAATGTCAGGTAGGGTGAAAATCATTTCTCAAATGTCGGGTGTGCAAAAATTATTAGCACATAAGTCAGGTAGGGTAAATGTAATTAACTCCTATATCAATCTACTGTTTAGGCCTTGTTATTTGGTTAGGTTATTATTTTCAGGTTTGAATGGATAAGTTGGGATACGTTAGGATAAATTATGATACTTTTTTGGAGAATTCTGTTTTTTAGAGTGGATGTTTTTTCGGAGAATTGTGTTAGGTTTGAATAAATTTAAATAAGTTAGGATAAATTGTGAAATTTATATCCGACCTAACCAAAGAACAAATTCTTACTAGTTATTAAAGTGAAACCACTATCTAATTTAGTTTTGTGATATAAAATGTCATTCTCTGTTTAAACCATTACTATTCTTCTTTCTTGTTAGACTTTTTAACTAAATATTTCTTTCATATTATCTGTTATTTTATATGCCCAATAATTATCTGTCAATTTTCTTAATTTACCATTTACATTCATTGAACTAGCATCTTGTGTGTTTGTGTTTTGTTCAGGTACATATAGCCAACCTATTTAACTACACAAAACATGGATCACTCAAGTATATCTTCTCATCCTTTTCCCCCATCTGCTTTGTCTTCTAAGTTTGCTTTTCAAATTGTTTTTGAAATGGGTTTATCCTGTGCTTTTCAAAAAATTTTCCCCTCTGATTCCACCGAAATCAGTCTTTTCATGCATTTCTGTACATGAGGAAAACTACCAACATCAAGACTCCCTCAAACCTCATATAGACAGGACAATACTGACATTTATTGTTACATTCATTGAACTAACCCCAAATTTTGATTTTAATCAAATATATTTAAATTTCTCGCCAATTACTATATAAATTCTTATAATATTATTTTTTCCTTACTATCTTTAAGAGACATATAAAAAGAATAAGGGGAATGCTAATTTTACTAAATAAGACCTAAATGTATAAATTTATGTTATCCATGTTATAAACAAATAGTAAAATGTAGGACAAACCCATAGTATAGAGTGGCTCACCGAATGACACTTGCCAATACCTTGTACTTCTACAATACAAGCATATCCACAATAACCCCATTCTGTTTCTCACATTTTCGAACCGTCACTCCAAATTACCATTCTACCCTCATCTCTCCCTATAAATACCCCCTACTCCACTCAAAAGGCGGTTATTCTCCCCTTTATAAGCGTCTCACTTCGCCATTTTCCAGAACCTCATAGAGACACTCCAAAAACCCCAAATTCAAATTCAAATTCGAATCCGAAACCAAAACCAAAACCCTACAAATTTCGCTGAATTTCACTCTCAATCATAGTAATCTTCTTCGAAATCGTGATTAGGAAGAGTTTGATCTATCGTTTGTGTAGAAGAGAGGTTGCAGATTCATGGTCATGGTGTCTATGAATCCGAATCCAGTCCAAGCGCAAGGGTTTTACCTTGATCCGTCCGGCATGCCGCTGCCTGGACTCAGTACGGTGCCTCCGGCGTCGGCGGCGGCGCCGGCGACGGTGGCCGGAGGTGGCGGGAGTTTTCCGGCGGAGGAGCAGAGTAAGAAGGTGAGGAAGCCGTATACGATCACGAAGTCGAGAGAGAGCTGGAGCGAGCAGGAGCACGATAAGTTTCTGGAAGCTCTTCAATTGTGAGTTCTTAGCGCTTGTTGTTTGTATTGATGAATGATGATGTTGTTTTTCGATGAAATTATTCGGTGTTGAATAGGGTTTGATCGTGTGATTTGTGGTTAATTTGTGGATGATAATAGTGGTGGATACCTTGATTAGTGTATTTGTGGGGTGCAATTCATGAAAAACTTTTGTTCCTTGAGGTTGTGTAGCCAGTTGTGGTGTTTCATTTTAGTCATTGACATCATCTGGATAATATTAGTTCTGAAGCTCTTCAATTGTGAGTTCTTAGCGCTTGTTATTGGTCTTGATGATGTTGTTTTTCGATGCAATTGTTCGGTGTTTGTTAGGGTTTGATCGTGTGATTTGTGGTTAATCTGTGGACGGTAATGGTGTCGTGTAGTGTACCTTGATTAGTGTATTTGTGGGGTGCAATTCATGAACAACTTTTGTGCCTTGAGGTTTTGTTTTTGGTATTTGTTTTTGGTGCTGAATATGTGCTTAGCACAAAGAGTTATTTATTTATTTTTTGTTTCCCCTTCCTGCCTCTAGGATTGGTCTGTTCTTTTTTATTTCCACGAAAAGAAATTGGACTCATACCTCATTAGCTTTAGATAATTATAAGACTTTGGCTTTGCTACGTTACTTATGTGCTCTTTCTTCATTGTTTGGTTCAGATTTGATCGTGATTGGAAGAAAATTGAAGCATTTGTTGGTTCTAAAACTGTTATTCAGGTAATGAATTCATAAACCTGTTATCCAAACTGTCCTTCACTGCCAATTTTGTGGCCAACTCTTATTGTTTTATGGGCTATAACTACACTTTGATTATGTTCCATAGAGGTTGGCAAGTTTGTTTATTTGGCTTTACATGCGTTTATATGACTGTTGATTTTCCTTGTGCTTTTCTTAACATTGTACGACTTTTGGGACAATCACTAGAATTTTTCCTCATAGAAAAATGAGAAAGTGATAAAATGCTAAACATTGCTTTTCAAATGAAGTTTGGCAGTTGCTGTGAGTGTTGAATCGGGCAATCGGCCTTCTGTGCAATTGAGTGAAACATCATCTACTGCCTGTATTTTATCTTTTCCCCTTCACCTAATGAGATTATGATTTTTGTGGATTCACAATGTCGTGAGGTCATGAGGTATTGTGATTCGTGATGAAGTTGCTGGTTGCATTGTGATAGTGAAGCATGCTTCTTTGTTGTGAAGGAAAATTAGGTACTATAGATGATTAGACCTGTCCGTCTCTTTTACTCTCCTCTCTTTTTGGCATGTATATATCAGGTATTAGGTTGGAAGTTTTAAGATATTCAACAAGTTTAAGTTCATTTTCCTGGGAGGCTGTTCATCCATCCGAAGCAATTTTGTCCCTTTCGGTGGTGCTCGGCTTCTGACGTCAAATGGTGATTATGGTTCATGCAGATCCGTAGTCATGCACAAAAGTACTTTCTGAAGGTTCAGAAAAGTGGTTCCAATGAACGCGTGCCACCCCCTCGACCAAAGAGGAAAGCAGCTCATCCATATCCACAAAAGGCTTCTAAGATTGGTAGGACTGATTATTTTCCTCTGCTGCTTTGCACTGGTTCGTGCTTTCGTCCATATATAGTAGGTATTTACAGTGTGTGATTGTTGGGTGGCAGCTCCTCCAACGAGTCAATCCACAGGGCAGTATCAGAGCTCACATGCACCTGTTTTTAATCCTGGATATGTTTACCGTCCTGATCCATCATCTGTGCTTACAAATCAAAGTGTTGGTGTACCTACATCAGCCTGGACTTACGGGTCTGTGCCTGCAGTTGATTCGTCAAATGTAAAGACAGGTAACTTTCTTCACAGCTTCTTTCTGCAAATCTGCATTTGATCACCCAAGTCTGTTCTTGTGTTCCTGTGGAAGAGGGTTCTTCTCATTATCCTGTAGGGTTGGCATTTATTGCTAGCTTTCTGTAGAATTCGTTTGTGTGAGGCTGGCTCTTATGTTGGACACATATTCTCGAAAATGAAAGATGTCAATATGCTAAAGATGCCTGAAATCTTCTTTTTCTTCTTTAGTGTGATCCTGCATCACTTCGTTTTTTCCCCCCTTGGGAGAAGGGGTATCGGGTCTAGTTGCATTGTACTAATTGGAAGGGGAGGTTTGGTTAGCTTGGATTGTACTGATGGAAGGGGAGGTTTGGTTAGCTTGGATTGTACTGATGGAAGGGGAGGTTAGGAAACCAATAAACAATAAAAGGAACAGAATGGAGAGGAGGCTGAGGAACTAACAGGCAAGTGAATGGATAAAGTACCTTAGCCAGAAGTGAGGTTAAAATGTACTGGAGTGTTTTAGTTGCTTGGTGCATTCCTAATGGTCAAGGACTTTGGAAGGAGTGTCTTAGCTAACAAACCAAAGAAAAAAAATTTGTTCTTCTTGTAATCTGGTTAAGCGTATTACTGCTTTTATCTAAAGATAAGATCTTGGTTGCAGATGATGCAGGGTTAGCAATGCCTGTGATGGGTACGAATTGTTGCTGCAGCAGTAGCAATGAAAGCATCAATGCTTGGCCTGCACCTGGTTCAACTGATCAAAGTAATCATGCTAAGCGTCTCAAAGGTTGGTACATGTTTCATGTTCGTCACTCTCCATAATGTTTTAAATACTCCTTAATCCAAACATGTAGGCTCTTAAACAAATACCATTGAAAGTATTGGTTCTCGAGTCAATGGTATTTCTTTTCTTTCCTTTTAGTTATGTAGATTTCCTCTCGTCCTGTTTGTCTTTGGAAGCCTTTGCCCCGCTACAATCCTACAGGGTAAATCTGCTATTACAATCTTGACGGTTAACCTGTTTTGAGTCATGAATCAATACCATATTAGATTAAAGATTGAAGCCATGTACTCATCCTGCATTGTTTTGAGTTTTTCCAATTCTGTTTTGCTTTCCCGTCTGGTTTCAAAATGCCCTTCTTCCTACTCAAACTGCCAAGCTATTTCTCACTGCGTGGTCAATGGCTGTATCAACTTGTAAGTACTTGAAGAGAACTGATCATAATCTGTTTTTGGTTTGATTTTGATGCAGTTATGCCTGATTTTGCGCAAGTCTATAGGTTTATTGGCAGTGTTTTTGACCCCAACGCAAGTGATCACTTGCAGAGGTTGAAGAGCATGGATCCAATAAATGTTGAAACGGTATGTTTTGGCTCCTGAACTTGCCTTCAGAACATATGGGAATCTAGAATCTAGACTAAGCATATTGTGGTTCAGTGGTTGTTGTTTTTCACTACTATACGAATTCCTTAACCGTGTCTGGTAACCTGTGATGTGTGCGAACCAAGTTAGTTTTTTACTTTTTTATTGGTTCATGTCTCATGCTTCTTTTGAAGCCAATCATTGACGGTTCCTTTTTGATCTCCTTGCAGGTATTGTTACTGATGAGAAACTTATCGGTGAACTTGATGAGCCCTGAATTTGAGGAGCATGTAAGTGATCTTATTGGATTTATGGTCTTCCGTTTATATGTGTTGTGTTCTAGTATGAGCTTTGTTTTGACTTTACATTTTTACTGGACATATTTTGAAGGGCAACTGGTAGTTATTCTAGCCTTTCTGCTTGAGAGAAAATCTTCATCTTGCATGAAAATGACCCGTTTATCTTGAAGGTATTAGGGTTTCCCAATATTTGTCAAGAAGCAGGAACCTTCGTGAAATAGGGAAATAAGTAGTATGGATGACCAATGTCTTTTAGAGATTTCTGATGGAAACTCCTTTGACATGTTAGGCCCTGTTCTTTTTTGCGGTTGGCAAACTGCGGTACCACATCATACCGCAGTTTGCCACAACTCACCACACTTCACCACAAATCATTACTTTTTTCTCTCCTCACTTTTCTCTCTCTTTACTTTTCTCCTCTACTTTTTACATTCTCTCTCCTCACCTACCCCACATACCAATAACCTACCACAATTCCAACACCCACCACAATTCCACCACACCATACCGCAGAAAAGAACAGGGAATGCTGCCCCCTTTTATCTAACCCAACCCAAATTTACCCATTTATGACGCCCCCTTTTACGCAACCCATCCCAAATTCGCCCATCCATGATGCATCCTTTTATCTAATCCAACTCAAATTTAACCCGTTCTGCCCATATTTCCAACATTCAACTTTTTAACTTCTACCTGAAGTTACCAATGCTTACATTACCTTACCTAACCTTTGAGTACACGGGGAAAAGGATGCACACACTCTGTTCTTTGAACTTTTGCTGGTCCGACTTTTTATTATTAGCTCATGTGTGGGTTGGATTTAGTCCAGCCACATGTGTTCTGGCATAGTTGTGTTTATGACTTCTATACCCTTTTGGGGGATTTCCTCTGCTGGCTACAGAATGTACAAGTTATCATGCGAAAAGTATACCTAATTTCTCTGCTGGATACGTGAAATACACGTTGCCATTTGACATATGCCGCTTATGCCTACCTTGTAGCTTGTTTTGTGGATCGTAATTGACAACATGGTGATAGGTTACTTTTGGTATGTATAGTTTATGCTCCTCATAGCCTGATTTGTGGACCATAATCCTCCACATGAAACTATATGAAACTTACACATGTTTCTACTTTGTCCCCTACTTTGATGTTACATTCATAGTATGATGAGAAATTCTGGTTCTTGGTCCTGATGTTGCTGTGTCGCACCATATGATCCACAGAGAAAACTGCTTTCATCATACGATGTGGAGTCAGGCAAAGCCAAATGCAGCCCTCTAATCCCGGCCTTTGACAGCAAAAAGACTGCAATCCCCGCGGTCTAGAGCTTCTCAACCCCGAAGCAAAACCAGCTGTTGGTCATTTTTTTTACTTTCACAAATTCCGGTTTCTCTTTACTTGGTCTCACTCTCACAGGCATCCATCGATCCGTGTATTTTCAAGGAAAAGGGAAGCAATGGCATATAAGTCCTGACCAATATGTATATATGCACGAGCTTTACTCCAGAAGTTCAAGTTTTCTCCGTCATAACACTGCTTTGTTGTAGTAGAGCCGCGAATTTAGTTTCCCATAGGCTCTTTGGTTTGTAAGTGTAATACGGTAGTTTTGTTGTGTTTAGGGTTTGGTACTGAGTTTCTAGGTGTAGGTTAAGGTTGTGTTGAGATTTCAACAGTTGTGTAATATCACAAGGGAAGTTGTTCTTGTTTCTGGGACTACAACTGAAGCTCGTGTAAATATGTTCTTTTCACTTATCGTGCTTTTTCTGTACATATCCCATGAGAGTCGTATATGCAATACATGTATGTGTATGTATGTATGTATGTTTCAAGTTGGATCATTGGACATAGCTTTCAGAAATTATGTTGGTATATGTATGAAATTACTAATTTATCAAATTTGTATGTATGTCTGTATGTTTCAAGTTGGATTATTGGACATAACGTTCTGAAATTATGCTGGGCTTTTCTAACTATTTGATAAATTCTAGAATTGGCAATTGAGATCAGGGAAGTCTAGAAGTTATCATTCTTTGAATTGTTAAGTGAACGAGTCATTTGTGTCAGATTGCCTTTAGAGGATATATTTTTTTTTTGAATCTAGGTAAAGGAGGAATATAAGAGAATTTAGGAGATTTTTCTCGTAAGGCGTCTACTTAAGTTATTATGAAACAAAATAAATAAAAGATCAGAAGAAGGGCTAAAACTCCAAACATTTATGTTTTCAGTGGAGTGCCCTCGATTAGTTAACCAATCTGCCGCTATATTGGCTTCCCTAAAAATATGTTTAATCGAATAATCCTCAAGCATTTGTAAATAAAACTTGATATCTCTAATAGTCATATCAATCTTCCACGGAACTTTGAAGACATCTTAGATCGCCTGAATAAGAATCAAGTTATCACTTTCAAACTGAACTTTCTTACACCTTGCTTTAAGAGGCTGCTCAATCCCTCCTTTCAAAGCCAAAGCTTCAGCTAGGAGAATAGGTTCCGAGTGGAGTTTGAAGGATCCCGCTTGTAGGAGCCTGCCCAGATAGTCACGGATGATGTACCCAGCTGCTGCCCCATGTTGATTTACTGAGCCATCACAATTGAGTTTAACCCACCCAGGGTTAGGGCGATCCCAACCAATATGCAACATTTGGTAGGAACGAGAGGTAGAAGAACGCGACTTTTGCGATGAAGGAAGGGACATGTTGTAGTAACTTCTAGCTTGCCACTCCACAAAAATTTTTATTCGCCCAGATAATAACTCTAACTTGGTTGTAGATGGAGTTGTTGTAGGTGCAGTCATTCCGCTCCTTCCAAATACTCCAAAGAAGGTATGTAGCTCTTTTGAGCTCACTTGAAGAGAGAGAAGTATGAAGAACTATGCAAATTATGATATAACACCGAGTGTACCGTGCTAGGAGTGTATGACATGATAATTTTTCAACTTGGATATTTTCCCAACTTGGATGCATATTTTCCTTTACACAATGCAGTTTTTCCCACTTTGGATGTAGAATTATTATGATATCAGTGGATCATGGTAATTTCCCAACTTGGATATTTTGCCAACTTAGATGCATATTTTACCTTATACAATGTAGTTTTTCCCACCTTGGATGCATATTTTCCCTTACACAATGCACAATTGGTGATAAATTTTCTATCGTGTAATGCATGTTTTCCAGACTTAGGTGCAATATTCAAGCAATGCAATGTATATTTATTGCAACATCATATATTTTCCCTTACACAATGCACAGTTGGATGCAGAATTATCATGATATGAGTGTATCATGATAATTTCCTAACTTGGATGCATATTTCCCTTACGCAATACAGTTTTTCCCACTATCATGATATGAGTATATTATGATAATTTCCCAACTTGAATATTTTCCCAACTTGGATGCATATTCTCCCTTACGCAATGCAGTTTTCCCACCTTGAATGCATATTTTTACCGAGTGTACCGTGCTATGTACACTCGATCCTTCCGTTTAATTGCCGGAAGAACTAAAAGGATATCCTTGCCATTAGAGTCAAGTGGCTAGTCAATAAAGGAGTTCAACCAATTATGATCCCTGGCTGTTTTCTATACCTTTTCAGAAAAGTGGCATTGGGGGATCAAATGTTGATCAGTTTCAATGTGTTCCAAACAAATAGCGCATATTTGGGTTAATATTGACACCTCGCCGGACTAAGTTGCCTTTAAGAGGAACGCCATTATGAAAGGTTTGCCAAAGAAAAGTTTTTAGCTTAGGTTGAACATCCAATTTTCAAATCCACCTACCATCCCATTTGTCTCTTTTATTGAAACCGTGACAGAGCCAAGTGGCTGACTTAACAGAAAAGATATTGTCACTTGTAAGCCCCCAACAAGGTTCGTTCTCTTGAACAAAAGAGGGGATGGGGGTAGAAAAAACAAGGTTGGCAATATCAGGAGCGACCGAGCGAGGACATCTCTAACTTTGGAGATGTCCCACTTATTATCAATTATGAAATCACTTACACGAAGAGATTCATCAATATCTTCCCTCCTCTTTTTGCAAATGTCAATTAGGGGATCTTAATGGCACTAATTATCAGTTAAGAAATTAACCTTGGTGTCATTTTCCAATTTTCTACCTATGATTAACTAGATTTCTTCCTCTTTTGCTCCTTCCTCATTGATCGCAGTATAGAAGTGAGCTAGCAAAATCTTGTCTTGTCAAAATATTTGAATTTGTTAGTGAAAAAGACTATGTGTTTCCAATTTGATTTTGACATTGATCCAATTAACTAAATATTTTAACATGATCATTCTCTTTTTCCTACTGTGAATCCAAGTTAGATTCGAATTCAGTATCATCCAAATTGTTCGACAAGAAAATCGATTCACAGATCAATTTCTCACCCAAAGTTTGCGTTCGACCCAAACTTGGGACCCAAAATTTTGTATGACCACTACCTGGAACCGATCCATTGACGTGAGCAACTACAACTAGCAGAATCTGACCTAACCTGAACCCGCCCGAATGTTTAATGTTTGACTTGAAATCTCCAAATATAAAATGTAAATAAACCTGAAACAGACTCATACTGAACCTGATCCGTCCGTTCGAATTGACAGGTCTAATTAAGGGCTCAGTCCATGAGTGGGTCCTACCATGAGAATGTGTCTTTTGTCCACCTCCTATTTAAGGCGGTGTAGCACACGCTCCATTACGCAATTCGCCTTCGTTACATCATTTAAGCGCGTGCATTACGCGCGAATAGAATTACCCGAATAAACCGTATTTCATTTTTCCAATAATTTTCTTTTATTAAATTTCAAAGAAATGATCATATTATGTGGGTTTCGCCATTGATGTTAATCTTGCAACCAGGAAGAGAGAACATCTCTCTCTCTCTACCCTTGTTTCTCTCTCTTCAACCTCCATAACGATCCGGTGATCATGATCGATCATCAGGAGTGATTCTGCATGGAAAGGGATTGAATTTTGGTTGAATTTTTCTCTCTCATTCGATTAATTTCAGGTAGTTTCTCGAACTACAATTTATCGTCATTGTCATTCAAACAAACAAAAAAGGAGAAAGAAAGAAAAACAAACCCTAGTTTTGTACATAGTCTGTAGATTATAGACAGAATTGATGATCACTCAGCGGAAACCCTAGGATTTATATGAATTGCAGTTATTTGGATTGAAGGAGTTTCCAGCTTTGGAGTTCATTCAATGCGGTTGGATTCAAATTCTTTTAATCTTCAGTTTTGAACAGATTCAGCGAGAATTGGAGTTCAATCAATGCGGTTGGAGTCAAATTCTTGGTTCAGGTGTTGGAATTTTAATTTTGAGCTTTGATCAAATTCAGCAAATTGAGTGTTGCTGCTCTGTGTACATATATTTGTATTCGGTTGCTAATCTTATGGAAGAAATTTGTGAAATTTGTTGATTCTGAGGTAGCATTGATTGTATGTATATTGGTTGGATGATGAAGTGAAATGTGTTGAATATAAGATTGAAGGGCCTGTGAATTATACTCAGTTGATTTGTTTTAAGCTGATTTTCAAGGGAATCAAGGATTTTGGTGTAGTTAGAGATGATTTATTGGCTTTTGAGGGGATATGATAATCTTTTACTTCCATTTTCTCTATACACAATTGGATATTGAGGCTAGTGGAGATACATGGAAATTTCGGGTTGGAAGGAATTGGAGAGTATTTTGTACAAATTGATATAACATGGTTTCATCATATACAAGACGGGGCTCTATAGGGATTAACCTCAAGTGAAAACTGCTTCTTTTGTTAAAGAGTGTTGTGTTTGGTTTGAGAGCTGAGATTACACCTCTGGGAACTGCACATATATACCCCTGCTATCTCTGAGATGAGCGTCGAAATTGAAGTACCCTCGGTGATGCTGCGAAAGGAGCCTATCATGGAAACTCCAAAGTACTTGACATTTTCTCCATCGGTTGAAATAAATTTGGTTTTGGTGTTTTCCCGTGCTTTCTTTGTTTGATTTGTGACAAACTGGCTATTGACTGCACAGGAAGCTGAAATGGTCATATACAAGAGAGTTTCTTCTTTCATTAAGTGATCTAGAAGTTTGTAAAAAGCTACCTAATGGGTTTGATAAGTCACTTTTAAGGTAATGGATTCATTTTGTGGCTTAAAGCTGCTGTTTCCGTGTGGCATTGATGTGCATCTTTTTGGGTTTGAATTCCTAATTCATTTTTGTGGGGTGATCACTATGATAAACAGAGAATTTGAGGATGCATCCCATGGCGGCTACGATCGTTTGCGAAGTGTTGGGAGCTCATCATTGCAAGGTTTCAGACGAACTGATTATGGGTCATCTGCGCCAGCGAAGGGGGATTCGGTTGGCTATTCTAGGGGACTGCACAGGTGGGACAGCCGTTCTAGTGGACGAAGTGATACTGATTCAAATTTAGGTATATGGTCTATACTTATTGTGATTTTGTTCTTATTTCTTTTCCCTATGCTGCTCCAGTTACCTTGTTATGTCTTTTGAGTTAAAGCCATTCTTTTAACTTCTGGTGCTACGGAGGGCATTGAGGTTTTGAGCACTACAACAAATGTCATAAGTATGTGTTTTGATTCGGATTTGGGTATTTGGTCTGTAATCATTGTTATTATGTTTTTGTTGTTATTTCTTTTCCTTATTGTGCTCCGTTTATCTTGCCACGTCTTTTGAGTTAAAGCGCTTCTTGTCTTTTGACTTAAAGCACTTCTTTTAACTATTGGTGCTATGAGATCCATTTGAAGTTCTGAACACTACAGCAAATATATTCAACTTAAATGCATAACTGTGTGTTTTATGGACAACTTTATTTGGGATTGCATGAAAAATATGACCCTTATGTTGCTAAAAACAAATAGCTTCAGTTGATTTGCGGTTGTTTATAATTTTGGTTTGAGTGTGAAGATACCACCATGGGTTGAACGTAATGAGATATTTCATAATTTTATGTTTGGGAGGCCCAATGTGGGATCACAGTAATAATTGGTATCAATATCCTTTGTTGTATTGTTCAACTTATCAGAATGTTCTTTAGAGCCAGGAAGGCGTTATGGCAGCCTTGCAAGAAGGCCTGGGCAGCACCCGGAGCATGACGGGCTTCTTGGAAGGCCTACAGGATATGCAGCTGGTCCATCATCTCCGAGATTTCGTTCAAACAACCACCTCTCCCATAACAGAAGCAATGAAGTTTATCAACCTCCCCGCCCATTTAAGGTGACTTCCTGTTTCTGTGCTACGGTGACATTGTTTATAGACTATCAACAGCTTGAGGACATGCTTTTCAATATTTCTTGATTTGCTTCTGTAGTGTGGACCTGGGACTGGGATTAGAACTGTAAACGCTAGACCTTTTCTTGTGCAGTTTGTAGGAGGAAAAAGGGGGTTAGCCAATAAGTGAAACAAGGCATGTATGTTTACCTTTTCTTTTTCTGTTCCGCTAGGTGGTTCCACATTCAAGAAGGGAAGGTAAGGACTCTTATAATGACGAAACATTTGGGACAACTGATTCTACAAGTGAGGATAGAGCTGAAGAAGAAAAGAAACGACGAGGTACATCTCTCTTCTGTGTTACCGAACCCATCCGGCATTTGTTAATTATAAGTTCACTTATCTTCTATTGAAATGTGAAAGGTTTTCATTCAAGTTCTCTGTTGTTTTAGTTAATTGCACTCTTCAAAACCTGATCCAACTGGTGAACCTTTTCTATCCCAGCTGAATTTGAACTTATGAGGAAGGAGCATCAAAAAGTTCTTCAAGAGAAACAAAAACTGAATTCAAGCAAGATCGAGGATTCCTTATCTGATGTCACAGAGCCCCCGGTCAATCCTGTGGATGGTAAAGTGTCCAATGACTCAGATAAAGTACTGAAGCAAGCACAGCAGGATGACTCTAGCAGGTCTGTTTCCCACCAAATTCATACAGGAAGACCACTTGTGCCCCCAGGTTTTGTGAACAGTTCTGTTGAGAAAAGCTCCGTAGTCAAAACTTTAACTCATAGCAAACCATCAGAGGTGAGTTCCACACCCCCCCCCCCCCAACAAAAGAAATGCATGAATAAATAAATAAATAAAATCATTGCAATATGTTCCTATGGCTCCATGGTCAAAACTTTAATTCTTAGTTGATTGTGAATGAGCGGCTGTGCAGTTCTTTTGGTCTTTTTGGTGTTCTTGTTGCCATCCTTATGCTTGCATCTTTTGCTGCTGTAGGTTGGAAGAATTGAGCTGGAAAACAGTCACCAAGATATCAAAAACACATCTCAGGATAGAGATTCCTGCCAGCTGCAGCGTGAGACCCTCCCATCTGCTTCAGTATCTGGAAATGGCATGTCCTCTCCATCAGTTCTTAATGGTTCTGATCAAGCGAAAAAATCAGGTCTTACAGATGTGAGTGAAGTCCTTGATAATGGTGAGATTCTGTGGCTTGATCCTGACGTAACTGGGGCAAGGATACTGAGTGAGTCTGGTCGTTCAGCATCCATTTTAGGGAAGTTTTTTGGCAGTGCTTCAACTTCAGGTGGTGACGATACATCTAATCCGTTGGAGGTATTTATTCTCAGCTTTTGAAGTTTCACATTCTGTTAATGTTGTGTGATTTTTGGTTTTGTTTTACCTCACCTGTGGAGGTGTGGAGCTAATGTGACCATACCCTGCTCAGCATACATTGTTTGTGCCCTACCTTAATGGAAATTAGATTTGACACTCGAAAATGGATACTGTGGAGGTGTCCTTGCTAGGCATTTGACACTCAAAAATGGATATGAAGTTTCACATTCTTCTCATCATACAAATTGTGCTCCATTTGGAGGCATTTGCATTTAAGTTGGAACTTGGAATTGGAAATGTCAACTGTTGAGTTTCTGTCTAATATCCATATCCATTTTCGAGTGTCAAATGCTTAGCAAGCAGCGGCGGACCTGGGGCCTCGCCGATGGTGGCCACGGCCACCGTTAACCCAAAAAAAAATAAGTATAATTTGAAATAAAAATTATAGATTTTATGTTTATTATATAAAATAATAGTATATTGGACACCCTTAATCATAAGGTCAAGATCCGCCATTGTTAGCAAGGACACCCAAGTTTATTAGTCCCTCAGCCTCACCCAAATTGTTACAGTTTGAAAAAAGAGACACGTTTATATCTCACATTTTGTATTATTTTTTTTTTGGTAAAACGTGACAAGTTTGGTGCAAAGGATAAGAGTAACATGGAAAATTAAGTATCTCAAAAAATGCGTCTTGTATTGATTTTTGGCTGGCACTTGATAATATCGGGATCCTAACTCGGATCCATGGGGCAATTAGGATCGGAAATTACCCACGTAGGATCGTGGATCGGAATGTAGATAGTAGAATCGCATCGAGGATTTTGGATCATAAAATCGTAGGATCGTAGATTAGGATCGAGGTTTTAATAACTATGCTTGATATGTGTAATTTTGTTGTGTGACCAGGATAAAAATGCTAAGGCAGATGATAATTGGAGCCCTAACACACTCCAATCCAAGTTTGCTGGTTGGTTTCTGGAAGAAGGTAAGCTCCGTTCAGTTTTCCCCATCGCCTATAACACTTGTTATTATGAGAAGCTAAAACATCCATGGAGCATTATTCATTACTACCACAAGGCACAAGCCCTCTTTGATCTCATATATACTGAATTTCGATGTTGGCGAGGAAAATGTTTTAAGCATCCAATGTTAACCTTGTCACTATTTGAAGCATGTTTAGTTCCTTACCTTTGCTTGCAGAGAATAAAACTCTCAGGGATACATCACAAGAGAAGCCACACAATCTGCTTGCTCTTATTGCTGGAAGTGATAAAGGTGTATATGAGGAGTCTGATGTTACGATAACCGGATCAATATTACCGGCAGAGGCAATGGTGGGGGCCCAGATGGCTTCCAAATCAGCAACTGCAAATTTGACCTCCGGTATATCGAAACCGTATCCAACTAGTAACCCTCCAGAACATAAGCCTGTGGTGCTTACATGCGAAGATCTTGAACAGTCAATTCTCTCAGAAGTCGGCAAAAACACTTCACATTCTCAGCCTGCAGAGCCAGAGACCTTGGGTGGTGATGAGAAAGCTGCAAGCCCTGATACTACTGTTGACAATCTAGCTTCACAACATCTTCTTTCTTTGCTGCAGAAGGGAACGGGATCCAAAAATACGGCGTCAACCTCAGACTTGAAAGAAGGATTCCCGGATAAACCACATGATCTGCTAGTTGAGGCAACAGATTCGATCCATAACAATGTCGTTGCAAATACTGAAGGATTGAGCAGCTCAAAAGAATCCCTGACCCTTGAGGCCCTTTTCGGGGCAGCTTTCATGGACGAGCTGCACTCTGCACAGAAAAATTCAGTAGGGTTTGTGAGAACTGATGTTAAGGATCCTCAGAGCAAACCCTTCCTGAGTTTAGATGGTGCACCTTTTCCCTCCACAAGCAATGAAATTGGTAGCAGTGAGAGCTGCTCTTTTATGTCAAATGATGGCCATGGAAAGGAACTGGAATTTTCAAACCCACCAGCTGATGTTGATTTGAGGTTTCGGGGACTTGACAAGGGAGTAGAAGTACAACATTCTGAGGAAGATAGTTTCATTGCTTGCAGTGATCATATTAATGCCCCGACATCCATCTTGTCCCACAATTCAAGCTCCCCAAGGGCAGCCTTGCTGCACTCATCAAATTCTTCAATTAATGTTGGTGAAAACTTATCAGCCCTCGGTGCTGCTTATGAAGATGAAAGATCCTTCATAAGAGGGCAAGACTCACTCTTGTTTCACGGTCCTCATGAGATGGTAAACCCTGAACTTCCCTATGAAAATCTTCACCCACTGACATCTTCTCCCTATCTCCATGCTTCGCAAGCTAACTATGGGAAGACATTGTTTGATCCTTTAACCCTACGCGATTCTCATCTTGATCCACACGTGAAATTTATGCCTCCCGACGCTCCAATTCATCATCAATTTCCTATAAATATGGGTCACCCTCCTCTTCCTCACCACAACCCTGGCTTTGATCGGTCCATTCCTCCTCCCATCTTACAGCAGATGCGCATGGCTGGAAATCTTCCGCCTCATCTTGTGGGGGCTTTTCCAGGTGAAGCACCGATGCCTCCTCACTCGGGTCATAATAATCCAGCCAGCTATTTACCAGAGCGTAACCCGATGCAAGGATTCCCATTCAGTCAGTGGCGGCCAAGTCTTGGTGGTCCTGGAGTGCTCCCTCCAGGTAAAGTTTTTGAGCTCATAATCAAATGCATATTTGTCTTTCATTGTCTTTGTATACGTGCATCTGTTTTCGTGTTGTTTGGCGATTGGGTTTGGAAGTTTAGTTTGGACTTTAGTGTACTCAGAAGACAAAACCAAAACCAATACTTTGAAATCCCGCGCACGCGCGGTATGGAGGGGTCGGAATGGAGGATGTAGCAGTCTTACCCCTAAATTTTGCAATTTAGAGAGATTGGTTCTCATTGACCCAAGTAGCGAACTCGGAAGACAATGACCATTATGTTACTTCTGACATACTCATCAGCATCGAGTACTCAATACAGGTCGAGGTGTCTGAGTCAGCCTTTCTATTTCTTTGGTCTGAAGACTGCTTCTTGCCGGGGGGTGTTCTCCATTCACATATTGAAAGAATTGAGTTCTAAACATAGGTTCTTGGGGTGAAAATGCATTGCATACAACCACCACAGCTCTACCAATGCTACCTAATCCTACATTTCTTCCAAATTTACGTAACTTTTCTCCTTTCAAAACAACTCATTATTTACTTCTACCCACCTCTACATAAACTATGCAAACCTACCCAACCTTCCTCAACTTCTACATACCCACCAAAAGAACAGAGATAGATTCCAAAGACCCACATCAATCAAATGCATGTTGAATATTTGCATATTGCCTGCAAATTTACTATCCTGTTCTGCTTTTTTACTCTTGCTACAAGCTTGTGATGGCTAACTATGGCCGCCTCTATCTTCTCTTTGCCCATTTTTCAGGCCCTGAGTTTGGACCTGCGTACAACCCCCCGGAAGCATTCCAGAGACTTCTAGAAATGGAACTCGGTGGCAACCCTAAGCAGCAAGTCCATCCCTTTGCAGCAGCAGGAGGTGGTCAAATCCACGGTCGCCCGATCTATGGACATGAAGTGGACATGGGTTTTAGGTATATATAGTGCTACCACAAAGATTGTGAATTGTGATTGTTGTATTATGAAGAGAGGGAAAACTATGTGTCATCTTCTTTGGTGTTAATATATATACATATATGGTCACCAACTAACTGTGAATATTGTGGTTATTTGTTCCTGGGGTTCCCACTATACAATATACAATGTTATGTTGTTTTTGTTTGTCATGGATTTTTTTTCCCCTTGTTTCCCTTTTATCCCAAGAATTTTTATGCTAATATTGGCAATATTTGTATAAAGTCTATCGAGGATCATCAATTTTAATCTAGGGTTTTGGAGTGCAGTAATTTCTGCTGTTGAAGACTTGACTCTTGAATGAAATAACCCACAGAGGTTAATAGGTAATTTCAAAAGAGCCAAGAAAATGAATACAAAATTAAGCAGATTGTTTATGGACTCAAAACATCATATTTTGAGCTAAATAATGTGAATGATTGGTTTCTTTATGTGCATTTGTTAATCCACATAGATTTGTTAATCTCTAAATTTATCCTTTAAAATGAATTGTCTGAATTTATCCTTCAAAAAAATCAACCGAAAATTCCGATACACTATATATATTTTTTTGAGAAATATTACACCGTTGTTTTAACCCAAATATATGTAGCATTCAAATTGTCAAACTTAAAGAAATTGAACGGGGAATATCACTTTCATAATCTATGATGTCGACAATAGTAGATTTAACTATTCAACGTTCGATCCGGTCTAAATTTTTGCAAGCGCTATTATTTAGTACTGAAGAACGAATGATGACAACCTCTCGATTTGTCCATGTCATTTGGTAGTAGACCTAACAAAATTTGACCGAACTCGAAAACCAACTTAAAAATTTAGGGTTTTGAACATGATTTCCAAACCTAAACCCAGTGCGTATTAAAGTTATCCACCCACCTGAATTGCTACCCTATTCGGTAGTAACTAGTAAGTAATCTGTCTTGGTCTCGTTTAGGAAAAAAAAAAAAACTAGTAAGTAATCACGTAGAAAAAAGGTATATCATTGAAAGAAAAGATATATATATATATATAAAAAAGTCCGAGCAAGTAATCACTCTGAAATAGCATTGAAAAAAAGACAAAAGATTGTCTGAGCCCGGGTTCGAACCGGGGACCTCTAGTGTGTGAGACTAGCGTGATAACCAACTACACCACCCAGACGTTGTTGTTTACAGAATCTACTAAATTGTTAATATACCATAGCATAAAGATTAAAGACTATGAAAAGAAAAAGGAAAAGAAAATGGGTAAGGCAGGCTAATCCTCAAATACTCGCTCCATCAATAAGTAGATGAAGCTGCCATAGCCATTCTTCTTGGTGGCAAAAACAACCTCATCTCTCTCTCTTCTTTCTCTCTCATGGCGACAATGGCTTCTCCTTCTCTGCTTCAGTCCACCTCCTCCTCCTTCCACGGCCAATGCGCCGCCGCCTCCTCCTCCGCCGCCCGCTTCCCGGCGCTCCGAACCTCCCGCACCGCCGTGGTGTCAGTCAGGGCAGCCGGAGTCGCCGTCTCCGTCGACAAGGCCGACGCCGAGAAAGTTCACCGGCTTAAGTCTGCGTATCTTGAGAAGATCGTGCCGCTGCTTAAGGAGGAGTTTTCGTACACTAACATTCTCCAGGTTTGTTTCTGTGTCTATCGATTGAAATTGAGTGAAATGAGGGAAGAAATGGAGGAAATTGTGCGAATTTGTGGTGTTTAGTTGTGCATAATTCGCAGACTTTTAGTGTCTAGATGTGTGCATTTGGAGCTGTGTGTTATTCTGCTTTCAATTGGTTGAATTTTTGCTTTGAATTTGAAGTAGCTAAGGTTGATTGTGTGAGGATATGGATAAGGAGATAGTTTGGAGGAGTAAAGGGAGAAATTGTGCTAATTTATGATGTTATGTTGGTTGAAATTGATTGAAATGGCTGAAGGAATGGGGGAATTGTGCGAATTTGTGATGTTTAATTGCTTATAATTTCGAATATTAGTATTTTTAGTGTCTGTAAGTATATAATTCGAACAATGCAATAGTCTGGTTTCATGTGGTCGAATGGCTGCTTTGAATTCGATGTAATTCAGCTTAATTATGTGGAAATATGGATGAGGTGATGATAGTTTTGGGGGATAAATGGAGAAATTGTGCAAATTTATGATGTTATGTTGCTTATAATTTCGAAACTTAGTACCTCTAATGTCCGCAAGTATATATTTCTTACAATGTAATAGTCTGCCTTCTTATGGTTGAAAGTTTGCTATGAATTTGATGTAATTCAGCTTAATAACGTGAAAGTGGATATATTTTGGGGGGATATTTGGAGAAAATGTGAAAAATTATGATGTTAAGTAGCTTATTTGAAACCTAGTACCTTTACAGTCTGTAAGTATACAATTCGAACAATGTATTAGTATGCTTTCATGTGGTTGGATGGCTAGTTAAATTTGATGTAATTCAGCTTAACTAACGTGGAAATCGATAAGGAGATAGTTTTTGGGGGTCTATGGAGAAATTGTGCAAAGTTACGGTGTTAAGCTGCTTATAATTTCAAAATTAGTACGTTTAGTCTCATCTAACTTAATACCTGAATAAAAGAAGAAAAAAGCTGAAAGGAGGTTAACATGGAGTATTATGACGTGTCTGTTCTTGCTCAAAAGTATCTGATTTTAATGATTTGTGTGTTCATTGTTTGTGAATGCAAATTTGGTGCTTGTAAATGTGCAGGTTCCCAAGGTTGAGAAAATCGTGGTGAACTGTGGAATTGGGGATGCTGCTCAAAATACAAAGGGTTTGGAAGCTGCGGTGAACGATTTGGCGTTGATCACTGGGCAAAAACCAGTGAAGACCCGTGCTAAAAACGCCATTGCAGGTTTTAAGATCAGAGAAAATCAGATCTTGGGTATTGCTGTCACACTTAGAGGAAATGTAAGCATCTTCTATCTCTCACTTTTTAGCTCGTCATTTGTTCATTTTATCTGTGGATTGCTTTGCTTCACAAACGTTCTTCGGTTTGGATGGACTTTGATGCCTCATTGCTGTGTGACATGCAACTGTGTTGGTCCAGCTTTGTCTCTTTATTAATGTACAAGTCAATTCAGAATAACAGGAGATTGAGCATGAATAATTCTTCTCTTCCTAGGTTTACGCTACTCCAAATTAGTGAAAGAGCCGATTCCAAGCTGTATAATTCCTTCTACACAGCACGGATCAGAGTTTGATCATATTCAAATGAGATTCGTTATACCACTAGCTACTTCACATTGGCAACCTTTTTTTGATAGGAGATATATATTAATAATAGAATTTTTGAACAACGGGATGCTCAACTAGCAGCATACAAAGTTGTGTGCAGCCATAAAACAAACTGTCACTTCACATTGGCAACTATTAGAATTAGGATTACTTGTTCCGATGAGTTATGGGTTACTTTATGCATTTTTTGGTTGTCATTTGTCGACATTGGACAATTACTACTGTCAGAATGCATTCAAACCTACACATCTTTGTGAGATCTATTTATGATGCCCCTAGACCCTAACATCTCCACATCAATTTTTTTCCAGCCCTAGATTTATCACTTCTAAGCTCCAAATACACACATCCTTGAGAGACCCATTTAACAATACCTGCCAAAATTTGACCCTGATCCGAAAATCGACTCAAACCGGCCGAACGTTTAGGGTTTTGATCACAATTTCCAAACCTCAAACTCTAGTAAAACCGAAACCGTCCTGTACCGAAACTGACCTGCCTGCCCGAACTGACTGCAATGGGCCCTAACATCACTGCTTTTCCATGCCAACCTAACACTGCAGCTCATGTACTCATTTTTGGACTTCCTCATCAACCTGGCCCTAACATCTCTAGTTTTCCATGTCCAAACCCGAAACTCAAATAAAACCGAAACTGACCCACCCGCCCGAATCGATAACAATAGACTCAATTCTAACATCTCTACTTTTCCATGTCTACCAAATGTTGCAGATCATGTACTCTTTCTTGGACCGCCTGATCAACCTGGCCCTGCCTCGGACGAGGGATTTCCAAGGGGTGAACCCGAACAGCTTTGACGGGCACGGGAACTACAGCATCGGGTTCCGCGAGCAGAGCGTGTTCCCGGAGATCCCGCCGGAGATCATGGGGAAGGCCCGGGGGATGGACGTGTGTATAACGACAACAGCCAAGACGGACAAGGAGGCCCACAAGCTGCTCTCCCTCATGGGGATGCCCTTCAGAGAGGGCGGCGTCCAGTCGTCATCCGGGGGCGTCGTGCGCAAGAAGAAGTTGAAGTCCCATCACTTTGACTCCAAATCCCGGGGAAGGAGGTAGAGCTGTTCTCTTCCACATATCGGTTTATTCGGGGCTTGTTCTTGCCATTGTAATGGGTAAATCGAGTCGAGTTGGTTTTGTTGAAACAATCTTGTAGTTGTTCTTGTTGATGTTGATAGGGTTGTCTTCACTTGAGAAAGTGTATCAAGGTTCCATTTTGTTGTATTTGGTGGTAGAACATTATGTGTATGATAATATGATATGATCAGTTATCAGTTATGTTCTTCCATGAATTGGTTTATTCTGGGCTTTGTTCTTGCCATTGTAATGGGAAAATGAAGGTGAGTTGGTTTTGTTGAAACAATCCATACATCATGTATATGCTGTTATAAAATACATGAAGTTAATTTGACTATTATTTATTTGGGTGCATTCTATAGAGGGGTAATTGGGTAAGCTAATGTGGGTAAGTTTAGGTAAGATTGTAAAAGTTGAAAAGTCAATTGTAAAAATGAGTAAAAATGGATAAATTTGGATTGGATTCGGTTGGGCAATGGAGTTGAGTTGGTTTTTTTTGAAACAATCCCGAGTTGTTGTCTTGTTGGTCCTGTTGATTATTGTTACTTGAGAAAGTACATCAAATTAAAAAAAAGTACATGAAGGTTCCATTTGTTGTAATTTCTCAATATACACAATGACTTGTTATATAAAATTACTAATATTAGATTTGTAACGAAAAATACTATTATTAAAATATAATATTGCAATTGTTAACAAAATATTATATAAGAAGTTATCAACCAAAGTCTGATATTGAAGACCGTAACAATTAATTAAATGACAATTAATATGAAACGGAGGGGTTATATTTAGTTGATTGCCTATGTGTACACAGGAAAGAATCTATGGACAACAAAAAAACTTGAACCACAAATCCAAAACCATCTAAAGCCACAACTTTTGCTGTCCACATACTTGGCCAAATTTTGAGACAAATTCTTTCTCAAACCCCCCCACACAAGTACACAACACAATGGCATCTTTTCTCTCACAAACTTCCACTTCTCCTCACTTGGGCAAATTTCCCAACCAATATGCAACCTTTCCCCTTCATCATCAAAAAAACCCTCACAAAATCTATACACTCAAATGCTTTGCACAAAAACCCGACAACATAAAAACAACTCCCAATGTGGATACCGCTTATACAGACTCTAGGAAGATTCAAAAGAAAAACGAGCCTGAAAATGTGGTGCTCAAACTAGCATGGTATGCTTCTGAGCTACTTGGCATTGCTGCCTCCCTCGTTCGATCACCGGCCCCGGTATCGGTTGAGGAAGATTCGGATCTTTTGGGTGACGGGTCGGGCCCATTGGATCGGGCCCGGGTTGTGGAAACTATCAAGGAGGATTTCCTGAGGTCTTATTTTGTCACAGGTATGTATGCAATTGCAAGGTTTATGGGTTTCTAGTAGGTTGGCTTTTATTCTTATGTTGGTCCATGTTTGGTTGTTCAAGTTGTTCACTATTTTGGACTTGGTAAAAATTTGGGTTGGTTAAATCTGTTTGAGTTAAAGTTGGGGCGAGAAATTGATTAATATTACTCAGTTTTATTTAAGTTTGGACAATTTCAATGGATCAAAAGTCAGATTGAAACCAGATTTAAACAATAGAAATGAAGAAATACTAAGTTCTACTGCTGACAAACATATCCATATCAAATTTGTAAGGAAGAATGATTTTATATATCTTTTTTCATGTCTGACAAATTAAATATTTGAATCGGACAAAATTTATCCAGTAGTAACTTAAATAGGCTTACTTTGAGAAAAGACGAGCTAATTATGAGGGAGAAAAGCATGAATTGAACCAGTTTGTGAGTTGTGGGTAAGAACTAACTCAACCAAAAACATAAGTCGATATTTGAAGATTTAGAAGTGATTTTATACTTTAATATGTCTCTTTACATAAATGTGCATCGGGACCTGTTACTCATAAAAATTGTGCTACATAAACTATGTACAAGAATCAACTCAATTGACCCATAAACAATTTTATGTGTTAGCAATTTTGATCAAATTTTTATGTGTGCATGGCTCTTTTATTTGTTCCAGGAAATCTGACATTGGGAGCTTATGAAGAGAATTGTGAGTTTGCTGATCCAGCAGGTTCATTCAAAGGGCTTGGAAGATTCAAGAGAAATTGTACCAACTTTGGATCTCTCATTCAAAAAGGAAAATGTAATATGAAACTCATGAAGTGGGAAGACTTTGAGGTCAAATCTCTTTTCACCCCTTTATTTATGCTTTTTTTTAAAAAAAAAGAAAAGGGTAAACATAGTTGACTGTCTAGAATGAGGAAGGATGTTTTGTGTGACATGTTTTTTTTTATATATATAAAATTTATTGTAAAAATATTACTTTTATGTTGTTTTTTTAAAAAATAAATATAACTAGTCATCTCTTAATGAATTAGTAGTAGTTATCATTGTATTAGCATTTAAAAAGTTAGTTTAATGTATATGACTTATTCACAGTATCAAAATCTTTCAAAAAACATTCTTAAAAATTAAAATTGATCTTACGTGATTGATTTGTATAAAAATTTAATAAAATTTAGAAAATATTGATGAATTTTATAATAATATTGATAAATTTACGATAAATTTTATTTTGAATACTGATGAATTATTTTATAAAATTTAATACTTTGACAAATCTGAATAAATACTTCAAAATGTACCATATAATGAACGCATAAATCTATGATGGATTGGTTGTGCAGGACAAAGGAATTGGGCACTGGAGATTTAGTTGTGTCTTGTCTTTCCCTTGGAGGCCTATCCTTTCTGGTATATATTTTGATAATTTGTTTCATCTTCTTGTTATTATTAAATGACCATTTCACATTTTGTTTAGGTACGTTTGATAGTTCATATTTGTCATAACTAATTTCATATTTACCTTCGAAATAGAAGTTCAGTAGACATACTTACTTGGTTTTTTTTTAAAAAAAAAACTATTTATCATAATCGAACAATTCAATATTGCAGCAACAGGGTACACGGAGTACTACTTTGATCCGAAATCCGGAAAAGTTTGTAGGTAAGTCAAAACTTGAATTATATTTAGTTAATTTATCGTTTTCTTCGATATCTGGTTTTAATTTGAATTTTCCGATGTTTGGATGATAAACAGGCATGTGGAACATTGGAATGTCCCAAAAATGGTTTTATTGAAGCAAATTTTCAAGCCAAGCAGGTAGATCCCTAGCAAGAAGAATTAGAAGATTAATTATTTAGATATAGTGATATTCCCAAATTAATTTGTGGAATTAATAAAAGCTTGCATGTAAACATGTACAGTTGTACTACTTATTTCAAGTTAGGAACTTGTAGGATGAGTTGAGATTTTAGTAGAGTTTTTTTAAGTTTATTAATACATCGGTTTTGTATTTAGTGTATAGTTGATATATAATTATGAAATTAAATTTGAATAGTGTCTTGATTATCTTTTGGATTTTCATTTATAAAAACAAAAAGTAAAAAAGAAAGTGTTTTGAGGGGAAAATAAATATTGATGGTATTCATTTTTTTAAAGAGGAAAAAAAAGAAACTTAAATCATATCTGCGCTATTATAAGTGGCATTCAGGGATTGGCAAAATTTTGTCCCGCCTGAATACCAGAATTTGTCCGTTCGAGGAAAAAGTTTGGGTAGGTCTGAATTCGATTTTGATATTGACCGAACATCCGGACATAATATTTTCTCTGTTTCTATAATTTGAACCGGATTTGGACCTGAATTTAGCCTCGTCTGAATAGTTTGACCTGAAAACACTGGGTCTAGACATCAATTTCTCATCCAAATTTTCACATCCAACAAATTTGACCAACCCGAATTTACATGTCCGAATTTTTGTTAGCGGTAATTATAATTATATCTATATGCCAATTTTCTTACACTCTAGCTTATAGTCTTATGCATGTCATTTTTTTCATCACTATCTTTTTTCTATAAATTTAAATACTTACCCATAGAAACGATGACGTGTCTAGTCAGGTAAAAGTTCGTTGGTGTATTCAGTTGTGCACTAGAGTCTGTTATAACAGAGGTAGGTTTTGGCGGGAAACATACAGTTTGTACAAATTGAGCATCTGAAACCCAATTCCACCATTTCTCTCTCTCTCTAAAACTTTCTCACTCTAAAACCCAATTCTATTACTCTCTCTAAAACCCAAGTTGATCATACTGTGAAATTCATCCATGGCGTTTCCTTATTTGTTAGTAATCATCGGTACGTTTTCAATTCAATCTGCATTTCGCTGGGTTTTCGATATAGTAGTTTAAATCTTACTTATTTTCCTCTAATTTGGTGGAAGATCATTCAATGAAAGAGATTATTGTTGAGTAATCTAGTTTATGTTTTGTTAATTTCAATTGCATTATTTCCTGGGTTTTCTTCGAAGTTTCTTGGTTATCTTGCCGATTTCTGTAGAATAAATCGATGTCTGTGTGATTTATGATCGATGTAGTAAAATTGCAATGTAATATTTTCTGGGTTTTGTCTGAATAAGCTAAGCTGATCGAATATCGATTTCCTATAAAGTTTCTTGATTTTATCTGCTGGGTTCTTAAGCCTTCCTGTGGCTGTAGTGTAATTTTTGTTCGAATATGTTCTAAGTTTTGCTTGGAGCATTTATTTTATTTTGTTTTTGTCCTGTAAATGCAAATCTGAAATGTCAATATGTTCTAATTTCTGCCTGGATTTCTTTTGTCTTTCTTTTCCCCTGAAAATGCAATGTTTTCTTTTATGGGTTTTCCTCCGAATATGCGAGATTATTCGTGTATCGGCTTTCTGAAACTTTCTTGGTTAATCTGAAATTAATCTGCGTGACGTTTTCTTTCATGGGATTTCTTCTGCATATGCTAAGTTTTACATATATAGACTTTCTGTAAACTTTCTTGGTTAATCTGCATGATTTTGCTTGCATATTTTCTGCACTTTTCTCGAATTTAACTGCAACATATATAATCCTTCTAAATCTCCTCGGTTATTTCTACATTGATTCGAATTTGTGCATCCAATTGCTGCAATTAGACTGCTAACTTTTTTTTCTGATTAATATTTTCCGTCTTCAGGTGTTAAGATACTGATTTTCCTGTTTGAGACTTACGTCATTGCGCGCCATTATGCTGTAATAAAGTCACCCACACAGCCTCTCGCGTTAGAAGGAATTATAAGTCCCGAAAAATACATAAGATCTCGAGAATACAGTCTTCAGAAATGGTCTAAACTTCCCCACAACCTCCATTTCGATTTTTCAACCCGGATTCAGTTTCATTTACATCATTTTGGTATCTATTTTGCAGCCGGGTCAAATTTGTTCGTCTGTTTGTGTCCGTAGTTTTGCATTCTGGAGCCTTATACTTCAAACTATTTCCATGGCTCTGGGAGGTTCGTCAATGGCTGAATACGAATATGAATACGTGTTTTACTTTTACGCGCCTTGAAACTTTTTTTTTATCTTCTGACAGTACTTTTTTCGCAATTTTGGATGCAGAAATGTGGAGGGTTTTTACTGCACACTGGTCTTGACCCGGAAAATGAAATAGCGCGCTCATTGCTTTTCTCATTTGCCGTCCTGATCTGGACAGAGGTATTTGACAGTAAAACTGCATCTGCATTAATATGTGTTGTGTTTGTTCTGTTTGAAGCTCACAAATCATTAATATTAGTGTTCGTATATGAGATTAAAGTTGCATTTGCATATATGACAGTAAAAAATCCGCATTTGTGTTCTGTTTGTTCGGTTTGAAGCTCACAAATCAGTAATATTCTGATTCTGATGCAGAGAGTAAAACTGTATTCGTATATGACAGTAAAATTGCATTTGTATACATGACAGTAAAACTGCATTTGTGTTGTGTTTGTTAGGTTTCGAAGCTCACAAATCAGTAATATGTTCTGATTCTAATGCAGATTTCTGATTTACCTTTTTCTGCTTGCGCAACGTTCCTGGTTGGATTTCACCACGGACACATCATGGTAATTTGTTTGGTTTTTCTTCTGATTAAACTTCTATATTCATTATATATGACCATTTTGGTTCATTTTGCAGCATACTATACAGTCATTCATTAAAGGTGAATCGAAGTCTAGGTTTGCTCGAATTTTGATTGCTTTCCCCATTGGTGTGGCATTCATTGTCATTAATCAGGTACTGAAATTATTATGCAAATTTCTCACGGTATGTATGTATGTATGTATGTATGTATGTATGTATGTATGTATGTATGTATGTACATTGATTACATTGATTCTGATGCAGATTTCCAGTTTTTACTTTCCCTACATCATCGGGACAATCAATTTGGCAATTCCTGTTGTAATGAAGTGCATCTACCCTGCACTAGTGGAACCACCTTTAACCAAGCTCATCACGGTATGTATGTATGTATGTATGTATGTATGTATGTATGTATGTATGTATGCATGCATGCATATATATGTGTATGTATATATGTGTGTGTGTGTACAGAGTTATTTATATATGTTTGTATATATGTATGTAATAGCACCATGTTTAACCAAGTTCATCACAACATGCATTTGTGTATGCATGTCCATGCGTATGTATGTATGTATGTATGTATGTATGTATGTATGTATACATGCATGCATGCATGTATGTATGTAATAGCACTACCTTTGACCAAGTTCATCACTGTATGTGCAGAGATATGTATGTATGTATGTATGTATGTATGTATGAATGTATGTAAGGATGATAATTTTTCATTTATGTGATAATAATAATCATTTGTTGTGTCATTTATGTGATAATCATTAATCAGCTTCCCCAAGCAAGATTGAAGAAGAAAATCGTACGAATCGCGACTCAAGTGAGATTTCCCTTGGAGAAGCTATTTGTGGATGATAAGTCCAGCAATTCAAACGGTTGCAATGTAAGCGAGCTTTTCTTTCTTGTATTCATGTTTTTCACGTTTTCTTTTTCTCGCCTTTTGGTATAGAAACTAGTCCAAAATCATAATTCTATCGAAAATATACAAAAAAACAAATTAAACCATTTGCAGGCATACATACAAGGAGTGTTGTTCAGAGAACTGATTGTCCTCTATCGCGAATTGCTTAATGAGGTACTAGATCAGCGGTTACTAACTAACTTTTCAATACGTAGAAAATATACTAGATCAGCGATTACTAACTAACTAACTTTTGAAGTCCCAACATGAGCAAGTGGTTGCTGTTTTAGCGCATGAACTAGGTCATTGGAAACTCAAACATACCACCTACAAGTTCATTGCAAAGGAGGTAGAAATCTTATTTGCACCTTACAAAACTGTTTGAGTTCAGTTACACTTTGTTATTTTTGTAAAAAAAAAAAAGTTGGTCGGTTGAATCGAACTGCAGGTTTATAAGGTGTTGCTGTTCGGAGCATATATGTTGATAAAAAACAAGAGGGGCCTGTATGAGAGTTTTGGATTTCAGGACACAGAGCCCTTATTCGTCGGTCTCATCATTTTTCTGGTATGTTTTCAAATTGTCGCTTATAATTTGATGAAATTTGGTTGATTAGTTATAAACATTTTTAATTATATTGCGATGTTGAATCTGCAGCATACTGTGGTGCTGCCTTTCAAGAAAGTTGGGCAGTTTGCCGTGAATCTTCTGAACAGACCTTTCGAATATCAGGTAATTATGTTTTCCCCCTTTTGCGTTAATTATGTTCTGCAACGAAGTTTGTTTCGTGTATTTGGTAAATCCGATTCAATTCTCTGGTGCTTTTGTGTGCAGGCTGATGCATTTGCAAAGAACCTCGGATTTGGAGAACATCTCCGGGCAATTCTTATAGACACGCAGGTGATCATACATCGCATTGCGATAGTACATTATATTTCCAAATTCTGAAACTTATGCACCAGTAAAATCGCATTTGGTTATGTGTATATATACATTGTGCTCCGTTTCATTTCATTTGCCGGTTAATCTGCTTCACTGCTTGCATTTGAGTGCAAAATTCAATATTACATGATGTTTCTGAATTCTGAAACTTATGCACCAGTAAAAGTCGCGTTTGCGTCTGTATATGTAGTATGTGTAATTTTTAGTTGTTCTGATTCCAATCTGACATATATATACATATATACATACACAGACTGTACTCAAAATGGCTCTTTTTTTCTTTTTTTTTTTACCTTATGTAAGTTATTCTGCTCACATTCACATGATCACATTATAGTCTGCATGAAGAGCTGACAAACTTTTGTCCGACTCGGAAAAAATCGGGTTTGGACATAAATTTTTCGTCTGAATTTAGATACTGATCGAATATTCAGACAATTGAAACCAAATCTGAAACTTTCTGACATATTTTTTAGTTATTCTGATTCTGATCTGACATATATATACATACACAGACTGACCAAACTGTACTCAAAATGGCTCTTTTTTTTAACCCTGTCTAAGTTATGTTCTCACATTCATACAATCACATTATAGTCTGAATCTGAAAGTGTTACTAGATTTTAACCTAATGAGAGTGAAAATGTTGCAGGAAGATAGCTTGGACACGATGAATCCGGACCCTTGGTTCTCGGTTTGTTACTGCCCTCACCCTTCCCTTGTTCAGAGGGTGGCCGCACTCGAAAGAGCAGATTGATTAGCACAAGTTTAGCAGAGTTAATCCAGCTTATGAATGTGATTAGGAGGACAATATGTGCATACAGTTACATTCTTTTTTGTAGATATGCATGAAACAGAAGCAGATTAGCACAAGTTTAGCAGAGTTAATCCAGCTTTCAATTGAGATTAGTAGAGCAATATATACATACATACAGTGTGTAATGAGATTTTTTAGAATTCATAGTTCTTTTTGTAGATATGCATGAAACAAAGCAGATTAGCACAAGTTTAGCAGAGTTAATCCAGCTTTTGAATGAGATTAGGAGGACAATACATACATTCAGTTAGCTTGATAATTGACAGCATTATTTTTGTCAGGGTGCAATGAGATTTTTTTGATATTCATACTTTGTAGATATGCATGAATTCTTGCAAATGAGTTTGTATTAACACTTTCAAAAAAAAAGAAAAAGGGACCCCAACATCTTATCCATGGGAAAATTTGATTGTATAGTTGATACTATATATACTTTTAAGATCATGGACATAAAACCAAGAAAAAGTCATTTGGTGATTGCATAGTTGATACTCCCTCCATTTCATATTAATTGTCCTCTTTCGAAATTATATCGTCAAATTTTAAAATTTTTGCCCATAAATTTCTCAACATATACAATGAGTTGTTATATATTACCACCATTATATTTGTAACGAAAAATATATCATAAAAGTATAACCTTAAAATTGTTAATAGCATATTATATAAGAAATTATCAATTAAAGAGTGACATTGGAAACTGAGAAATTCAAAATTAAGACAATTAATATGGAACAAAGGGAGTACTTATATAGGGTACGGGGTACCTCATAACAATTTTGTTTTGTTAAAAAGACTTTATGAATTTAAATTTTTTAATCTAATTCTAAAAATAAAAACTAAAAACCATCTGTTTTTTGAAAAAAAAAATTATATATCTACCATAAATCATTTGTTTTTTTGGGAAAAATGGTGGTATAAAAATATTAGTTGACTACTCGTTCTTGAGTTGACTTCAATTTCTCACTCTATAATTCTCTTTCTCTCTCTAAAATCGAGGAGCAAGCTTGCCAGACAGTCTCCCATGGCGTTTCCTTATCTGCAAGTCATCATCGGTACGTTATTCTCTCTTAGGTTTTCAGCCTGCATTTTCATAGTATAATTTGAAGGTCGCAATTGATCGTTTTACTTGTATTTTTGCTTAATTGCTCAAAAACTTGTTCCATTTCTGTCGTTGATGGAATGATTGTTCAAGCAATCTATAGATTTTCGGCTTTTTGCTTGATTTTTGGTGTTGTATGCTTGTTTTTGCTCGTTGTAAGCTGTAATGATGTATCTCGTTGATGTTTTTAATGGATTATACCTAGTTATGATCAAAGGTCTTTGCGATCATAATTGGAATTTGGATCTTTGCAAACAGAGATAAATCTGTGTAGCAGAGTCTAATGATTGAAGATGTTTGTATGTTGGATGTATGAAGTTGAATCTGTGTAGCAGTAGCATTGATGAAAAACTTGACTGTATGCTCAAACAAGTTTACACTTTACATACCCCTATACTTGTGGTGGAATTTCCCCTCCTCTTAACCGATTTGACTGAAAATTCAGACATGATGTTTCCCATATTTTCTATTGTCCGAACCCGATTTTGAACCGATTGTCCGACCCGAAAAAACCAGGCAACAGTCATCATTTTCTTGTCTGAATTTCAACATTTACTGATTTCATCGACCCAAATTGACCCAGACCTGAAGTTTTGCCAGCACTAAACTGAACCATTCAGGAAGAGAGCTTGGATACCGTGAATCCAGATCCATGGTACTCAGCTTATCATGATACTCATCCTCCCCTCGTTGAAAGATTGACTGCACTTGACAAACTCGATATGAAAGACACCAATACAAGTTCAGCCGAGCGCAGAGATGTATTTCTTCAAGAATCACATCCTGATGAAGATTTGGTTGGAGAGTGGAGCGATAGAAGAGATCATATCAATGAAGAATTACCTGTATGATTCATGTCAGCATTAGTGTTTTTCCAATTGTTCTGTTGTTGTTTGTGTTTGTTGAACTTCTTTGTAAAATGATTTTAAGGGGTCACTCTGTTTAGTTTGTAGCTATTGCTGCTTAGTGCTCGGAAAATGAGCTGTACTTCTTTGTTATGGAATTGATATCCATCTATTTGTTATGGAAAGAGAGTTGTACTCTTTTTTATTTTGCAACAAAAAAGAAAGACGTTACCAAATACTTTGTAGACTTTGAAACTTTCTTAATCAAATTTTAAAAATAGTGGAAAGCATCAGCCATATACCTACTACCACAAATGGTAGTATAAATTACATATATAGTTTACTTGACTTTGACCCAACCATCCAAACCTTATAAATCTGAAATGAGATGGGCTTAGCTCTCACTATTTACAAATACACATTCTGTCTTTATAACTCTCTTTCTGTGTCTCTCTGTCTCTTAAATTGACAGGAGCAAGCTTGACTAAGAGTCTTCCACGGCATTTCCTTATCTACAAGTTATTGGTGGTACAATTTTCTCTTTCCCTACGACTTATAGTGTGTGTTTTTTTACCTTTAGGGGGGGGGGATTTAGGAGGAGATAACTTTTACAAGTTTCAAAAATGGCTGAGTGAGTCTAATGACTGCAACACATCTCCGTATCGGATGCTTGAGCCTCTTTTTTCCCTTTAAATTATTGGATGCTTAAGTTAAATTCTGTGTATCATTGCTGATTATTTATTAGGTCTCATATTTCTGGGAAAAGATTGTAACAAACAACCCTGAAAACTCTATAACATGGTAACCGGTACAGATCACAGCTAAGTAGCAATTTCAATGATGTTAAAAGCATAGCAGTTCAATGGAAAGGATGAAGAGTGTGCATGAAACTTGCACTATTTATCTTATATTTTGTGTGGTCTTTTGAGTCTTTGACATGGAAGTATTTTGCTGGAGTGGTCTCACTTATCATGCTCTCCCATTTCAGGTTATAATATACTGATATATCTGTGGGAAACTTATCTCGACATTCGCCAATATATTGCACACAAGCTACCCACACTTCCTAAGCCTCTAGAAGGAGTTATTAGTCAAGAGAAATATGAAAAATCATGGGCATATAGGCTCGACATAAGGTTTGAGCTTGTTAATACCCTTTGCTTATTTGTGTTGAATAGTTCTTTGTTTACAGTAACCAAAGTTGATACCATCTTTTTCCTTTTTTGTTGGCACTTGGTCACTTACATAATCTTACCTTTTGCAGCCACTATGTATTTGTTCGTGACTTCATAGCCATAGTATTGGAGTCTGTAGTCCTATATGTCAAATTGCTTCCATGGATCTGGAAGGTTGGTGGTTGAATTACTTGGTTTAGTTGGTTGGTTCTGAACTATCCTTAAAAAAGAATTGCTTCTGACAGTTTTTCCTCATTCTGTGTACAGAAATCTGGAGAGTTTTTAACGTTTGCAGCTGTTAGCCTGGAAAAAGAAATACTACATACATTGGTTTTCTTAGGTGTTATAATCGTCTCTATCAAGGTACAATATCAATATGCTCATCCTATATTTGCGGTGGAACCTCCATAGCCTCTTCAATTGTTGATATTTGCTCATACTCAGCAACTGTGCTTATGTTGATTCTAGGGTAAACCTAACTAAACCAAATTCTAGAGGTGCTAACAGTTTTCTCAAAAAGAAAAAAAAGGAGGAAGTGTGGACATACATTTGGCTTTCACCTACATTCAAAGCTGAAATAATCGATAAGATTGACTGAAAACTTTTGTGATCAGGACTTCACCTCATACTCTTTTGAAGTCATAATGAGGCTTGTTTGGAAACTTCAACAAATGCTAGTTTTTTCTCAAGGGACAAATAAACTTATTCCTCTCAGTACAGCTCGAGAGATGGTCATCATTTTGGGCCGTATATATGATCATTCATTATACTTAGTTTTTTCCTCAAGAAGGTTGATGCACAAGCTATGGAATGTTTCTTTCACAGATAATCAGGCTACCATTTTCTCTTTATGCAATATTTGTGATTGAAGCTCGCCATGGATTTAACAAGGTAAAGCTTCTTGACATACTCCTTTCTTATTAACTATCTTTTAATCTGAAACAAAATCCTGGAGGCAAACTTCCCTCGACCTCCAACGATCGTTTAATTTCCCTCTTATTACTCCTGTTCCAAAACTACAGTCTACCATGAACTTATGACCCACTTTTTTAGGGAAATATAAATAAGGTTCATAAAGGACTATAGTCCTTGGACAGAAGGAGTAACTTTTAATACTGTGGGTTTGAGTATTCTTGTTGCTCTTTGCAGCGGACTATATGGCTATTCTTTAAAGATAAATTGAAGAGTATTGCTCTGGAAATTTTGTTTGGGGCTCCTCTTGTTGCTGCACTCATTGTCATTGTACAGGTATGATCACTAGCCATCACTAATGGATCATTTGCTGCTTATAAATCAAAAGGCTCCACACATTTATATTTGAATGTTGAAAATCCAGAAAGGAGGTCCATACTACATCATCTACCTCTGGGGTTTTGCGTTTGTTATTTCTACTGCAATGGTGTTCATCTACCCTGTCCTTATTGCACCACTTTTTAACAAGTTCACCCCGGTACGCATTCTGCAACTATTGTCTAACTAGCATCTAGTGAGCTTCACATTTATGGATTGTTTTTGTACTTTGGATGGCATGTGGTGACAATTAGCTTCCTGATGGAGACCTAAGGACTAAAATCGAGAATCTTGCAGCTTCGCTGAAATTTCCGTTAAAGCAGCTATTTGTGGTTGATGAATCCACAAGGTCAAGCCATAGCAATGTGAGGATAAAGTTCTTGTATTCATCTCTTGTCTTAGCATCTTTTAGATTGATAGCGGATTGGAGCACTTATAAAGCTTCTTTAAGAGAATTCCATGTTTCTGCATGCTGTTCTGTTTTGAAATGTCTTAACATTATGCTTCAACTGATCTCGTTAACCACCGTAAATGGGGTTATATCCAGATACTTTGTCTCTCGCTAAGAGTTTCTTAGTAATTTGTTGTGAGTTGCTTACAATTTGCAGGCTTACATGTATGGTTTCTTCAAAAACAAGCGCATTGTTCTCTATGACACATTGCTTCAACAGGTATAAGTACTTAAATGTTGTTGTGTCTCTATTACTCATTATTGTATTTACTTTCTGTTTTATCTCCCAGCATCTTCATTAAACTACACCTACTCAGAGCCTATTCAGAGGACTTCTGTTGCTATTGCCTGTCTTTGATGTTTCTTGACTATATGCATTTTTATGCATATCATTGTCCATTTCTTTCGTTTTTTTTTTGAAATAATGGGATAATTCAGTTAATACTGATTTTCCGTTTGCATCCCATGTTACCTAATAAGATTTATACACAAATGCGACGCTGGTTGCTTCAAATTAGACTAAAATACCATAAAACTTCTTCAAAGAGCCTAGGGTGACAAACGCCGAATAGATGTTCGTTTTTGACACTAATATATATGCCAGTCCAATGAGCATCAGTGGAACCTAATGCCTATTCTTTACTAAAGTGATTTTTGGTTTCTGCTTGTCCTTCCCTGGCACCCTGCAGCCCTTTTGTATATGACTAGAGAGTCTAGTGTGTAGGTCGAAGTTCTTGTCTTGCCATGTCTTTTTCTTTATATTTGATAGATAGTTACTGACTTTTGCAGTGCAAAAGTGATGAGGAAGTTGTTGCTGTTCTTGCACATGAACTGGGTCACTGGAAACGTAATCATGCCTTGTATGGATTCATCATGAACCAGGTATGTACCTTTGCTACACTATTACTCAACTGGAAACTCAATCATGTCTTGTATATATGGATTTATCGTGAATGCCAAGTTTATCTTCGTATTTGATACATAGTTACTGACTTTTGCAGATTCTCATGGTGTTGCTATTTGGAGGATATGCTCTCATTAGAAAAGCTAAAGTCCTATTTCACAGTTTTGGGTTTCATGACACACACTCTGCTGTCGTCGCTCTCATCATTTTCTGGGTTCGTGTCAGCCGTGTTTCAAGGAATTATGCATCTTACTTATAAATGTGAATCTTATTTGGGTTGTTCAAGTGTATGCTGTCCTGTTGGATAATGGTGACTAAAATTCGAAACTAGTTAAAGTCAGATGAAGATCGTTCGAGAACATAATAGAACACATTAAGCACGTTTCACTAGCAAATGAAATGCCAGAAATGGTTATGTTCCACTTTAAATTCAAAATCTTGTTTGTTTGTAGAATGTAGAGTGAAGGTTGCTTACATTTGAATCTCATTACTATTTTTGAGAGGGGTAAATACCACTTTTATCCAATCCAACGTTACCCATTTTTTTCCATGTTTTTAACACTTAATTTTTCAATCTTATCTATACTTATCTAGCCTTACTTTATCCAACCTTACATTACCCCTTTAGAAGAATAGAGGAGTTGTTAATGCAAATGCCAAGTTGGCATTGTAATCTCCATTCCATTCTTGAATGCAGTACACTGTGGTGCCTCTTGAGCGTCTTGTATATTTTGGCTCCCATCTTGTAAGCAGATGTTTCGAATTTCAGGTAATATATCCTTCTAAGCTTTATTTCTGTGTTGTCTTACAAGATGCCTTGATCCTTTATATGATCAATTCCTTTGCTGCACCACAGGCTGACGCTTATGCCACGAAACTGGGATATGCAAAAGAGCTTCGAGCAAGTCTTGTGGTACTGAAGGTAATTCACTGAACATTTGTGAAACTTTACAGTCATGTCATATACACTATGCTCCGTTTCATACCCATTTAGTCTAATTTATCGAATTATCTTCTATAGTATACCTAAAACTTGTTTTCAATTGGTTTCATATTGCAAAATGTTTTCTAGCTCATTTGGCATGTAGGAATGGGGAGGGACCTAGGGAGAGTTCATAATGGAAATTAGAATGAGAAATAGCAATGTGTGTATGAATGTCCAACTTCTTTGTTTGTTTTGTGGTAATTCAAAATGGGAATCGGTGGAAGTGAGATTGAGAATAAGTACATATTTATTAAAATACCCTTAATTAATTTTAAATACTGTAGTATTGATAATAATAATTTATGACTAATATTGGTATTTAATATTTACTAATGAATTCCCAATATAAATTACCACCCATGGCAATAGATTAGTGAGAATCGGGGGTCTTTATTCGCATTTCCATTCCCCCCCCCCCCCCCTTCTTTAATTTTTCCTAAAACAAACATAGGAATTATATTACCAATTTTTGTATTCTCCTTCCTACTCCCCAACTCACTAATACCAAAAGCCCCGTAAGGGGGAAAATAGAGGGATTCTGCCATAGTTATTTTTTTTTTTAACTATCATAATTAACTTCACCCAATAGTAAGCCCTTTATTATTTCTTCTATCCAGCATTATTTATCGTTGATCATAAGTGAATCATGTCCAATTAACCCGAGCCATCGAATCAATATTTCAGGAAGAGAACTTGGGAGCGATGAACCCGGATCCGTGGTTCTCAGCTTATCATTATACACATCCTCCCCTTGTTGAAAGGTTGGCAGCACTTGACAAACCTGATATCATTATCAACAACACTAATAATGTAGCTCTTAAAGATCGGGACGACAGAAGAGGTCATATCAATGAGGAATTTCCTGTATGATTCTTGTCATTGTATAAAGACTGAGTCATAGTTCAGTATTGGTGTTCTGCCTGTTGTTTTCTTGTGTCTTTTGTTGAACTTTCTTTACTTAAGATTATTTTGATGTGTTACTCCATGTTGTTTGCTGTTGTGTTTTATAGTGCTTGTAAAAAATCACTCCATGAGGAGCTAGTCACCTTCTTTGTTTGTATTGAAAAATCACTCTGGTAAAACATGTATGGGGATGTTCTTTTCATGGGTGCAGTTAGTTTCGATAAAAGTAAGTGTGAAAATTTGGGTGAGTTTTGGTAAATGTTGGGTAATGTGAAACTTTCACCATCATTCTTAAAAAGATATTCTCATGTTGAAATTTGTTTGTTTTTCATAAGTATTAATATTCATTTATTTGCTCCCCTTTCTAAATGAGTATTAATACTTATGAAAAACAAACAAATTTCAACATGAGAATATCTTTTTAAGAATGATGGTGAAAGTTTCAAACTAGAGGTAGCACCCTTTAAGGAAAAATTGCGAGAGACTAGACTGAGGTGGTTTGGGCATGTCTGTAGGAGAAGCGAGGATGCCCCTGTAAGGAGGTGCGAAGGGATTGGGTTACCCCAAAGTCATCGTGGACGAGGTAGACCTAAAAAGTCTATGAGAGAGGCGATAAGAGAAGATCTAAGACTCCTAGGTTTAGTGGAGGACATGGCTCTAGACAGGGGGGCTTGGCGGGCTAGAATTAAGGCCGTAGGGTGAGAAAAGGTATTTGTGTTTCGAACTAGTGTTTGGTCTTTTGGCTTGTTTTTGTTTTCTTATGCAAGTACTTGATTGTTCGTCCGAAAGCACTCGCAACACTCAGGTATGTAGATTCTTCCTTTATCGAGCTTTCCCTCTGCTTTTCCTACGGATCCGACGGAATCAGTCTCTCCATGAACTTTTGTTCATGGGGGTAAGGCTGCCTACATTAAGATCCCCCAGACCGCGCTCAAACGTGTCACCTGGGAGGTTGTTGTTGTTGTTGTTGTATTTATTCCCCTTTCTATAAAAAATGTATTTTGATCCTTATGCCCCTTGTTTATTCACTTTCTGCCTTATTTCATTCTCTTGGAGGACGTATTGTTTCCCTGTAGTTAGAGACTGATATTATTTCTATTATGGTTTTTTTCCCCATTGTTTTATTCCATAGGAAAAGGAAACAATATGGCTGAACTGTATGTCTCTCTCTCTCTCTCTATTTTTGTAACAAAAAGAAAGACTTCACTAAATAGTCAATACTTTGTAGAATTTTAAACTGTCTTAGTCAAATTATAAAAATAGTGAAAAGCATCAGCCATTTACCTACAACCACACTTATAATTGAATATATGTTCTCTCTCTATTACTCTCTCTTTCTCTCTCTAAAAATTGGCAGGAGCAAGCTTGACTGAGAGTCATCCATGGCGTTTCCTTATCTGCAAGTTATCATCAGTACGTTTTTCTTCTCTTACATGTGTCGCAACTCATTTAATTATCATTAATTTTCCACATAGTTACCAGGAACGCTTCCCGGGATGTTTGTTCCAGAGCGTGGATCGCTCATTTTTGGACAAATTTAGTCTAGTTTTGACTCCGGAACGCTTGTTCCTAGAACGGGGATCCAAGCATATGTAGCGTTCCCGGTAACTATGATTTTCCATTACCTTGATGGAATACATACTTAAACATTGTAATATGGAATTAACATCAATCCAACACTACCTTTGGGAAATCGATCTAGCACACTATTTGATTTAGGTGCAAGGAAACTAAAGGAGTCAATCAAACATATTAAAATCATGCTTTTTTAAAACTATTATTGCAAGCTTGTGTCCTATGGTCATGTTCTTTTCTTTGTTAGTTTACTGACTCTCTGAACCTTACTTAAATTTACCAGTCTTACCATTTCAGGCTATAATATACTGATATATCTGTGGGAAACTTATCTCGACATTCGCCAATACATTGCACACAAGCAACCCACACTTCCTAAGTCTCTAGAAGGAGTTATTAGTCAAGAGAAGTTTGAAAAATCACAGGCATACAGCCTTGATATAAGGTTTGAACTTCTTCATCTTTCATACCCTTTGACTGTTCTTTTTAGGATAGTTTCTTGTTTATGTAATCTTCCCTTTTGCAGCCATTACCGATTCACACGCAAGTTTGTGACCATAGTATTGGAGTCTGCAGTGTTATATTTCAAATTGCTTCCATGGCTTTGGAAGGTTGGTGGTTGAATTATGTTTGGTTGGTTCTGGACAAAAGAATTGCATCTTGACAGTTTTTTTTTTCTTTCTTCATTCTGTGTGCAGAAATCTGGAGAGTTTTTGACATTTGAGGCTACTAGCCTTGAAAAGGAAATATTACACACATTGGTTTTCTTAGGTTTTATCATGATTGCTCTCCAGGTATTATATCAACTAGCTTATTATATGCTCGGACAAATTTTTATGCCTCTAAACTTTTCGACGGGCTTCCTTAGATTGTGACTTGATGGAACAAAGAGTAATAGGTACTGAAGTGAAGACTGAATAGCAGTATAATAAGCTGGGAATGCATAGGCAATATATTTGGAAATTTGGTACTATTTTTGGCATTGGATAACGGTACAAATAAACTTGTACTTTTGGGAGTACCATGTTCCGGTACTGTTAGTGTCTAATTTTATGAGTGTATGTGTATAATTTTATGAGCACACATGTATAAATGTATGAGAATACTCATAAATCAACAGGTTGTACACATGCTTATAAAGTGATGATTGTAAATTCATAAAGTTATAAATGTGTGGTCATGCATAAATTATAAACTCAAATTACAAATATATATATGATCAAAGAATGAAAGTTGTATGCTTATAAATGTATACATTTGTGCTCATAAAATTTTACGCATATGCTCATAAAAACCATTCCGAGTACACGAGTATGATACTCCCGGAAGTATAATCCAATTTTCACTTGAGAGATACTCATCTTTATGGGTTGTATGCATGTTCATCATGCTTAATTAGTTTCCCTCACAAATTAAGTTGTATTCAGTTTGATGCTCACAAGTGAAGGAATGTTTCTTTCACAGATTATCAAGTTACCATTTTCTCTGTATAGAACATTTGTGATTGAAGCTCGTCATGGATTTAACAAGGTAAAACTTGGTGAACATTCTTTTGTTTATGTCTCTTTTTTTTTTTTTTTTTTGAAGCTATACTATTATCTAGAAACAATATACTATGTGTTTGACCATTTCTGCTGTCCTTTGCAGCGGACTATATGGTTATTCTGCAACTTTATACTATATTGTCTAAATAGCTTCTAGTGAGCTTCAAATTTATGCATTGTTTCTGTACTTTGGCTGGCATGTGGTGACAATTAGCTTCCTGATGGAGACCTAAGGACTAAAATCGAGACTCTTGCAGCTTCACTGAAGTTTCCGTTGAAGAAGCTATTTGTGGTTGACGGATCCACAAGATCAAGCCATAGCAATGTGAGGCTTAAGATATCAAAAAATTACAATATTATATTCTTATGATGGTATTTTTCGTTATGAATCTAATGGAGTACTTTCCTGGAATGGAACATTGTATATGTCAGATAATATTATTGACGTCAATGCGACATTTAATATGGGATGGAGGGACTATATGCTTCAATTGATCTCAGTAACCACAAAAATGTGGTTATATTCTAGATGCTTTGTCTCTCACACAGAGTTCTTGTGTAATTTGCTGTGAGCTGCTTACAATTTGCAGGCTTACATGTATGGTTTCTGCAAAAACAAACGTATCGTCCTCTATGACACATTGCTTCAACAGGTATGTCACTATTCTGTTTACGTTCTGCTATGACTAAAGAGTCTATAGTATGTGGGTCGAAGTTGTTGGTTTGTGGTGTTTATGTTCATATTTGATAGATAGTTACTGAGTTTTGCAGTGCAAAAGTGATGAGGAAGTTGTTGCTATTCTTGCACATGAACTGGGTCACTGGAAACTCAATCATGTCTTGTATGGATTTGTCATGAACCAGGTATACAAAAAGCATACCTTGTATAATATATGGATTTATCATGAATGCCAAGTTTGTCTGCATATTTGATACATAGTTACTGAATTTTGCAGATTCTCATGGTGTTGTTATTTGGAGGATATGCTCTCATAAGAAAAGTTAAAGTTCTGTTTCACAGTTTCGGGTTTCATGATACACACTCTGCTGTCGTCGCTCTCATCATTTTCTGGGTTCGTATCGTCAGTGTTTCAAGGAACATATTATGCATCATACAAATGAGAATTTGTGCTATTCTATGCTCTGAATTTGCTTGTGATGTTCTATCCAAATTTTTCCATGACCATTGCATTAGACACAGCCTTATACATCAAAATAGGTCACGAAAAACTTTGCATGGTTAATTACATTGGCCATGAAAAATTTCACGGCCAAAGCGAGTTTTTTTTGTAGTGATTGTCTACATCTGGATCTCTCAAATCCGGAAAAGCGGAACTCACAATGGGAATTGACGCTATTGCCAATGTTCTATTGACATTTTAATGTCTGTTCTTGAATGCAGTATACTGTGGCACCTCTTGAGCGTCTTGTCTATTTCGTCTCCCGTCTTGTAAGCAGGTGTTTTGAATTTCAGGTAATGTAACCTTCTAGGATTTATCTCTATAAAACCTATAGTGAATTTGGAAAAATAAATAAATAAATAAAATATATTTTGAGACCCCGTTATCTGATGATCCTCTTATAACATTATCCCATAGAGAAATTTTTCTGGATCCGCTACAACCTATATGTAACAGTGCCTCTACTGCACCACAGGCTGATGCCTATGCTAAGAAGTTGGGATATGCGAAAGAGATTCGAGAAAGTCTTATAACTTGGGAGGTAAGTAGTTGTTTATTTCACGGTAAATATAATTCTGGTTAAATTTTGTCAAGTTTGGAAAATTTACAACTCCTTATGTATGATGTTTATATGCTCCATTTAACTGACCCAATTTAAACTTACCCACTGTAAACACAAATTTCGAGCCTGAAATAAATAAAGACAAGAAATATGAGAAACAAATTAATTTGTATTAATATTTAAATGTATGCGGGTACAATCTCTGTATTAAATACAATAAAATAGTCCTCTGATTCAATCTCCTGAAATTTGGGTGGTAGAGGCGCGACGCTGATCTCGATCTCAAATGCAGGTCTAATTGAAGAACTCTTGTAGCAGTTCTTGAGCTGAAGGTCTTGAACGTTAATCCTTGCTTGATAGTTGAAGATCTTAAGCAGTAGTTCTTCAGGTTCTTAGATGCGAGGGCTTGAATGCTTGATCTCGATCGACGAACCAAACGAAGAAGATGACTGCAGTCTTTGATGTGAAAAATAGAAGCTGTCGAACTAGCAGACGTTGGTCCTTGGCGCTTGGTAGGCCGGAGGTCGCCAGTAGTTCGATCTTCGGAGGCTGCGAGTCTTGGTGAAGAACTTTGAAGCAGTTCTTGATCTTGATGCGGTAGAGGCTTGAGACTCGATCTTGAGCTGCGACTTTGATCTTTGGCGCCAGTAGCCGGAGAGCTGGCGCTTGATCTTCTGAAGCCTCTAGAGTGCAGAATGCCGAATGCCGCCGGGGTAGCCTGTCGTGTTGCGTAGGGTTGCGTAGGGTTTGAGTTGGGCTTTGGGCTTGGACCCAAATTAATTAATTATCCCTTTATTTAAAATAAAGAAATAATTACTATTTTCTGCATCATAAATGACACGTGTCACGACCCTATTGGCCATGATATATTTCCATTTAAAATTTAATTAAATGGACCGCCGTAATTAAATTTTACATGTGGCGGATAAAATAAATTTATTTTATTTTCCACGTGTCATTTTCTGATTTGCCAACAAAATTTTGCCTTCTACAAATGCCCCCTTCGAGAGTCAGCCGCGGACACGAATTTTAAGTGCTTGTAGCGGTTGGATCTCGAATATTTTTGGACATATTAATCGCCTTTCAATTCGATTAACCCTCACAAACTAAGCTTGGACCTTCAAAGAACTCGTTGGCTGGCAGAACAGTTTACTATGCAGCTTTTTTTTTGTTTTTTTTTTGTCTGTTTGTTGAAGGCATTAACCGTTCAAAGAGATTGGGTAGCAAACAAAGCTTTGCTTCCTCTCTCCAAACAGAATAAATTAGAATTTTTGATTTGATAAACTTTTATCAAAATCTTTATCTGATAAGATCCTTTATGCGTTGGAATTGGAGAAAGGGTTGGAGACTAGCCGATCACCCGCTATATAAGCAGTCTTGTATACTAATCTTCTTCAACTTGCAGGCCTATTCATCCTTTTTGCACTTTCTTTTCGTCTGAATTGTGTTCCCCCCTTTTTTTTTTATCAGATCAAACACCTTTTATTCACAGCCATGGCGATCTGAAACTTCTTGGCATATTTTCCTTTAAACCCAGGCGCTGCTTTGTAGGAGGCCACAATTGGCAGTCTTGACTTCTTAACAATATGATTTCCGATCCATGGCTTCTTCTCCTTTATTTCACTCTGTTAGCGTTTGATTATGCTCTAATTATGTGGGATACATTATTTCCCTTGTTTCCTTTGAGCTTCAATTGGGTCTTCTATGGGTTTAATTTGTTGTCCTCTGTTTCTTTAAAACCATCTGCCACTAGATGCAATCGTGACATGAACTCCATTGTTATACCTTGTTTTCTTCAACAAACTCCCTGGATGACAAAGAAAATTGCTTTTGCTAGCCCTCCCTTTTCTTTATTTAACTAGTGGATCCTACGGTAGTAATTAAAAAGTGAATGGATGAATCTTTATCTCAATGCAATCCTTCTTCTTTTCTTTCTTTTTTTTTTAAAAAACCTTAGCGGGGCCCACACAATGTCTTTGTGTTTCTACAAACCAGAATTACAATATCCAAGTTTCACTTTTTCATTTTGTTCGTGCGTGACTTTCAGTCACTAGAAACATTTTTTTGAAATTCCCTTTTTTTGTCATTCTCATTTTCTTTTTCTTCTTCGCCTTTTGACTTTTTTCATTCATTTTTTTTCATCTTTTTGGTGCAAGGAGTTGAGATTAATTGACATCGTCTGCTTGAAGTTGTACGTCTTTCGTCTTCGCCAGTGTCTTGTCTACTCCTCAACAGATCGACGTAAATTTACATGACTACTCTCTTCGGGATCGCGTTACGATGCATTAGACATCTTTGAGGTGTCTCTTTTCGTAATCGGCACGAGTGTCATCATCGGGTTTACTCCTCGGGGACGTTATGATGTATTAGACATCTTTGAGGTGTCTCTTTTCAGAACTGATCTAGGTCGACGGAAGTCATCATCAGGTTTACTCCTCCGGGACGTTCTGATGTATTAGACATTTTTTAGGTGTCTCTTTTCAGAAGTGACCTGGGTCGACAGAAGTCATCATCGGGTTTACTCCTCGGGGATGTTCTGATGTATTAGACATCTTTGAGGTGTCTCTTTTCAGAACTGACCTGGGTTGACGACGTCATCATCTCCGCTTTCATGGGCTACTCCTCAGCGTACTGACGTAGAGTGGTACTCGACTACTCTCTTCAGAATTGTTTGGGTCGACAGTGTCATTGCTTCGTCACAAGTGGAACACTCCTCAGCGTACCGACGTAGAGTGGTCATAGACTTACTCTCTTTGGGACTGTCTGGGTCGACCGAGTCATTGTTTGGCCTCAAGTGGAATACTCCTCAACTTACTGGCGACAATTGTCCTAGACAACTCTCTCAAAAACGGCAATACAGTCTGAGTCGACAGAGTCGTCGCACCACCTCAGCTTCCGTAGATTACTTCTCCTAAACTTTCTGTCATCTACGTGTTATGAAGAGCGAACTTGAATTCTTTGTCCAACCATGATGAGTCATTCAGACTTTCTTCTAAAGATCCACGATAAGCCAACTGATCTATTCTCGGCTACAAGCGTCATCGATTGAAAGAAAGGACATCGACAGCTGGCTTGCCCCCAGTATTGACCTGAATGAAACATCGATGTTGCCAGCTTCACTGATTTGAAGGATTATGATGTCGTCTTGGAGCCGAATTCAACCAACATGATCACTAGGATGCCCCCACGTTGCCAGCTTGAAGGAAGCTGACAACCAGACTGAGTATTCCGTTGGTGGTGTTGACTTGAAGCAAGCCACCGACATGAAGATGTTGGAATGCTAGAGTGCGGCTTGAAAGCCCACAATCTTAATGACTTGGCAATCAGTCCATTTCTTGTACTTTTGACTTGAGAGTCTTCATTATGATGACGTAGAAATCTTTAACCTTGTCGACTTTAAAGTCTTGCACGGGTGAACAATTGAATTTTCTGACTTAAAAGTCTCACTAACTGACTTACGAGTCTTTACGTATCTCGACTTGGGAGTCTTGCATCCTGTTGATCTGTGAGTCATTGTTGTCGTATTTATCATTCGTTCTGACTTGGGAGTCGTGAACTCATAAATCTTCTGTAGGGAATGACTTGGGAGTCTTTTCTTTGGTGACCTAGCAATAATTAATTCTTTTTGCCTTCAAAATTTAATTTTAATGACTTGGTAGTCTTGAATTTGGCTGACTTGAAGCCTTCAATTTTTGATGACTTGGAAGTCGGTGAGTTTGATGACTTAAGAGTCTTGAAGTTTGTTGACTTAAAAGTCTTTGGATTTGCTAACTTGGGAGTCTTTAATTTTTGTTGACTTGGAAGTCGGTGAATCTGATGACTTGAGAGTCTTTTATTTGATTGACTTAGGAGTCCTTGAATCAAAAGTCTTTAATTTCGACTTGGGAGTCTTTAACTTTGGTGACTTGAGACTCCGACTTGAATGCTTTGGGTTTAGACTTGTCACTTATGAGCTCTACTTGTACAACTTGAGAGTCTTTGACTTGAAAGTCTTGAACTTTGACTCGTGAGTCTTGAATTTGCTAACTTGTAAGTCCTTAAAGTTTGTTGACTTGAAAGTCTTGGAGTTTGTTGACCAGGAAAGTCTTCAAAGTTTGATGACCTGGGATAAATTTTTTTTCTTTGGGTATGATCAGATTTGGGTCGGACTAAATTGCCTACGTACCTTAAGGGATAGAATAACCATAAGGATCAAGCCAAACGTAGTTCAAATTTAAAGATGGAGAAATAAAAATTTTATTTATTAATTTAGCCGTTCACAGTTTATACTCTTGCGGGCCAGGAGTATTACAATGATAAACATGAACTGAACTGACACGGAATTTTTTTTTTTTTTTGGTGAACAGTTTAGGCTCTTGCTCGGGAGCTACATCTTCACTGTCCTAGATTTTGACTTGGGAAGAAGAAAATGTCTCCTCTTGCTCAAGTTCTTCGTCGTCATTGTTTTTGCTTTGATGACCGGTGAAAATCACAGTGCGTCTCTTCACTCTCAAGGATCCTTCAGTCTTGACCTCCAATGTTGAACAACGCTTCATGCGAGATGGGATGGATCTTTGAACTTCGTTGATGATCCCAAGGCGGCTGAATGCGGAGCTCTGTTCCTGGCGGGGTGTTGAGCTTGACACATCTTCAGCTTGTTTGATCCTTGATAATACAGAAGACTTTGGTCTTGAACCATCCTTGATCCTGCGGAAGACCGAGGCTTTGCGCTCTCCTGGAAACCTTATTTTCTCAAAGACAGATGCTTGTTTGCGGGAAGCTGGTTGTCCCAACCTATCAAACACGGAGAGCTTTGGCTTAGGCTGATACTCCATTCCTTCATTATCATCTTCTTTGATCTCGAAGCAGGAGACCATGTTCACAACTGCAACATTATTATCTTCTCCAAAGAAGTACTTCGGAAAGTATTCCTCTAGCGTGACAGGAGCACTAGGGCCTCGCTCAAGTGACTCAGTTGAACCAACTTCTTGTTTCTTGATGACTTCAAGCGTCTTCCTTTCTATCGAAGGTTGCGAGTTGTTTCTTCTCCTTTGATGCTTTCGGGGTGGTGGTGTTTGGACTTCCCTTTGTCCCCTAGTTTTCCTTCGAGTGCCGGAGATCCACTTTCCACTGTCACCAGAAGTTTCTACTTCTTGCTCATGTGCATCTTGAGGGGCCTGGACTAGTACAGCAAGAGGAACTGGTTTTTGACATCCAAACTGGATCATCAAGAATTCATTTCTCTTGGCTGGAATCAACTGTGCTGAAACATAATTGGCTTCGACGTTGTCATCTAAGTCCAATATTATCTGTCCTTCCTCAGCTAGGTTCATGATCCGCTCCTTTCACCCTATGATAGCGACAATATCTTGGGTCTGTGGTTCTTCCCGCTTCTTCCGGCCTCTTTGGTTGTGGAAGTTCGATAACTCCCGTCTCTAATAGGTTGTCGAGCATTCCTGACAAATCGGAGTCTGGAAATGGGTACTTCTTTTCTTGAAGCTCCTTTCACCATCTTTCGAAGAAGTGACTTTCTCCCTTTTGGGTTTAGGTTTAGCAGAGATTCGCACTGGTTCGCTTGTTGAAATAGCTATTGACTCTTCTTTTGAAGTCGTTGGCCACTTGCCGTTCTTTTTATACCTGTCGTCGTTCCTTGCATCATATGAAGATGAAGACCTTCCCCGTCGACTTGCTATGGTGATCTCCATATCATGTGCCTTAGTTGCCAACTCCTGAAAGGTTTTCGGCTTGACCATCTTGAGGACGTAGAGCAAATCCCAGTGCATACCTTGAGCGCACATATCGACAACTGAAGCTTCGGTGAGGCGATCCTTGCATTCAAGACTAAGAGCCCTCCAACGATGGATATAGTCAAGTACTGGCTAGCCCTCCCACTGCTTGGTGTTTGTCAACTCTGTCATGCTGACGACCCGTTGAGCGCAGTAGAACCTGTTGAGAAACTCTTGCTCCATTTGTTCCCAACTGTTGATAGATTCAGGTTCTAACTCTGTATACCAATCAAACGCGATTCCTCTCAAAGAGCGAGCGCTTGACTAGTCGATCTCCTTCTGTGCCGGCGTTGCTACATGTTTCGATGAAGTGCGCGATGTGCTGCTTAGGATTACCCTTCCCATCAAATTGATTGAACTTTGGGGGTTGATATCCTTGTGGCATTCGAAGGGCGTCGATCCTCTTTGTGTATGGCTTTGTGTAAAAGTGGGTCTTGTTTGATCCCTCTCCGAGTTGAGCTCGCACTGCATTGGCCACCAAGTTTTGAATCTGCTCCACAGTCAGTGATTTTGAAGATGAGTTGCTCTTCTTGTCTTGCTCATCGCCATCACCTTTGGAAGACTCTTTGTTAGAATCTTCATCGGAGTCTTGATGCGGGCGTTTCTCTATCTTCTTCGTCAATTTTGCGATCTGTTCACTTTGTTCGCTCATCTTCTTGTCTTTCTCTTCACTTTCCCTAGCGAGCATGTTTAACATAGCCTCAAGTTCAGCTATCTTTTCTTCCATGTTGACATCCATCATGTCGCTTGGATCGAAGGTCGAATTTGACTTCTTGGAGAAAGAGATGAGAGGCAGAGATGTCCCACCGAGCGTGCCAAATTTGTAAACACAAATTTCGAGCCTGAAATAAATAAAGACAAGAAATATGAGAAACAAATTAATTTGTATTAATATTTAAATGTATGCGGGTACAATCTCTGTATTAAATACAATAAAATAGTCCTCTGATTCAATCTCCTGAAATTTGGGTGGTAGAAGCGCGGGACGCTGATCTCGATCTCAAATGCAGGTCTAATTGAAGAACTCTTGTAGCAGTTCTTGAGCTGAAGGTCTTGACCGTTGATCCTTGCTTGATAGTTGAAGATCTTAAGCAGTAGTTCTTCAGGTTCTTGGATGCGAGGGCTTGAATGCTTGATCTCGATCGACGAACCAAACGAAGAAGATGACTGCAGTCTTTGATGTGAAAAATAGAAGCTGTCGAACTAGCAGACGTTGATCCTTGGCGCTTGGTAGCTGGAGGTCGCTTGTAGTTTGATCTTCTGGAAGCTTTGCAGGTCTTGGTGAAGAACTTTGAAGCAGTTCTTGATCTTGATGCGGTAGAGGCTTGGAGACTCGATCTTGAGCTTTTGCAGACTTTGATCTTTGGCGCTTGGTAGCTGGAGACTGCTGGCAGTTTGATCTTCTGAAGCCTCTGGAGTGCAGAATGCCGAATGCCGCCGGGGTAGCCTGCCGTGTGTGTTGAAAATGAGGGAGAGGACCTCTATTTATAGGATTTGGGGGCCTAGGGTTGCGTAGGGTTTGAGTTGGGCTTTGGGCTTGAACCCAAATTAATTAATTATCCCTTTATTTAAAATAAAAAAATAATTACTATTTTCTGCATCATAAATGACACGTGTCACGACCCTATTGGCCATGATATATTTCCATTTAAAATTTAATTAAATGGACCGCCGTAATTAAATTTTACACGTGGCGGATAAAATAAATTTAATTTATTTTCCACGTGTCATTTTCTGATTTGCCGACAAAATTTTGCCTTCTACACCCACTCTTCCCATATAATTTTTACCTAAATTTACCAATTCTTACTTTATTCAACCTTCTCATACCCCTGAAAAGAGTGTAGACAATTGAGTTGATCGGTCCAATCTTTCAGGTAGAAAACTTGCCATCAATGAATCCAGATCCTTGGTACTCTGCTTACCATTACACACATCCTCCCCTCATCGAAAGATTGGCTGCAATCGAGAAACCCGATACGAGCTCAACTGAGGCCAAAAATGTAGCTCTTCAAAAGTCGCACCCGAATGAAGATTTAGCTGGGGAAGATCGGGACGATAGAAGAGGGCATGTCAATGAGGAATATTTGCCTGTATGATTCTTGTTCTTGTGTAAACATTGAGATATAGTTCAGTGTTAATGTGTTATGGGTGTTCCACTTGTTTTCTTATTGTGTGTATGTGTTGAACTTCTTTGTAACATAATTTTGAGGGGGTAGCTTAGCTCCATGTAGTTTGTAGCTTAATCCTTGTAAAATGTGCAAAATTTGGGTAGGTTTTGCGTGAGACTGTCTTGTTAAAAATATATTTTGAGATGGGCACTTTTGATGTAAGGTTTTTTATTAGTATACAAGTGATTAGTAACTCATTTGGATGATTATGATAAATGTATCACTTGGTGAGTTATTAGTCATCCTCGACGTATGTATTATGAAATCATTCCAATATGGTTTAAACTGTAGAGCTTGTTCCTTTTATGATTAAGGTTAGTTTGGATAAAAATAAGTCAGGGTAGATAAATTTAAGTGAATTTTGATAAATTAGGGGTTAGCTTGCAAAAACATACTAAAATCTAGCTAAATTTATTCACACTTATACTTTGTATTGAAATTTCACAAGACCATCTTAAAAGAATTTGTCTCATCAGGACTTTAATTCAAGGTTTAATTTCAAAAGAATTCGTCTCAGTGTCTCACCATAATTTTATGATATGTGATTCTTAGTTTGATGACACTCACTAATACTATAATATATAGTATTGAATTAGTGGAACAAAAGGTTTTGTGAATTTGTCTTCATTTAAAAAGTTAAACAGAAAAACCAAATTAAAGCACTGATCATAACTTTTGCTTGCTTTGATTAAAATTCCCGTTGCTACTTTATGGACTATCATCATGTTTTAAATCTTGTGATCTGCTTGTTACTTACCTACCTGTTAGCACCTGGATTAGGATAATATTAATAATATAAGATATAGATAATTATTTTTCTAAACCATAATTATTTGTTCAAAGTTCGTATTATTAAATTCTAATTTTTTATAAAAAATTTAATTATCTCAATTAGTTCATGCTTAATGGGAATTAAAATTGGATTATTATATTTGTATTAGCACAATAAAGAACTCCTCTTTCCGTTTTATATTAATTGCCGTTAAACTTTAAAACTTTTAACAAAAAGTTTCTTAATATATATAATAGGATTATTGGACGATAATACACTTAACTTTTGGGGAATTTGACAAATTGAACTTTTTTTTGGACTCTAATACACTGAACTTTGAGGGTATTGGACAATAATGCAGAACAATTCCGGTGGTGATTGACTTGGTGGTGGTTCTACTTTGAAGTGTCGTTTTTCTTTTTTTCCAAAAAAAATATATATATATTGGTCATTCTGCTTATGTGTATTTTCTTACACGACAAAAAAAATTTCTGAAAAAAATAGAAAAACGATACCTTAAAGTAGGACAGTCACCGCATCAACCACCAGCTGAATTAGTCTGAGTGCATTATTGTCCAATACCTTCAAAGTTCAGTGTATTAGAGTCCAAAAAAAAGTTCAGTACATTATTGTCCAATATCCCTAAAGTTCAATGTATATTATCACCAAATAATCATATATAATACAATGACTTGTTATATAAAATTACTATCATTGAATTCGTAATGAAAAATATTATCTTAGAACTATAATATTGTAATTGTTAATAAAGTATTGACTAAAAAGTAATATCAGAGAGTATTAGGGATAAATATGCTGGCGTTGGGTGGTTTGTGTTTGCTTCCTCTTAAAGCTAGGTTGTCACTCTCCTGGAAAACAAAGTAAAAGTATTCTTTTCGTATGCTTTACAATTAATATTCTTCTTTTTCTTTTTTTTTTGGTCCATTCTCCTCCTCTAATATTAATTCCTTAAGAATATGCTGACTTTTTTCACGTAACAACTAACAATTAAATGCCACTGCCCCAAGAAAAGAAAAAACTTACAATTAAATTAAATGTCACTTATCAACTTTGCTACGAGTCCATTTCAAGTTTATTTAGATTTTGAATTCTGAAATTGTGTTTAAAATTCTGAATTTTTCGATGAGTTCGGGTCAGATTTCATATCTGGTCAAATTTTGTCAAGTGACATAGAAATAGGAGGTTTATCCTTTCCACTAGGGTTTCAAACATGTGGCCACAATTTTCTTAAAAAGAATTGTTGGTGCTCAGTAGGTTTCCTACCTGCTAACTTGTAAGCGGGGTCAGCAAAAATTTGGGTTTGAATAAATTTAGGCGATCAAATTTGGTCAATGTCAAAATTTGGATGAGAAATTGATGTCTGGACTGTTTTTTCGAGTTGGAGCTGAGCGGACAATTCGGACGGTGCTAAATTCGTGTCAAAATCGGGTTCGTACAATAGAAAGAAAAATGGTGTGTCTGAATATTTGGTCAATTTGGTCAATGTAAAAAACGGGTTCAGACCAAATCAATTTTTTCCAAATCAGAAAAACGTTGTTCGGATCGGATAAATTTGACTATTCAGATCAGAAAAATTACTCTTGCAACAACAACAACAACCTCCCAGGTAACACGTTTGAGCGCGGTCTGGAGGACCTTTAAATAGGCAGTCTTGCCCCCATGAACAAACGTTCATGGAGAGACTGATTCCGACAGATCCGAAGAGAAGAACATAGGAGAAGCTTGTTAGGATTAGAAACTACTTACCAGAATGTTGCGAGAGGATAAGACAAAGCTAACAAGTACCTGCACAAAAAAAACAAACACAAGTCAAAAGACACAAGACTAACTCGAAGCACCAATATCCTTCCTCACCCTACAACCTTAATACTAGCCCGCGAGACCCCCTTATCTAAGTACCATGTCCTCCACTAAACCTAAGTGTCTTATATCTTCTCTTATCACCTTTCTCATGGATTTTTTAGGTCTCCCACGCCCACGACGACCTTAGGCTACCTATGGCTGTGGGTGAGCCATATTATCCTTGTAAAGAAAATAAAATCAAAAAATAAAACTTGAGGTTGAAATTTTTTTAAGGAAAAAAAAACCAATACACACTCCTCCCATATAATACATACTTCAACCAGAAAATGCGATTGTAACGGTATGTGAGACTTCCGCCACCATCCCCCAAAACAAAACAAAAACCAAAAAACAAACAAAAAAAAAATCAACATCACCCGCGAAACCAAAAAAAAAACCAAAAAACCCCCAAAATTCCACGTCATCAACACAATTAACGGCTCCATACATGCATAATCCACACACTCCCTCTCAGAGTCGATCATATATAATACCCTTTCACACTCCCTCCCTCTCATCTTCTCCGTCGCCGGAAAACTCCATCTGCGGCGATTCTCCGGCGAGTCTCCGGCACATTCTCCGATGCTCCACCGCCGCGAATAAGCTCTGCTCACACCGGAAACAATGGCGGTCTACGACGGCGCAATGCTCAACTCCGAGCTCTCGAAACCTACTTCGATCTTCGGCCTTAGACTTTGGGTGATCATCGGAATCCTCGTCGGCTCCGGCATCGTCCTCCTCCTCTTCCTCCTCTCCCTCTGCCTCACCGCCTCCCGCCGCCGCAGCAACCGCCGCTTCTACGGCGGAGGAGGAGGTGACGTCACGCCCTCGATTTCGAAGGAGATCAAGGAGGTCAGTCAGGTTCAAGTTATCCCCGCAGCAGTCCAGAACCACCACCGGGCGGCGGAAGTCCAGGTGGAGATCGGCGGGAAGGCGGAACACCGAGTGGTGTTTTCCGGCAAGGCGGCGGCGGCGGCGACGGAGAGTGGGGAGAGTGTTGCGAGGTCGAATAGTAGTGCGAAGGATGGGAGTTTTGGGGGCAATACGGCGTCGTATGGGGGGCCAGAGGTGTCGCATTTGGGATGGGGGAGGTGGTACACGTTGAGAGAGCTGGAAATGGCGACGAATTTCATGGCGGATGAGAATGTGATTGGAGAAGGAGGGTATGGGATTGTGTATAGGGGGGTTTTGGGGGATAATTCCATCGTTGCTGTCAAAAATCTCTTGAATAACAGGTAACAAATACTCAAATTCATATCATTTTCTGGGTTTGTTTGCTTTGTTGGATGCTTATGGATGTTAGCTGATTGGATTAGTTGTTTATTATGCATGTGCAATTTTGATGAATTGATGTTGATTGGAATAGTCTCCAAATTGAAAAATTCAGCGTTAAGACTGTTATATGACTTATATCCGATCCCTCCATATCTTGCTGTGTGTTGGGATTTCGGAGTATTGGTTTCGGTTTTGGGTCTTGGTTTGGGTGATGGGCTGGGCAATTTTATGCTTGGGAGGTCTCTATTTTCTGGGTTTTTGGAGTACATGATTATAAATTCTATAAATTTTTCAGAACTATTTTTTGTTATTATATATGGATGTTGGATTGTGGGTTTTGGTTTGATTACTTGAAAATGTTTTTTTTTTTTGGGGGGGGGGGGGGGGACACAGGTAAATTTCTCCATTTTTCTAGGTTTTTTGAGTACATGGTTATTTCCTATAAATTTTCAGACCACCTTTTTTTTGGACTATTATGCATGTGGGATTGTGGGTTTTGGTTTGATTGCTTGAAAAATATGTGTTGTTGGGGTTTTTGAATAATGTGTAAAGATCTCCATTTTCTGGGTCCTCTTGAGTACATAGTTATTTTCTATAATTTTTAAGAACTTTTTATGGTTATGATGGATGTGGGATTGTGGGTTTTGGTTTGATTACTGGAAAATGTATGTCTTTTTCCTTGTTCCTTGCTATTTTGTGAGTGTGAAGAATCATGGGTTTGGGTATTTTGCTTGAAAAAGGAGGATAAATTCAAAAGGGTGGAAGAAGAAAAAGTAGGGGTAATATATGACTTTAAGCTTAAGTCATTACAAACATTGGTAAAACGTTAGGAATTGTGCAAGCCAATCAATTTATGCTCCAATGAAGTAATGATGTAAGAAAGCTTGATTATATCTCTAGAACCCTCTACTTAAAACTATGGCTTCATATTCTTCTCTTTCTTTCAAAAAAAAAAAACCCAAAAATTGAGTGTAGGGCTCTTGAAATATAGTCCTTAGATTTCACATTATTGAATTTAGACCTTTTTGTTTCAAAAGTTCTTTCTGAAAATGTTTTGCAAGGGTGTCATTGGAGAAGTTGATGTTGCTGGACTGTTGAAATGAAAGATATCTACCTTCTCCTGAAAGTTAATAAAAGCTAAAATATTATCAAAGATGTTATAAAGAAAAGTAAAACAACACAAACAACAAAAAATAGCTAGACCAAACCACATCAGTTAAAAGATACGTTCAAGAAATTAAAATGAAATAACAGTTTCTTCTTGGTCGATATAACCTTTAAATCACAAATCTTTCCCACACACTGCTTCAATATCCTTGAAGTCCTTTAGACTTCGAAGAGTTTCACTAGAAGTCGACCTAAGATATCATGTTCTCTTTGTATTTTATAAACATGGAGCTTCCTCTTGACACCTTCTTATGAAGGTAAAATAATAGGTAAATTTGGATAGATCTAATAGAAATGATGGGTAAATTTGGATGGGATGAATTTGAATAAAATTCATTATTTACCTATAAAAAACCACACCAACTAATTTATTCTTATTTTCATTCCCCATTTGTCTTCTTTCTTTTTCCCTGAAATCTGTACTGTGACTGTCTATATTCTATTGTCTGTGGCTGGAAGAATTATTCCTGTCTTGTTCTGAATCCTGATAATATACCCTGTGCTGTAAAGTGCCCTGTTTTCACTGTTAACCAACTTTATGCCTCTTTTCAATTATTGTAGTTCTGATCAAATCATAAAAACCTCATTTTATTTATTCTTTTGCTTTAATAATTCCTCAGTAATTGATGGATCTGCAATAATAATCAATGCATGAAACAAAACTTAATGTACAATCATGGGTTTTTCTGCCTACTGTTACTGTTATGCAGCCCACTCTTCCCCTAGGACCATACATTTGCTGGGGGCTTGTTGGGACCCACTGGAATGAATTCTTGATTTTGGGTTTGTTTGTTTATTGGGGCAAGACTGTTTATATCTGAATATTTTGGAGTATCTGTTGAAATAGGATCAATACTAGGTGGTGATCATTAATGTTGTGATTGAGATTACTGGTCTCCTCCCTAAATTTAGGGCTATCAAAAAATTGTCCCACCCAAATATATGGTTCAGTCCGACCTAAAAAATTAGGTACAGTCATAGATTTTTCATCTGGATTCTAGCTTCGACCGATGTGATTGAAAATGTAGACAAAATATCTTCCATTTTCCTATTGACAGAACCTGATATTGACCCAAATTTAAGCTTGTCAGAATTGTCCGACCAAGAAAATACCTGAAGAAACTTGGCATAGGATATCAACTTTCCGTCCTATATCTGATTTGTTCGGACTCGAAATGACCCAATTCCAAATTTTTGACGGTCGAATTCCTAGTCTTCACATGTTTAGCTTATACATATTATTTGTTCATTTAGTAGTAGTCCATTTGCTCATAGATATAAGCATGCTTGTATTAGGAAACCCTAGAGACCTTGCTAAAACGGGATCCATATTGTGTGTGAGTGATGTTGTGATTGAGATTAATGGTCTTGTAATCTTCAAATGTTGAGCTTATAGATATAATCTTCACATGTTTAGCTCTACATTTAGTATTAGTTCATTTGCTTATAGATATAATACTTGCTTATATCTGGCCTCCCCAATATCTTTCTATGATGAATGTCTATATCGAAAATAATTTTATTGGTTCTTCGGAATGATTCATTATCAGGGGTCAAGCCGAGAAAGAGTTCAAAGTGGAGGTTGAAGCAATCGGACGCGTTAGACACAAAAATCTTGTGAGGTTGCTTGGATATTGTGTCGAGGGGGCGCATAGGTAGGGTACTAGTTTTCTTTCATTCTTGCCATTGAAACTGGTTAAATTGCCAAGCTCTAATTAGATTCAAGTCATGTTGTATTTACTAATTTCGAACAATTTCATTCCATAGGATGCTCGTGTATGAGTATGTCGACAATGGCAACCTAGACCAGTGGCTCCATGGCGATGTTGGTGAAGTTAGCCCTCTCTCATGGGACATCCGCTTGAACATCATCCTTGGAACGGCAAGAGGGTAAGATGATCAAATTTGGTGCAGTGTCGAACATTGGTGTTTAGGGTTTTTGGATGCTAAAATACCAAACTTTGACAATATTGGACGATACTATATCCAACTTTATACTCGGACTCTTGTGTGATGTCACTCTACTATAGACTTATCTACCGTTACACATGTTAGCATCCAAAAATCCAGGTCAAGATGATTCCCCTGCTTCTACTTTTGGTTTTAGAGGCTAATTGAGGAAGTTTTGTTGTTGATTTTGTGTGTAGATTGGCCTATCTTCATGAGGGACTCGAACCAAAGGTTGTACACAGAGACATCAAGTCTAGCAACATACTTCTTGACCACAATTGGCATCCTAAGGTTTCCGATTTTGGCCTTGCTAAGTTGCTGTGTTCGGAGAGGAGTTATGTGACCACCCGCGTCATGGGAACTTTTGGGTGAGTATCTTGTTTTACTAGAATCTGTCAGAATCAGCCTTTTTACACGCATCCATTGGAATCAGTCTCTTTGCATGCAGCAATGTTTGTTTTACATCTGATCTAGATCTCCCCGGACCCCATATTAACGGGCCTCACAATGGGAGTTGTTTGTTTGTCTGTTTCCATTTAGCTGACACTCAGTTTGTCCGGATACAGATATGTGGCCCCCGAGTATGCCTGCACCGGCATGTTGACGGAAAAGAGTGATGTTTACAGCTTCGGAATACTTATCATGGAGATAATTTCGGGGAGAACTCCCGTGGATTACAATCGGCCTCCTGGAGAGGTAAGACTTCAATTTATTGTTTCAGAATACATCCATACTATCTATAGTAAGCTAAACCTTATCCCATCCGAATGCGTTAATTCTGGGTAAGGTCATAAATTTTGTATCTAAACTTTAACATTGACCAATCTGACCAAAAATTCCGACGCAATATTCCTCTAGCTTCTACTGTCCGAACATGATGTTGACCCGAATTTTGGGTTGTCCAAACGATCGGCAATGTACGTCAATTTGTCACCCGAAATTTTGCCAGCACTAATCATATCCCAATGTTATATTCTTTCACATTGATGTTGTGCTTACAGAGCAAGTTTAAGCTCCATTGCAGGTGAACTTGGTAGACTGGTTGAAAACAATGGTAGGGGAAAGAAGATCGGAGGAAGTTGTGGATCCAAAACTGCCAGAAATGCCAGCTTCGAAAGCAGTGAAACGTATTCTTTTGGTTGCTCTTCGATGTGTTGATCCCGATGCTCAGAAAAGGCCTAAAATGGGCAGTGTTGTTCATATGCTCGAGGCAGACGATTCTCTGTTCAGTAATGTATGTAAACCTCCCACTTATGTTCAATTTCAAGTACTTTGAGTGGTTTAATTACGGATATATTGACCTGACAAAACTGGCCCGACCCGAAATTGTTGAAACTAATTGACCTCAAGTTTTGAGACCTAAGAACTCAATTTCACCCCAACTTGAATGAGCCACCCGGACCTGACTAATCCCGAAATGTCGAAATTAATTGACTTTGTCTAGAACAAGCTCGAAATTACCTACTCCGACCCGAATGAGCCACCCGAACCCGACCAAACCCAAAAAAGCCAAAACTAATTGGCTTGTGAATCAAAATGGCCCGACTTGGCACGAATTTTGTATTGACCCGGCTTGAATCTTGTTGACACGGATATGACCCGATCTGACCCATATGAACCGGTCATCGGGTCTATGGATTAATAAGTACTACCTCTGTCTCTTTTTAATTGTCCAATTAACTAATTCTTCTGTCCCTTTTTATTTGTCCAATTACCTAACTTTTACATTTCCAATAATTATAATTCTCATTCTATCTCTTATAAATATACTTTTTATACCTTTTCAAGAATATTTTCAAGGATATTTTGGACAATGTACAAAATTTTTGCCCAATTCTCTATATTTCTTGGTCTCATAAAAGTAGTTTCAAGGACAATTAATCAGGGACGGAGGTAGTAGTTTGTTGTTAGAGTTCAATAATTTTTCGAGTCTTTCAGAAACCCAAATCCCCAAAGTTAAGAGGAAGAATATTGTTTGTCGTTCCAATTATTTTGCATATTTGGAGTCCCCCCCTCCCCAGATAGTCAAACCCCATAAAAGTAGGATCCACATTAAAAGTTGTTCTTGCCATTGTTGGTTATTTTCTAAGGAAACAATCTATTCACGCTACATGCAGGAACGTAAAATTCGGAGAGATTCTTCGGCATCTAGGCGTATGCAAGAAGGCAACATAGACACAACAGAAGCCTAGATCGACGAGCTAGCCAGCCGTAGAGATGATCAAGAACCGCATCAATGGCGATACACACTCTTGTAAAATCGATCGGTTTTGTATGTTTTCACACTTACACTTGAATCCTAGAAGCTTACTTAGGGTGATAGTTAATTAATTAGATAGTTATTTATATATGTTCATTTAATTTAATTTTTCCTCCATGTAAGTTCAATTATCCTTCCATAGGTGTAAAATTGTTCATCAATAGTAGTGTATCCCTAGCTAGCAGCATACATTTGTAACATGTCCCTTAAAGTATTCATTTGAATATGGAAGAATAGTGTTATGAACTAATTCGATCATTCGAATGTCTAAATTAAAAGGTTCAAAATTGATTCAACTTAAGATTTTAAAATTGTTCATCACCCACTGCTCCATGAAAAATAACTTTTACAAAAAAAATGGTTAGAGAGATTTTATTTTAGCTCATTAAAACCTAAATTAGAGAAAAACAATATTTTTTGTCAAAGTATAATTCATTGTGTTGCAATATGTATTATATACTCCTGGAGCATGTGCTCCGGATCCTACGTGGCGTATGACATTGTTCATCCATAAAAGAGTCATTGTTCACTCATACCAGATAGGATAGTTAACTACATATGTTGAGATTGTTCACCCTGTATATCGAGATTGTTCACTAGATATGTTGAGATTGTTCACTAAGGGGATGTTTGGTGTCTGGCATTTTGGATGGCTTTTTGGTGAAAATGACTTTTTGGAAGGCATTTGGCTATTTGACTATTTAAAAAGCCAATTTGGAGTGTTTGGTGGATTGGCGGATTGAGATGGCTTTTTATCTCCAAAAAGCCAGTCTATAAAAAGCTACAAAGAGTAACTTTTTGTAAATGGCTTTTGGCTTTTTGGAATATAAATTACCATATTGACCACACACTTCATAAAAATTACAAAACTATCATCCAAATTATTTAAGGTTATTTCTTTTAATTTTTCTTCCATCTTCCACCAAAATTACCATCCAAATTATTTTTGGTTGTTTATAGTGTAGATTACCATTCACCATTTTGGTATCCATGATGTACAAATAAAAAATATCTTTGCAATTATAAAAAATTTAAAAGTAAATTTCGGATAAAAATTTATAAAATATCAATATTAATTGTAAAAGTAAATTGGGATAAAAATTTTAGTCTTACTCAAGAAAATTTGACAATCAATATTGAACAATTTAGTTATTAGGCTATTAATACAAATACCAAATTTTAGTGACTATTTATTGAACACACAAATACAACGGCAAAAAAAGAAACTATCAATAATAAAAATATTAGAAATATGGAGGAAAAACTTAAAAATGAATTAAAAAATTATAAGGTTAAAAAAATTTTGAAAATAAAGCTAAGGGTATAATTGGAAATCAAACAAAAAAGTCATATTACAAACAGCTAACTCTACCAAACACTTTTTATACAATCAGCTAACACAAACCGCCGACAAAATAAATTAACAAACAATGCAACAAATTGTAGAAAGCCAACAAATAATTAATAATTTGGTTCCAAACACCCCCTAAATATGTTACAATTGTTCATCATGTAACTAGTGGTTGTTCATTGAAAATATTTCCATTGTTCACCATGTCATTATTTACTAATTCATTGTTTAGTCATTCACTCCTGCAAGTTTAAGTACATGTTATCCGATAAGTTCTAATGATAGAAATTTTGTCACATAAGAAGATTATATATTATAAATTGATTTCATGAGTAAACAATCTTAATCTTTCAAGTGAGCAAACAAGTTATGATGAACAATCTAAATTTTTCTTAGAGTAAACTATGTGGAACAAGTTCAGTAAACAATATAGTTAAATGAAAGCAGTTGAAGTAAATGAACAATGCAGTTGAAATGAGTGAACAATCCAACTCATTTAAGTGAACATCATATGGTGAACAATGATGTTATCTTCAGTGAACAATTCAGTTTAACTGACGCTGGTAACCGACAAATAATTACTGATTTTTTTTTTAAAAAAAAAAATCTGACATGGCTACCATGTCATCTCCTGGAGCACATGCAATTTGCAATTGTGTTGTACCTCTCTAGATACACAATATACGTTGAAATATATCAACTTTTATGTGATGATTTTTGTAAAATTCAATAACTTTAAAAATATTGATAAATTTTATAATAATATTGATAAATTTATGATAAATTTTATAAAGATGAATTTTTTTAAAAAAAGTTACTCCCTCCATTCCTCAATAATTGTCACATTTGAGTTTTGGGGAGATTTTAAGAAAGTAGTATTGAGAATGACAATTGTATTGGAAATGATAAAAGTAATAAATAAATTTCTATTTTGATTATATACTTGTATTGGTAATGATAAAAGTAAGAGATAAATTTAGAAAACTGTTATTAATATTGTATTGAAATTGTAAAGCGACAGATATTGTGAAAAATAAGAAGTTAGTTAAAATGACAAATATTAAGAAATAGAGGGAGTATTAATATAAATGATATATCCAGACAGGTACAGCACAATTAACATATAACAATTGAATTTTTTAGCTATTGGAATTATGGACAAGTTATCAAAACCTTTGCACATCATATGAACCCCCAAAGTTAGAAAGGGACTAGACGTTGATCCCACCAATCTGAATCCTACTGTTACTAGCCGTTGTTTTGTCGCAAACATTGGGTGAGAAGTGAGAACTAAAAACTACAAACGTCATATGGGTCGGGTTTGGGCACATATGATATATGTTAAGGTTGTCAAAAAATTATTCGATGTGAATATTCAGAATTTGACTTGGAAAAACCCGGATATGAATAGAGATTTTTTCTCCGAGTGTGGACTTTGTCCGGTTTAATTGAAAATTCAGACACGGTAATTTCTATTTTCCTATTGACCAAACCTGTTATTGACCTGAATTTAGACTTGTCTGAATTGTTCAACCCGAAAAATATTCGAAAAAAATTGAGTATCGGACATCAAATTTTCATCGATGTTCGATTCATCCGAACCCGAAATGACTCGAACCCAAATTTAAATCCATCTTCAAATACTTGTGGCGGTGGCCGCGTTTCTTGACCCTTCAACCAAATTATAACTTTTTTTCTATTACTCCAGTCCAGATAAATTTGGTCTGTTACAGGGCCTAAATATTTGGCTAATGACCAGTAAGCTTTACAGGTTGGGAGTTGGGAAGGGAAAATATTAACCGCCCATGATAAAGATGGCTCATCAATCTCACAATAGAAAATTTTAGTTTCACCAAAACTTGTGGATGATAAGGTAGTTGTAACTTAACCAAATTCTAATTTAATACAACTCATGAAATTGGCTATTTTTTTAACCAATAATACACCAGTCACTGTACTATCTTATATCTATCTTATGGTGTATTCTGACACCGTATCATTAAAATACAATACATTAACGTCCAAAATTCTTTACCCAATCACAAAAACTCAACATCTTCTTCACATTGTGACCACTTCCTTTTTTGGCTGGACCATCAAGCTATGCATTTATATGGGCACCACCTCACATTGAAGGTATTATAAAAGCTGGCAATGCCAATTTTTTGGCTTATTATCTGTCTTTTTTCCTTCTTCTTCTCTTAGATACACATATATGCCAATTATTGTCTTTTGGCATAAGTTTTAGCTTCTTTAGGCAAACTGAAAGCTTGTAAGGTTGGCAAGGTTTGGTTTTGGTCCTCCTTTGATTTCGACACAAAACGAAAAGGAAAGTAATCCAATTTGCTTGTGAAATTCATTTATGGTTTTCAATGGGTTGTTGGAAGTTATGTGTTTTTAGCTTTGGTCTCTCTCGATCCGATCTCTCTAAGTTATATATAAATCTGGCAAAATTGGGAAGATTGTGAAAGAGATTGTAGCCAATTTGATAACTATCGTCTTCAAGCTCTCCAACGGAGTTTAATTTTTGGTATAATAACAAACCAAAAAAATAGTCGGTGGTGGAGATTATGGAGTTCATGTGTCATGGGCAGTTTGCTATATGCTCCTTTATTACTAATTTATAAAATTTATTGGTGGTTACCTCTGAGGTAAGAGTCCAATTGACTGGCCTCATCTATCCAGTTCGTTAAAGAGCAAAACTTTCCCCAAACCCGAAACTTGAAATGAATAACCCAAACTTATATTTAAACCAGCATAAGCATCACCCAAAAATGGACCCAAAATACCACTTTTTCAATGAATCATAAACTAGATATCACTAAAAATATGATAGTCAAATTGCAATTATTTCATCTTTCATGTTTTTCATTAGGATATGATAAATAAATGTCATAAATATATACGGAATAAAACAAACCCGTATAACAAAAGTCTGAATAATCCTACTAGGCACTATTGAAGAGTAACATTTGTACGACACAATTGTAGATGAATACTTTCAGTCTTTCATAATGAAATACATTGAGCCTTAGACGGCATTGAAGTATGCTCTAAATGCTTACATACATACAATACAACTACCTACTACCTAGTAAGTTTACTTGTCTAACCTTAAAAGTAGTTGCATACATTCGTACGTCTAATTTGCATATTTTTCTTGCTTGGAAAATGTCATCAAATATGTGGAGATTATAAAGGTTGAGGTGACATTTTTTTAATTTATTAATTTTTATTTGCAAAAAAAAATTAAATTTATAAAAAAATTATATTACCTCAACCTTTTTGATCTCCGAATATTTTATAATTTGTGAGGTCATTATCCTTCTAATCCTTCCTTCATGACCAATTTGTTTCTTGGACCATCCTTCAAGGTCACTCTAAAGGATGGCCCAAGAAGCAAATTGACCATAAGGTCCTAGGAGGACAATAAAGTCTTAAATTTTAAGATATGTGGGGTCCACCAAAGCTGACGTGGCATGAAAACTCTAAAAACTCTATTATAAATATGTGAGGTCAATAACCTTTTGGGTTATTTAGTTTTATTTTTTTCCTTAGCTGTCTTGGAATTTTTTTAAAAAAATTTTGTTATAAATATTGTATTCTAAAAACTCTAAAAAAATAAAAATTAATTAATTAATTAATTTTTTTTAAAAAAAATCATGTCACGTCAACTTTGGTGCTTCCCACATATTTTACAATTTAGGACCTTATTGTTCTCCTAGGACTTTATGATCAATTTGCTTCTTGGGCCATCCTTTAGAGTCAATAACCCTAACCTTTTATCTTGTGGGATTCAATATGGGCTTAGATTTGAGTTGGGGTGGGCTTTTGTACTGACTTGCCTAACCACCAACCCATTCATGAATTCCTATGCCCAAAAAACGACAACTTTTTTCTATTGACTTTATATATTTTCTGAACTAATTTTAAAATAAATGAAAATAATATGAATCTGGGGATAAAGTTTCTTGTCTTACCGTGAAAATTATATTATTATATATTAAGTTGAAATAAAGTGATATAATTGAATTCTGTAATTATAATATTACATATAAATTACATAAAGTTAAACTTTTATCCATTATTTTTTATATTTTCAAAAAAATACCTAAAATATGCTAAACGAAGCTGATTCAATTAGGGTAAGACTACTATCATTACCCATCCCCTAATCTTAATTGTCACTTTGTTGATTATCACGGTCTCCAATGTGAATCTTTGATTGATAATTTCTCATATAATATTTTATTAATAATTGTAATATTATACTTTTAGAATAGTATTTTTCGTTACGAATATAAGGATAGTAATTTTATATAACAAGTCATGATATATATTGAGAAATTTACGGTTAAAAATTTTAAATTTGGCTGCACAATTTTAAAAAACGACAAGTAATATGGAACGGATGGAGGAGTATTATTATTTGGTGGAGGTTTTTTTTAGATTTCTTTGTTGAATAAAAAACGGAAAAAGAAAAAGAAAAGGAGTTTAAAGGAGCCAAATGCAACCACACGCGAAACTTCCTCTTGAAACGGCTCGGCGCGGCTGACCACAACTTCCAATTTTGCGAGCTAAAAAGTCTGCAATACTGTGCAAACACCCACACAGTCCAAATCTAGACCTTTCCCCACCAAAAATATCTCAACCGTCCGATTCGATATCTCTATCATCACGTACGTCAATATAAAGAGCCACTGAGTACCGCAGGATTGTCACGATTCGCACATCGTCAACGTCTATCGAAAATCCCTAAAAATCACGCCATTCATTTCACATCTGTCAACCACTCTCTCTCTCTACCTCTTCTTTCTCTCTCTCTAGACGCGCCTCTTTGGTTACATTTTCCAGGTATGATTCGATTTTGGTATCATCTGAGATTCGATGTTCGTGTTTTGTTGTTGTTAGTCTGTTGATTTGGGTGTGTCTGGTGTTAAATTGGGTGATTAGGGTTTTGATTTGTAAAGGTTGGGTGTATGTGGGGAAATGGTAGAATCTTTGGGTTTGTTCTTTGGTTTGTTGTCTTTGGTGTGTTAATTTTGGTGTAATTGGTGCTGAGTACGAAGATTAGGGTTTTGATTTGAAAAAATGTTAGGTTTTGAAGGTGAAGTGATAGAATCTTTGATTTTGTTGCTTGTTTTGGTGTATTTGGGTGTGATTCGTGCTGAAAGCGAAGAGTAGCGTTTTGATTCGGGAAAAAAGGGCAGGTTTTAAAGGTAAAATGTGAGAATCTTAGGGTTACTTGTTTGCCTCGCTGAATCTTTTGGGGATAATTGGTACTGAGTATGAAAATGAGGGTTTTGATTTGGAAAGGTCAATTTTTTAGGGTGAAATGCTAGGATTTCGTTTTTGTTGGGTTGTTTCTGGATTTTTATTGCAGGTTTATGTAGATAAGTTGTTCTGTTCAAATTTTGCTTGTTTTTTCGTAGATCTATTTGGCAGGTGGTTCTTTTCATATCTGTGTCGGTGGTTCTTGAAATTGTTGAGTGTGTGGGTACTGAAGGATATCTCTTGGCCTTTTCAAGAATTAGGGTTTTCACAGGTTGATTAACAAGCCTAAATTAGAGGAGATATCATCTTCACAGTGGTTTTGGTAGCTATGATTTTGAGTAGACTCCTTTTAATTTCATTGATAGATTCTTTGTAGTAATTTGTGCTGATATTTTGTTGGTGAATCTATAATTGTGTATTTTCACTTATGTATCACAGTAATTTGAAAGGATGAGCCATGCAAGGGACCCACACAGAGCGTTCTTGCCACTTGGTAATCCCTTTAGGATGATACTCCCAAAGGGCTCACGCATATCCCCAAGAGTTCAGGAACTTTTGAGCAAATTTGAGGAAACTTTGGCCGAAAGGATGAGGAAACTTATGCCTAAGCAGAAGGATGATGTCTTCAGCTTTTCATGGATGATACTGGCTATGCAGCTCCTTTGTGAGACACATGATGACATAAAGTCGTTCATAACTGAGCTCGAGCTGCCCGTGTCTGACTGGGATGACAAATGGATCGATGTCTATCTGGACAACACTGTGAAATTGCTCGATCTATGCATTGCTTTCAGCTCTGAGCTATCGAGGTTAAGCCAAGGACAGCTTTTGCTTCGCTGTATGCTGCACAATCTGGAGCAAAGCTCTGCGACTGAGCTTCTAAAGGCGAAATCTTCGATAGAAAGCTGGGGAGATCATATTGGCTCAAAGAATCCCAGAATTGAGAATGCTCTCCCCATCGCAGATAAGCTGATGGAATCCCTTGAATTGCCCAAGATTAAGAACTCTGGGAAGGGAAAAGTTTTGATGCGGGCTATGCATGGAGTGAAAGTGCAAACACTGTTTACCTGCAGGATGTTAATATCTGCTTTCACAAACTCTGACAAGAATTTGACTGACTTGCAAGTCGCTGAGACATACTTGTGGGCAGAAGCCTTCAAAAACCTCCAGACTGTTGTTAACAAGGAGGTTAGAGACTTAGTCTCAAGCGGCAAAGTTATCCTCATGAAGGACTTGGAAGAAGTGGATACTGGCATTAAGGGTCTTTATCCTATGATCCAGGAAAGTACAGAGCCTTTGGTAAGTGAGACATTTCGTTCTTCTGTTTTAGATTTGGGGAAGAGTGTCGGTAAGTTCTCATCGGGATTAGATGATCTGGCAAAGGAAGTGGATAGGTTTTTCCAAATAGTGTTGAGTGGACGTGACGCATTGCTCTGTAACCCAAGGGTGTCTAATGGTGTCCTTGATTCTCCAAAAAAGTCCAAGGCGGGGGAGCAACTTGTGAGGTAGTCCAGGTAAATCTTAAGTCGTGTGTATACAGAAGTAGGTCTAGGTATGTCCTTTATTACCGTCTTGTGTGGAAGTGTAAGCAGCAATATCCTCAGCCGTATGGTTGTGCATATGCATATCTTGTAACCGTTAGTATGTTTGTTTTCAGTGAGCACCTGGACTATGTAACTGTGTACTATGGTATGATGATGATAAATGAAAAGGGCTTTGAGTTAACATCGAACGACTCTTTACTCTTGATTCTGTTTCAATTTTATTAAAGATGTAATGCATCTATCCTTCATACTCTTGATTCTGTTTCATTCTTGTTAAAGATGTAATGCATCTAAGGTCATATTTTTCAGTCTTGGAAACGAACATCTGTGCGGGGAGAACATGCTGCACGGATGTTGTCAGATATTAGCACATATGTGCTGCAGCCTGCTACACTGTAAGCATAAAGCATGTCATTTGAGTTATGTTGGTTTAGTTATTCTTTCGGAATGTGCCTTGCAATAGGCAAGTATTGAGGTGATGTTGTTTACATCTGAATCTTTCCGTATGTTATTGTGTTAGATTGGCTACATGAACAACTTGTCTAGTTGATCATGAATGTAGCTTGTTGAAGAGAAGGCTGTACTTTTTCATATCATCTGGCCTGATAGTTATGATGCTCTAAACTCTAAAGCAATGCATAAGCATGAAGAAAACGTCCTGGCGTATAGTTTCTTTCCAATCTTCAGAATATCATGTGTTGAACTACTTTTGCATGTTGCTGGTTTTTATTCAAGGTGAACTGTGCCCTCCAAGAAACAGCTGGTTATTGTCTTGCTGACAATTTCCCTTGTGGTTGTACGACACAACTAACAGAATGTGTAATCTGGATATGCCAGAAATCTCGAAGATTAGTGTATTAGTGTAACCCTACTCTTGCACCTGTTGTTTTGTACTTGTTACTGAAGTTGTACATCTCATTGAACCTTTGTTAGGTTTTCTACCTTCGTTTGCTGCCCTCTTCATCGATCAAATACATACCTTCTGTGTGAGAAGTGTTCAACCGCGCTATGTTTTTAGTGTTAGAACTCGTGCATCTTTTAAAGTTCGGTTGTTTTTGCTCAGAAGCTAGTTTCATGCTTGCATCAGAGTGTCCATAGTCCAACTTATTACTTGCAAGGAACTGAATTCTGAGTAAGATGGTGAGATAATTCATGACATTTTGTACAAAATCTTTTGTACCTTTCCTTTGATGTTAAAGATGTAACTATTCTTTCTTTTTTCTTTCCTTCAAGGAGGAAAGGGACTAACAATGGAGAGCGCTATTTGATTTTTTTGGATTGCTGTGAGCTTCTACTGTTCTGCAAAGTATTAGGTAAGAGTTTTTTCTAAGCCACTTTCATATTCTAATGCAATGTTCATTTTCCTGTGTACTGCCTCATTTTAAGCCAGACATGAGTATACTTCTGCTGTTCTGTTATTCCCCAAAACCCCCTAATATGTGCTGAAGTTCCTTTTTCATGAACTGGTGGTAGGTAGCTAACATAACATTACAGTCTCCACTATAAATAACCCGAAATTGCTGTCTATTTGAACCACATCTAAACCAAGACAGCAAATATGGCTGTCAAATCCCTCTTACTATTGCTTGCTCTTGTTACAATGGCCGTCTTTACTTCCGCCCACAGGCCTCTTGCTGTTGACAAGCACGAGGTCTCTGAACGTCCCATTACACAGAAAAAAGAACCCGAGGAAACTCATATTACAAGGAACAAGATGGCGATAAACGATGAAAAAGGTGATGAGTTAGATAATGTGGGGCAGAAGATGGGCGACGATGATGGAAAAGTACGCCCCAAACCTATCAACCCTAGTAACCTTCGTGACGAGTTAGATAATGTGGGGAAGAAGATGGGTGATGATGATGGAAAAGTACGCCCCAAACCTATCAACCCTAGTAACCTGGGCATAAGTTTGACAACCATTCCAATCCAGGGTCCAGATGGTGGGTTCCATATTCAGTTGGGTCCGTTTGGGATAGGGTTTGACATCGGTGGGGGAGGGGTCCTGCAATTGCCACCGGGTTACAGCCCAGGTCCATACACCCCACCGTATGTCGTGGTCTCACAATACTCGCTGCCTTATGGCCAGCCTATGCAGTACCACCCATATATGATACCGAACCAACAGATTGGATCTGTGGTTGGCCCACCGGCCCACGGGTCGAATGACCGTAGCCCATCCCAAGGGTACAGTCCACGGGGTTCGTTGCAGAAGGGTACCATCGGTTCTCCTGGTACAAGAAACTAGCTGCTCTAGGTGATGAGTATCGGAAGGGGATGAAATATGTTAGGGTTTCTTTGGGTGTTTGAATAAAACTAAATTTGAGTACAAGTTTCTGTTTTGATGCTTATGTAGTAGTGACCTGTAATGGCTTTCATGTCAGTAACTAGATATTATCGCAATGTAACGTTTAATAATGTTGTGCTGATATTCTAATGGTACGAGTTTTTCTCCTTGTAAATGATTGTGGTTTAATACAAAGACTGTTTACCTAAGAAGCTCCACATTCCATGAAACAACAAGATCACTACTCTTACTGTAGATTCCAAAGTACCCAGAGAGGGAGAGGTTGTGTAGGAATTTCGTATTTAGAAGCTACTGTATCGTTGGGGTTTCGGTGGTCTCACTAGGCCCTATTTCAGAGGAATGTAGCAAGACAAATCGAAGAAAACCAAAATATAAAATCGTATGTTTACCCTTCATATCGTATTTAGAAGCCTATTTTTCCTGTGATTTTATTGTTCTATTATGATTGTATCCTCCTGTTATAGTGATTATGTAATCAACAGATTTCTACCCTTCATATCATAAAATCGTATGTTGCTACGTCGAATATTTTTAACTTTAGTTGAGGTCGTATTTGTTTTCAATATGCTACTAATTCGGTATTTGTTTAATGAATCTTACTGAACCCTGAATTTGTATCAGAACGATTGTGAAACCCTCAGAATGTACACTTTTTCTATGAATGAAATCATATATATGTTATCTTAACTTGCACTGGATTGTCAGGACTAAATAAAATCATATGTTGCTACTTCTAATATTTTTCAGTTTTAGTGAAGGTTGTATTTGTTTTCAATATGTTACTAATTTGGTATTTGTTTTATGAAATCCTAGAGAACCCTGAATTTTTATCAGACACATAGTGAAACCCTCTGAATACTTTTTCTATGAATCTTCTGCTCCCAGAATATATTTCTTCTGCTGTGTGTAAATCCCATTATGATCATCCCGGTTTTGAGTCAAGGGATAGCAATGGATCCCGGGCCCGATCCAAACTCAACCCATTTATATGGGTCTGAATCCAACTTTTTTGGACCCGAGGAGTCTTGGGTCGGATCACGTTCAAGTGTCTTAAACAGATCTGGGTCAGGATTATAGTTACCAGGAAGTAGGAACACTTCCCGGGTCGTTAGTCCGGGAAAGTGGGTCGCGCTAATTTTTACACAAATTTAGTCTAGTTCGGTCTTCGGAACTCTTGTTCCCAGAAGACTCAGTATCCAAACTTCGTGCCCGTTTAAGACTTTTAGATCCGTTTTTCTTTCTTTTTTTTCAGAGACTATATATTTTGCCATTTGGACAGACGTATCGTCCTCTGTTTTAATGCAGAATGCCCAGGTATTTCTTGTAAACTTGACATATATTTTGGTCATGCCATAGTTGTGATCCTTAATACTTGCACACTGCGAGCGACAAACGAAGAGTTTGTCTGCTATTTCATAGTCTGTTTACTCTTTTGTTGCGTACTGAAAACTCTTTCTGTGAACAGACATTACCTCCTGCATGTTCTGAATCCCTCCCTACTACAAATAGCTCGAAAATCACAGGGTATCACCACCATCCATACAGTAAACTTTTCACCGCTGTAAAAATGGCTGGTAACTCTCCCTACTTTCTCTTCTTTGCTCTTTCTCTTTTGTCTGTCGTCGTTTTCGCTCATCGCCCTCTCGTAGGTGAGAAACACGGGACCCACATTGCGCCTTCCGGGGCGACGAAATCTCCCCCGAACGAGGTCAAAATCGACCCAAAGAGGGCTGTCGAAAAACTAAGTCCTGAGAGTGGTGACATGAACAAAGTGCATGATGATAAGGGGAAATTGGAGATGGAGAAAAAGGATGGTATTGGAAAACGGGTTGAAAATCCCGGGGAAATGAACCGAATTCATGATGAAATTGGAAAATCGGGGATGGGATTCGAGAAAAACGGGTGGAAACACGAAGATGGAGACGACGACGATGGTGATGATGACGACGTGGGGAAATGGGAAGAACAGGGTGATGGTGATGAAGAGGGCACGGCATTGTACGACGTCCCGAGCCAGGACCCGACTACATACCCGGGTGTGGATGCCGGGTTTCACTTCGGCATTGGCCCGATCGGGATCGGGTTCGATGGCGGGTTGCAGTGGGGAGCAAACCCGGGTCCAGTGTACGTGGTGCCGTACAATCAGCCTCAGCCTTATGTTGTGATCTCCCCGTACCCGTATCCACAACCCGGATCCGGGCAGGGGCAACCCGGGTCGGGGTACGGTGGGCCGCAAACGGGCCAGGGTGGTCAGTATGGGCCTAATAATTAGGTTTACTGATGGATTTTGAGTGAGGTGGGTTATACTTACAGTTTAGCTGTTTGAATAAGTGAATTTGACACAAAAGATACTTGTGTTATATGTATACGACATTATGTTTGTGCCCTCTAAATTAATGTAATGAATTATTGATATACAAAAAAAAGGGAGAGTAGATGACTTTATCAATCGAAGTTATATTGAAAGATTAATAGTTAAAAGTAGTTCATTCTGTATGTACTTGAAAAAACTGATTCGAGATAGAAATTTGAACCCGCACCATAACTGACACATGGATAAATGACTCGATCTTGAACCGTACCCAAAGAAAAAGCGGCTCATAAGTGATCCGAACTGCAACTTGTGTATAGACCCGATTAAGATTTCCTTCCGAATGACCCAGATTAAACCAGAATTTAATGTAAAAGAACCTCACCCGAACCAGTTTGAATAAGACTCACGGGAAGTCAGCCCGAACACAAACCGAACCCGGACAGAAATTGATTAACATTATGCCAACTCGATTAGATCTTCAACCGAACCGATTCATCCATTTGCCATGTCTCCAAAGGTAAAATTTCTAATCGGAGTTTGATGGACCAATTCCTTCCTATTAAAGCTAGACAGAAAATCTTTGCCAGAAAGTCTGGGTGGTGTAGTCGGTTATCACGCTAGTCTCACACACTAGAGGTCCCCGGTTCGAATCCGGGCTCAGACATTTATTGCATTTTTTTTAAAAAAAACTTTTCATAATATTTTGTGAAAAATGTAGAACCAAACAGATGCAAACATGGATTGGACAACCTTTAATTCCGCATAGATTTTCATAGACTTGGTCATTCGAGAAAGTTCAAGCCCAATCATTTATTCCTGCTAATTTTTGTATCTTATAGTATATTTTTAGTGTTCTTTAGAAATTAGTGTATGACAGACAAGGTTATTAGAATCGGGAATTCGGGATCGTGGATCGGAATGTAGATAGTAGAATTGAATCGAGAATTTTGGATTATAAAATTGTAGAACCGGAGATCAAGATCAGGATTTTAATAATTATGATGACATATAATTTAATTTATTTTTTATTTGAAATAAAGTTGTGATTTTAAATTTTTCTGGAATATGTTACATCATCTAAGGAAAATTGAAAGATACAAACTATAAAGGGATAATAAAGTCATAAGTAGGGATGAACAATTAGTTGAACTCCCATAAACAAATGAAAAAAGTCATTGCAAGAGTCAATATCTTGCAATATATTTAAGATCTGTTCTTTTCTACTATGGGTAAAATGTGATGTACATAAGGTCTCTTTTATAGCTTTTCTACTCTCAAGGACTCCATTTCTCACGGATATAAACAAGTTCTCTTTCACATCTTTCTAATAACAAGAAATCAGAGAGAATAATTATTTTCACCAATATTTCTTTCTTCTACTTATTTTTCTTCATGGTATCATAACACAACAACAGAACTCTTAATTATCAAATAACTATGGGAAAATTTGAAATAAAAAATAATGTATTTGAATCAGATAAGTCAATACTATAGATGATACTGTGCCAGTGTGCAACTACTCCGTCCGTTTCAATTAATTTGTCCAGTTTACTTTTACATGATTTTCGATGCAACACTTTAACCGTTGATTTTTCATGTTTTACCTTAGCAAGAGTAATAATATTATATTTAAATAAAATAATTTTCATCACAAATCTAATAGCCAAAATTTAATAAAATTATAATAATTTATTTGGAACAGAGAGTATAATTCTCGTACCAAACTACTAACTAACTAGATCTCATAGGATAAAATAAAATAAAATCTTGGTAACTACGTAACGAACTTAACGAAAAGAACCAGCCTCTTTATATGACTCCCCGTACAACTCTGTATTCACTCATTCATTCATTCATTCACTCATTCATTCATTCATTCACTCATTCATCCAAATCCAAATTCTCTCTCCTCTTAAATCTTAATCCCCCCTTAATTAAACCCTAATCATCATTCCCTCATTCATTCATTCACCCAAATCCATATTCTCCTTCGTCTTAAACGTCTTAAATCTTAATCCCCCCTTAAACCCTAATCATAATCATTCCCTCCATTGTTAGTCCATTCTTCTAGCTCTCCCCTTAAACCCTAATCCCTCTCTGCTTCTCATAATCAAAAATTTCCTCATTATCATCTCTTAATCACCTTCTTAATCACATACTTAATTACCATCTGCCATGAAACCAATAATTACCAACAACTCAAAACATTCCTTAGATCACTTCTTCTTCATCTGCCTCCCAAGACTTGCTTTCTCTCTCCTCCTCTTTCTCTCTCTACTTTTCACCCTCTTCACTCTCAAATCCCTCTACACCCCTATACCACCTTCCTCCTCCTCCTCACCCTACATACGGGTCGGGCCCGACCCCGACCCGCCGACGGGCCTCGAGCATGTTGTCTTCGGGATTGGGGCGTCGGCCCGCCACTGGGCCCGGCGGAGGCACTTCGTCGGGCTCTGGTGGCGGCCCGAATCCCGGACCCGAGGGTTTGTCTTCCTTGACCAGCCTGTCAACCTCTCTGGGCCCGACCTGGCCCGGTACCCCGAGCTCCGGGTCTCAAGCAGCAATGCTTCCCGGGTGGGCCGGGGGAATGGGCCCAGGATGGCCTGGATCGTGTCAGAGTTGGCCCGGATGGAGCTCCCCGGGGCCCGGTGGTTCGTGATGGGGGACGATGATACTGTATTTTACCCGGAGAATTTGGTCCGGGTGCTCCGGAAGTATGACCATACCCGGATGTATTATATCGGGTCGAACTCCGAGACCCATTTGCAGAATGTGAGGTTTTCGTATGAGATGGCGTACGGAGGGGGAGGGTTTGCGATTAGCTACGGGTTGGCAAGGGAGTTGGAGAGGATGCAGGAGAGGTGTATGGAGAGGTACCCGGATTTGTTCGGGTCGGATGATCGGGTTGAGGCGTGTTTGGCGGAGCTTGGGGTGCCACTTACCCGAGAACCCGGTTTCCACCAGGTTAGTGACCCGACTCGATGACCAAACCATGCACTCTTATTTAACTTGTTATTATTGTTCAAGTTCCTTATGATTTTTATTTAGCTTAATCAAATATATTAGTCCCGACTATGCATAAGATCCAAATTATTATTAGTTGAAGCGCGTATGATAAGGGTATAAGATATGAATAACGTATGATAAGCACGTACATATGACAGTATGTGGTGCTACATTGCACCGCAATTCACCACAATTCACTACAATCTACTGCAACCCACTACAATCTACTTTTTCTAATTTAATTTATCTTTTTATTAAAAATTATATTTTTCATATTCCACCACAACCCACCACAACTTTCTCCAGCCCACCACAATCAACCACAACTTTTCCAAATCCATCATATTTCCTTCACACCGCCACGGCGCCACTGAAGCCAGCGGTACAAAAGAAGGGTGCTTCATGTCAATTTGATTGTAGTACTTTTCCATGAGTTCTTTTGATGTTTGTGTGACTTATTTTTGACTACTTGCAAAATTGCTTAGACTTGTGAGTCTTCAAGGAGTCTATCAATGCGACGCTAATTGAAATATAGACTCCAAAATTGGCGGAGTTATGAATACATTGACACATTAAAGCTCATATTAGCATTTATGTTTACATTAACTAAAGTCTTATACTCCCTCAATTGACATATTAATTGTCATAATTTTGACTTTCACGGGTTCTAATATTACTTTTTGATTTACAATTTTTTATATAATATGTTATTAGCAGTTGCAATATTATACTTTATATTTTTTTGTTACAAATCTAATGGTGTTAATTTTATATAGTAACTCATTGTATATGTTAAAAAAATTTATGGCCAAAATTTTTAAAATTTAAATGTACGATTTTTAAATACGACAATTAATATAGAACGAAGGGAGCAATATCAAAATGACTATGATTTCAAGTCACGAATGCTTTTTATTTAATGTCAATACATTCTACTCCCTCCGCTCTATGTTAATTGTCATAATTTTGACTTTTACGGTCGCCAATATCATAATATGCAATTAATAATTGCAATATTATACTTTTATGATAATATTTTTTGTTACGAATTGAATGATGCTAATTTATATAGCAACTCATTGTATATATTAATAAATTTATGATCAAAATTTTTAAAATATTACTATACAATTTTCAAAGACACATTAATATACAATGAAGGGAGTAATTGGACCTCGACTTTACTTTCATACCTCATTCCACATTCTAGCGGCCCTTAATTGTGAAAATGCCTAGGAAAAAGGTGGAGTTTTTAGTGCCTTAATTTTTGGGGCAGACAAACTTGAGAATTGAGGTATTCATTCCACGCACCAAACTTGAGGTCTTCTTTCAACTTTCACATCATTTATACAGTCTTTGGTTTTAGAATTCTTGGTCAATAGTTATTTTTCCACATCGGTTCAAGTATAACTGATGTGCCCATGATCTAATAGTTGAATAATTAAAATGTGTCACTGAATCTCCTTTTTTTCATGGAGTAACGATTTCTTAATCTTAGTTCAATTGGAACTTGTCTTTCTATAACAACAGCAAATTATCAGGAGAAACACTCGCGTTTGAGTGCAGTTTGGGGTCCGGTGGATATAAGACTGCTATGTCCTAAAAATGCAAAAATATATTAATAGAACTGTTAGGTTCGACCCCAAAAATTAGAAATGAGATTGCTACTTCAGAAAAATACAAAAATTTAAGGACAATACTGTTACATCCAATCCATAAGTACATAATCTAAAGTATTGATTTCGAGTTTGGTTCAACAATAACTGATAGGTGTAGACTGAGAGTCATTGTTATATGAGTTTAGAATTTGATAACATGTGTTTATTTATTTTTATTTTTTGTGCAGTTTGATATCTATGGCAACCTATTCGGACTCTTATCAGCCCACCCAGTCGCCCCTTTGGTGAGCATGCACCACCTCGACATCCTCGAGCCCATCTTCCCGACCATGGGCCGGCTCCAGGCCCTGGCCCACCTATCCGGCCCAGCAAGCCTGGACTCAGGTGGGCTCATGCAGCAGTCCATATGCTACGACCCAACCCGAAACTGGACCCTCTCGGTCTCATGGGGCTACACGGTCCAAATAATCCGCGGGGCCATCCCGGCCCGCGAAATGGAGCGGCCCGCCCGGACCTTTGTGGACTGGTACAAAAGGGACGACCCGGCCGGGTACTCCTTCAATACGAGGCCGTTTAGCAAGCACCCATGTCAGAAGCCCTACATATATTATCTCTCTAATGCTAGCATGATTAATGATGGGATTAGTGATAATAATGGGATTAGTGATGATAATAATAATGTTAGTGAGACTGAATATGTGGTGCATAAAATGCCACACCCTTGGTGTTGGTGGAAGGTTGCTAATCCTGAGAGGATTCAGAGAATTGTGGTTTACAAGAAGCCTAATCCTCATAGATGGGATCCTAATCAGGTAATTCTGCTTAATCTTTTTGTTAATTACTCTTGTTAATCATGACATAGTTTGTTTATTTATAGGAAGGTACATGAGCAAAAAAATGAAAAAGAAAAACGCCGTCTTCTGTGGGGATCGAACCCACGACCACGTGGTTAAAAGCCACGCGCTCTACCACTGAGCTAAGACGGCTTGTGATTATTTGTTATAAAAAGTATTACATGGCCAATTATTAAGTTGTGGGATGATAGTTATGTGTCAAATTCATGGGCAAATTACTAAACTGGGTTGATTAGTTTTTTTACCGAAATTTACTAAAAATTATCAAAGTTAAAAAAACTAATTTTGATATATTAGAGTAAATTTGACAAATTTACCAAAAATTATCAAAAATTAACTTTTACCCAATTATTTTTTACCCATATATTTGATATACCCTAAAGGGTTTTCATATTTTCCCCTAAGGTTAGTACTTTTTTTACCAAAATTATATTTTTAAAAAAAAGGTGGGAGTGAGAGGTTATTAGTTGTTGGATTATATATTTAATTTCTTGAAGTATGGTACTTTGTTCTCTATATTTTATTGGAGACAAATAGATTTCAGTTATAAAAAAATTAATAAAAACCAAAAAGGTTAATATACATTAAATTTAATATGATGAAAATTATAAGTTTGTGAATCTAGAGATGGAAATGTGAATTGTAATTCTAGTAGTGAAACTTTGATAACTAAGGGTTTGTCAAATTAAAGGGTAAATTGAATTTATCAATTTTTACCTAAATTTACCAAAATTTATTAAAGTAAAAAAGTAAAAAATATTAATTTTGATATATTAGGGTAAATTTGACAAAAATTACCAAAAGTTGTCAAAAATTACTAAAAGTTGTCGATGGGATAGTTCAACAGTCCTCTTGATAAGTCATCACTCATTAGGATTATATTAAATTAGTTATGGTTTAAATTCAAACCCCCAATTACAGAATTTTTACAACCGTTAGCTTCAGAACCTTTAGAAATTACTGTAGCTCAAATGCATACAAATTGTTTTGGACTCCTTAAATAATTTAATATATATTTTTTTATATGATTATTAATCCATTGTTTCTTTTGTTTTCACAATAGGCTCCAAGGAGAGATTGTTGTAGGGTATTGCCAACAAAGAAGGAAGGTACATTGTCAATTGATGTAGGGGAATGCAGGGAAGGTGAAGTCATGGAACCACCATTGTTAGTGTAATTGCATTGCATATTAAATTTTTGGTTAGTTTTTGAATTTTGGTTAATTATGTCCTTCATTTTGTCCTCATCCCCTTTGGATCTTGTCATTTGAAAATATCGAGTAGTCATTAAGCTAGCCATACTTAAGCTTAGGATGATAGAAGTAGATCACCTCTTCTCTCTTGGGTAATAGCCCAATTATCATTGACACTTGATGTATATATATATATAAAATAATGATTGTGTTCGTAGTTGTTTTACAATTGTAAGCTCTTTTGAAGGGAAGTTACATTTAACGTAGTTTTATCTTTTGATAGATTTGATGTACTCAAAATGAATCATATGACGGTTGTGGACATGAATGATAGTTACAAGGACTAGAGTAGTAGGTAAATAAGTCAAATTGAGTTGAGCTCAAACTTGTCAACTTGGCTAGACAAAAGATTGCCAATGTTGTGAAGTATGAGGTCGAATTTGACATTAATAAATTAATAATATCATCTCAATATTCTTGCCTATTATGTAGAGTTTAGATACTTTCATTTGTTAAAAAAAAAAAAGGTTAGAATTAAGTTTGTAAATTCTAAACGATAACTTTATATTCAAACATGTGCCCCTCTCCCCTCTTCAACTAATAAGTCAAATCAAGTTAAATTTAGTTGAGCTTTGTTGCTACTTAAACTCAGGCTCAACAAACTCAATGTTAGCAAACTAGGTTTCACTTGGTTCAAACTATACATTGATGGAGTTGAATCGAAGATTAACCATGTGTATTTTATTACAATACTATCTATGACCATAATCCCGAGAACTTGATATCACATGCAAAAAGTGTTATCCCTGAGAGTTTGTTGTTACCATTACTATTATTTATGATTATGAGCAGTTGTAATTCTATGCCATTAGTAAGACTTGCATAATAAAAGCACCTTGTTCTTTTATGTAAGTTATGTGACTTGTGTTATTCACAATATTTTATTAAAAATGATTCAAAATTTGAAAGTTATAAATATTTTTCTATTTTTATCCACTCTATCTACATTTTACCAATTTTATCTACTTTATTCATCTTATCCACTTTTTACCAACCATGCAATCACTTAACCAATTACAGAAAAGAACATGGTTAAACCAACAACTTAGCCAATGATCGGTGATCTATCAACTTGTCACTTTGAATTTTATGTTGATTATACTTTAAAAAAATTTTACTATAAATATCTTAAAATATTTAATAATTAATTATATGAAGTTATTATACTACCTCCGTTTTGTTTTATCTGTCGCCTAGGGAATTGTGGCAAAAACTTTGACCGTCAATATCTTAATTTGTAAAATGATTCATCATACAAAATTGATATCATTAGATTCGTAATAAAAAATACTATTAAAAAAGTATAATATTATATTTTTCTATAAAAGTTTTATATTAGAAATTATTGATTAAAAATTGGCACTGAAAACCGTAAATGACAGATAAAAAAGAACAGATAGAGTAATTAGGTTTGAAATGAAAAATAACTATGCAAATTATTTTTTTTAATGAACAAGAACATTATTATGTAAAAAAAAAACAAAACATGGGAATAATAAATAATACATGGTTATTCGTCCACTCGTCCACCACCGCCGGCCTGCCTGTCAAACGCGCTAATAATTCCTTTTTTTTGAAAAAACAAAACACAATTATTAATTTCTGGCACTCAAACTCCATTAATCACACCTTCACCGAACCTCCATTGTTGTACTCCTTGACATTTTCAACCCACCCACAAAATCAATTCATTCTCCTCTAATATACCCAGAAAAAAAAAATTCCCAGATCCGTGTTTTGTGCTCATCATTATTCTTCCTTAATCAAACTCAATCCCCCCAAATTCATCCTCTCTTTCTCTCTCTCAAACCTTCGTGTTTTCATCCATGGCGGAACCCCCATATTCCCCACCAATTTCTTCAATCCTCCTCCTCGCTTTCTCTCTCCTGATTACTCTTCTCCTTCCGAATCGAATTTCAGCAACCCCTTCTTTCAATCCGACGGATAATTACTTGATCAATTGTGGATCTTCTTCACCGGTAACCACCGACTCCGACAATCGGAAGTTCGTCGGCGACGAGTCCTTCTCGCCGGACTCGGGTCTCCTCGCCGCGACTCGGACCGCCGCCGTCTTGGACTCGGACGATCATTCTAGGGTTTCGTCGCCGGTGTATTTCTCGGCTAGGGTTTTCACGAGACCGTCTGCATATGCGTTCAAGATCAGAGAGAGAGGTCATCATTTGGTACGTCTTCATTTCCGTCGATTTAATTCCCCGAAATTTCCACTTTCAGATGCTCAATTTCATGTTCTAGCTGGTGAATACTTGTTGTTGAATGATTTCGATGCGACGACGATGAAAAATGTCGAAATTAGGGAGTATATTCTGTCGATCGATAGTGATAAGCTCGAAATTTCGTTCGTACCTTCGAAGAAATCCAAATTTGGGTTTGTTAATGCGATCGAGGTTATCTCTGCACCCAAGGATTTGATCCCGGACATTGCCCAGAAAGTGGATTCAAATGGAGTGGTTAAAATTGATGGACTCTCGAAATTAGGGTTTGAAACCCTAGTTAGGGTTAATGTTGGGGGCCCTAAAGTGACCCCATTCAATGATTCTTTCTGGAGGACATGGGTTCCTGATAATGGGTTCTTGAACAACCCTAGCGAGTCGAAAGAGGTTCATTTTAGTGGGAGGATTAAGTACCAATTAGGCGGGGCGACCCGCGAAGTTGCCCCGGATAATGTGTATGGTTCTGCTAGGGTTAGTGTTGGTTCAAACCCTAGGCACAATTTAACCTGGGAATTTCCGATTGTGAGTGGGTTTAAGTACCTTGTGAGGACCCATTTCTGTGACATCGCTAGCCCGGTGCTTAGATCCCTGTATTTCAATGTCTATGTCAATGGGTACTTAGCCTATGAGGCTGTGGACGTGTCTGCGATCACAAACAGCCTCGCTTCGCCGTTTTACACTGATTTCATGGTTGACATTGATGGAGCAAGCAAGAAAGGGGTTCTTATCGTTAGTGTGGGTCCCTCGTCAGATTCAAACGTGGGTCCCGGGGAGGTTGATGCGATACTGAATGGTGTGGAAGTGTTCAAAATGAGCAACTCGATGAGGAGTTTCGATGGGATGGTATCGGGAGAGTCGATTTTGAGGAAATGCAAAGGAGGAAGTGGAGGCGTTCTCGTGCCTTTAGCTGCTGCCATGGGACTTCTTGTGGCTGCTTCAGTCATTCTGCGGAGGAGATTCATGGGTATGAGGGACTCATCCGTGCCGTGGGCGAGATTGCCGACCGATGTTTCTGAGGTCGATTTGAAGTCCCGGTATTGATAATCGATCAAATTACACGCGTTGATTCGGGAAATTAGGGTTCTTGTGGAGTTGACATGGGGTAAGTTGTGTAAGTAACTTGTATGTATGAAGTTTTGATATGTAAAACTTGTTTATTGTTGTTCATTCTGTTGAGATGAGATGATTATTGATTGGTTTGTTGTTGTCTTTACTTTAGGGTAGAATTTGAAGGAATAACTGAGAGAAATGGAGTGTAATGGAGATGCTTTTTTATAACCTAATGGATTGGATTTGGAGTGTGTTTGTTTTGCATGTTTTATGTTTGCTTTGTATTTAATTTCTGGCAGTCTTTTGCATTTAGTTGTTTTGTCAGACCTTGGGTTAGCGGGACTATGCTGGATTTGTTGTTGTTCCTTTGTATGGAGCAATGGGTTTGAGATTTCTTTTAACCATTTTTGTATAAGAGGAATTTTCTTTTAGTCACTTTTTGGTGGTAGTGTTTGGGTAAAATTGGATGCTATTATTCTCATGTTCTAAACAATTTTTGGAAGATGGTAAAAGGCCTAAAAATTGAAAACCATTATCCACAGTTTTAACCTGTTAGCGAAAAACTGAAAATTCTTCTACGGGGAGGGGAAATTATATTAAAGCTTGACTAAAAAAAATACACATATCTTTTGAGGTCAAGTCACTGATGGATTTGGGTCACCCATATATAAAAAATTTCCAAAAATCAGTTTAGAAACAAGATACTGGAAAGGTACCAAAAGTCACTTAGGAAACCAGTTTAGAAACAAAGATACTCGGAAAGAAAAGAAAAAATTACTCGGATGTATCCTAACTTTTAGTGAAATGTTTTAGTCTTGACTTTTCAAAACTAATTTAGAGTCTTTCTTACTTTGGTTAGAAATTATTAGGTACTTTTTCGGTCATTAATTTGGTTAAATGACCAAAATACCCTTGTTCTTCCATTTTTTAAGAAATACCCTTAAATAAGAATAATAAGGGTATTTTGGTCACTTAATAAAATCGATGGTCGGAAAAGCACTAAATAATTACTAACCCAAAAAGTAAGGGTACCTCAAAATTAGTTTTGAAAAGTTCGGGTACCAAAAAATAGTTTTTCCAAATATTGGGGTACCCACGAGTAATTTTTTGGAAAGAAAACCTTTCACAACCTGTTTTAAGAAAATGCTAAAAGTTCCAAAAAAAACCTGAAGTTTATTATCGAACGTATTAACCCAAGTTTTGAGTGATGGTGAAACTTCTAAAAACAGATAACTATCATGCATAATTTCAGCCAATTTTTAAGAAAATGGTGAAAATCCAAACTGAAGGGTATTGTCAAAAATTTTCACCAGTCCTCAAAGAATGCTAAAAGCTCCAAAAACTGAGCATCATTATATATTACATGTACCTGGTACATGTGCTCTAAATATTTGCGAGTGAACAATCATAATAATCATATTGAACAACCTAATTTATGTGTGTGAACAATCATAGCATCTCTGTATCTGGAGCACATGCTCCGGTTACATCAAATAAATTGCAATCATTATCCACCGTATTGACCAACATTGAAAAATGCCAAAACTTCCAAAAAATATGAACTACCAAAAAACATCCTACTCTCTTTATTTTCAACAATAGTAATCTCCTTCAATCAAATACAAGTGCACAGGTCGTATACAAACTGTAGACATACGGCCTAACTAGCAACCGATGGCTGTAATGGCAGACTTCTTCTTGGCATCTCGCTAACTTCTATGTACAAAAATGGGACACGATACGGGTGGGAAGAAGCTATGAATTCTAACCGGGTCTCGGTGATGGTTGAAAAATGTTACAGGGCAGAAAAATCAGGCGCATCCGGGCTGCTTCTACATATGCATAATAATACATATGAAACTTAATCTTGTGGAACAAACAACTCGAATATTGGAGCATTTTTGGCCTGAATTTGTACCGAGTAATGTCCACTTGTAGTTGATTGTAGCCGTTTTCAGCCTATGAAATCACATTTGGGGTGAAAGGTTTAATGGAGTTTCTATCTCTGATTTCATACCTCCTTGAAAGTTGGAACGGACGCGAGCTTGTCTTCCAGCTCTTCGAGCAAGTCATGGTATTCGGTGAATGCTGGTTGTGACTACAAGATCAAGAGATAAAAGAGACGAATTACAAGGGAATATCGTGTATGATGACTAAAATAAAATTATGGAACACGTTAAGAAATAGAAGAGCAATGAAGGCTAGATATCACAAAGCCAAATTTGACATTGCAATTTACCATATCCATAAACGTTCTTCGAATGCAAATAACAAAAGCTCCATGAAAATCGAAAGTGACAAATTAGTGTTTTCTTGTGGTAATCTTACCTGGAGAGTATAGCAATATGCTTTCCACAAACGCGCATCATGCCGGAATAAATCAAAGAGCACCTGAACAAAAATTTAGAAGGATTTAAACATATGTGTATCAATATCATCATTCCTCACCAAGCCAAGTAGTCAACCATAAGAAGAATATTGCAAACAACACCAAATCTCCTTTAACATTCAAACCAAACACCCCTCCCCCCCCCCCCCCCCCACCTGGGCGGGCGTGGGACCCACTTATGTGGCGTCAGGGCCATCCAGATGTGGGCAGCTTTACCTACAAACATTTCTATTCATTGAGTGACTAATTCCAATTTCCTAGAGACCCACCAATATCTTGATTGGAGCATTGTGTATGTAGGTAAGTATTTTGTAAACAAAGTACAAGACAAATTTTTCGGGGAAAATGATAGAAAATGTAAATCATGCTACTGAACAAAATAAAATAAAATAATAAAGCTTCATGAAATTTTATTTTGTGTAATGCTTCTAGCTCTAATAATGTTATTACAGGGACCAAATACTAGAGCACAACCCCATTCCCTCAGGTGTCTGCATTATAATCTAACCTGACCTTCAGAAGGCTATGATTTTCTCCCTATGCAACCAAATCGCTCAACAATCTCATTACTATTTCCATGGTCCAGCATTCAGAACGATATTAAAAATGCAAAAGCAAGATCACAATTTGTATGTACTAGTGTAAGATCAGTTGATACCTCGGATCTTCTCAAGAGAGTAGCCAGGACGACAATCCATTCTTTAAACTTGACAGAGCACATCTGAGCCAAGAGGAATTCTGCATCCAGTCGATTCTGAAGTGTACCCATTTGAAGCTACATATAGAGGCAATTCAATGAAGTTAGAAGAACATGGCGAGATAAGGTTTTGCGAACTTGCAACAAAAGACCTAGAAAAGGAGCACTCAAGCTATCCTGTGATGGAGCATTAAAGTTCTGAAAGTACCTTTTGCCCAATCAATTCAAGGCCTGAAGCAAAATTTTCTAATCGTGCACATCCGTATCTCTCTCTTTGGAGGAATTCCTATTGATAGGCACACAGCATAAACTAGATTAGGCTATTAAAATATAAGAGGTATCTCCGTAAAAGATAAACATTTGTAGAACATACGTACCACTACATCAAACTGAGTGCCCTTCACAAATGCAACAAGCTTGGAGAGTTCCTTTCCTGACATCAAATATCTAGCATGGGTCTCCAAAATATTTTTAACAGAAGCAACATGCGCACTTTGATCTTTAAAGGAAGTACTGCATCAAAGAAATAGTTGCCTGTTACCATCACATGCAAAGTTGGCTGCAAAACTGAGCAGCAAGCTCTACAAAAGTAAATATGACAACTGGAGTACCTGTTTGAATCTGCGGACTGCTTTTTTGAGGAAAAGAGAAAATACCCCAAAAACCTGGGTGATAATCCATCGGATTCCGTGGATGAGTGTCCATACTCCCTTCCTGATCTGAGCAAGAACCTCACCTGGAAAACAAGATTTAAAAATAAATATCTAAGGTAAAGTTACACCAAAACCAACACCTACATATTTCAGAAATTAAAGAAAAATAAACAAACATACCAGCTCCCCAGCAAGCTCATATAATGATTCATCAAGAGTTGCCTGTAAGAACGAAGGTATACAAGGCGGAATGAGATGAAGTGATAATGCAGAAAAGCAAAATCATAGAATGGGACACAATCGATTTGACTTGTTTTACCTGTAACAATCGCAATGCACAGTACTGGCTCACTGCAGGACCTTCAAGTTTTGCAATAACCTAGAGAAAGCAAACATTAGCGAAGGGATCATACACGAGCAGCACTGCCGCTGCTATGATGAACACAACCAAAACTTTAAAGATAGCCTGGCAAAGAGCCCTGAAGTAAAAAATCACTCTGGACCGGGAAAAAATGATTTTGAGAAAAGTGTTTATAAGTCAGCTAATAATATTGTACTTGAGCACTCAAAGCTACGAGTCACTATTACTTCGAATATGTCCCTAAGATGCATAGATGACAATTATATCTGTTAGATGATGCAAGTACGTACGAGTATGTAGCAAGCCGCAGTCCGGTACCACCTCCTCTGGAAACATTCTTCAAATAACCTATATAAAGAGCAAGTTAAGCAACAAAGACTAGAAATGTCGTAAAAATTAATGCTAGCACGAGATGGAAAAAAGAGGCTCAAAAAAAATGAAAGAAACACATCAGGAAATGCAAACTTAAAGCATAGAAATACATAAAGCGGTGTATTCTGTTGATCACTTATGCCAGTCATACTAGCACAACACATCTGCATGTATAGTTTTAAACCTTTGAACAAAACTAGGCAATAAGCCCATGCAACCATACCTATACCTGCCACTCTGAACTATATATATAAAGATGACTTACAAGAAGAGCCATATGTTTGAACCACTAACAAATGTCTCCACTATGCAATCAGTTTCAGCCCAGATGAGACCATCCCAGAAGCAACTATGTAACAGCCTTGCAGTCTAGAAGAATGGACATGGAATGCAAATAAATTCATTCAAGCCATGCAGAGCGCTGCATGGGATCAAATGATCTCATTGGACGTGAATACATGATTAGGCAACAAAAGACTTTCACACGACACCACTTACACCAAGAACAACTAAAGCAACAGAAAAACAAACTGCTGGTTTGATGGCACTTATCCTTTTCATTTTCAACAGACTTTCTGCAACATATCTTAATATATGCCAATCTGTTGGCTAATCATATACTAGAACACAAAAATTAAGTCATCAGGGGGGAAAAGTAAGAAAGAAGCATACTCTGTTGATCTACCAGCCGCAGAAAACAAATCCGCCCAGTGCCGAGCATCAGTTTTCCTTGCAACACTTACAACAATGTCGTGATATTCAGGAAAATTTCTGATTAGCTCACATGTTTTCTCTAATAGGGATTTATTAGGCTTATGATTGGACAAGGACGTCTGATTCTTATTTGCATTTTGCCTGCAAAGTAATAAAAGAAAAATTTACAAATAGGCAACAGCCAAACAAATAAACCAGGAGACCAACAAACTATCAGAGTACTACTACAGCAAAGATTTGAATATTCGATAAATGAGTTTAATAGGTTGGATAGAAGAATAATGTTAATTGTCTGCAAACACAGCCCCTTCTGTCCCCTGGCATGGTGAAGGTGGTTGTCCTTCACCAATGAAGGTTGATCTATAAGGCATTAGCCAGAGGCCAATCACTTCGTCTTATTTTTTAAGGATATTGGAAATGTAAAAAGTAAGAATCCAATTCAATAGCACAATCTAGATGTATGTGAAAGGGATACAAATATAACAACACGACTCGGGAGTACGTAATGTTATCTGTAATATTTTTCAGTCTTGCACATTCCCTGTATTATGAACCTTATATCATCACCATCACTACCCAATCTGGATCCTAGACAGGCATAAACAGAATGGTAATGAAAATACAAAGCTGGTTTCTGTTTGACTCTCTGATCCACGACACAGGGCAGGTTCTTCAGCAATGAGCTATTTATTAAAAATCAGTATCTCTGTGACAAGGCATCACTACACCTGAATCTGACCACATTAGCAAGAAAAACATGCCAATGAACCTTAAAATGTTCTAAAAACTTAATGAGCAATTACCTTGAAATGTCAGCTTCAAATACAGTAAAGAGAAGCCACTCAAGACAATGAGAAAAATGAGTCTTTTCTGCTGATAATTGTGCCAGCTTTAAAGCCTCTTCAATCTTGTCTCTCTGCAGAAATGGAAGCAAAAGTTTTATGTAAGCCACAAAAAGGCCCCAACAGAAACAGGAAACAAGTAGGGCTCTATCTTATAGGTGGACGGCAGCAAAGTCTATAGAAGAAAGAATGAGAAAGACATCGGCAAAATGATAGTTGTTAGGGCACATCACATTTCTAGGCCCATGACATTTCTAGGTAAAGGCCAAATAGGGAGCTAAATATATTTTAGAGGGCTTGTTCTATCACCGAAGCCTTCACTGATCGGTCTAGCCAACTTTGACATGTTCAGATGCTAATATTTATACTAGGAGGCCGATTGCCTATTCAATAACATAATATAGTCCTGCCTTAGGGTGGATCAACCCATTGGTCTAGCCATCTAGTCTGGTAATATTGTCCTAGGATAGAGAAGGGCTAGGCTACACATACCAAAAAATAGGGTGGATCAACACGGGCCGACTCTATGTATATTGGTTCCCCCCCCCCCCCCCCCCAAAAAAAAAAAAAAACAAATTTCAAGAATGGAGAGGGCTTAGGTCAGGTGAATTGCAAGGAGGTGGAAATGAGGATACCTGAAGGAGGTGACGAAGCAAGCAATGCAAAATTGTTTGTGCCTGTGGAGATGGCTCAAAACAAGGAAACTCGGTGCAGGCTGAAAAAGACATTCTCTGGCAAACACCAACCACCACACCAGCATTTGGAAGGAGCCCCAAAGGATAAATTTCACGATCAAATTCCAGCTCAGGGTCCAACTAAGAAAAAATTCAAGTAAACGTCAGATCTTACCAAAGAAAACGTAGAATCAAACCTTGAACATCCTCCAACACAATTTCATGCTCTAAACACCAAGATGATCCCAACAACTCCAATAAGGACAGAATTTCATTTTCCGGATGAACCAACTGTAACAGACACCCATGACCCATCTACAAACACACTTCAGAACCCCCCCCCCCCCCCAAACACACACACACACGGACAAAAGGGCATGCAATAGTTGATATCCATTTTGTTTTATGTAGTATAGTTTCCATCTTTTGATGCCCCATTCTATGTTATATGCAACAAGCCACACAAATGATTTTCTCTTGCAATAATGTGCTTGAGAGATGCCTTTTTGAAGTTATGAGCTTCTATAGCAACATAATCTTGAAACTTACAAAAGGAATTATGCGAAGATAAATTGTATAGTCTTTGTTGAAATTTCAAATTTGACAGTGTCATCAGCCTGTCCGTGAAGGTAATATTCGTCAAGGTAAGGCCGCCTACATCGGATCTCGCCGGACCCACAATGGTAACCGTAATGTTAGTAGTATTACGCATGCGCTCCGCACATGGTAATGAATCTATAGCTTAAAAATTCCATGGACGCCAAAGCTACAGGATCTAACACATCTTTTCGCAGCAATTAAGGCACAACATGAACAAGGTAACCACCCTACTAGCAGCAATTGCCCCAAGGCACAAGGATATACTAATTACTACAAATGAAACAGAATCTGGCTGGAATATCATAGAACCACCTCAGCATATATAAGAGGGATCCAAGGATCCAGGGACTCAAAACATGTACAAAAGAAAAGGAAAACAGAATATAGAAATCACCATCAACACATTCAAAATCAACATATTACTATACCTGCAAGAAATCCTCTTGCTTGAATGGGTCAGCGCCTGAAGATGGATACCACACCTGTAGAAATTAACTTCCAGAGTATTTTTATGAGATATTTCAAGTGCAGAAGATAACAATTTAGTACCAATAATAATCACTGAACTAACCCCCCAATACATTGTCAAAAACATGTACTATCTTGTCAATCTTCAACATCTAATAATTTACTAATTTTATTGGGTACAAAAAGTTGAATTTGAAAATATTTTAAGTATTATTATCATATATACAACAATTTGGCAAGAACCCAGACACATCACACGACTACAGAGGGAGAGGATGAATTGCGCAAAAGATGAAAATTATTACCTGCATTCCTCGGTGACCATAATCCAACCAAGAAATTTCTTCAATGAGATTTTCCTTGTCATCTGATCGCCCACCACATGTTACCCAGAACAATTCAACAGAATCTGTGAGCTCCCGTTCATGCCCGTCATCCAAGTCTAGGAGAGAAAGCTCCCCATTTGCACGCAATATTAAACATCTAGCAAAACAGTAGAGATATCATAAGCACTGAGGCATACAGGTCAGCTCCTAGCTCTAGCTAATTGTGTTAGACCCCGACATATACCTAGAAGGCTCTTGTGATGGCTTGCCATTAACTGAAGCATAATCCCGAGAAAGTTGATCAGGGATAAAACGCATAGATGCTGGAGGACTCTTTGCACTCATGATGGAGAGCTCTCGTACTGTAGAAAGCTGTTTGTCATTTCATCACTTAAAAATGCATGAACAGAGATTTGATATCAAACAAACTAAAGAAAATACCATCTCTATTACTATAATTGAAGAAAATTGTAGAGTGAATAAGGAGCTCTTTTTACCTGTATATCTGGTTTACTAGTAGGTGTCAATTCGCCAAAGACTTTCACATGGAATATGTGGACATCAAAGGGACGATAACTAACAAGTATAAAATCCTGATAAACATCCATGACTATTGGCTTGGTCAGCAATGACTTTTTACAGAGTAGCGAGCTTTGATCAAGATGATATCTCGGGTAAAATAGTAATTCATACCTGCAAGGTACACATCAAGAAAGAAAACATGAAACATTCCCAAACGATCGCATTAGAGAAACATAGAAATAGACAATCACAAAATGAAAAATAAAAGGTAATGCAATCCCTAAAATTACAGTAGATGAAGTTGGATGGAAGAATAGCAATAAACTGTCAGGCCCGTTAAGATATTCCAATTACAAGACCCATGCAAAATCTTCGTCCTCAAACAATAAAGGGCAAAAATACCACATACAGCAATGAGGGAGCTATACTTGATCTCGTGCAGAATATTTAACCTCAAAATACCCAAGTAATTCACAATGCAAAATATGTTGAGTCAGATAGGCTTACGTGTTGGAGGATTCGACATAATTGCACACAACAACAATCTTCCCCAACCACAATAAACCCTTGCACTGAATCTTCTGTTCTTGTGTAATATCCCCAAAGAATCGCCACTTCTTTAAACGTATATCATACAAGATCAACCCATGGAGACCGGCAACTGCCAAGAATGTTCCATCTGTGCTTGCGGCCACGTGTAAAATTGGCCAATTTTGGGAAATATAAGAAACCTGAACAAATACACAACTTGTCAGAGATATACAATTCTCAAGATAATGCAAGTCAACTAAGTGAAGAGCGCAGCACGTAACTGGTAGATTAAGATGCAACATTTTAAGTTCATCTGTCTCCTCAGACTGTACAAGAAGGACACGATCTTCACCATAGATAACCTGACGCACATACGTCGTTCCAGAAACGCCCCTGTTAAGGCAGCACTTGCCAAATGAAAATATGAGGATTCGCTCCGAAGATCTTTCCTCAACAGCATAAAGACGATACCCATATTCATCCCAGTGCATCATTGCAGTGCCAGCCATTAAGGGTTCATATTTCCAATCTGGGCTTGGCTTAGCTACAGGGGAAGAGACAGAACTCAAACCGACCTGGCGGATGGTAGACATCAACCGACAACCTGAGACGGACCAAACTGTGAGCCCTCTTAATTTCCATCCGACTGCAAAAGATGAATTATCAGGTGTCCAAGCAATACAACTCACAGGACCAGTATCATCTGTAGAGTACCTGCACAAAAGACCAGAAGTCAAGCCTCTCGGATCACAAGTCATGTATTCATGTTTATAAATAGCAGTGACTGCCAATAAAAATTTGCTTCACCAAAGGAGAAAAAGCTATCTAAAACAAGAATTTAACAAGGTAAGCAGCAAGGAACTAGTGGTTAAAAGTTATTTATATGCATTTTCTGACCACATGACCCTTAGTTCATTAATTCAAAATTTAAACAAATAAACAAAGTATGTGAAAGGAAAAATCATTCAAATCGGAGCATTAAAAATACACAGAGATTTCACAATTTTGACTTTAGATTTGCAGAAACCAGAAAAGTCAATTCTTTGCCATACCAGAACTTTACAGACCATCAGTATGCTGCAAGCATGTAATTGCTTTGCACCAAATTATTAGACCAAATACAAGGACTTTTGTAAATTATGTACAACCCAAATACAGAAGATAACAAGGTTTGAGGCCTACCCCCAGTCATGCAAGGACACAGTACGCATCAATGAGGCAGATTCCGCAAGATCATACAACTCCACAGTCCCTTTCCTGGTACCAACTGCAAGAATTTGCTGATCAGAAGCTATTGAAACACATACAGCATCCCCTGAACCAAGTAGTCTCTCAGCTTTTATTGAATCAGCTTGCTTAAGGCCTCGCTTGCTCACGGAGCACAGTATAAGTCGCCCATCAGAGTAAAGAACAAATAGCATCCTCAACGACAAGGAAAGTTCCAGCCACACAATGGAAGAAAGACCAGATAGTATTCCCCCAGAAGGATATATTTCTGGAATCCTTTTAGGAGACGTGCCATTTTCTAAAGAATAAGGCATTCCAACAGTCTCATTATTATCACCTACATGCCAGTCAATATCAAACGCACCATAGAACTGCACAAATTATGGCAAAGAAAGTTATTGATAATTGGTGACAACCAAAATTACATTAAGAAAATATATATATTAAAAAAGGGAGATCGCAGCAAGCTTTAGTACTTGGGCAGATAGAATACCTCTCCTTTCCATGATATAGAATACATGGAACCATTTGAAAGTCCAATCAGTAAATGCTTATTATCACATACAATATTGCTCCTGGAAAGGGAAAAAAATTAATCGCAAGATCGTTTTAAAGATTCACTTTAGATAACCTATATTAACATATTACACTGAAGGAATGTTGAATCAATTCGTTTCAGTAAAATTTTGAACATCATTTTTTTTTTTTCTTTTTGGGTTTACACAGAATTTATGAATGTGACCCATCAGATCAACTTGATCATTCTCTCGTCGCTATACCCATTACACACTAGAAAAGATATTTAAAACCTTGAAGTAAAAGTAAGTGCTTACACAGTCACATCTTTGACTGAAAACGGAACCTGCTCATTGAGAACACAATTGATTTTGGCAAGAAATAAGGCTGACGGCTGCTTCCCTCCTACGTGTATCCTTTTATCAGTGAATTGCACCTTAAATATGTGAAGATAGAAACGAGAAGTCTGCACCAAATATAAGGCGATGTGTCAACAAATTTCTTATGTAATCAAATGATAACAACAGGACAGACAAATCATGAGTAAAACTTCATGATAGGGTCAACCTGGTGAAACTAATGCATGTGTCTAAGGTAGAAGTGTAGAACCCAACCCAAGTCATACTCTTACAAGCAGGTCTACGGAAGCATCAAAAAGTGCAGATGACCAATGTTTAAGGGTATTATCTTAGCATTCAAAATGCTTAAGGGCCCTTTGTGACCATTCAAAACGTCGTAAATGCTATTATCCACAGTTTGACCAGCTTTTGAAAAAAGGTCGCGAATCTTAAAAGTGAAGGCTATTATCCAAAACATAATAACGTATAAAATTGTTTAAAGCAAAGATTTAAACGTCCTAAAAGGTTTGAGAGGTGGGAGTTGGTGAGATTCTTGCATGGTTATAGTCAACGTATAAGGCGCAAAGCTCTCAGATGCAACAAGCTCAAAATCATGCATGCATCAGAGATGCAAGGCCTAAATGTTTTCTCAAACGCCAAACAATTGACATTTTCTATTCATACTAATCTAATTTTTCTTGTATGATAGTTAAATTTTGAAAAACCAAAGAACCTACACGCTAAATAACTGACTAATTTCACAAAAACTACTTCTTGGGATGGTTGGGATCCTTCGGTAAGTTAGGGAGGAAGTGTGCAGGTGAATAGGCACCTACAATTTACATTTGATTATATATTACTAGGAAGCAATCATGTTAACGATTTTTACGTCAACAATGACAGCTCCCAAGAGGGTTCCGCTTCGCGAAGATACAGAGATCCATATTCAGATGTACACAATTCTATTGCAAGAGAGGGGGGCATGTGTCCACCAACGGTGCGGTAAGGCACCACCACCCTGTAGAGCGGAAAAATATTGTTGTCAAGGTCAAGTCCACCTGAGATGTTACTCATCTTCATTTAATATAGAACTGAGTCTGTTATGTAGATTTTGATACAACTTGTATAAAAAGAACTGATGGTTTGACACAAGCAATGACCCTAAGTTGTCTCTTCTTTTTTCATGAGAAGATAACATGTAGTGTGTTTTTACACTTTAGCACAGCAGGCACAACACATTGCAAATCTCAGAGCAGCAAATGAGCTGGCAATAATATGAATCGTAGTAGCCTCGCTCAGCCAGATATCAAGAGTTCTCATAATCTCATAGAAAATGAAAATTGCATACCCGAAGGTTAAAAATATCGCACAGTTTTACAGCATGGAATCATCATTAAAAGAAACAAAAAGCAATAGTAAAGGAGATATAACTCACAAGGACGGCAATCAATTTGGCATCCGGACTCCATACAGCCTGTATGTTCTCACCCTCCTTCTGGATTGAGTCTTCGTCTCTCTTAAACTTACCCAGTCTAACCTTGTGCTAATAATCACAAAACGAAAAGGGGTGGGAAGAAATATATTAGAAGTACTTACAACAACTAATAATCAAATGAAAGCCAAAAGTTGCATTCATCAAGCAATACAATATTTAGTTCTAAACATGATATAGTTCTTCATCTCCCATCCAACTCGAACTCCCATTTGCGAAATAAAGAAGCAAAATAGTTAAGCAAATCAATAAGACAATGAACCAACTGTTCAATGTGGAAGGAAAGTTACACCTGATGACTAAATTCACCTCAGATCAAAAAACTACTAATGACAACTAAATTAATGTCAAATCAATGACTTTCGTAGTATTAAAACCTAAAATGCCGATTAAAGTACGTAATTGCGCGAGAGACTAGTAATTTGTGCATATCACTCCAAACCTCAACTCCATCTTCACCTAAAAACAACCAGAATTCCCAATCTAACATCCATCATCAAATTCACAACGAATTCAATCTCTAAGTACCAGAACCCAAAATCACGACACTACTCACAACCATACCTCATTCAAATCAACAAAAAACAACCAGGAAATCGAGCAATGAGCTACCAAAATCCAAACACCACAACAAAATCAAACAAAATTCGCAAAACCAGGCCAAATCAAGACCAAAAAACACAGTTCCAAGCCTGAGAAGAGCTCCATAGCTCCAAATGCAAAGAAGAAATCCAAACACCACAACAAAATCAACCAAAATTCGCAAAATCAGGCCAAATCAGGCCAAATCAAGCCCGAAAAACACAGTTCCAAACCTGAGAAGAGCTCCAAAGCTCCAAATGAGAAGGAGCGACGACGAGCAACAACCGATTGATCACTTTGAGGTAAACGATTTTCTGAGAAGTCGGACAAACGCCGGAATCGATCGGAATGGCCTGAGGCCAACCGTACGCCATATACATTGTCGATTTTCGCCGACGGAGGATCAAAGAGAGGCGAGAAAATGGAGATCTTAGGATTCGGAGGAGAGAAAATTAGGGTTTGGAAGGAGAAATCAATGGCATTTTTCAGAGAAATCAGAGAAGAAGAAGATGAAGATGAGACAACGATCTCATTTTCAGGGAGGGGGGAGTTGAGAGATGGATCTGAATGAATGTTCTCCTGGGAGCAACCAAAAATCTTGCCGCTGCTTCTTTTTAATTTTATATTTTTGGTTCTTTTATTTTGTATTATTGCTTGGGGTTTTTTTTTTAGAAATGAAAATTATTATAGTTCCTCTATCCATTTTTTTTTCTTTTTTTTGTTAGTGAGATATAGTGCTGTTAAAAATTCGGATTTAGGTAAAATCAGGTCGGATAAATTTGAATAATGTCAAAATTCATATGAAAAATTTATGTCCTGACTCGATTTTATTTCAGGTCGAACATTTTGGACGAAGTTAATTTCGGGTCGAAATCGAGTTCGGACAATAAAAAAAAAATTGTCCGAGTATTCGGTCCATTCGATCAGTATCAAAATTTGGATGAAAAATCTATATACTGATCCATTTTCTTCGAGCCAGAGATTATTTCATATTGAACAAAATTTTGCCACAGCTCTAGTCAGATATTTGTATGTTTCAATTATATTGTTTGCCATTTTATATTTTTATCAATTTTATCTTTGATAATGGATTTCCTATTCTCCGTTCATGTTGTTATTATAGACCATTATTTCTCTAAATTAAATTAATTGAGTAATTGTGTTCTATTTCTCTCAAAGTTATGATTTACTTTAGTTTTTTCCGCTCTTTCAAAGTGAAAAACAATTATCCATATAAAAATGTCATTACAGTAAAATATTGTAAAACTGTCTCAATAATTTTGTCATAAATTAACAGACTTTGGTTAATATGGATAAACTTGATAAATGAATCATTTAGCAGGATGATGGTTCAATTTTTTATTTACCATTTTTTTGTGGGATGGTCTTACGATAAAAACATCTCACGATAATCGATTTTCTCTTTAATTTATGGTGGTGGCTATTCGAATATGAGGTGGTCTTAAGATAAATTAAGACTGCCTTACACAAGACTTGTATTAGGATTTAGGACCAACAAGGTCTGATATAGGTCATTCACAATTTGATTTTATTGTGTGTTGTTTTGCCTAATAAGCTTGCCTCGCAAAGGCGAATAAAATTGATAAATCTATGTGTAAACCCACCCAACGATGAGGTGTTGTTTTTATCAAACAAAGAAGACAATGGGCTAACTATTGAAGTTAAATGAAATGAATATTCAGTCATAATATACCAAGTTTTTGTGATATTGGACTGTAATATACCAAACATTGAAACTTAACATCAATATATCTAACCTTTGTAGGCTTTGTTCCTTTGTGTGGTATCACATCATATCCACCACAATTTAATACACTACCACAAACCGTCACATATTACCATACCACACAACATCTTACCATAATCGCTATAGTTTATCTCTCATCACTTTTCACATTTCTATCTCCTCATATACCACAACTTATCATATTGGACCATATCATATCACATTATCCATATTTTTTATTATACCATACCATTACCATGCTTTACCTATGAAAAAATAGGGTCATATTTAAGTATTATCAATACACTGAATTTGGACTATTTTATGTCAGTTTCAATCCACTAACACCACCTATATAGCTATATATAATTGTCACAAATCTTGGTATAAATTGAACCTTGAATGTCAGGTATATATTGATCCAATATCTAAAAATTAGGGATATTACCAACATTCCAAAATGAAATGACATTTTAATCTTCCATTCCACCAACTAATGTCGGTCATTGACAACTAATGATTTAAGCTAGTACCAGTCACCATCAACTTACCATCAAGTTAGGAGTTTGGTTAGTATTCCAAGAAGACAAAAAGGATTCCAAGAAGACAAAAAGGAACATTATAAAGATCGTGGGCCGTTGTTGGCAATCGCCCATGTCGCTACCAGCCCACCAAGCCCAGAATTTGCATTACTACACAGGGTTATCGGCCATGAAGGATGGCCCAAAATATAAATTGACTATAAACAAATATTTGAACCATGAAATTCCAATTTACGACAATAATACTGACGTGGTAGGTCAAGTAGACAGTATTTAGTTTTTAGTTTCAGTTGTTCTACCCCTTTCTTTGATTCACGTATAAAATATCTCATATTTAGAAAGACATTCAGAAAGACATCATCTTCTCACCCTTTCTCTTTTTTTGAACCCCTAGATCTCACCCTCCAACTCCGTCTCTCTCGCTTCCCAAACCATAAATTTATGAGTAAACGAATGAAATAAGGAGTATAGGTTGCAGGTTCAATTCCCCTGAAACAAATATTTTCCCCTAGGAGGGTTATTGTTGTTGAATGAAATAATGAACAAGTTAATTTTAACATGCTCACCAAATGAAAATTATAAACTCATAAAATTATGCTAAAATATCTCATTAAACCTCTTCTTCTCGTTATCAATGGAGAGTAACATGTGGCGAATTATTTTTAAAACTGGATCAATTGAAACCAGTCTCTCTATATTGCAATATTTAAATGTAAAACTGCTACATCTGACCTTCATGCCCATAGACGGATCAGTGGGTTCTTAGGGGGTGTTCATGGACACCCTTAGCTAAAGAAAAAAAATGAAATTTTTTAATATTATTTGGAAGAAATTTTCTTCATTGGAGTAAGTGAACACAGTAAAAAAAAGTTCCAAAAAACATAATAGGGGTGTCTAATTTAGTAGCAACCCAAAACCTTAGAATATTACTCCCTCCGTCCCAAATAAATTGTCCAAATTTGACTAATTAGGTCAAAAATTTTAAATTTTAGCCATTAGTTTATCAAATTATATGTTGAGTTATTATACAAGACTCCCAGTTTGTGATGAAAAATATTTTTATCTAAATACAATATTATTAGTCTTGCTAAGATAAAATGTGAAAAATTAACGGCCAAATTAAAGTTTTGCATCGAAGAGCGTGAAAAAGTAAAGTGGACAAATTAATTGGGACGGGAGTACAAAATTATTATTTTATGAACAAAAAGTGTAAGTCAATGAATTGGGTAATTGGGTATTAGTATGAGTTTAAGATATAAATATTCAGTTAATGTGAAATTTCAATTTATTTGGTGGACATATTTATATGATGATGTGAAATTTTATTAAGTTTGTGAATATTTCATCATTTACTATTTATTTTTAATTTTATTGTTATTTATTTAAATTTTACTATTTTATTTTTCAAAAGTGCTTATGAAATAATAAGTATATTAGAAACCCTTAAATTGATTGTCCATATCCGCCACTTTCCATACCTCTTGTACCTCCCATTTGATGGAGTTTCAGAGTATTAGAGCAAATGCAATAGTGATACATATTTTTGGATTGTTAGTGGGATCCACCCTTTCCACATCACCCATAATTTCTATTTTTTGGAACTTTATTTCATTTGTTCTACAACGATAGGAATTCATTCCTACATTTCACATTAAAATAATTTTCACATCACCCATAATTCCTACTTTTCACATTAAAAATAGAAAAAAGAAAAAGGGGTAATGAAATTTCAAGTGGTGACAATTTGACACAATATTCCAAAATAAAAAAAAATGGTTAAAGCAAGAAACACTATAGTGTTCTAAGTTTGGATCCCTCATTTTTCATTCTTCCTTGTATCAAAACATGAGAATGCAGCACATGTTCCAAGTTACAAAGAGTACCGTTGCATATGGTCTTAGTTTTGGTTGAGCACTACTCTCCTTTCTTACATCTATAAAACCCTCAAATCCCACCCCCCCAAAAAAAAAACCCTCTTCATGCAATAAAACCAACAATTACAAAACCAACATACATTCAACATTTCATCATATTTTGATGGGTTTCCCAATAGGCTACGCAGTAGAATTCATCCTCCCCCTCCCCACTTCCCTCCTCCACACCCTCACCTTCCTCTCCACCCTCCTCCACCGCCTTCTCTGCCACCCACCATCGCCCTCCTCCACTCCACCACCACGTCCGCCACCTTCCGCCGCCATGACACGGCGGCTCCTCCCCGTCCGCCGCCTACCCCACGGCCAAGACGAGCCGGAAAGGTGTGTCATCTGCCTATGCAAACTGCATGGAGGAGAGGAGATCAGGTGGTTGCTCGAGTGTACGAATGTTTTCCACCGGAGCTGTCTCGACCGTTGGATTGATCTTGATCGTCGGCGTACGTGCCCGCTTTGTAGGACGCCGTTGATCGGTGATCGGATGGATGATTGTGCATTTGATGATGATGATCAGTTGATCATAATGGATGTTGATCGGAACTATGGTGATTATGATCACACTGTGTTTTTTTCAATCTAACTTTTCTTTCTTTTCTTTTTTTAGAGGTGGTGCAATTTGTAAATCCTGAGTTTTTTTTTAATGGGTGTGTCATGTATGTATATAAGTTTGTGTTGAATAAATTTGTATATCGACCTTCCTAAAAAAATTGTAGTTTGTTAATCTAGTGGTGCTTGAAAGGAATTACTATGTGCTCAAAGAATTAAATCAAAATTTTAATTAGATATAGTTGATTGAAGAATGATAAATTTGGAAAAAGAATTGTGAGGGTTTTAAATAAAATAACTACCGATGGCAGTTACAGCGGAAACAAATGAGATGATGGAGATTACAACAAAATTTAGGAACAAAATTAAGCGATAAAAACGAACAACAAATTTACGTAGAAAATCGAAAAATCTACGGACATGGACAGTCAAAAATAATCCACTATGAGAAATATGAGGAGTACAAATCGATCATTATCACAGGGTTTGATACGATCAACAATGAAGATTACAAACAATCTCTCAACTCAAAATCTCTCTAAGGATAACAATAGTGGAACACTCTGGAAAAATATTGGTGAAACTTTATCTCTCTCAACATTTTTCTCTAAATAATTTCTGATACAAAAGTGGAGAAAACTGATAACTTGTATAACTATCATATGATGAGAAAACTAGGTTAAATAATATTCTCCTTGCCAATTCTAGACCCTCACACAATCCAATGCGCCACAAAATCCAACAAGAATTAATTCAAACTTTTTTTGAGTTGCATATATAATATCCGAACTAAGAACTTAAATATATTAATTGAGCACACAAGCACACATATGGCCTCTTTTTAAATTAAAACAACGTCATCTCAATCGCCTGAAAGTTGTTAGTTAAAGATTCAATGATTAAATGTGCTTTAATTTGAAGTCTAGATGATGTAAAGACCCCCAGTCATTGCTTAAATGAATATGAAGTTGAAATTTGAACCTAAAACTTCTTACTCAGTATGACTTTGAAGATACATTCGGTTTGCTAAAGTATAACCTACCTAATTCTACTATCAATTACATATATCTGCTTTGCTTCAAAATATCTATATTGCCCCTCTTGCCAAAATGTTGCTTGGTCCCTGTTTGATGCTATATGAAAGAACTTTAAGTTAATGATTAAAGGTTCAATGGCGATTTGGGGTTTAGGGTCATATATTTATTTTCAAATTCGGTTTTATTTTGGGTCGGACAATTCGGACGAAGCTAAACTCGAGTCGAAATCGAGTTCAGACAATTAAAAAAAGAGAAATTTTGAATATTCGGTTAATATCAAAATCCGGACAAAAAATTTATGTCAAAACCCGATTTTTCCGAGTCAAACAATTCGAATATTCCGTATTGTACAAAACTATGCCAGCTCTAATCAAATCCTACAAGTACAAAGCACCCATATAAAGTACAAATGATAAGGATTATGTGATGAATGTTGCTTGCACAATATATCATGTTATGGCCCCAATAATTTTGCAGTTAGTGAATAGTTAATGTTAATAAAATAGAGTTCTTCGCTAATCCATAAATTAGATCCATATCTATCCATTCTCCATGTGTCCACTGTATCTTCATGGAAATTTGAGCAAATAACAACTACTACACTTTTGCGAAGCTTTTTGCAGGAATCATGTGTACAAATGCTTTCGTATGTACTTGATGTGTAGTATATTCACTTTTTTAGCATATTTAAATTTCTCAAAAAGCATCACAATTATAAGTTTAGATGAATAATAATTATAGATATAGTTTTTGGACCTTTATGAGCATGATGTTATTGTTATTTTTTCATATTGTCGTTCATAAAAAAGTTATTTTTTTTAATGTAACACCATATTTAAAATTTTTATTAAAGTGGATTAAAGACATATTAAAGAACTTTATTTTATACACACATATGTATAAATACTAGTTCTTAGATTTGTGGATTGCACAATTGCACGTGATAAAAATAACACATTCTATTGAAAATATATTTAAACTATATTCAAAATTAATAACTCAATTTTAATATTCCTAAAAAAAGTTACCTTTTAAATATTTAAATATATGATTATTAGAATACACTTGTAATTAAATTCTTTTATTGATGGTGAATACACTTACCATTATATTTGCTAATGAGAAACAGAAAATATTATAGTATTTGTTCTTGTTTATGTAAAATATTAAGGTAATTCACCTTGCCAATTAATTAAAAATATGATTTTTTTTTAAAACAAAAGAAAGATATACTCACAGCCAATGGTAAGCATTAATATTTTTTCTGTAAAATATACATATTACAATTCTCACTCTTTGTACCTAGAAATATATATATATATATATATATATATATATATATATATATATATATATAATAGGATAATTAGATTCTAATAATCCTTACTTTCATGAATTGACAACAATAATCAATGCTACCAATTTGGATTCTGGTGGTCCAAAAATAAATAAAATTGTATTCTGGTGGGACGCCACCGACTCACCGAATTAAGTGGTGGTGACTCGATGGTTTGCTAACATGTATCGATCAGTGTGTTTGACCAAGAAATTATTATTTAGTTGTATTCTAGCGTTCCGATTTAGATTGTTATTGTATTATAATAGTTCCATTGATATATTTATTGTATTTTGGTGATCCCTTTTCATAGTTGATTTTGTTTTGTTAGTCCGAATTCTTGGTCAAACACCCTATACCGGTACACATGAACAAACAATCGAGTCACCACCACTGATTCAGTGACGTCTCATCAGAATACAATTTTATTTATTTTTGGACTACCATAATCCAAACTAAAAATAAATATTATTGCTGTCTAATTCGTGAAAGTAAAGATCATCAAAGAGGTGGGTCTAATTCATAATGAGCATGGGTATATATGTTTACATAGTTTGGTACGAGTAATAATGCATGGGTAGTACGTATTGTGTGTTAGGTGGACGTGCATGATATGTCTCTGTCTCAGGGCTCTCTGTCTGCTCTCAATTGACACTAATTTTGGGCCGTCTTTACTTTCCCTGTTGTTCTCAAAATGGGCAAAATTAGTTACTATGTCCAAATAATTGAACAAAATGAATTACTGTAGCTCTTTGTTTTGGACTACTGAAGGTGGTCCATATGGGAACCAGGGCATAAAAGAGGTGCAAACATAAAGAATATAAGATGACAATTTTATTTTTGTTATATTTTGGAACTATCTTAGGCTGCGTTTAGTTGGTCAATAACCCTAGGGAAATGGTTAATTTTTCCGGGTTCACTAATTTTCCCCATGTTTGGATGCGGGTTGACTTTGGGAAAGTTTTTACGATGGACCTACCATTTTCTCCATTTTTCTAGGGAAAATTTCCCTTGGGGGGTTAAGGGAAACTTTTTCCAGGGAAATCTTTCCCATGGCAAATTTTCCCCGGAAAAAATTTCTCTGAGGTTTCTACTGAACACTCCCTTAACTAGAAATTTAAGGGATAGTCATACACTCTATTATGGCTCCTTTACACGTATGTTCTTTGGGCGTGATGTGGATGATGTAAAGGCTGACACTAGTAGCAGTGGCAAAAAATCGGATTCGGGTCAAATCGAGTTTGGACTGAACATTCGTACAAAAATCCCAAACCTGAACCCGGTCCGAGTTTCAAATTCGGACGTTTTGTGATGTTCAAACCCAAACCTGAATTGTTCGAATATATCCAAACCCGAATTTACACTAAATTAAATTTAGACACAATTTCAATATTTTTGTCTGAATTGCAGGGTGTAGACACTGGAGGAATGTGTCCGAACCTAAATCTGGCAAAAAATTTGTTCGACCGAATTTCTTAACTCAGACTCGAACCCTACCTGATTTTGGAATCGGACATGACCGAATTGTCTGAATAAAAAAATCGGGCAATAAATTGATAGCCAAACCCAATTTAATTCGGATTAGACAAACTCGAATATTTGAGTCTGATGAAATTTTGCTAGCGCTAGTTGACACCTCTAATTCAGTCTGACTCTAATTTGAACAATTTGAACCTGACACCTCTAGTTCAGTTCAACTCTGATATACCACGCAGACAATGATTATTGTGTACTCTAACACAAATAATGCAAGGAATTGATTAAGTTTTATGGTAAATAAATTTTATTGTCTATTATATTATTAAAATAATGGCAAACATATATCAAATCTTACTGGATTAGCTAGACAGAACACTTTGACTTTGTGAATGAGTAAATGATTTGGACTTATAGCTCCTCCCTCATTTTTTTTCCTCAGTTCTTGTAGATAATACTCTGTGACCTAGAAATCTTTTTGTCATTCATTCAATTTAATTATAGTTGTAAAAAATCCAGGTTTACTTTATTTCGGGCTTGGACAAATGACAAAAAATTGATTCCTAATCCCAAATTTTTCAAGTTTATTTCAAGTTGAACAAATTTGAACATGTCTAAATTCAGATTCGAACAAGAAAAATAAGAAAAGTGTTACGTCCGTACCTAGAAAAGTTCGATCAATATCAAAGTTCAAACAACAAATCAATAACCCACACCTAATTTTTTCTTTTTCCGGGTCGAACTGAACAGAGTTTTCAAATAAAACCGCATTTTAACGGTCCAAAATTTACCAATGTTAAAAATTTTGAACATGAATTTGACAAGATTAGATGTCAAGCTCAATTCCCACTTGTCGATCTTGAGTGTAACAGGCTGTGGTAGCTGGTATGTGGTAGTAGTTCGATTGCTTGGCTTGAGATAGTCTGGGGCTACAGACCACATTTATGAAGAACCAAACAAATTGAACTTCTACAACTTAAATAAACTACAAGTATTCAGAACAAAAAGAAAATATATTCAAAAAAAAAAAATATTACACTTATCAAATTTCAGACCACTCCATGATGCATATATACATACATTCTACACTTTCTTATATATCTTCCTGAGACAATCAAATCTCCAAACACAAGGGGAGAAAAGGAAAAACGAAAAAAAAAACAGAGAATTCCTAATCAGGTAGAGTACTGTCATTTGACACACTTAACTAGCTCATGAGTTAATTTGAGTCATTTGATCATGACCAACACTAATTCCTGTTACAGTTTTACGATAAGTTATTGTAAGTCCATGTGACAAATAGCTAGTATTCTTTCGAACTTGTGGTGGTGGTTACTAAAATATTAGATAATTTTACAACATAGGGTCAGACCGTCTCACATAGGACTTACTGACCCACGAAAAGCGGCAATGCAAATTAGGAACCTATATGTACATGTCAACCAGCTCTTTATTCTTCTACATCATCTTCTGCGATGGGGGCGGCCCTAGAACAGGTGTAGGGTGCTGGCCCGGGTTCGGGCCCTGGTTGGGCGGATGGCCCGGGTTCGGAGGAGGGTGCGATTCGGGGTCAAAAACAGGTGGAGGGAGCTGGCCGGGGCCTCCGTGAGGCAGTCCAAAGCCCGGGGTAGGAGGGGCTTGATATTGATCAGGGGAGTAGACCGATGGAGGGTACCCCCCTGGTCCGGGTCCTATTCCTGGGTTTGGATGGTGCATCGGGGGGTATCCTGCAGGGTATCCTGCGGGGTATCCGTATGGGACTGGCTGAGCCGCCAAGCCGTTGGGAGGGTAGCCGCTGGGTGGGTAGGCGCTGGGAGGGTACCCGCTGGGAGGGTAGCCGTTGGGCGGAGGTGGGCCCCCCATCATGTTGGGAGGGTACCCGTTGGGCGGGGGTGGGCCCCCCATCCCGTTGGGAGGGTACCCGTTGGGTGGGGGTGGGCCCTCCATTCCGTCGCTCATGCGCGACATCTGTTGCACGGGCGGGACCCCCATCACCGGTGGTGCCTGTATCAAGCCGTCTCGTTTGTCCATTTCGATCTTCTGCTGCGTCTGCAAGAGAGATATATATTGCTCGTGGCATTAGCAAATGTTGGTCAGTTTGTGGAGGCAATGCTAAGAGTACCACCATGATTGTCAGCATCACAAATGGCTCTGATGTCAGTTCAGGTGGGGTGAGGTTCAAGCCGACTTCTGGTGAGGTTCTTTCATATTGGGTTCTGTTCGATTTGGGTCATTCGGGTGCAGACCTTAATCTGGTTACTTTTCAGGTTGTGGTTCGGATTGGTTTCTTCAGGGACAAGTTCAGTCTTTTTTGGTATGGATTTCAGGTCTTGGGTTAGTTTTGCTAGGTCATGTTTCAGCTGAAATAACAAACATGGTTATCGGCATAGCAGATTGTGAGACTGAAATTGGAAGTTGGTTTTGTTGCTGTATCACAAATGAGTCATTTTGTAGGTCATTTACTCATGTAGAAGGACGTTTGTCTGATATTTTTGTGAAGAAAATGCAGTTTGACATAAGAATTGGTTTCAGTAAAAAGTCAAGTTGTCTATTCCATGTATAAGAGAATGAGCAGAGTCATGTACGTACCAACATTGATGAAGTCACCCTGTAAAAACACCACAATGAGAGCACATTTAGATTTCCTGAGCAATCAGAAAAGATTCAACCGAACTGGTTAAAAGCACCAACATACTTACGAGCAAGTAACAATGTCGGATATAAGTCTCATGCAATGTGCAATTTCTTTCAGTTCATCACTTCCAGTCAGACAGGCAAGAACGTTGCATATGCACGATATTTGCTTGAGGACAATCATAAATGTCTGAAATTCAAAAAAATAGGGCGTAAAATGGCGACTCTGGGTGGAACTAGAAAGCTACAAACAAGAAAGATGATACTGAGAAGAGAAAAGTGTATACAATAAGGCAATTATCACAGGGAGTGGTCTGAATTCTGAACTCATCTTGCAACATCCAACGTGTCACCATGACTGATTGTACAAAGCAACAGCAAGCCTAAACGAAAGTCGAAAAAATGAAAAATCAGTGGCAATTCTTAGTAATGTCGACACAGAACGAATAGCCCAAGACAAGAGAGTGCCAAAAATCGATCATCTTGTAAGCCATAACCTAGGAAAGGAGTAGAAAAGTAGACAATTGTGATACCTCAACACCAAGGCAAAACTCAGGGCACTGTTGCTCCTTGACCTTACCACTACATGGCATATAGCCTCCACAGCATACGTATCTGTCAAAAACAATGCAAGTTTGTACCAATTTACATTTTCTATATCGTGTCAACAATAACAGGAGTAACTCCCAGCATAGGTCCTGCTTGAGCAGGGTTTGGGAAAATCCAGATATAGCAAACCCTATCTCGACGAACATCACTGCTCGTTGAGAGACTTTTATTTTCTATATTGTGTCTCTACATTATATATACTATCACAATGACACTGGATTTTTGCAGGCAATACTCAACCTTGTCATGTCTCCATATAGGGCTCGTCTGCGAAGCTGGTATGAAGCACAGGGAGGACTGCATACACCCCGAAAAAGAGATTCATGAACACATATTCAATATCCAGAAGTGAGTACGTAAACATATCGCAAAATTTTGACAAAGAACAGAGGATAGTTAAGTTGTGAGAATCTAACATACAATGTACCCAAAAATCACAAGCTTTTCATCCTTTATACATCATGGTAGCCAATTCGGACATTTCCTAAATAGATTTACCAACAAAGCAGCCAAGATGGATACAACAATACCCCAATACTCCCGCAGCATTCATATTACTTTTACCTTTGAAAAAACAAGAATGTTTCTTCGTTATTATTGTCCAACTCCCCCCCCCCCCCCCAAAAAAAAAAAAAGAAAAGAAAAAGAAACTATGCAAGTCATTCTTCAAGTATCAATATACTACCAAATCAAATTTTGTCATCATATTCAAAATGGAAAGATGATTGTTGGCTGCTTTGAATTCACACATATGCATACACACTTAGTGCAGGCACAATTTTGTCTGACCCGAATACCATAATTTGTCCGACCCCGGGTTTGGTTATAGATTTTTCATCCAAATTTTGACATTGACCGAATATTCGGATACAATATTTCTCATTTCTCTATTGTCCGAACCCGATTTGACCCAGATTTAGTTTTGTCCGAATTGTATGACCCAAAAAAAATATGGGTTCGGACATCAGTTTCTCGTCCGAATTTTGACATTGACCGACCCAAAGATGACCTGGAACCGAATTCTCGCCACCGCTACACACACTCTCCATAGCAATAGTTCAAAGTCACCTATTTTTACCATATTACAAATTATGGTTGGGCCTAAGTATACTTCAAATACATATTCTGAAGTATAAATTTTCAATATTTTCTTTGTTTTCCAAGCATCCCTATTTTTTCTATTCCAGATTCATATTCACTTTCCCATCTTTCCCTAAAATGACAAAATCAGTTGGATTGAGTTCATCTTGAAAGGAGAAGCTTAAGAAACGAAAAGTGAGAGAAACAAATTACTTACCACCATGTCGCAAAGCAGCAAACTGCAAAACTCCAACCAAAAACAATGTAAACTTCTTGTTAGATGAAATTGAACATGAACACTGAACAACAACCACGACAAAATGCAGAAGAAAGTTACGTACATCCTGGATCAGTAGTAAGAGCCTGGGTGAGTTGAATATGCCAGAAATTTTGATATGTCTGGCGCAGTTGCATCTGATCAATCTGCTCCTGCTTCATGATGTCGACTCAATCACCTTCTTCTCCTCCGGAATCGACGAATCAACAACCAATCGGAAGAAAAACGGAGAGGAATCGAGGAGAACACCACATAATGCAACGAACAACGACGCGATATTAGGGTTTGCGACGAGAGATTGAACGAGAGAGAAATGGAAGAAGATGATGCGAATTGGGGATGGATTGGGTAGGATTGAAATGGTATTGACTTCATTGTTGATGGATGATGTTTGAGCGACGGAGAAGAATTGCGGAGATTGGACTGTCTAAAATTAGGGTTTGTGAATTTGGGGGAGGAATCCCCAATTTTGTTGCGGATGATCGGATTTAGGGGTGAGCGATACTCCATGATCTTCGGCTCTGCTTCTTTCTTTGCCGCCTTCCTTTTGGTACCAATGAAACTATGTCTTGATTCAGTACAAAATTACTCGGATTTATTCATTTTATCCAAATTTACTACTTACTCCCTCCTTCTCATATTTCTCATATGTCACTTTAACTAACTTTCTTTTTTCCCATAATATCTGTCATCTTACAATTTTAATAATATATTAATTACTAATTTATCAAATTATACATCTTTTTCTTCAACTTTTCTCTTTTATTCACCATTTTTCTTTATTATTCACCATTTTTCTTTTTTATTCACCATTTTATTCAACTTTTTCTCATTCCAAGAATGCAAATTGGAAGTTTTATTGGTTTTGTGAATCATGTCTTAAGTGACAAATAAAATGGGAAGGAGGGAGTACTTTCCATATTAATTGACATTTAAATTAATTTTTTTTATTCCAAAATAATTATCATTTTCCATTTTCCAATACCTAATTTAATTATTTTAATTTTAATAATTATATTAATTTTTTACTTTTTCAATCAATAAAAACTACTCTTACACACATTCTCTCACTACCTATACATTGATATTCAGAAAAACACCTTGAAAAATAATATTATTTAATTATGTGGGTAGTTTATTTAGTTAAATCTTGGTATATGAAAATTTTTGAAATATGTCAATTAATACGGAACGGAGGGAATAAAAAATAATAATATCTTTGGATGCTAATGTAGTCTAATTTGAAAATATCGGATAATATTGCATTATATAATTTTCTTATATGATAATATACTATACATTGGAGAATATTTTTTTCAGACAATTATGCCTGAAACTTTAACCTAAAGATTTATTAAGGGAGTTCTCGGATAAAAAAAAAAAAAAACCACTAAACTATGTTAAAAAGCAAATTTGCTACTCAAAAAACATGTCATGAAACTGCCATTAAAATTTGTTAATTAGTTTGAAAATGCCAGTTAACCTGTTGAAATTGATGAGTGACCTAGTACAGCAGGTAAACCCCTTCTAACCCACTAATTACATTCACTAATTACCTAATCAACTAAAAAACCTCCTAATAAGCTAACACCCCCTCTCTAACTTCATTCCCTCCACCTCCATTGCCACCATTACACCACCACCATTGCTTGCCACCACCAAAACCACCGACGCAGCCACCCTCACTCAACATCACTATGAATAACACTAACACTGCCACCAATACCCAAGAAAAACGAATCAAACCCACCTATCTAAATTGTCCAAAAACCAAATCACATACACCCACATACTCTAATCTTCAAAAAATCATCAATTGGAAATTATACTTACTGATTTTAACGTAAATTAAAGCTCCCCGGAAAACACCAATCTTGTCGCCGAAAACCGCTCAAAAACTCACTTTCTCTGTCCTCTATTCAGCCATTGTTGCTTTTTTGTAAGAAATTAGAGTTTTTAGAACCAACAATTGAAAAAAAGAAAGAAAAAACCCTAATTTTTGGGCCTAGAACAAATAGGGAGAAGGTTGGGTTACGGCGGACGATGTAGGGAAAATGGAGAAGACTGAGGAAGAAGAAGATGAGGGTGGAAGGTTTAACCGGCTACAACAAGTTCTTATCCGGTAAAGTGACATTTTTGTCATCATAAACATAAATTAATGGCAGTTTCATAACATGTTTTTTTCGGGTGGTAAATTTGTCATTTTTACATAGTTTAGAGACATTTTTATCTGAGAACTCTCTATTAAGGCCCTATTCTGATTTATGGTTGGTTGCGGTTGGCTCCGGCGCGGTATTGTGTGGTGAAATCGTGAAAATTTTAAAAAGTGCGATGGGTTGAGGAAAATTGTGGTGGAATATGGAAGGTTGTGGTTAAAATAATTGTAAGTGAGTTGGTATAATTTTTAATAAAAAAATAAATAAAAATTAAAATGGTAGATTGTGGTGAGTTGTGGTGAAAATTGGAAAGTTGTGTTATGGTGTGAAACCGTCTACCAACCAGCCGCATAAAAGAACGAACCCTAAAAATTCAACATCCTCGAAGTACAAGATATTATCATATAAAAGAGTGTTTGGTGAGAATTGCAATGAAACTTTTCCCATATGAAAAATTCAACATCCTCGAAGTATAGGATATTATCATATTATCTAAATACCCTATGTCACGAAATTTTCCGGAACCATTTGGAATGTCCCATAATGTTCTAGAAACATTCGGAATATTCCGTATTTTTCATGAGGTCTCTAAAATTCTCTAGAATTCTCTAGACTACTCATAAATATCTTAGAATATTCTAAAATACTCTACACTTATATAGATTGTTAGATATTTATATACAAGGATCTAGAAACACAACATCGACCGTTGGATCAAATGAATCTCTATCGTCCCTTGAGAGGGTGGAAGTGTATAAATATCCCCTTGGGTCTCATTTGTAACCATCTAATAATTGAAAGCAATACTCAAAGCATTATTTCAAACACCCTTGTCTCTTTCTCTATCTTTTAAGCTTTCTTAGTCTATCATAGTTTAAGTTAACCTTGTCAAAGGCTTACTAGCAAATTTCTATGATAAAATTGAGTTAAAGTTTGCTAGCGACGCACGGGTGGTGTACAAATTAAAGTCACCCTGTGACACTTAAAATAAAGTTTGTTGGAGTTCAAAAGTCCAATATACTAGAAATAAACTTATTTAAATATGTCAAAATTTACCAAATTTTATCAAAATTTACATTTACATCATCTTCCCATACCATTGAATTTGAAATACTCAAAGTAGGTGATGCGAATTTTTTAAAATAACAAGAGGATAATTTTATTATAGATTCACCGATAATCTTGGAGACTACTTTGAGGAAAGAGAAAATGGAGAGATAATCTTGGAGACTAACGCCAACCAAATCCTTCACCTCCGGCCGCTGACGTCATTCCCTGGCACCACCATCGCGGCCGCCACACCTCCCTTCCCGTCGAAAAAGTTCGCCGCCACTTCCACCACCACAACCGTCGCCAAGAAGCGAGGCCGCCTCAAGAAACCTCCCCCACCGCCACCAGCACCACCACCACAGCCACCGCCAACCCATACGAGTTATACTACTACTCGAGATTCGGGCCGAGATGGGCCAAGCGGCGGGGTGCGGACCGGCCCCTCGATCACAAGACGACGATCATCAACACAACAACCACGACAAAGAAGAAGAATGTGAAGATCATTGATCAAATGAAACATAAGTTGATAAAAGAGGACGAGGAGGATGATAATGGGGTGATGTTGGTGGTGGATGATCATCACGAACTCGATTACATCGACGACCATGATGACGATTTCGACGATGATGGTGGTGATGGTGATTTGTATGGCGGAAGAAGGCGGCAGAGTAGGAAGCCGATCAAGGCGAGGTTGCTTAAATTGTTAATGTAAGTTGTGATTTTATATGTATGAGTGGTAGTTGAGATGACTAAAATAACCACAACTTTCCCCAACCCACCACAATCTACCACCTTTCCTTCACACCGCACCGCAACCAGCCATATAAAATAATGAGGCCTAAGGACCAAAGAGTCCTTTAACAACTCAGGACTTTAAATTTCAAGTAGTTTGGCTGACTCGTAAAAATCTCACACTACAACATGAAACGTCTAAGGTGACCGACCCAGGCGATCGATATGCATCGGTCGCTCAGGTCGACACGGGCGACCGATACCTCGCGACCGATACGATATCGGTCGCTAATTAGCGACCGATATGGTATCGGTCGCTAATTAGCGACCGATATGGTATCGGTCGCAGTGACCACTTTATCGGTCGCTGATATCGGTCGCCCGCCCTCTCTTGCGACCGATAGAGCCCTATTGCGACCGATATTAACGGTCGCCCGTATGCCTGTTCTGTTGTAGTGTCAAAACGTTTATGATTAGTATAATTTACTACTGATATAAATCTTGATGAATGTTGATCAATGCTAACGAATACAAATCAATGTTGAACTGTTGATCATTAATATTGATTGGCTGAACAGTACTAACTATTTATAATAAACATCAATTATATGTTAAAAGGAACAAAAAGTAGAAGATCATGTCAAAAGTTATGTTCTTGATATCTACTCGAGTACTATATATGAGATGATGATCAAGTGATCTAACACAAAGAAAAATAAAAAGGCAACATGAAATGACTAAAAAAAGCTAATGACCGGGACCCCATCCACTCCCTTGCATGTTTGAATAATGAATGGATGTCATCCTACTTTCTGCAAGACAACATGCATTACGTGTCACTTTTACCATTCACGTAATTACACACATACTCCAAGGGCAACAGCGGAACAAACATAACCCAATAATATAAGTACCAAAGCCAATAACATATTCTTTTCGCATGTTGACACACACTCCATTTTTTCTACATTAATTGTTGTTGTAGGATTTATTAAAAATTTTGATTATTAATTTGTTAATATATACAATAATTAATTATAAAAATTTGATATTAGTAGATTTGTAATAAAAAATATTATTAAATAAGATAAACCATAGTTCTTAAAGTGTGTTTGGTTGGTCAAAAATTCCGAAGAAATTGTCAATTTTTTTAGGTTGACTTACTTTTCCTATATTTGAATGTAAAACTTCCCATGAAAAATTTTCCTCCGAAAAAATTTCCTTGGAGTTCGTACCAACCTCTCCCTTAATAAAATACTATCAAAGAAATTATTGAATAATGATAAGTCTTAAAAAATGTGAAAGATAATTATCTTTAGATAGAGAGATCGATTATTTTATTTAAGTTTAGCGAGGTTGAGTGACAATGCATATAATTTTATATTTAATATATAATTTTATTATAAGTATATTATTAAGGTCCTGTTCTTTTCTGCGGTTGGCAAACTGCGGTGGCATAGCCTACCTATGGCACCGCAATTTGCCACAACCCACCACATTTTACCGCAAATCATTACTTTTCTCACTCTTTACTTTTCTCTCTCCTCACTTTTCTCCTCTACTTTTTACATTCTCTATCCTCACCTACCCCACCTACCAATAACCTACCACAATTCCACCACACCCCACCACACCTCACACACCATTCCGCAAAATACCGCATAAAAGAACAGGGCCTAATTATGTACCAATTTTTTTTAAGTTTTTTCATAAAGTTAAATAAAGGCTCTGGTCATTTGAGTGGTACCATACCGCACCTACCACAATTTACCATACTAACCATAAACCATCACATATTATCATAACATATCAAATTTTACCACAATAACCATAATTTTCTCACTATTTTTACTTTTTTCTCTCTTTATCTACCACACCAACCATTCACACAATAAATTTTACCATAACTTACCATACTATACCACATCATATCACACTATACTACCACACCTTATCTACTACATAAAAGAACAAAGTTTAAATATACTATAAAATTTTCATAAATCTCCAAAAATATATTTTAATTATAAATATATTTAACACAATGTGAAAAAAAATGATGAAAATTAAATTACAAATAACATGAGTAATTTTTATATTGGTAAAAGAAATCCCTATAAAATGGAATATAGTTTTCTTACAAAACCCTAAAATCCTCTTCTCTTTAAAACAAATCCGTATTTAAAGCAAAACCCCAGTGGAAATCAGATGAGATCTGGAGAGAGAAAAAACAAAAATCAAAAAGAAAAAAAAAAGAAAAGAAAATCAGGAGAGAGAAAGAAGAAGAGCGAACGAAGAACCAGCGATTTTTCTCCTCCTTGTTCATCTTCTTCTTCCATACGAAAATCATCTTACTTTCTGAGTACTTTCGATTAATCAAACCACAGAGAATGAGGATTAGGAAGAACTCGAGGCTCATCAATGGCGGAAATGCTTCATTAGCAGCATCTTCATCATCTCCTTCGCCATCTTCATCGTCCACATTTCTCATTTGCCAGCTGAATCGTTCGCCTTGGGATGTTCTCGACGCATCTTCTCTCCAGGTACTCTTCTTCTCTCTCCTCTAGATCTGTTTTTCCCCAAAAATTTGGCTGAAATCGAGTTTATTGCGTCCATTTTCCGCCATTATTGTTGCCACTGCGACAATATGTAGGGTTTTGCAATACCTAGGGTTTTCCGTCGACTTTCCCCCATTTTTACAGCCTATTCAGCCCTAAAATTCGCGATTAGGTCAAAGATGAGTGTGTCTTGAGATTCTATTGCTTCTGAAATTAGACGTCTGCTTGATTTGATTGTCGAGATGGTTGGTTGATGCTTGCTGTGTTTGTGTGTCATTCAATTCGACGTCGTTTTGGTCAGGGAGACTGGGATGCTAGCTTTGACTCTGCTCATGCTTCTGATAGGTAACCTCCATTTCCTCACTCTCTTCGATTTATTCCTCGATCTCGAATTTTTTTTCTGCTGGATAGATAGATAGCTAGCTAGGGTTTCCGTGTTTTCGGAATATTCCAGAACTTTTCCTCTCAAATTCGAGCTTGAATCAGAACTAGTACGAATTTTCGTTTTAATTTCCGTCGAAATCCAGTCTTCACAGCGGAGAATCGATGGAATTATCGTTTGAATACGTCGAGAAAAAACCGCCAACCACAACCACCACTGAGGAAACAGAAAATGGCGGCACTCACGATCAAATCCTCCACCCGCCGCCGCTGCTGACGTCATTCTCCGGCACCGCCACCCCCGCCGCTGCCGCACCTCCCCTCCCGCCGAAAAAGTCTGTCACCACTTCCACCACCACCCCCACCGCCAAGAAGCGGGGCCGCCCCAAGAAACCTCCCCCCACCACTGCCGCCTCCGCCACCAGCACCACCGGAAACAACCCGTACGAGTTCTACTACTACTCGGGATTCGGGCCGAGCTGGGCCAAGCGGCGGGGCGCCGACCGACCCATCAATCACGAGACAATGATCATCAACACAACCACCACCACCATCACCACCAACGCCGAGAAGAAGAATAATGTGAAGATCAAAGATCCGATGAAGGAGAAGCTGATCAAAGAGGAGGAGGAGGATGATAATGGGGTGATGTTGGTGGTGGATGATCATCACGAGCTCGATTACATCGATGACTACGATGACGATTACGACAATGATGATGATGGTGATTTGTACGGCGGAAGAAGGCGGTGGAGTAGGAAGCCGATCAAGGCGAGGTCACTCAAGTCGTTAATGTAAGTTGAGTTTGTTGTGTTATATGTATGAGTGGTAGTTGAAAAGAAATGACTATATGCAGAAAGTTTGTGAATCAAGTAATTGACTAGTTTAGTTACTTAATTTAATTAGCTAGTTCTAGGAAATGCTTGATGAGCTAATTAGTAGGGGTGTTTAATCCAGTTTGTAGTTTTTTTTGTCTTTCTTTGCATGGTATCAATTATATATCAACTGTTGTTTATTTATGGATTAACGTTAGTTTATTGAGATTTTACTGTCAATTTTTGTAAAATTATTCACGTACTGTATTTCATACATATCCATCACGTACTGTAAATTTTTATTGAGATTTTAAGATTATTTTACTGACCAAAAAATACAGTTGTTTTGTTTAGTACTCAGTAGTAGTAGTAGTAGTGGTGTTTATATTGAGGTATTGTATGCATTGTTTTAGCTCGATAGTAAAGCGAAGTCCTCTGGTGTGTTTGAGGGCATTTCGGTAATTAAGGGTTGAAAAAAATTTGCCCGCTTCAAAATAAATGCTATGGAATAACCGCGTAACGAAGGTAACCGTTTCCTCTACTTTCTAATTCAACCGTGCAAACATTCAAAGTAAAAAGGAAAGGGGTGATGATAAGTGTCTTGCCTCAAAACATTATTTAAATGTCTTCTCTTTCATGAAATTAATACTTATTATCGTTTTTAACCCTAATTTTTTTGACAAATACTATTAGTTATCAATTATTAGAAGCTTGGAATGTGTTGACTATGCCAACAATTAAAATTGACAATCTAATGAATGAACCCCATCCGTTGGGCATATTTTAGATGTCTTTTTGTAAATTTAAAAAATATCAATAAATGTGTGATTTTATAAAATTTATATATATTATTATAGTTATAGAAGTCAATTATGTAACTTTTTTCCAATTTAATTTACAAATATATAGATTTTCTATAGTGACAAGACACATAATATGTGTCTTGCATAAGACATTTATCATTTCACAAAGGAAATATACGAAGGGGAGTTGAGTTCGACATGCAAACATCTGAACAATATATTTGGATACGTAAATAATTAGCGCTTATAAAAGTTTGTCTAATCTGAATGTTTGCGTTTATCCAATCTGTAAAAAACTCAATTTTGTCCAAACCCCATTTTAACATTAACCGGATTGATTGAATATTCGGATAAAATATTTCTTTTTTTCATTGTTCGAGCTCAATTTTAACCTGAACTTAATTCTGTTTGAATTGTCTAACCCAGTTTATCACAAAAAAAATCGGACCTGAACATCATTTTCTTATCCAAATTTTAATCTTGAATGAATCCAAATTTACTCAACTCGAATTTTCACCAGCACCACGTAAATTTTACCAAGTTTCAGCAAATTCAAATTGGATAAGTTAAGATTCACTCAACACACCTTCATAAGATTACCACAACTCACCACATTTTTGTAAAAAGAATCCATCTAAATAAAATTTCATATATTAAGGCCCCGTTCTTTTATACGGTTAGTTGTGGTGTGGTAATGGCGTGGTGTGGTGCGGTGAAATTTAAAAAAGTATGGTGAGTTGTGGTGAATTGTGATGAGAATTATGGTAAGTGAAGTAGTGAGGAGAGAGAATATGAAAAGTAGAGGAGAAAAATGACGAGATATATTAGTAATGATTACGATGTGGTGTGGTGAAGTGTGAGAATTATGGGATTGATTTCGAAAATGAACCTATGTAGAATCAGAAGCTTTTTAATGAAAATTTTAATAGATAAATCAATTCTAACACAACAAAACAGAAAAATAGAGAAACTTTTACTTACGCTTTAGCTCCTTGATGTCATGTGTAACTTTGACTTGTGTGTTGGGAGTGGGGGTGTCTGGATGGGGTTCACGACTATGTTTTTTAAAAGGATAAAGTAATATTGTGTATAGTCCAAAAATTAAATATTAACATATGGTTAAAATTGATAAATTTAAGTTGGATTGAATAAAATATACCTCTTTAAATAATTGAGTAAAAGTTAAATTTTTGTAATTTTTGGTAAATTTTAGTAACTTTTAACAAATTTAAGCTAATATATCAAAATTAATTTTTTTATTGTTTTAACTTTAGTAATTTTTGATAAATTTTAGTAAATTTTAAAAAAACTCATAAATTTTGATAAACTAGAGTTACTTATGAATTTGACAGGCCCTAATGACGAGATGTAGGGTTCATGTATCTAGTGATTGTTTCTCTTTTTAGGTAATGGCAAATATATTGGTCCAAAGGCACCATATCAAGGGGGTCAATGGGCTGGGTACAACAAGGAGAGCCTGGTGAAGGAGTGAGATAAGCCCACCAAACACAAGCCTTAAGGCCCACAAGTTGAGCACATGAAATCACATACAAAATTTAGAATTTAGATAAGGGATCTATGTGTAGTTTTGATAATGCGAAATTTGATAAAATGTAGATACAAGCAACTTTTCTAAAAAAACAATATATTGTAGATTCTCAGTATAGTTCTTATGTTTTCCAAATATGAAAGTGCATGAAAAGGTTGATTATGATATACCTAGAGAGAGCTTTTAAGAAACCAAAAAGAAAAGGAAAAAAAAAAACAAGGTACAAGCAACTTACCTAGCTGTACTAAACTTTAACATATGATTTTAAACAAAAAAGGAAATTAGAAGTCTAAATTAACATAGAGCAATGGTAGAGTAAAGCATGAAAACGCTAAACCAAGGAAATATCTCCCGGTAGATGTGACATCCACATGGCATTTACATGGTAAGTCAATGAAAATAATTCTGATCAAACACATTTTGGACGTTCCACGTGAGATTTTCACCAAATCACAGTCATTTGATTTTTAGTATTATCCCATACAATTTTCAACTGTTTGGGATTGGGTAGAATACAAAAAAAAATATATACTCCATCCGTTCCATATTAATTGTCATAATTTTGACTTTCACGGACTCTAAAGTCACTATTTGATTGATAATTTGTTATATAATATGTTATTAACAATTGCAATATTATACTTTTATGATAGTATTTTTCGTTACGAATCTAATGGTTGTAATTTTATATATCAATTCATTGTATATATTGAGAAATTTATGGTCAAAATTTTTGAAATTTGATTGCACAATTTCCAAAGATGACAGTTAATATGGAACGGAGGGAATATAAAGATTACGAAAATGATAAACATCTTGACACAAGATGACTCTTAACCATTTTGCATTTCTTCTAAATCACTAATAAAGTGAAATATAAGTGTATTTAAATCATTCTAAAGGTATATTTTATTATTTGTAGGGTTACTACAACTTATAAACAATTTAAAAATAATTATTTATTTATATTTATTTCATAAATATAAAACTATGTATAAAATGTGGATATTCTACTATGATTGATAAAATTAGGCTATTATTATATTTTTTTCACCTAGCTAATAAGTATTATATTATTATAATTTATAAATATATATAATTATTAAAGAAAATATTAATAAAAGTTACAAAAATGTAAAATATGAACAATTCAAGATGGTTAAGAACCATCTTGATGGTTATCATGGTCCTAAAGATTATTATTGTACAACTGCCGAAAATAGAGATTATTATAATCCAATTTTCCGAAAATATCCATATGCATCACAAAAATACTACTGTAACATAACATGTCTTAAATTTTAGGGAGAAAATTAAAATGTACATCAATAATAGACAATAAATGTTAATTAATTTTTGTTCCTAATTATTTATAATTTTACATTCTCAATACAATACTTATCAATTTTACATTCACATTCTTCATCATTAATAATTAATTTTCACCAATTTAAATTCTTTTATAAAATTTTCCATATCTTATTGATTATCTTGATATTCTCCTAATTTCCTAAGGTGACAAATAAAAACGGACAGAGAGATTATGTTAAATTTCATTCTATTCTCAGCGTAAATATAGGTTACATTATGTAAGATAAAGTTGAATTGAGTATGCGATTAAAAAAAAGGTTGTGTTGAGTAAATCCCAACTTATCCAAAAATAATTTCTTCGAACTTATCATAGACCGTAGACGCACAAAATTCATGCATTAAATATATGGAACCCTTACAAGCAAAAAAGAATTTCTTTTTCAGGAAGTAATGTGTTTGCGCGGTTGAATTTTGGAAAGTAAACGGGAAACGGTCACCTTCGTTACGCGGGTGGGGTGGCTATTCTGATTCTCACAACCCTTAATTACCAAAATGCCCTCAAACCCACCACAGAGGACTTTACTGCCCCGCCTAAAAAAAACAAACGAATGCCTCCAATTTTCAAACATAACCCACTACTATCACTAACTAGTCATTTTAATCAACTTTTTTCCCCTCATATATCATTACAAAATTTTAATAATGTAACATATTTTCATTTATTTTACTTATACATATTTTCACTCTATAGTAGATCTAGGTGTTTTAATTAAGAGTGACTAATACATCATTATATTTATCTAATATACAAAAAATCCATAATTTTTATCTCTAAATTATTTTTATGTTATCGGTTGTCGTGGCCACCCTTGACATAACCCCAAATCTGACTTTGACTCCATTCATCATCGTTATTACCATGAAAAGACATCCATGCCACCTAACTTTTCACGCAAATTCCAACATTATTGATAAACAATAACCTAGACATTCTCTAACATAAGAGTTACTAGGTAGGAACAAAATGACACTAGAAATTAACCATAAATTAACAAACAACAGTTCATAATTCATACAAAAGGGGGAAAAACCAAGACGTCCAAATGTGATTAGCATCACTAATTATTAGCTAATCAAGCATTTCCTAGAACTAGCTAATTAAATTAAGTAACTAAACTAGTCAATTACTTGATTCACAAACTTTCTGCATATAGTCATTTCTTTTCAACTACCACTCATACATATAACACAACAAACTCAACTTACATTAACGACTTGAGTGACCTCGCTTTGATCGGCTTCCTACTCCGCCGCATTCTTCCACCATACAAATCACCATCATCGTCATCGTAATCGTCTTCGTAGTCCTCGATGTAATCGAGTTCATGGTGATCATCCATCACCAACATCACCCCATTATAATCATCCTCCTCCTCTTTGATGAGTTTGAGTTTGATCTCATCATCATCCTTCATCAACTTCTGCTTCCCCTGATGATCTTTCATCTTCACATTCTTCTTCTCGGTGGTGGTGTTTGTCGTGTTGACGATCGTCGTCTCGTGATCGATGGGTGGGTCTGCGCCCCGCCGTCTGGCCCAGCTCGGCCCGAATCCCGAGTAGTAGTAGAATTCATACGGGTTGGCAGTGGTGGTTGTGGTGGTGGTTGCAGTGGTGGTGGGGGGAGGTTTCTTGGGGCGGCCCCGCTTCTTGGCGGTGGACTTTTTTGGCGGGAGGGGAGGAGTCGCGGAGGCGGCAGTGGTGGTACCGCAGAATGACGTCGGCGGCGGCGGTGGGTGAAGGATTGGGTCGTGAGTGCCGCCATTTTCTGTTTCCTCAGTGGTGGTGGTTGGCGGTTTTTTCTCGACGTATTCGAACGATAATTCCATCGATTCTCCGCTGTGAAGGCTGGATTTCGACGGAAATCAAAATGAAAATCGGGAGTAGTTCTGATTGAAGCTCGAATTTGAGGGGAAAAGTTCTGGAATATTCGGAAAATACGGAAACCCTAGCTAGCTAGCTATCTATCCAGCAGAAAAAAAAATCGAGATCGAGGAATAAATCGAAGAGAGGGAGGAAATGGAAGTTACCTATCAGAAGCATGAGCAGATTCAAAGCTAGCATCCCAGTCTCCCTGACCAAAGCGACGTCGAATTGATTCACACACAAACACAACAAGCATCAACCAACCATCTCGATAATCAAATTAAGTAAAAGTTTGATTTCAGAAGCAATAGAATCTCAAGACACACTCGTTTTTGACCTAATCGTGAATTTTAGGGCTGCATAGGCTGTGAAAATGGGGGAAAGTCGACGGAAAACCCTAGGTATTGCAAAACCCTACATATTATCGCAGTGGCAACAATAATGGCGGAAAATGGACGCAATAAACTCGACTTCAACCAAATTTTTGGGGAAAAACAGATCTAGAGGAGAGAGAAGTAGAGTACCTGGAGAGAGGAAGCGTCGAGTACATCCCAAGGCGAACGATTCAGCTGGCAAATGAGAAATGTCGACGATGAAGATGGCGCAGGAGATGCAGATGAAGATGCTGCTAATGAAGCATTTCCGCCATTGATGAGCCTCGAGTTCTTTCTAATCCTCATTCTCTGTGCTTGATTAATCGAAACTACTCACAAAATCAGATGATTTTTCGTATGGAAGGTGATGAAGAACAAGGAGAAGAAAAAATTGCTCGTTCTTCGTTCTTCTTCTTTTTTCTCTCTCCTGATTTTTTTCTTTTTTTTTTTTTTTGTATTTTTCTTGCCCTCAGATCTCATTTATCAGGGTCTTGCTTTGGTTAAATACTACGAGAAAAAGAAAAGGAAAAAGGAAAAAGAAAATGTTGCTTTCTTCTAGGGTTTGCACGTATATTATTGGCTTGTTTTAGTGACGATAATGTCCATAAGGAAGCTTGTAATTACGGGAATGGAAAAAGAAACTGCGGCTGTGACACGTAATGCATGCTGTCCAAAAGTAGCGTGAAGTACTGCGCTTCATTACTCAAAGTTCAAACATGTTGGGGAGTGGATGGGGTCATAAGCCTAGTGGTAGTTTAGTCATTTCACTTTTTGGTTGAAATACTTGGCCTTTTTTTTTCTTTTTTGTTGGTAAATAAAAGGTAGGTTAAGCAAGGTAACTAGAGATAGATAAGGTAAGTTGAAATAGATAATGTGAGTTGAAAATGGTATGACGTAAGATAAATAAGGTAATTTACATTAATTATATCAATTATTATATGAACTTGTAAATATATATTTGGGTAACGTAAGCCACATCAATCATATTATTTGTTAAATATATAAATTTTTAAATATATTATATAAAATAAATAAGATACTATAAGAATAAATAAGGGGAACTAAGTAATAATAAATAAGGAAAATAAAATAAGTAAAATTATTTGGCACCCACTCTCAAGTCCCATTTCTATATTACCAAATAAATGAGCTTTCGTGAAGCCTGTTCATCTTTTGGGCCAACATGTGATCATTATTTACCCACTCTAAAAAATGGGTTTGGGTTGGACGGTCCAATGTACAAACCCACCTACGTTTTCATGTAGGCCCAATACCTTTACCACCCACAGGCTATGTCTTAAGTTCATTAATTTGGTCCGGCCTGGATGTTCGAATCCTTTCGCCCTTAAAAAATAAGGATGGTCATAATTTTTTGTCTGAATTTGTTCGCCTTTAAAAAACAAGGATGGCCATTTTGTGTCCGAATTTCAATAATAATTGACTTAGCCAAAAATTCTTGCACAACATATTTCTTCTTTTTTTTTATTCTCCGAACACAGCTCTGAATCCAATCGTTCAACTCAATCCCATTTGAAAAAAGAATAAGTAACAATCATCAATTCCTCTGTTTTGATATTTATAAATTTGACCCGCGTAAATTAGAGCATCTGCAATGGTGAGTTTCAATTCGATTCATTGCTGACGTGACATGAAATGAGAATGGAATGAGGTCGTATACGATATTTCAGTGGTTAGAATGAGACTCGTCTCATGAGAATCTCGCCGTCAGTCTCGCGAGACGAGTTTGAAAGCGAGTTTAAGATAATAATATTTTAATCATAATTTTTTTTCTCTCCTCCTCCACCTCATTTTTTTATCAATATAACCAAATTAATTATATTATTAAGTAGGACCCACTTACTTTTTTAATTAATATGAGTTAAACTCATGCTCACCATTGGGAAGCAAACTAAATAAAGGGTTAAATTTTGACTCTCTTGATAGGGGTCTACAGATTACACGTCATCTAATTAACCAAACTCAAGCTCACCATTGCGGGTGCTCTTATAGCCAATCCCAAATTATTTTTGGACGTTAGGGATGCCGAATCGCTTGAGTTTATATATACAAAGGTTGAGTTTATATACTGAGCTTGTTCAAGTAACGTACTTTTGGTAAAAGGAAAAAATGGTTTGCATGGTCTAATTTGTTAGTAGCTCATACAATCGATATACGTTTGTTGTAGCAAAAAAGTCACTAGAAACCTTACTTTACTGGTTCTGATTTCTTATATCTTTCTTGTTCGAGTCAATCACTGCTCAGGTAACTCTCTTTACCTCTCTCAATGCTTATATCCTTTGTTGTACGAGTTGAACTACCTGCGTTCATTTTTATTTTACTGTTTCTGTTTCACTTTTCAGCTAATGGTCCAGTTTTGGGTTTATCTATTGCTTTGAATGTCTTTTATGGGGTTCATTTTGTAGTTTCCATATCACATTTGACTCTATGTTCCTCATCTGGGTTCATTTTCAGCTACGTTTGCCCTCGTTTTCTGTCTTCTAAGTCCATTAGCAGTCTTTCTCTATGGCTACTAGGGGTGTCCATGGTTAACCTAAACCGCAAACCGAAACCGTAAACCCAAACCGGTTAACCGGTTAACCGGTTGGCATTTTATATTTTTATGGTTTCGGTTAACCAAACCGGTATATGCGGTTTAGGTTTCGGTTTTAAATTTTGGAAAATCGGTTAACCGCGGTTAACCGGTTATATATAATTTTTTAAAAAAAAAACCAAAAAAACCTAAATAAACCTAAACCCTAACCTAAAAAAATTCAGAAATTGGAGCAAAACGTGGTTAACCGCATTGTCAATGCGGTTAACCGCCGGTTTAGGTTTGGTTTAGGTTTAGGGTTTAGGTTTGGTTTAGGTTTAGGTTTGGAAAAACTTAAAACCACAAAAGCGGTTAACCGCTTTTGGACACCCCTAATGGCTACCCTGTCATCATCATCACTTCACTTTGGCACCCCTTCTTTACCTATGTCTTTCGCTCCTTTTTCCGACGTCTCGGCAATGCCATTTACGTGTTTATTGCGCCGCTGCAACCTCTACCTGAAGATATCTCCATGGTTTGAAACATTACTCTGTTTCTGTATACTATACTGTGTCATACTTCTGTGTGTGATTGGAGGATGTTACTCTTTGTTTGAATTTCGGTTGTGTACTATAAAGTGCATAATTTCATGTACGTCTTTGAAATTTGTGTTTAGTTCTCATTTTATGCCCCGTTCTTTTATACGGTTAGTTGCGGTGCGGTGTAGAAGAAATGTGGTGGGTTGGGAAAAGTTGTGGTAAATTGCGTTGGGCTGGGGAAAGTTGTGGTGGCTTCTGATGGACTATGGAATGTTTAACTTTTAATAAAAAGATAAATTAGATTGTGGTGAGTTGGTTGTGGTGAAATATGGAAAGTTACGATGTAGAGTGACACCACAACCTGCCAACCACACAAAAGAATGGGCCTTAATGACAAAAATTGATGGACATTATCTAATTTTTTTACCAGTCTGAGCCGGAGTGGGACAATTTTGGATAAAAAGTAAATTGGGGTAAAAATGGGATTTATCATGTAAAAAATAATAATTGTGAAAAGTATTGATCTGTTAATTTTTTTACCTGCCAACCACACAAAAGAATGGGCCTTAAGAGAATTGTAATCGTGGAATTTTCTGTTAAATTGATCTATCATGTAAAAAAAAATAAGAACACCAATGTTATTGATGACTTTAATTGGGCTTCATTTACCCAGGGATCGTACTTCGAATTGTTGTCATCAATGTTACAACTTTTCATACTTAGTCCTCATTCTTTTGTATAGTTGATAAGACGTGAAAATGATGTAATATAGTGAAATTGTTAAAAGTATGGAATAGCATGGTAAAGTTTGTAGAAAATGCAGTTGATGTAATAGGTGATAAGAAAGAATGTGAAAAGTAAACGAAAAAAACGAGGAGAGATAAAAGTAAGGAAATATATTGATAATGATTATAGTAAAGTACCAAAGTATATTGAAGCATATAAAAATATTGAGTAGTATGATGAGTTGTAATACCGCACTACACCACACTGTATATATAAAACAAAAAAATAGGGCCTTAGCGATACTGATATGTTGCTCAAATTTAACAGGGTTGGCAAGGTAGCCTCTTATGAATGTGCTATGGGGGACGCCTGTCAACCGAACGCATCCCCCATAACACCTCTATCATAATCTTGTTACAAATAAGTGCTCTCATCAATAACATCCGTGATCTTATTGGAAATGTTTGACAAGCAGCTTATTAACTGATCTATTGAGGAAAAAAAGATGGCTTATCTAACCCTTTTGAACGCTTATTCTTTTTGTTGGTGAACTGTTACTACTTACTACTTGTCTACTTCATTTCTATTCATTTCTACATAAATTACTTTCCCTTAATATTAGGCCCAAAGGCACCCTACTCAAGGGCCCAATGGGCTGCATACAGCTTGACCTCACCTTAATATTTCAACTACACCACACCCCCAAGTCCACAACAAACGATGATTCAATAAGTATAGGAAAAAGGCCTTAATCTCAGGGGTTATTCTTTTGATACATAGGATTCAGTTAGATAAGTTTAGGTTATGTTAGGTTAGGAAAGTAGTGGAAATAAGTAAATGTCACATTATCTGTTTTTTTATTTTAAATAAATTTTGTGAGCTAAGTAAAAAAATTTAAATATAAATTATCTAAAAATAAATTATATTTTTTAGATAATAAAATTAGATTAGTTTAAGTTAGGTTAAGTTATGTTATACAAAAATAACCCTACGAAATAAAAAAAATAAAAACAGGGCCTCAATCCTCTTGTAACCTGGGGGGCAATAAGGCCGTGAAATGCAATTAAAGTTCATTACAATTTGTATCTCTATGCTTTGTCAAGCTGGTTTTATATGAACACATCCAAACGATCAAGTCAATTGAAGCTTTGGGCATGGTAACAAAGCCAGAACATTTATCCCATCAATCAAAATACGTCCCGACTTGGATTGGTTGGAATCACTTTTGGATGGATTGGATTGAATTAGATTGGATAAGTTGAATGCTTTTTGGGGGAATTGTGTTTTTAGGCCATCTGCAAAGGCAATCCATGAATGGATTGGATTGGTAGAGGTCCACCACCAAAAAGTGGTGCAATCCATTAGGTGTGAGCAAACCCCAAATAATGGCAATCCAAAACTAAAGATCACTCACCACCCAACAAGCAAAAAAAAAATGGAAAAATAAAAACATTGAGTTTGGTAATTTAATTTCAAGGCAAAAAAAAAAGGGAAATACCTCATGATCTAGCTACTCATGATCCATTCATGGATCACTCTCTTTTCCAATCCACAAGATCACCTCCATCCCAAATTTTTTTCTCTCTCACATCAATCCTGTTTGGATCACCTTTAAAGTTCCAAGATCACTTAAGGATCACTCGCCACGTCAGCGAGCGATCCAACTTGGATCATGGTTAAAGATGACCTTAGAGAGGGTGTTTTTTTGGGGAATTGTGTAAGGTTTGGATTGGTTGGGTTGGATTGGATTGGATTGAAAAAAGTTACCAATCCAAAGAAATTCTATTGCAAACAATGTCTTCTTATAGCTGTCAATATTATTTATTAACTTTTTGATGTTGTTATTGTGCTCAGCATGTACTACCTCTGTCCCAATTTATTTGTCCAAATAACTAATTTCTTTGTCTCTTTTTATTCAGTTCGGCCCAGTTCAGTTCAGTTTTGAACCGATGAACAACCCTAACTGTAACATATATAGCATGCCTTAAATTTCAGGGAATTTAAAAAAAAATGAATAATAGGTAATTAAATGATAATTAACCTTTTCTCTAATTAATTAATCTCAATATAACATTTATCAATTTCATATTCATATTCTTTACCGTTAATAAATTAACCTTTATCGACTAATTTGAGAATTCTTTTCATATCTTATTAATTATCTTGGTATCCTTTCAATTTTCTAAAATAAAAAAAATGGACAGTGAAAATATATTAAATTTGAACATATATTCTTTTCACAAATAAGATTGCATTTAGGAAATATAAAGTTTTGTTGAGTAGATCCCAACTTATCCAATTTTCATATTCTCAAACTTGGCAAAACTTAGCTGACATACATACGAAATAATACATGCAGATGCAGTGAATTTGATAAATGATAAGCAAATAGAATTTCTTTTACAGGAAGTAATGTTTTAAGTTTGCGGTTGAATTTTGGAAAGTAAACCGTAAACGGGAAACGGTCACTTTCGTTACGCGGGTGGGGTGACTATTCTCTCAACCGTTATAATTACCAAAATGCCCTCAAACCCACCACGAGAACTTTACTGCCCCGCCGAAAAAACAAACGAATGCCTCCAATTTCCAAACATGACCAATACTATCACTACCCAGTCATTTTAATCAATGCAACCTTTTTTCCCCTCATAAATCATTACAAAATTTTAATAATGTAACCTATTTTCATTTATTTTACTTACTTATATATCCATATTTTCACCACATAGAGATTTAGATGTTTTAATTAATAGTGATCAAAATGCTATTATATTCATTTGATATATAAAAAATTCATAATTTTATCCTAAATTATATTGAATTTTTTTTTTGTATTATCGGTGGTTGTGGTCACCCTTGACTTAGCCCCAGATCCGTTAGTGACTGCATTGATCGTCGTTATCACTATAAAAAGACATCCATGCGACCCAACTTTTCACGCAAATTCCAACATTATTCATTATATTGGTTAACAATAATCTATCACTAGCCATTCTCTAACATAAGAGTTTACTAGGTACTAACAAAATGACACTAGAAATTAGCCATAAATTAACAGACAACAGTTCATACTTCATACAAAAGGGGGGGAAACCTAGACGTACAAACTGGATTAAACACCCCTACTAATTAGCTAATCAAGCATTTCCTAGAACTAGCTAATTAAATTAACTAAACTAGTCAATTACTTGATTCACAAACTTTCTGCATATAGTCATTTCTTTTCAACTACCACTCATACATATAACACAACAAACTCAACTTACATTAACGACTTGAGTGACCTCGCCTTGATCGGCTTCCTACTCCGCCGCCTTCTTCCGCCGTACAAATCACCATCATCATCGTTGTCGTAATCGTCATCGTAGTCATCGATGTAATCGAGCTCGTGATGATCATCCACCACCAACATCACCCCATTATCATCCTCCTCCTCCTCTTTGATCAGCTTCTCCTTCATCGGATCTTTGATCTTCACATTATTCTTCTTCTCGGCGTTGGTGGTGATGGTGGTGGTGGTTGCGTTGATGATCTTCATCTCGGGATCGATAGGTCGGTCCGCGCCCCGCCTCTTGGCCCAGCTCGGCCCGAATCCCGAGTAGTAGTAGAATTCATATGGGTTGTTTCCGGTGGTGGTGGTGGTGGCATTGGCGGTGGGCGGAAGTTTCTTGGGGCGGCCCCGCTTCTTGGCGGTAGTGGTGGTGGTGGAAGTGGTGGCGGACTTTTTGAGCGGGAGAGGAGGTGTGGCGGCGGCGGCGGTGGTGGTACCGCAGAATGACGTCGGCGGCGGCGGTGGGTGAAGGATTGGGTCGTGAGTGCCGCCATTTTCTGTTTCCTCAGTGGTGGTGGTTGGCGGTTTTTTCTCGACGTATTCGAACGATAATTCCATCGATTCTCCGCTGTGAAGGCTGGATTTCGACGGAAATCAAAATGAAAATCGGGAGTAGTTCTGATTGAAGCTCGAATTTGAGGGGAAAAGTTCTGGAATATTCGGAAAATACGGAAACCCTAGCTAGCTAGCTATCTATCCAGCAGAAAAAAAAATCGAGATCGAGGAATAAATCGAAGAGAGGGAGGAAATGGAAGTTACCTATCAGAAGCATGAGCAGATTCAAAGCTAGCATCCCAGTCTCCCTGACCAAAACGACGTCGAATTGAATCACACACAAACACAACAAGCATCAACCAACCATCTCGATAATCAAATTAAGTAAAAGTTTGATTTCAGAAGCAATAGAATCTCAAGACACACTCGTTTTTGACCTAATCGTGAATTTTAGGGCTGCATAGGCTGTGAAAATGGGGGAAAGTCGACGGAAAACCCTAGGTATTGCAAAACCCTACATATTATCGCAGTGGCAACAATAATGGCGGAAAATGGACGCAACAAACTCGATTTCAGTCAAATTTTCGGGGAAAAGCAGATCTAGAGGAGAGAGAAGGAGATTACCTGGAGAGAAGAAGCGTCGAGTACATCCCAAGGCGAACGATTCAGTTGGCAAATGAGAAATGACGAGGATGAAGATGGAGGAGGAGATGCAGATGAAGATGCTGCTAATGAAGAAGTTCCTCCATTGATGAGCCTTGAGTTCTTCCTAATCCTCATTCTCTGTGCTTGATTAATCGAAAACACTCACAAAATCAGATTATTTTCGTATGGAAAAAGATGAACAAGGAGGAGAAAAATTTCTGGTTTTCGTTCTTCTTCCTTTTTCTTTCTCTCTCCTGATTTTCTTTTCTTTTTTGTTTTTTTCTCACTCTCAGATCTCATCTCATCAGGGTTTTGTGCTGTGCTTAAATATGGGATTTTTATTTGAGAAAGGAAAAGGAAAAAGAAAAGGGGAAATGTTGCTTTCGTCTAGGGTTTGCACGTATACTATTGGCTTGTGTCAGTGCCGATAATGCCCCTTGAGGAAGCGTGTAATTACGGGAATGGAAAAAAGAAACTGCGGCTGTGACACGTAATGCATGTTGTCCAAAAGTAGCGTGAAGTACTGCACTTCATTATTCAAACGACAAGCATGTTGGGGAGTGGATGGGGTGATAAGCTTAGGGGTAGTTTAGTCATATCTCCTCTGTTTTTGTTGCGGATTCATTGAAGATTCGGAATCAGTCTCTCCATGAATTTTTGGAGATAATGTTGCCTATATTAGAATTTCCAGACTTCGCTCAAATATGTCATCTAGAAAATTATTGTTATTGTTGTAAATAAAAGGTAGCCAGGTAGGTTAAGTAAGGTAACTATAGATAGATAAAGTAAGGCCGTGTTTTTTTTTCAGCGGTTGGCAAATTGAGATAGGTTATTGGGTGTCAAATTCTACCGCAATTTGCCACAACCTACCACATTTTACCGTAAATCCTTACTTTTCTCTCTCCTCACTTTTCTCTCTCCTCACTTGTCTCCTCTACTTTTTACATTCTCTCTCCTCACCTACCCCACATATCAATAACCTACCACAATTCCACCACACCCCACCACACCTCACCACACCATTCCGCAAAATACCGCATAAAATAACAAGGTCTAAGTTGAAAATAGTATAATGTGGGATGAATAAGCAAGGTAAGTCACATTAGTTACATCACTTGACTATATGAATTTGTAAATATAGATTTTATAATTTCTAACTATACATTGTAGGTAACGTAAGCCACACCAGTTATATTAATTGTTAAATATATAAATTCTTAAATATGTAAAATAGATAAGATACTGTAAGAATAAATAAGGAAAACTAAGTAATAATAAATTAGGAAATTAAAAATAGATAAGATAATTAAAATTATTGGGTACCCACTCTCAAGTCCCATTTCTATATTACCAAATAAATGAGCTTTTAGGCTAATGCAAACTTTTGAGTTTATTTCTATAGCTACATTTCTGAACGATTGTTTTAGGCTAATGCAAACTTTTGAGTTTATTTCTCTCAATTTTGTTAGGAGGAACCTAAATAAGGCAGCCCATGAAGCTGCAAAGGCAAATTTTGATTGTAACCACACCAAAGTGTGGATGGAAGGGAGCCCTGAATCTGTGATTTCTGTAATTCAGGAGGACAGTGTTCATTGCCATTCCTATCAGTAATATCATTCGTATTCTCCTCAAAAAAAAAAAAAAAAAAAAAAGAGCTTTTGTGAAGCCTGTTCATCTTTTGGCCCAACATGTGATCATTATTTACTCTATTAAAAATGGGCTTGGGTCGGACGGTCCAATGTACAAACACGCCTACGTTTTCATGTAGGCCCAATACCTTTACCACCCACATGCTAAGTCATAATTTGATCCGGCCTGGATGTCCGCATTCGTCCACCCTTTAAAAAATAGGATGGTCATAATTTTATTTCAACAATGACTGACTTATCCAAAATTCTTGCACAACATATTTCTCCCTTTTTGATTATCCGAACATGATTTTGACTCAAACCAGTAACGATGATTAATTCCTCTGATTTTGATATTTATAAATTCGACGAGCCCAAATTATACCCAATCTCAATTTTTTTTCAATGTTAGGGATGCCAAATAGCTTGAGTTTATAGATACAGAGCTTGAGTTTATATACTAAGCTTGTTCAAGTAACTTTTGGTAGAAGGGAGAAATGGTTTGCATGCTCTAATTTGCTACTAGCACATACAACCGATCTAGGCCTCCTCCCTCACTTGCACTAATCGTTTGTTGTGGCAAAAAAGTCAATACTTAAATCTCCTAAACCTCACTTTAGCAATGGGGATATATTCCAATGTTGCTATTCTATTCAAACCCTGTTGTACCCAATTGAACCTCTCCAGATCCTACGAAGGTGGGACCCACATTGAAAGTTGTTGTTTTGACACCGTCATCTTCCTTTAACACCCGGAGGCCTGAACAACCCGCCAAGCACGCCGTACGCCTCCATTCAGATCCACTTGTCACAATTTAGTCTCTCTAAATTCTGTGAAAACAGGACCCACATTAAAAATTGTTTTCACACCGTCGCCCTCCTTCCTTCAACACCCTAAACAACCCACCAAGCACACCATACACCTCCATTCAAATCCAGCCGCTGACAACCAAATCTCTCCAGATCCCACAAAAGCAGGACCCACATTAAAAGTCATTGTCGTTTTCACACCGTTGTCCTCCTCTAGCACCCTGAACAACATGCCAAGCACACCATGCACCTCCATCCAAATCCGACTGTCCACGTCTAAATCTCTCCAGATCCTGCAAAAGCAGAACCCACATCAAAAGTAGTTGTCGTTGTCGTTTTCACACAATCGTCCTCCTTCAAGACCATGAACAACCCTCGAAGCACTTCATACACCTCCATTGCCAACGGGTGAGCCGTGTCACCACACACAAAACTATGCACCTTCCCTCCAATCTCAACCCAGCTGCACCCGGGAACCTTGGAACTACTACACCTATCTTTCATCATTTTCCTCACCCTAGCCGCCTCGTTCCACTGCCCCACGGCCGCGTACATGCTAGCCATCTGTGTGTAGTTCACGGCATTGTCGGGCTCCAGCTCAAACAACCTCTCAGCAGCCCACTGGGCCATCTTCACATCCCCGCGGGCCAAACATGATCCGGCAAGAGCCCCTAATGAGCTCGATCCAAGCCCACCCGGGTCAGAACCCGACACCCCGGAAGCCTCTTCAACAAGCCCAGCTCGGGCTAGAAGATCAACGAGGCATGTCTTAAGTTCTGAGTTCGGTATGATGTTGTAGTTCGTAAGCATTAGTTTGAAGTAATGAAGTCCCTCGGCTATAAGACCAGCATGGGTACATGCTGAGAGAACGCTCAGAAATGCAACATTATCAGGGATCAAACCGGAGGATAACATCGTGTCAAAGATTCTAAGACATTCGTAAACTCGCCCATGAGAAGCATACGCGGTTATGATCGAGGTAAAACTGACTAAATCAGGCTCAACAACCGAACTGAACAATCGAGAAGCGGTCTCTAGGGTTCCACAGTTAGAGTATGCAACTATTAATGCATTGGTGACTGATAAATGGGCATCGAACCCCTGTTTCGTGATGTATGCATGAATCTGTGTGATTTCACCAATGGCTGATAAATTCCCACATGAATTAACAATGCTGGCTAGGGTTATCTCATCCGGGGCGACGTTTTTCCTGCACATTTCGACAAAAAGGGTCAGAGCCTCTCTCGCGTGCCCGTGCTGACCGTACCCGACAATCATGCTGTTCCATGAAACACGAGTCAGAGACGACATTGTGTTGAAAATGAGCCGGGCTGAGTCTAAGAGGCCGGTTTTTGAGTACACATCGAGGAGAGCAGTGGCGACTTGGGTGTCTAAATTGTATGACATTTTGGTGATTAGGCTGTGGAATTGTTGCCCTAATAATGGTATGAAGCTGCAAGAGCTCAAAATAATAGAGAATGTGAACTCGTCCCCCGTGATACCCTCTGATTGCATTAGCCTGAAAATGCCGAGGGCTTCCTCTGGTAAACGATTCAGAGAGTAAGCAGAGAGCATGACATTCCAAGAGACCAAGTCCCGGGGGCGAATTTCATCGAACACGTAGCGTGCGTCTTTGATCAGACCGGATTTTCCATAGAGATCGACTGCAGCACTGCCTACAAAACGGTCCGTGTTCAACCCAATTTTCACCACAAAGCAATGCAACTGTCTGCTTATTCTAAGGTCACTGAGTTCAACACAAGCACGAATCAAGGTATTCATGGTTGTCGAATCTGGAAAAACATAACCCATCAACATTCTTCTGAAATAACAAAAACCCAATTGAACCCTCGAAACAACATCGAATTCTCTGGTCACTCCCATCCTAATCATCGTATTCCATGACACGACATTTCTCACAGGCATTTCGTCGAACAGTTTCCCTGCATCCCAAACCTCCCCACATTTTGCGTACAAAGGCAGTCTATGATTCTGGGTAGCCAAATTCTCGCAAAATAAACCCAATTGAACCCTCGAACCAACATCGAATTCTCTGGTCACCCCCATCCTGATCATCGTATTCCACGATACAACATTTCTCACAGGCATTTCGTCGAACAGTTTGCATGCATCCCAAACCTCCCCACATTTTGCGTACAAATGCAGTATATGATTCTGGGTACCCAAATTCTCGCAAACTCCCGACTTTATCACAAGCGAGTGAAGCTGCGAAGAACATAATGAACGGGTCAAATGGGTAATCGGATAGTACTGAGTTGACCCGGATTTGTACGAAGAAGATGGTGGTAGGTGAGAAGATAACTGATTTTTAAATTGGACGGTGAGGATTGAATGAGGGCGACACTTGGATAACATAGAATCATAGATGAGCAACAGTTAGAGAGAGAAAGAGATGGCGGGAGGAATTTCTGGGTTGCGTTTGCTTTCTGGGTCAGATTTTCTCGAATTAGGGTTTTGGATTTGATTTGGGGGAATCCAATTTGTCATTTTCAGGTTTTAACGAGTTTGGGAAAGTTGGCGTTTGGCATTGTAGAACTGTCAATTTTTTTTGTTATTTTGTATTTGGATGAATTATTGGATAAAGATAAGTGATGTCCAATATTAAGATTTTTGAATTTGTATTGAATTGGATTAATTTAGTTAAATATATATTGGGGTTAAAATTCTGTTCAAATAACACATAAATATTGTGTTTGAATTTTTCATCACACTATAATTAGGCCCTGCTGAGAAAAAAAAAAATAGTGGTTCACATTGTGGATAGTGGTTTATGTAATGGATGACGGTTTAGGTATCGATAGCAGATAACTGTTTAAATGAAAATTGTGTTCGGTAAATTTAGTAGTTGAGTCAGCCGATTAATTTGAATTGACATAAAAATATGTGGGTATTTGTCAATGATAAAATTTTCAAAGAGCTTTTTTTGACCTAAAAATATTAAACATTATTGTAAAAGTTAAACGTTGACTTTACTAACGTTTTAGAAAACGCTATTTGAGGTGCTAGACACAGTTTAACACTAATATTTATCTAATTAGAATTTTGACTCTATAAAAACACTAAATAATACGTCAAACGTTATTGTTGAACACAATTCTAGTGTTAAAATTTGGATAGAAATATGATTGTACCCCAATTTTTTAAAATCAAATTGAATAAGTTACGGGTCAAATAATTTTTTACATCGTATCTTTTAGGGATTGTTGGTTAACACAGTCCTCGTACTATAAAATTTGAACTCACAAGCTTTGTTTCAAGCTCTAATCCATATGAATTCAACAAATTTATTATGTTAGTTGTCATTTTCAACCATGGACAAAGAAATTTAGGCCCAATTTGATATAAGTCATGATAAGAATTAATTAGGTGAGGGTTCGTATTAATGGAAAGATTCCAAATTATTGAAAGATTGACATATACATTTACTAATTTCAAATTAAGCTTCTTATTGAAGTTGGACACGCAAGCTAAAAAAAAAATTCCAATTGGATAAGCAACAAAAGGTTTTAATTTGGGATGTGGAAATAAAATATTGGTGCACAAGTAGGACAACATTATTGGCTTATCACATTATTTTAGTAACCACCAAAATTAGGTTATGGGTTCTTAATCATTCTAGGTCAATTTGAAAGTTGATGGTTGAAAGTATATGTGGATGGAGTTTTCTTTTATGATGGGATCCATAAATATCAATGGTGTGAATATCAACTTTTGACCTTAGTGGTCATTAAATTTAACTTGTAATATTTTGGACTTTTGGAATTAGATAACTCAATTTTATGGACAGTTTAGATATGATGAATTGGCCTTAATATTTTGTACGCGATGACTTATATTTAGTATTCTACTTGATTTGAACGAACTTTCACTGATTTCAATTCATCGAAAAAGTGATCGGACAAAGGTGATTGTTCAAGTAAATTATTTAAAAGGTGAAAAGCAAATGAAAAACAACTTGATCATCGCCGCATGTCACTTTTCGTACGAGTTGAAATCAATGAAAGTTCATTCAATCTAATAAAATGTTAAATATGGTTCATTGACTACAAATATTAAGGTTAATTCCAAAGTTCTCCAAATATTGGATTATTTAATTCCAAAAATTATTATATTTTTCATCTCTCTATATTGATACTATTGAAAAGTGGTAAGATCAAAATTGGCATTACAAAGTACTTCCTCTTTCCATATCTCACCTAGTACATTGTACGTGTTAGTCGAACTTTAAAAATTATGATCGTTAATTTCTCGACACGCTACATGTATAATACTCTATTAACTTAAGATCATTATATTCGTGAGGAAAAATACTATTATAAATGTATAAAGTTATAATTTTTGATAAAATATTATGTGAGAAAGTAATAGTCAAGGGACATTGAAAACTGTAAAACATTTAATAAGTGACAAATAAAATGAAAATAAGTGAATATCTGCACAAAGTAATAGGACTAGATAAAAAAATGTTGTGGTAAACTAAGACTATTCTCTTCTTTTGTAAGAGTTTTTATTGTACCCTTATTTAGGGTTTTTAGTCTCTTTCTATAGTTTTTGTTCAGTTGGTGTGGTCTAATACGTTGGATGAAGATCTACTTTCAAATCGCTATAGCAAGGGTTGTGAGGTCCTCCGTCAATGGTAAAGATGCAGAGTTATCGAGGAAAGATGCAGAGTCATCGAAGAAATCGGAGCCGAACATCAGTAAGATTAGTATTAGTTATTTGGAAGTTAAATTTCATATCTATATTTTAGATCTACAATTGTTCAATCACAATTTTCGTTGTAAGTGTCGTATGACTTGTTATTAATGAAATCGTTATGTTTGATTTCAAAAAAAAAAAAAAAGACTAGTGACACTAGTAAATAATGATAGGTGTGGAACCATATCAACTAAAAATTTCAGTTGATAGTTATTGTATTCCAACACGTACGCACGCCTACTCAATTGAATGTCATTTTGACTTGAAGCGTGAATGTTGTAAAAGTATGCTAACTTTATACAAATATGTATGTGACTGTTAAGATGTGAAAATGATACCTCTTAGTCTAGTGGTGGATCTAGACTTCAAGATTAGGGGTGCCCAAACAATAATAATAACAATCATGTCTTTACAGTGCAACAACCATTCAGTTTTCTTTATAATCAATATAAGCTATTTAATTATTTTTTTTTCAGGTTAGATGTGTCCATAGACACCCCAAAGCAAGTCCCAGATCCGCCCTTGCCTCTTACTCAGTACGATTCTAATAATATGCAACACTATCACAACTATAAATTTAAGTTAATAATATTAGTTTAAGATCGACCGAACGATAGTTTGCACTTTAATTAGGATTGACGGATGATGTTTCAAAGACATATTCACCTTACACAAATAAAGATTGTAACGCCCCAACCTTAATCACAAGATTAAGACTATACTTAGAATCCCAAACATGTGATTAGCGCAGCGGAACACCTTAGACCGAGGCATTACCGCCGTCTCCCAAAAGAGATAAGGCAACAACACTAAAGAAACTTCCAAAACCACAAGATAACTTACTAGCTTAAAAACCTTCATATATAAAACTTATACAACCTTTGGATAAACTACATAAACTTAAACATAGCTTAAATACTAAAACAACTTCCAAAATCTTGCTCGCCCTTGCTAACCGGTGATTTCCTTAGAGAACTACCTCGAGAGCCTTGAATTACTTTGGAACCGACTTGTCCTTTCCTTGGGAGCTCGAGCCTCCTAAAAACAAAACCATAAAACATCGCAAAAGTGAGTGGGGAAACACTCAGTACGTAAACCTCCAGCACGTAAACCGTTCGAAAATGGTTTTAGTGCCGGCATTTAAATTCATTTTGAAAACGGGAAAAGGGGATAAAACAATAACTTGCAATGATGTAGATAAAACATAAACATGAATAACATAGAATAGAGGTATATAGAAAATACGTGGAACCCTTATGATCGGTGGAAGCACCTCACACACGCGCATGCCCAAATCGATCTAGATTTGGATTGGGTGACCGCTACGCCGTGTCCAGGACACTCTGATCAGGAGCATCTAAAAGGCTAGCATTTCACGTAACTAGCTAAAACATAAACATAGAATACATAAAATGTGTCCACTTTCGAACATAATGATATCATAAAACATAAAACTTGACATGTCATAAATTGAATGAATCATGAATATAACTTAGATCGTAAAAGCTGGACAATTTGCGTACCTTGAAACGCTAAGACCTTGGCGGCGCAGCTCGGCTTGGAGATGGCTTTCAAAACTTGTCAACTAAGATAAGAATAAATAAAAATGAAGAACCGAATCAGGTTCTAAATTAGATTCATAAGTTTAGAAACTTAGTAATATCCATGAAATAATTTTAGGGATAAAAATTTCAGGTTTATATAAAAAAAATAGAGTTTGAAGTATAACTTGAGTTAGAAAAATCGGAATGACATAAAAGAGTACATTTCGGAATAGGGAAAATCATGATCTACAACTTTGTCAACATAACCAGAAGCTAAAAATGAATGGAAGGGCCCCAAAATGGGCCCGGACAGAAGCTGTGCACATAAAATTTTGGAGTTTTCGGGTTGGAAAATTTCGAGAAATATGACGTAGAAGGTGATTCAAATAAAAGGGCTTGAACTTAGGACAATTAGCTTGAATTGATGATGAATAGGGTAATTATAAATTGGAAGCTAGGATGCGAGATAACGAGTTCAAATATGGTTTGATAATACGATATCGAGTGAAATGGCGAAATGGAGCAAGATATACACGTCCAAATGTGAATAAAAGCAAGCTTGGATTAATGAATTATGAAATGAGGAATGAATTGAATTAGACATTGGAGGTTATCAAGCTAGAAGGAACTTTTAGCTAGAGTAAAGATATTGAACATTAGACTTAAAGAACGAAGGGAGTCACGATACATTACTTAAACATTCTAGCTCTTGAAAGGTATTCTCAAGACTTACTTAGGACTCCAAATTGGTACTCTTAGCCTCAAACACATAACTCTATAATGACAATTTATAACCACGACCCGTTTATACCTAAAACCCCTTATTGGGTTGATTTGAGGCCCAAAAGACATTAATTTCAAAGGTTAACTTGAGCAGAATGGTGTTCTGGACAGCCCGGTTTCCCGGGATCGTAACTCACACTCCCGATATCGTATGACGATGAACCATACCTTTCCGAAAAGCTTGCAATGAGGCCTAAAACTTTCATGTTTACCATAAAAACCAAAGAGGTCTCCAAAGGGACGAAAAACAGCCCTCAAAACACTGACTCAGAGTTCGTATATAAAATCGTGAGGTTACGGTTTTGGCCATAACTCGGTCTATACATGTCGGAAATTAGAAATTCCAAAGCCTATGGTTTGCTAACACCTTAAGCTATCAAATGGAGTAAAAATCTGGCCTAAAATCCCACTTTTAGGTCTCGGAAATTTTCCAGAAACTAACCAGAAACTTTATTTACTGAAATTTCAGTTTTTAACTTGATTTTTCACCCTTAATCATACTAAACATAACCAAACCTCACCTAAACTTTAACCCACCATATTTCCAGAATATAAACCTTGAAAATTAACTCATCAGGGACCTTAAAACCCACATGCATCCATGGGTCAAACATAAACTCAACATAAAAGACATTCTTGAACTCTTGCATCAAAACCTCACTAATTTACCCAAATTAAACATGATAACACTTAATTTATAATTTTACAACATAAACTCAGCCCTTAAACACTTAGAAACTCTCAAGCAATCCACATGCATCAACACTAATTCATCATCCACCATGAATTCAACTCTAAACCTCACAAAACACTTAGAAATCAACATGCATGTACTTCAAAACTTAACCAATACAATTATATACTTGAATTCATGAATAAAGAGAGTAAAAGAGATGGAAATTACAGAAGAAACATATATAAAACATAGATTTTCAGATTAGGGTTTAGAGAATTTGAAATTGGGGGTTTTGAGAGGTTACCTTTGAGGTTAAAAATGGATGAAAACACAAGAGAGAGGAAGGAGGTGGTGCACGGTGGCCGTGGCTGGCGGCGGCTGGCCGGAAAAGTGGCCGGCGGCTGCTGGGAGTGCCACGGCAGAAGCAGAGAGGGGGATGGAGTGTAGAGAGAGAAAGAGCTTGGGTGTGGGTTTGATTTGAATTGATAAAAATGGGTTCACTAATACCCATATAACATAATATATACTCCCTCCCCTTAATTAACCACTAATTAAACTCAAATGAAATCTGAAACTTTACTTTAGTAACATAATTAGAGAAGTGCTAGGTTCAAATAATAATTAGTTGTGCGGAATAAAATTAATCGGTAGCAATTGGGTTAAAATAAAATAGGACTTGAACTAATAAAATTAAATGAATGGAATATAAATATTACTTGTACTAAAATAAAATAAACATAATCCAAATAAAATAAATTAAAGTTTGGATAATAAAATATAAACATTAAGAAGTGAAATAATTAAACTCTTTCCGGTTAAAGAAATAACGTAAACGGTAAAACTCGATATAAATCACTTTAACGAGTAAATAGAGTAACTTAAAGGTTTATAAACCCGTAACTTGATATTCTTTGCCATCTCCTGCACGAGACTTGACACCGATAAAATAAATAATTAGAAGTAAACGCGAAAAATTTATACGCAATTTAAGTAATTACGGTAATTAGTACTTAATTAATCGTGATTTTGGGGCGGGTTGTTACAAAGATGAAGCTACTCACATATTGAACTCTAATTGTAAGAGTTAACATATCTTAAATATTTTGATCACCCTATTTTCCATAATTCCCTTCATAATACAATGAGACTTTCCACATTAGTCACAATTCATAGTGGTAAACATCACCTCCTTCTCCGCAGTATCTAATCTAGAAGACTGTTTCAAAATAATTATCATAATTACACTATACTAAACTACAATAACTTGCACTTTTATTGATGTATATTACATCATCCTAGATTTTTTTTTTGAGAGTCACCTCCTAGATTTGAAAATGTGTAAGTTAATAAATTGAGATCAACTTCTTGTAAGGTTTGAAAATAGTTCATAATTGCTCAAAATTAAAAACCATAACGTTGTTCATTTAGGGTTAAAATTTTTCTTGATAATTTTAGGTTGGTTAGAGATGGAAGTAGCCTTAATAAATTGAAGGTTGCACGAAAATAGCTTCTTCCTCTCCGCCCAAAGGAGTAGGGCTGGTGACGAAGGAAGCGGTCCCGTTACCCGACGAACGAGCAAGGAAGAAATCCAAATAGCCTGGTCACGATTCAACTTTTTATTTAAGTGAATCTACCTAGAACGAATTAGGTTTCTCAATAATTTCAAACTAGATGCAAACTAAATTATATTATCGGTAGGATATTTCCAACTAACGATTCATCTCATTCATTACACAATATTACGACATTCTTACACAAAAATAAAAATAAGAGAAAGACAAACCTCCAAAAAGACAAATCCCCCATCTTAAATTTACAAAATTTTCACATCAAGAAAAAAGATACTACATCCGTCACATTACATTTGTTCATTTACCTAATTTGAGAAGACTAATACATATTGAGAATTAAAGTAAAAAAGTTTATAATTTACTCAAACTACCTTTACTTTTTTTTAATTAATAATTAGTGGTGGAAAAAAAAAATTACAGTTGTCAATATTATAAATATAACAAATATTTTGAAATAAGAAAATTAAATAAAAAGACAAATAATTTGGAATAGACGCACGTAGGACCTGTAATTTTGGTAGGTAAGTTGTGGTATGGTAAATGCTGAATTTTGGTAACTTTTGATAACTTTTGGTAACTTTTGTTAACTTTTGATATGAGTAAACTTTTGATAAGTATTAAAAATATGGCAGTTTAAGATGTTTAATATATAAATATTAATTTTTTTTGAGTAGATTTCGGTAACTTTTGGTAATTTTTGATAACTTTCGATAACAATCGATAACTTTCGATAATTAATTACCTAACCCAAAATACCCATAAAATTTACATGGCCGCAGTAGTAAAAACATGGTACAATATGTTCCATTATTTTTTGACAGTAGTGTAATAAAGTGTTCACCGTTCACTATAAAGCTCAGTAGAAGTAATTTTCCAGTCACCGAAAGTACGCCAGATTTTTCCTCCCTCTCTCTTTCTCTCTCTAAACTCCCCCTCTTCCTCACTCTTCTTCATATACTCCCCCATTATCTCTCCTCTTTTGCGGCTCTTCCATGAGGTAACACTCCATCTAATTTTCCCTAATCAAGCTGAATTTCATGGCTGATTCATCTTCTGTGTTTCGAGTTTTTCGTCGCATTTTTCTGTTGCGTATTGTTGTTTTTCGCGTTGATTTTGGTTGAATTTTGCGATATTCCGAGCATTATTCATGAGGTAACACTCAATCTATTTCCGCTAATCTAGCTCATTTTCAGGGCTGATTCATCTTCTATGTTAGGGTTCTTCTGTGTTTTGAGTTTTTCGTTGCAATTTTCTGTTGCGTATTATTGTTTTTCGAGTTGATTTTGGTTGAATTTTGTGATATCTCGAGCATTATTCTCTGCTGTGTTAGGGACTTAGGGTTCTTCTTGAGTCTTTTGTTGCATTTTTCTGTTGCGTATTGTTGTTTTTTCGTGTTGATTTTGTTTGAATTTTGTGATATTTCGAGCATTATTTCGTAGGTTTAGTCGTTTTTGCGGTCATTAGTAGCTCCGTAATGAGTAGTTTCTGGTTTCTGGTTTGTAATTGTCGGTGTTTTTTATTATGGAATTTGCTGTTTAGGGTATCGTCATCGCATTGATTGCTGTGTTGATTACTGTGTAAATGAGGTTTAGGTTTGGTTTTGCGGTAGATATTGTTGATTTTGGCGTTAATTTTGGTTGAATTTGCTTCTATGTCAAGCGTTATTATGCTGAGGTATAATCAATTTTGCGGCTAGTCATGGTTTTTATGTTAATTAGTAGCTCTGTAATGAGTATTTTTGGCTTTTGGTTTGTAATTATTGGCATCTTGATTTTGGAATTGGAATCTACTAGTTCTGTTTAGGGATTGTGGTAGCTTCATAGCATTGATTGCTAGGTTGATTACCGTGTAAATGAGGTTTGGGTTGGGATTTTCTTTAGATATGGTTGCGTGTGAGACTTGGATATTATTGATTTTGGCGTCAATTTTAGTTGAATTTTCTTCTATGTCGAGCGTTATTTGCTGTGGCTGAGGTATAATCGATTTTGCGGCTATTCATGGTTTTTATGTTAGTAGCTTCATAATGATTACTTTTGGCTTGTAATTATTGGCATTTTGATTCTGGTATTGGAATCTTCTACTGTTTAGGGATTCTGATAGCTTCATAGCATTGATTGCTAGGTTGGTTACTGCATAAATGAGGTTTGAATTGGGGATTCGGGTAGAGTTTATTGAGCTTAAAACTTGTAGCTTAGGTATCTAGGAAAGGAAATATACTTTGTCCTTTAATGGATGGTATGTGGAATTAATGTTGATTTATTGTTTTCGTAGCTGTCTATTTTAAGGATTGGAATGCGTTTGAGGGTAGGCAAAACTCGAAAGGTGCTATGAGGATAGGCTATATAGCGCCTGAGCAAATTTAGGTTTGTGTAATTAGTTGAATTCAGGATTTGGTGTGTGCATCAATTTCACCGTCTTTATGTTATTAATTAAGAGGGCTGGATATTACTAGTGTTAAACCAATAAATGAAGCTTGGTTTATATGCTGGGTTTGTTTTTCATCCACTGAAGATGCTCATTTGAAGTAGGTAGAAGAGAATGATCCTGGGTTTTTCTGCTTGGTTGTATACTGGAGTTGAACTCTGATGTTGAAGGGATGTTGTATTTGCATGCCAAGTTTTTATGGCTTTTCCTTATTTATTTAAATTGAGGCGGCTCACTTTGTCTCATTATTAAGACATCCCTGGGTAGTTGGTGGTTGTTATTAGTGTGCAATGAGCTATTTTGTACTATTGTGGCCTGTTGTTTGCATCTTATACATATGCAATTTATTGTCTTGGTACCATGCAGACAAATTGTAATATCTTAACGCTTCTGCTCACTCCACACGTAGAATTATCGATGTTATGAACCTATTAGTATTACTCCTTCGCATTTTTCTGATGTAAATGTTGTTGCATGAGGTCTGAAGAGTTCCTATCGGGCTACGCTTGCCTTCATTTCAAGTCTGGATGATTTTTGTGTAGAATTTACTTGCATTTGATATTCATATTGGCTGTAACTTTCTGAGGGTGTTTTTTTTTGTGGTTGATTGTCCTCTGCTAACCTTTTTGACATCTAATTTTCTGTTATGATGTATGGCAGGGTGTTATGTAACATGAAGACGTAAAGTTTGGTGGACAAGCAGTGGCCATGGGGGGTTGCTGTTGCTCTTCCAGAAAAGCTCAATTGCAAGGGACCCCTGTATATTACTATGTAAGTTGGAGTTCAGCCTAAAATTCATGGTATCTGACCATCACCACCTAGTGTCTTCCATCTTTAATATACGTCTACTGCAGTGCCGAAGTTGTTTTGAGTGTAGATTTTCTTGTTATAAGTGACATGGTATTATACGGTCTCTTTCTAGAGAGCATTGTTAATAGGTCTTTGCATTCTGTTGCATTTCTTTCAATATTATAGCTTGCCAATTCCATAACATAGAGGCGGTTGCCTTGTTGGCAAGTGGCAACCGTCTCCATGTGCCAACCTCCTCATCAAGGTTTACTTCTTGGTTGAAGCAAAGAATTTCCCATATGTGGAAATTGTGGAGTTGTCGGGCCATACTTGTCATGGGCAATTCGGTACCTTCCCTTTGGCCCCCGGTCTGTAAAGCTTACTAGTGGTTACTCCTGAGATAGGGGGCCTCATCGGCGGGCCAAATTTACTGGGTTCCAAAAAAAAAGATTGCCAGTTCCATATCCTGAATCCTGATGAAATTTCGCTTCTGTTTTTGTAGTGTCCACCGTCGTTGGAAGAGCGTGAACACTTGAGACAATACAATGGAACAACCTCTGCACTTCCAGCAGGGCTCCTTGTTGGACTGAACTTGGATGCCTCAAGCCCCGATACTTTCCGGCCTCCTCCCGCACCTATTCCATTTAACGTGCTCTTTGGGCGTCCTCAAACTCCAATTCATGCTCGTGGTAGTCAAGGACCCAAAGGCGATGCACCTCGAAAATCAATTGAAGATACTCAAGTAAGGGACAATGTCAGGGGGGATAGTTGCAACGTACTGGTTCCAACTGGTAAGGTTGATAAACCAGATGGAAAAACCCTTGCTGATATACTGCTTGCTTCACCCACGAAGTCTGAGACCGAAATTTCAAAACCTCCTGAATCTCATCAATTCGCTATTGAAGAAGAGGACGGATGCCCGATCTGTCTTGAAGGTGTAGTATCTTTTTCAGTTTCCAGAGCACTACGTAGTATTATTTATGCCACAATTTCCATGTTGAACGCTCCCATTTTTTGTCCGATGACTTGTGCAGAATACGACACAGAAAATCCGAAAATGCTCACGAATTGCGAGCATGATTTTCATCTGTCATGCCTCCTGGAGTGGATGGAACGAAGCGATTGCTGCCCAGTTTGTGATAAGGTCTGTTGCCAGTTCTCTCAGCACTTAAGCAACCTTTACCGATCTTTCTACTATGTGCAAATATTATTCTTTTTCTTCACCATATTAGCCAGATTGTGTGTAATGTACATCAGTGTTTGCATTTATGATGGATCTGTGGCTCTTTGAACATCGCCTTTTGTTGATAGAATATTGAGCTGAATCCATCATTTATGATCGTTCATGGAACAGGAAATGATATTCGATCACCCCGACAATCAGCTGTGAAGAGTTTCCTCGTGAAGACGACTAGTTGCTCTGCTTACATACATGCGGTGTGAAGAAGTCCTGCATTTTGGTTTGTTGGTCTTGGCTCAGTGTGGCATATTAACTGTTCATCATCCTCATTACCATCATCACATCATCATCATCATAATTAAGTCTTCCTCTACTAAATCCTCTATCCTTCCACAAAACCCCTGAATTATCAGAATATCAGAAAAAAAAAACTTCAGAAACTGACATTATTAGAAACTAGTGAATGTCAAAAAACACGGTTGAAGCTGCCGATTCAGGATTAGGGTTTTTCAGCATCAATTTCTCCGGAGACCCAGAAAAAGGAAAGCACTTATGGTCGCGGCACACTCATCTCCTCTGTACAGAACACCCCCTCCCCCTTCTCTATCTTTTACTGCCATTGTCCCTTTCTTTTGTGACCAGTTGATTCCGAAATCTATTGCATTTGCTAATACAATGAGTGCTTCTATCTGGTTTATCGCGTGGTTTTGGATATATGTTTAACATGCTGTATGTTTTTCTGATGTTTTCAACTTCAAAATGTTTCCTCGGAATCTTTGTTTTTAGGTCTCTTGGAATCAGTATGGGTCTAGTTGTTTTTGGGTCTCTTGGAATCAGTATGTTTCCTCGAAATCTTTGTTTACTCTACATGTGTTTCAGTCCCGGACCTCCTGGTTCATGGATGATGGTATGATGGACCTATTTGGTAATCTAACTGTTTGAATTAGTTATTAGCGGTTTGGATTAGTTGTTTCCTTTACGAAAATATTGGGTAAAGTGAGTTATATGTGAAGTTGTTCTAATAAGTCACCAGATGCTAGGTACCCTATTCTTTTTTGCGGTAAGGTGAACTTTATCTGAACTATTCATAGTTATACATTATCTATAGTATTTACACTACTTTCCTACCTTGCAATTCTTTACCTTACCACAGATTAACCACATTTGTCCACATTATTTGTAACTTATCAATTTATTTAAATATCTGAATTCGCAACTTGTCATTTGCAGAAAAGAACATGTTAAAAAAGTAAATGGTGTTGAAGAGAGGTTTTTATGGTCACAATTTCTTTAGGGTTTTTGACTCAAAATAATCCAAAGTTGGAGGTCATCGGCGGAAAATAATCCAAATTCATTTTTTGGCTAAAAATAATATAAACTTTTAACCTATTTATTCGGATTAAACTGAAATTGATTTCCGGCGTCAGAATGTTGACTGGTCAGCTTGTGTAGACCAAGTCAGCATAAATTTAAACCCAAAATTAATTAAAGAAACACGTGCTTCGGCTGCCCAGTCAACATTCCAACGCCGGAAATCGATTTCGGTTTATTCCGAGTAAATTGGTTAAAAGTTTGGATTATTTTCAGCCAAAAAATGAGTTTAAATTATTTTCAACCAATAACCTCCAACTTTAAATTTAAATTATTTTGATCCAAAAACCAAATTCTTTGACGGAGAGTCCCAACATGCAACATTTCTTTAATTCAGAAGATTTCTGGAATATCTTCTGTTCAGTTCAGTTGGTCCCCCCCCCCCCCACACACACAAAACACAGAGAGGGGCCCATCAAAGAAGAAAAAGAAAAAGAAAAACAGAAATGGGTCCCACAATTGAAATTTGAGGTAGTATTGAACTATTGATAGTCGTTTTGCTGTAGTTGTTCCGACATTGTTTGGGCCCCTTTTAGACACAATTTGTCAGTCGTCAGAATAATAGTGACTTCTATCCTTTTCCTCTTTTTTTTTTTCAATTTTGTTTTATTTTTTATTTTTATCTTTATTTTAATAGTTTAGGTCATGTTATCCTATCCACAACATAATGTTGCTAATATGAGTTGCAATTTGGCAATTTTGGAGGGTTGGTGTCTTGGTGAAGAATGGTTTCCAAGTGACACTTATTGCCTACAAATTCTTTGTTGTCAGGTTTACAAAAGCTACTATGTTTATAATCTATAAATAAATGAAAAAGCGACATTTGTAAGCTGAGGATTGGATGATTAACCAAGCAAAGGGTAGGCGCTGCCACAATTCACCACACTAAGCTACAAATTTACCATAATCATTACCAACTTACCCTGTCAGATCCTCATGGAGTTTGGAGGTGGCCGCGGCCACTGTTAATACCAAAAAAAAAAAACTTAGTATAATTAAGAATACGAATTTTATGTTTATCATATGAATATAATAGTGTATTGATCACCCCTAATAAGAAGGTCTTGATCTTTCACTGTCAATATATCTCTTCACTTTTCTCATCTACCTTTCACGTTCTCTCTCCTCACCTGCTACATCAACCATACTTTCCACAAATTTCACCATATGATTCTAGACCTCATAACACTTTCCATAATTTCACCACACCTTCGTATCTTACTGACTGCACAAAAGAATATAACCTAAATTTTCTAGGGTGCTAAATAACTCCTAAAGTTAGGGATTTCGAAATCAAATAATCTTTTTTTAAACTATCCTTCCTTCCGTTTCATATTAATTATAACGTATGTGTTATTAATTTCACAATATACACTATATTGAGTATATTCTAGTACTATCATTTGATTCATAATAAAAAAAATACTATTGTAAAAAATATAAATACTGTCATTTTTTAATAAAATATACTATGAAATAAAGAAGAATCGAAGATAATTATAAAGTGGAAGAAGTATTTATAAAATAAAACAATTGATTTACATTGTATTACTATAATTACTTATATGGTTATAATTGGCTTACAGCGTACTAAGATTTTTGTAGCCATGCATGCGCATGCATGAGCAACAAAAATTAGTGGGCCAAGATCACCAATCAAAGTACTCTGCTTCCACATGTGATCTTAACCCTTTTATTTTCTTTTGGAGGTGGGATCTTTTTTTTTAAATTTTTTTTATGTTGAACAATTTCATCTAACGTACAAATTTTTTCTACTTTGTCATAAAAAAATCACAACCTTTGCACTGATTTGATTTTTGATGTATTTAACAATTTATGCATAATTGATTGGTATGTGGTTATACAAATATCGAAATGCGATGTATTTTATTTAATGGTTCAAGTAGAAATATATATCTACAAAATCATATATGCATCGGACATTATTTACAATAAACAAAATTTACGTATGTCAATTTTTTTTTTTTGGGAAATAGATATCAATGGAATTTGAATATATATGACATCTCACTTAATCGTATGATCCAATTAATGCGATATTTTTTCTTTTTCAATATTATGAAACAACATAAGCTATGATACTCCTTATGTTACCTAAACAATTTGATTCTAAAAAAAAAAATCTTGAAAATGAATTTATTTTTTCTTAGGGATGTTCCTTTTATATTCCATAAAAACACCTTTTAATAGTGAGGGAAATGAGGAATATTGCATGCAAAGAGCATGAAGTACGTAGATTTTTTTGTTGATTCTCAACCTTTGAAAAAAATTAGGACGGAAATCCAGGGAATGAGAAAAAAATTGGGTTCTTAAATCTTAACTCTTACCTACAAAGAATAATTAGCAAATTACCTCTTCATGTTAGAATCCACAAATCACAAGCAAGAAGAGCATCAACCTCACACCTTGGAGAAGAAAAATTAGTCAAAAATAACTAAACCTAAATATATTCTCTACATATGTAGGTTTCTTCCCTTTGATCTATTACCCATTATCTAAAATCCTTGATCAAATTTAGAAGAAGGAAAAAAAATACAAAAAGGGAAATATCAAATCTTTTGTTCCATTCAAAACGCGTTTTGATTTTTCCTTTTGATAAGGTAAAGCAAAAGATATAGAAAAAAAGCAGCCCTGGATTCAGAGGAGGGCAAGGGCATGGGGTCCTCCTCCACCGGGGCAATGGATGGACCCCGCGAGGGTGAGACCCAGCCAATGGCGGAGCTCCACCCTGCCCCTTCAGGATTGCTAGAGGGGCAGATAGAAGGAGACGGGGTAGTAGGAGTTGAAAGCGATTATTCGCCTATTAAAAATTTTCAGGATTTTAAGCACGTTTGGTGTGTTGAATCATCGAAATTGTGGGTCATAGCGACCCCTATTGCTTTCAATATATTGTGCAATTATGGGATCAATTCCTTCACTAATATTTTTGTGGGGCATATTGGAACTCTAGAGCTTTCTTCTGTGGCCATCTCTCTTTCAGTTTATGGAGGTTTTATCTTTGGCTTTATGGTGAGTTTTCTTACAACTTTGAAATTGTCTCTAGGACATTTGCCTATGTATTAACCTTGTTGAACTCTTATGACTAGAAGAGAGGAAAATGTGAAAATTTTCCATGAATTTTCTCTATTTTGTCTTTAAATTTGGACGATACATTACAAATAACTTCAAGATTCAAGTAAGAAGGTTTTTGATCAAAAATATTAGAGAAAGTTGATACTTGATTCTGTACTCACCCTTTGTTGTCTTCTCTTTATGGCAAACTTAAGGTGGGTATAATTTAAGGAAATTAACCGGACAAAAATAGGGCAAAAATTATTAAAATATAACTAAACAATGAGAAAAAAATGTTGAACATGACAAAAAAATCAAGCAAAACAATGTTTTAATGAAATGAAATAAACTAGTAGTTCAATTTTTATGATTTTTACTTCATTCTTATTTAAATGTATGTCAAGATTTCTTTGTGGGTTTATCAGAATCAATATGTTAGATAATATGCTTACAACAAGATAACACTACATACTCGAATCTCTCCAAACCTCGAGTAAGCGAGACTCGTACTTTGTCACTCTTGTTGTATTTATGTGTGTCAAAGTGTTGATAGCAAAAGTGTTCGCTAATAGATTAATGGGTTTTTGGCCACAAATAATTTGTAATAAGGGACTTGTGATTGAGAATAATCTAAAGTGACTTTTCGACCACTGACAGTCTGTACTATTTCACTATTTTCTCATAGCAGTCCAAAATCAATTTTCGGCACCGAAAAGCTGATGTGGCGATAAGAAATTTCCAACATACTTTCCGGTCGCTACGTCAGGTGCTGAAAATTGATTCTGAACTGCTATGGGAAACTAGTGAAAAAGTACAGACTGTCAATGGCTGAAAAGTCACTTTAGATTATTCCCAATCACAAGCCCTTCAAGACGAATTATTTGGGGCCAAAATCCCTAGACTAATTAGATTGTTATATATATTTGTGAAGTTGATGATGGTGAGTGTGTCCAATTTCACAGCTAGGTATGGGAAGTGCCCTAGAGACCCTATGTGGGCAAGCCTTTGGGGCAGGCCAAATCCACATGCTTGGAGTGTATATGCAAAGATCTTGGATAATCCTTTTTGGAGCAGCTTGCATGTTGGTGCCCCTCCATGTCTATGCCACCCCTATCCTAGAGCTCCTAGGGCAGGAGCCTGATATCGCCAATCTCTCAGGCAAGCAGTGGCGGATTTTGACCTTTTAATTAAGGGTGGCCAATACATTATTATTCTATATGATAAACATAAAATCCATAATTTTTATTCCAAATTATACTAATTTTTTTAATTTTTTTTGAATTTAACGGTGGCCTGGGATCCGCCCATGTAGGCAAGTTCACCATTCTATGCATCCCGCAAGTGTTCTCCCTCGCGATAAATTTCCCTACGCAAAAGTTCCTTCAAGCACAAAGCAAGGTTAGGATAATGGCATACATTGGGTTTTTGGCATTGGTTATCCATGTAGTTTTGCTCTACTTGTTCATCGAGGTCTTTGGGTGGGGCATTGCTGGTGCTGCTTGGGCTTATAATTTGTCGAATTGGGGGATCGCGATTGCCCAAACTATTTACATTATGGGGTGGTGTAAGGATGCTTGGAATGGCTTCTCTTGGATGGCTTTTCAAGATATTTGGCCCTTTGTGAGACTATCTATTGCTTCGGCGGTGATGATTTGCTTGGAGGTTTGGTATATGATGAGCATCATTGTTCTTACCGGTCACCTTCAAGACCCTATCATCGCTGTGGGATCCCTTTCGATTTGGTAATTTTTCTGTAGTCCTAGTTTCTTTCCTTGGAATCAGTTTCTTAACACGAGATTACAATTATGTGTGATGGTTTTTGAGATAAGGTTATTTACATCTTAATAACGTTATAAACGTGAAAATGGAATCTACATTGAGGGTTGTTGCTTCTTCTACCCACTTATATGAGGCTCAAGAAGATTTAGGTGTAGACAGACATATCTCAACAAATATATATATATATATATATATATATATATATATATATATATATATATACTTCGACTGTAGAGAAATCGATTCCAAGAATACTTTTTAATATACATGAATGACAACAAATATTTATTTACTGATGAAATTCTATGTTTTCTTATGCAGTATGAACTTAAATGGTTGGGAAGGCATTTTCTTCATAGGAATCAATGCAGCTATTGGGTAATCCCCTTTTCAAAACTTTCTCCACAGAAACACTTTAACAAAACGAACTCAACCAAACTTTGAGCAAATCTTGCATTAGTTGAAAGTTACAAGTTTTGGGTTTTTTAAATATACTTTTACTAATAACATGATCTAGTGATATAAGAGTTGAAGGTTTATCCTCTACAATTGAGATTAAATCTTGGTGATCAAAACTTTTTGGTGGATATTGTGTTACACTATCCTCCCTTACCAATTACCATTGAGATTACTCCTATAGAGGAGACCTAGTAGTAGAGCTGACAAAAATTTGTCCGACCCGAAAAAAATCGGGTCTGGACATAGATTTTTTGTCCGAATTTTGATATTGACCGAATATTCGGACATAAAATCTCTCTTTTTTCTACTGTCCGAACCCGATTTTAGCTTCGTCCGAATTGTCCGACCCGAAATAAAACCGGGTCCGGACATGAATTTCTCCAAATTTTGACATCGTCCGAATTTGTCCAACACGAATTACCAGGACCCGAATTTTTGCTAGCACTCTAGCATAGATACAATGCTTACCCTTCTTTTAAAAATGTACCCTTTTTTTTAGGGTTCGAGTGTCTAATGAGCTTGGGTCAGGGCATCCTCGAGCAGCCAAATACTCGGTCTTCATTTGTGTCATCCAGTCTCTCTTCATAGGCATTCTTTCTGCCGTCGTTGTCTTGCTCACCCGAAATCATTTCGCCATAATCTTCACGACAAGCAAAGAAATGCAAAGAGCTGTGGCTCACCTGGCTTGGCTTTTGGGCATCACCATGGTGCTTAACAGTGTTCAACCTGTTATATCTGGTACATTTTTACAACTTAATTTTTAATTGTCGTAGTTTTGACTTAGATTAACGATGATTTGATCGAGGTTTAAATGATTAATCTGGTTATAGGAGTTGCTGTCGGAGGAGGATGGCAAGCCTTGGTGGCTTATATTAACTTGTTTTGCTACTATGTCATGGGATTGCCCCTTGGGTTCTTACTTGGTTACAAAACTCATTTGGGAGTTGAGGTACAACATGAGCATTCAATCTTATAGTTTGTATTTTTATATGAAATTTGATCTCCATGTCACGTAAAGCAAGTATAAAAACTTTTAGATATATGTTATCTTTAATTAATAGAGTTCAAATTCATTAATTTTTATTTATAAAGGTCGTCGAATGACTGTTCTAACAACTTTATCTGTAAATTTCAAAGATAACATGGACACTTATTGTGGTAAAGTGCAAATGTAAGGGAGCATTTAGTAGGAACCCTAGGAAAGTTTTTCATGGGAAAAATTTCCCTGCAACCGTGAAATTTTTCCCAAGGTCAATCCATATCCAAACATGAGAAAAATAAGTCAACCCGGAAAAATTGACCATTTCCCTAGAGTTATTGATCAACCAAACGCACCCTAAAATATAACTACTGTAGTTCATTTTGAATTTGATTGTTTATTAGTAATAATTCAAATCTACTTGTAGGGTATTTGGATAGGAATGATTGCTGGAACAACCCTACAGACATTCATCCTTTGTTATATTGTATACAGAACAAACTGGAACAAGGAGGTAATTAAGGCTTGTTCCCTTCATCTAATTCCCTCTAAATGTATTATTCTGAACTTATTTTGAACATATTGTGAGAACATTTTGCCTACCTTATTACGAACCTATTCTAAACTTATTTTGAACTAAGTTTTGCGAGTTCAACTCTTTCTTCAAATTTTTGGTTCATAATTGTGTTTAATCATAATATACGTGCAACAATAAAGATACGTATCCATTGATATTTGTATATTTTGATTCAAATCGGCTTTTACACCTTGAAATGTCGAATTTGTAGGTAGCAGAAGCTTCCGAAAGGATGCGTGTATGGGGTGGACAATCAGTAGACCAAAGTGATGAAAAAACTGTTTTTGCGATGACAACAATGTCAACTGAATCACCTGAGGAGTACTTTCAAGTAGAAAACAAAGTCGAAGCAACAAATTAGCCAACTAACCATGCACAAAATTGTACATAAAAGAGATTTTGAAAACACATGTAAAGGAAAACATAGGAAAACATAAGAATGTTGTTTGATGAAAGAGTTTGTTTGTGTTGTATATTGTCTCATCTAACATTTTTGAAGTGTATATATCCTCAAAGAAATGAAAAAAAAAGGAATTTTTGAAGTGTATATAGTATATAAGAACAAAGTTGAATTATGAGTTTGAAAGAAAAGATCTAATTTGGCGATGGATGGCTCAAGGGTTCGTTAGGTTAATGGATGATGGTCTTGCAAGCTTCATGGAACTACTCCAAAGATGTGTCTTTCAAGATGTGACTAGGGATGAATATGGTGTCATGGTGTGTTGCAAAATGCATGACCTCATGCATGACTTGGCTAAAAGTGTCGGAGATGAATGTTTCATATTAGATAAGCCTGTGGAAAATATCAATGACAATATTAGGCATGTTACTATAACAGATAGGAGGCAGCTCCCACTAAGGAAAGCTTCATGGATGTATGTTTGCCCACCGATACGTTCGCTCTCTCTTCTATTTAGACTGTCAGATCTTAATGTCATATATTTATATATCTGAGACGGTTGCGTGTGCTGGATTTAGGAGTGAAACAGTATGACAGCCTGCCAGATTCGATAGGCAAACTACAACACTTGAGGTACCTCAAAGCTAATGTTTATCACCTTCCTGAAGGGATCACTAATTTACAGAACCTGCAGGTCCTTAATGTTTCGGTGCATATGCTACCGAGAAACTTCCACAAACTGACTAGCCTTAGGCATTTGGAGATTTGTAATTATGTGCCCAAGATGCCTCCCGGTATTGTGAAACTAGTGAATCTTGAAACATTAAGTAGTTTTGAAGTTGGAAATGTAGGGCTGGATGCACTGGTGATTTGCCTAATTTAAAAAAAGTGGTCAAGAAGAGAGGACACCGATATTGATCAACACTATCGAATGAGAATGAGAATTCATAATATTTTGTTTTCATTTGAATAGGTAGCACAAGTCTCAAAGGGGATGCATGTAGGGGTGGACAACCATTACACCCAAACAATGAGAATTGAGAAGGCTGTTTTTGCAATGGAAACAATTTTGATGAAATACCAGAATAGTATTTAGTATTTTCAGTAGGAAAATTGACTTGGAACTGTTGGGTATTTCCCTCCTACATGGAAGAAGGGGTCCAACAATTTTTTTGGGGCCTAATATATTATGTGGGCTAATATATGTGTGGTAAAGAGGCCAAGTTTTTTACCCTCTTTTATTAGCTTCCAAAGGAAGCTTCTTGGGTGTGTTGAATTATTCTGAGGAGGCTGCTTTGCTGGATGTTGCAAGCCAGAAGAACACACGCATAAACAGAGAAAGGCAGAACAGAGTATTGTGCTGCAGTCTCGTTTTTGGCACCGATCGACGACCAAACCACCTCCAATCGGCTTCAAATTTTAGTATGTTGTTCCTGACACTCTCCTCTTCATATTCAACGGTGTGATTGTCATTTTGACCTCCCTATCTCGAGTTATAGCCCAGCAATCAGAGACTTACGTGATTGTGTTGTTCCACCTATTTTTGTGAGTTTGTGGTGAATTGTTGTTCCAAGGTTGATCCTTGATGCTTGTAATACCTCTAGTTTAGGCTAGAGAAGACATTGGTGTACCCACTTGTATTCTTGGTTGATTAGTGGAGGTTTTTGGTACCGTGGTTTTTCCCCACATTGGGGTTGTCCACGTAAATTTGGTGTCTTTGATTGTTTGGTGTTTGGCTTGCTTGATATTTGATAGAGTAATTTGGTTATTTGTGAATTGCTCATTCTACAACACAAGAAGGGAAAGATTGAAACTTGCTTCCGCGTATAATCGGCTTTGTTAACTGTTTTGTTGAGCCCTTTCCCCATCAGGAACAACCAAGTAGTAAGCTAACCAAGCAAATAGAAGCTGAAAATATGTGTAAAAGGAAAACATAACAAAAAAATTACTCTGAGATACCCTAACTTTTAGTGAAATGTTTTTCAGGTACCCCAACTTTTCAAAATTTATTTTGGGGTACCCTTAGTTTTTGGGTTAGTAATTATTAGGTGTTTTACAGTCATCAATTTAGTTAAGTGATCGAAATACCCTTGTTCTTCCATTTTTTAAGAAATACCCTTGAATAAGAAAAATAAGAGTATTTTGGTCACTTAATAAAATTGATTGCCGGAAAAGCACCAGATAATTACATTTGAATCACCAAATCTCATATTAGTAGTTTATTGTGTGAACCCGATCTTAGCTTCGTCCGAATTGTCCGACCTGGTCCAACCCGAAATAAAATCAGGTCCGAACATGAATTTCTCGTCCAAATTTTGACATTGTTCGAATTTGTCCGACCTAAATTTACCCCGACTCGAATTTTTGTCACCGCTAACGAATAATAATCGAGATAATATATTATATAAGAAATTATTAATTAAATAGTGACATTTGAGATCATAAAAATCAAAATTATGACAATTAATATGGAACATAGGGAACAATACAATTTGTTTTCCATCAAAAAAAAAAAGTACAATTTCTTTTTCTTTTATGAAGGAAGTCGAATTTCGTCTGCGCGAAAATTCACAATACATATTATGTGCTCCTGGAGCACATGCTCCATATCTGACATGACAATTACTTTTCCATGCTAGAATTGTATTTTTAAAAAAATTATGCATATATAAAACCCTCGGATAACTGTTAAGCTTCCGCATTCAATTTTCAAAAGCAGGGCTCAAACCGCCACTCGTTCTCCTCCGATGACCAAGCGCAGCCGACTGTTCTCCATCGACGTTCTCGCCGCCAACCGTCCTCCAGCGACTTTCTCGAGTACTCTGTTTGTGCTCTCCGGCGGCCGTTCTCCTGCGATTTCGTTCACTGATTGGAACACTCTGTTTTTGCTCCAAACAATTTCTACTACCATGGTTGATGTGCAATCGAACCCTACATTCACTTACAAACGCAAGAAACGTAAAATAGCAACTGTATCGACAGTCACCCGCAGCCAGAATAGGTAATTCCTTTTAAATTGCAAACCCTAACCCATGTATTAGCACTCATACTCTGTTTTGCCTAAACTCTGTTCGGCCATATGATTTTATTATTCCCTAATTTCAAACACAAGATATAATTAGTTCTTTTACAGTAATGAACGAGATATAATTACGGGTGAACAACTTAAACATCGTGAGTGAACGATTTTATGATTCCCTGAATGATATTAGTACTGACTCCATGATTCGTGTGTTTTAATTGCCCTAATTTCAAAAGATTAGTTCTTTTACAGTAACGAACAAGATATCATTATGGGTGAACAACTTAAACATGGTGAGTGAACGATTTAATGATTCCGTGAATGAGATTTGTACTGACTCCCTTATTCGTATGTTTTAGTTGCCCATAATTTCAACAGATTAGTTCATTTACAGTAATGAACAACATATTCTTATGGGTGAACAACTTAAACATGGAGAGTGAACGATTTTATAATTCCTTGAATGAAATTCAAACTGACTCCCTGAATTGTATGTTTTACTTGCCCTAATTTCAAAAGATTAGATATTTTACAGTAATGAATAATATATTATTATGGGTGAACAACGTAAACATGGTGAGTGAACGATTTTATGATTCCTTGAATGAATTTCATACTGGCTCCCTGATTTTGTGAATGAACAATTTTGTACGTGTTGGATACCACCAATGAACAATTATGTGTAACCAACTCCAATGAATGAACAATTTTGTATGTGTTGGATATCACCAATGAACAATTATGTGTTTGCTTGAATTTTATTTTTTTTGTGAATTTTAGATCAAATTAGGGTGCAAGTGGTGAAAGAGAAGAGCATATTCAAACAATTGATTGGCATAGCCAACACAATGAGACCACATCACCCAAAGGCCAAAGGTAACGCCAAATTAAATAAGTAAACAATATTGGCATCACCGGTGAATAAATTAGATGTATGACCATTTTATGTCAATTTTAAAGCTAATGATGGCACAATTGGTGAAGCTGAGAATCACATAGAGGAGCAGACTCAAATTGTGGGTATATCATTCAACTACGATCATGGTATTGTGCAATGATACTAGAAAGCTTCTTAAACAAGGTCGAGGAAGATGTACAAGTGAAGGCAAGATCTGCCTAGCAACAAAAAGCGTGATGGAACCTGAAATGAGATGATAACAACATTTTGGTGTATTTTCTTTGGTTAGAAACTTAGAACTTAAATAGCTCTATGCCATATTAGAATGGCTTTTTTTGGCAAAAGATTGTATCCACAAGTGCAAATATAGCACCGCTTTTGGTAATCAATATGTTACTATACTTGTTGTATTTACTTTGGTTATAAAAAATAGCATTTAAATAGCTCCATGCCACATTACAAGTTGTTGTTCCATAAGCTACCAGTTGTTCATTGAGTTACAGGTTACAAGTGATCGTTGTTCACTAAATTTCAAGTTGTTCACTAAGTTACACGTTGATGTTCACTAGGTTACAGGTGATCGTTGTTCACTGAAATTCAAGTTGTTGTTCACTAAGTCACAGGTTGATGTTCACTAGGTTACAGATGGTCATTGTTCACCAAATTTCACATTGTTGTTCACTAAGTTACAAATTGATATTCACTAGGTTACAAGTTACAAGTAAGTTTTGCTCACTAAGTTACAGGTTGTTGTTGACTACTAGACACAATGATCTTCAATGGTGCTACGTTCGGGTATTAATCGTTGTGGTAATGATCATTGCTCAATGGCATGTCAACTATCGTTCATTGAGATATTCAATGTCGTTCACTGAATGTCCGATATATGTTCTATGCTATACAGAATCATATTCAATGTAGCTCATCGCATTACTCATCATTGTTCACTGAATTGATGGATATTCGTTTGAGGAGGACACACAAACTTCAGTTGGTTTGTAGTCGAAACAAACATTGTTCACTGATTAATGTATACTTGTTCACTGACTTCCTTACACACCATTATCCACATAGGCCCTTGACTTTAGATATTTAAATAATTTACAATTGGTTCACTGAAATATTAGGTGTTGTTCACTTCAATAAATAAATCTATTTACAGTATGACCCATACATACTAACATCAGCCGTGACCATCACACTTTGATCAAGGTTTGTTCACTTCACTAAGGTACCAATGTTTCAATCAGTCAATAAACCTCCTGAACATTTGCTTCAGATATCATTCATATTGCAATCAGCAAATGACTTGAACTGCCTTTTTTTGCAAATTTTTGATATTAACCGTTCTGATATCAACTGGTGAACAATCATCTTACACCTAGTGAACAATCGCTATTCAAACTATTCAGTTTATTCGTTGACTGCATCCATAGCTGCTGCCCTCAAACTGCTCACGTTGCTGCCAATGCTCACGTTGCTGTTGAATTAAAAAAAAAAGAAATTATTTGATGACATAGCTGCCATGTCAGCCCTTGGAGCCCATGCTAATAATTTGCAAAAATTCAAGCGGGAAAGAAAACCGCTACCAACTGTGTCCCAGGCCACAACAATTACATCATCGAAGAAATCAAACCAAATGGAGGCAAATTGGGCCAACGAAGAACGAAGTTCAGTCAATCTTAGGGTTTCTCTTCCTCTTCAATCGGACCCCATTTCATTTTCAGGTACTTCTTCGCTTTCGATCTATACTTTTCCAGTCCCCAACATGAATCTATGAATGTTGAATTGATCAATAGTATACATTAGTCTTCACCATTCAATTGTTCAGTAGTCGTTACTATTCAATTGTTTTCTACGATTTGGATAAGTGGGTTTGGTGCGAGAGAAGTAAGAACCCTAGAATCGGGTAAAGAGCTGCCGAGAAGCTGTTTGGTTCCCCCCCTTTTCTACGATTAGTATACGGTATGAATATTGAATTAGATTAGTATACAGTAGTTTTTACCATTCAGTTGTTTAGTAGTCGTTACTATTCAATTGTTTTCTATGATTTGGATTAGTGGGTTTAGTGCAAGAAAAGTTAGAACCCTAGAAAAGTGTGAAGAGCTGCGGAGAAGCTGTTTGGTTTGGTTTCGTCCATTTCTTTGATCACTTTATCTCAATCGTCATGGATCATGATTGTTTTACTATTTTTCAATGGCAGCGTTTTCGTTGTTTTGTTTCTCTGGGTGGTTGGATATGGCAAATTGCTGACTGTCTATGCACTATACAGTTTAGTAATTGTAAAAGTTTTAAAAATTTTGTTAATTTATGATTAAATGTTTACCTACCCCGTTTACGATTGAATTTCACAGGCCCGTAGAGTGTGGATTTGGGGGAAGAAAATTACTCTTTGTAGGGCCTGAAGAGCTGGATTCCTAATAAGATGTCTATTGGTTTGATTTCTTCTTTTCACATGACAATATTTTAGATGGAAAATGGTTGTCTTTTCCTTCTCTTTTGATCGCACTAAGTGAAGTGAAGGGCTTTTCTTTTATATTTATAATTGACCCAATATTATTATTATCTGACTACTTGATTATAAAAGATGGAAGAAATCACATCTTGGATCAACTGCTTCCATTCTTGCTGTTCACAAAGTTAACAAGAGAGATCAAAGTTGGTTGTATGAGAGAGAAATCAAGCAAAATGATGGAATCCATTGTGTCTGGTGTTGTTGTGAAAGTGTTGGAGTATGTGGGAGGATCCATTGCTGAAAGGATTGCCCCATACTTTGGAGGGAGGGAGAAGTTGGATGAGCTTCGTGTCACTTTGACCTTTATCCAAGCTCGCCTTTCTAATGCTGAAACACAACGTGAAGGTGAGAAGGGAGATCTTATCAAAAACTGGCTTGGAGAGCTCAAGAACGTGATGTATGACTTGGAAGACTTGTTTGAAGAAGTAGATGCTTATGATAGAGAAAATGAGCAGACGTCAGAAGATGAGCAGGGGTCAGAAAATGAGCAAGGGTGTTCAAGTAAGCTCTTCAAACTGGTATGTGAATGTTTCTTGCCTCTAAAGTTGAGTTCCCTTAGAATGAATAAAAATGTGGCCGAAGAGGCAGAAAGTATCTTGAGTAGGTTGAATTCCTTGAAAGTTACTATTGGTAGTCTTGGTCTTGTCGCTGGGGATGTCAATTGGGGTGATTCCAAATCTCGATTAAATAAAGTGACCGACCACTACATCCCGGAAGGAAAGGTCATAGGTAGAGATGAAGATATAGATGCCATTGTAGACATGCTTTTCAACGCCAGTAATGTTGAGGAAGTTTTGTCGGTCATCCCGATTGTTGGGATAGGTGGGGTAGGGAAAACCGCGTTGGCTCAGGTCGTTTACAATGATCAAAGGGTCCAACGATTTTTCGAGAAGAAATATTGGGCATGCATCCCGGATAACATATCTAGCCCTAAGGAGTTGATTGGGAGTGTTCTTCACTCTATGTCTGAGGAAGATGGAAAGGATTGGGCTCCGAAAACACTTTATCGTAAATTTAGAAAATTTGTGAAAGGGAAAATGTTCTTGCTTGTATTAGATGACGTGTGGGATATAGATATGGATTGGTGGCTGGAGTTGAAAGGTTTGCTGTGTGAATGCGAACTAGGCAGTGTAGTACTTGTGACCACTAGGTCTCATCTCATGGCACGGAATATGAGTACGGTGGAACCCTATTATAATTTGCACGACCTTACCGAGGACAAGTCATGGGCATTGTTCAAAAGTATAGCATTCAGAGGACAAGAGGAGAGTTATCCAAAGTTAGCAAACATTGGCCGGGAGATCGTAAAGAAATGCGCGAATGTCCCCCTTGCAATAAGGATTATTGCCGGACTTCTCTATTCTAGACATACAGAGGAAGAATGGGAGCACATCAGAGACAAAGAGATTGGAGTGATAGATCAAAATGGAAATATTATGTCCACCTTGAAGCTTAGTTATTATCATCTCCAATCTCTTGAAAAGAAATGTTTAGCTTATTGTTCTCTATATCCGAAGGATTACAAGTTTGACATAGAAGATCTGATATTGCGATGGATGGCACAAGGATTTGTGAGTTCAGTGTATGACGGTCTTGGGGTCTTCATGGAACTACTACGACGATGCTTCTTTCAGGAGGTGACAAGAGATGTATATGGTATCATGGTGGGTTGTAAAATGCATGACCTCATGCATGACTTGGCAAAAATGGTCGGGGACGAATGCCTTATATTGGATAAGCCTGTGGGAACTATAAGTCGCAACATTAGGCATGTAACAGTAATTAATGATGAGGTGGAAGATTGGCGCATACCACGAGAAGCTTCATGGATACATACGTCCCCACCAGTACGTTCGTTATCCGTTACATGTGGAGTATGTCATCTAGATGTTGATACCGTGTTTTCACGTCTAAGGCGACTGCGTGTTTTGGACTTAGGTTTGCAAGAGTATGAGAGCTTGCCAAACTCAATAGGCAAACTGCAACACTTGAGGTACCTCAAAGCTAGTCTAGAATGTCTTCCTGAAGCGATCACAACTTTACAGAACCTGCAGGCTCTTAATGTTAGCTTGGGGAAGCTACCGAGAGACTTCCACAAACTGACTAGCCTTAGGCATTTGAAGATTCGTAATAAGGAGCACGATTGTTGGATGCCTCCTGGTATTGGAAAACTAGTGAATCTCGAAACGCTGAGTACTTTCGTAGTACGAGAAGAAGGGTTGAATGCACTTGCAGGGCTGAATCTTACTGGAAAGTTGACAATCAACTTTTCACAGAACCGACAAAATGCAATAGCAGAAGCGAGGATGTCCAATTTGAAGGGGAAAAAACTAACTCATCTATCATTGTGGCGTCATCATGAGAATGAGGTAGATCCTAAAGATGACGATGAAGTGCTAAATTGCATGGGGCTCCCTTCAACCCTCAAAATCCTCGAAATTATGGATCTCAGGGGAGTCTCACGTCTATGGTGGGGGATACATGATCTCCCCAATATTGTCTGTATAACCATATCTAGTTGCAGGGGAATCCAACTGCTACCATCATTGGGCGGACTGCCTTACCTCAAGAGGCTCACACTTTCTTACATTGATGCCTTGGAATTCATAGAGAATGGGAGTGAAAACAGCAATGAGACTTTTGCTTCTTCTTCGACGGCAGGAGCTATCTACTTCCCATCATTGGAGGTGCTTGAGCTGCAATTTTTGCGGAATTTAAAAGGATGGTCAAGAATGGAGGACACTTATATTGATCAACAAGTGCAGCAATGTCAACAACTATCGCATTGCTTCCCTCGTCTCCTAACACTGAAGTTGAACACTTGCTCAAAGCTGAGATCAATGCCTTGGTCACAATTTGCAGCACTAAATTGTAGGATGCCGCAGATGCTTGAGAATCTTCACATCAATCACTGTAATGTGTTGGATTTGTTGGTTGCAGGGAATAATGACGGCAATTTTGTCGGTTTATCTGCATGGGAAGGCCTGCAGAGCCTTCGTTACCTGCGTATAAGTCTCATGTCAAGACTTTTGTCAATACCCAGTGGCATTACTGCCTTGACACAGCTTCATTCACTTGAAATTGCATTCATGCATTGTCTGAGATTCCTACCAGTGTGCATTGGACAGTTGACCCAGCTTCGTTCTCTTTCTATTAAATACTGCAATCTGGTAGCGGCACTTCCAAGATCAATTCGTAATCTCAAGGAATTGAAAGAACTTTATATTTGGGGATGCCAACACCTAGAGAGCAGATGCAAGAAGCCTCATGGGGAAGACTGGCACCTTATCGAACACGTCACCTATGTTGATATTCGGGTACGCTCTCCATCCTTTTGTCATCATTGTGTTCCCAAGTCAGTCTTTCAATCTTTTTGCCTTTCAATCTTTCATCGCTTTCCCTTTATTTTTCTTAGTCCAAGTCAGTCTGAAGCAGTTCACCACCAGATTAGGATGCCACCACCCACTTCAGTTCTTTGTTGAGTTACTCTTTTCTTTGTCTTTGCATTCAATGCCTTAGTGCAAAACACGAGTCTCTGCTTTGTCATGCTTGAGAACTGCCTGATGTAAGGGTGGCAGAGAAAGGGATGTTTAATTGTGTTATTTGTTGACTTGCACTTTCCATCTGCTTTTTGGCAGGTTTGTGAGCAAGACAGATGATGACAGAAGCTGCAGCTTCGAACTTTAATGATGTTTTGAGACAAAGTGCGGTGTTCTTTAAAAGAACCTAGGTGTACAGTTAGCAACCAGTGAATGATTTGAACCTTTTATGCTGAAAAAATGCAGAGCTTCTTTCAGTTGCTTCTGATGGTGAGTTGTCTTTAGTTTTGTTGATACTAATCATTCAAGTAGTTATATCTTGGATAGATGTTGGTTTTTTAACATCTTGAAATGCACTTTTAGCCCTTTGAGCTACACTTTAGAATGAATTATGAGTGTGAATAAGGAAATTCATCAAAAGGATAGTAACATTCAAATGATTTCTAGTATGTAGGACAGTCATTGAAGGTTACTAAGAACATACAGGAGGAACTTTCGGACAGAAACTTAGCTAGCATTGCACCATGGTGCTTACTGTTGAGCCAGTTATATCAGCTACATTTTGATCTGCTTATTAATTGCCAATTAACTTGGTCTTGGATGTAGATTAGTGATCAATATGTGCTGTAGGAGTTGCTGTTGGAGGTGGGCATCAAGACTTGGTGGCTTATGCTAACTTGTCTTGCTGCTGTGTCATGGGCTGTCTCTTGCATTTTTACTTGTTTAGAGGACTCATTTGGGAGCTGAGGTAAACCATCAACATTCAATCTTATTCTTTGCAAACTCTGCATCTGAATTTGATCTCAATGTCAATTCAACATCTTTTAGTCTATGTTACTCGGACTCAGGTACACTTGTCCATATCGGATTGACTCGGCTATTTTAAAGAAATTGTATACATTTTCGTTGTAATTTAAAGTGTCGATTGTAGTATCCTTATCCGGGTATCAAGTGATCGACACGGGTACGGCAGGGAAAATGAAGAGTCGGAGTAACATAGCTTTCAGTCATATGCTATGTTTAAAAAGCTCAAATTCGTTAATTTTCATCAAAGGAGGACGACAAAAGTCTACTATGATAGATTTAACAGTAAATTTATATGAGGAGGTTGATTTTGTTTACTTTGGTTCTTGTAAATTATTGGAATCAAAAAGTCATAAAATTATGTGGAAAGAGAAATTGTAAATTTAAGATATACTTTATGTAGTTTGTTTTGAGCTGGATTAAAAAAAATTTAATGTACAATGAGTTGAATATATTTGTAGGGCATTTGGATAGGAATGATTGCTGGAACTATCCTACGGAAGTCGTCCTTTGTTACATTGTTTATAGAACAAATTGGAACAAGGAGGTAATTAAGATTTCGTATTTTCATCGTGTTTTGATTGATCTTATTCTAAACTTATTATTTTAAACTTATTCTGGGCGTTTTTGTGTTGATTTGAATTAGCCTCTACACTTTGAACAGGTGGCAAAAGCTTCAAAGGGGATGCATGTAGGGGTTGGGACAATCATTACACCAAGACAATGAAAAGGTTGTTTTTGTAATTTAGCAACCAAGTTGTCAGGGTCAGGGTCAGGGTCATGGAACCCCAACCCAGTGTCTGGGCCAGATCTGGTCCGGTCCGGGACTTGGGTCATGTGACTTCCAACCCAAATGGCTTGATCTACGACTTGGTCCAACCCGACCCGTTCTTTGAACAGTTCTACCTAGTACCAAACAGCCCTTGCATGGAAAAGTCCAATTTCGTCTGCATGGAAAATCAAGTGGGAAAGAAAATTGGTAAGAGTGAAGTGTCTTCCAGAACTAGCGGTGGGAAAAATTCGGGTTCAGACAATTTGAACATTTGAACAAAATCCCCAAAACCCAAACCCTGTCCGAATTTTAAATTCGGACACTTTGTGATGTCTGAACTCGGACCCGAATTGTCTGAGTATGTCTAGACCTGACTTTGTCCAAATATGCCACCCTAATATATACTAAACTACCCAACATTTTATCCGAATTTCATGGTTCGGACGTCCGAATTTGACCGAAGCTGAATTGACACACAATTCGGACAACCAAAATTTCTGATCTCAAACCCGAACCTGACCCAACTTTGCAATCGGACATGACCGAATTGTCTGAATTTAAAATTTGGACAAAAAAAAACTAATGACCAAACTCAGTTTAATTCAGGTCGGACAAATTCAGGTACTCAGATCGGAGAGATTTTTGCCAGCGCTGCCCAGAACATTTACAGCAGTGACGAAATGGAGCCCAAATCCAGCGAATGGAGCAAACCGAAGCTCAATCCACAATCCTAAGGTTTCTCTTCATTTTCCATGGGACCCCATCTCCCTGGTACATTTCCAGTCCTCAGTATGAAGCTTTGAATCGATTAGTATACAGTAGTCTTAACCATTCAATTCAACTCAATTCTTCAGTTGTCAATTTGTCATTTATATTCAACTGTTTCCCAACTCCTATCATTTGGGGTCTGGGTAGAATCGGCAAAATTTTGTCCTACCCGAAAATCCGAATTGTTCCACCCAAAAAAAATCGGGTCCGGACATAGATTTTTAGTCCAATTTTTGATATTGACCGAATATTCGGACATAATATTTCTCTTTATTCTATTGTCTGAATCCGATTTTGACCCAAATTTAGCATGTCCGAATTGTTCGATCCGGTCTGAGATGAATAAAAACTGACCGAATTTGACTGACCCGAATTTATCCGGACCCGAATTGTGCCAATGCTGGATTTAGGGCTTGCCCAAAGAAAAGTAAGCACCCATTCTCTATGAATTGCTGTTTGGTTTCGTCCGTTTCTTTGGCCACTTGACACCCAACATCTTAATTTCGTTTTAATTGTTTACTACTTTTCAATGGCTGCGTTTTCGTTGTTTTGTTTCTCTGGAGAATTGATGACAGTGTACTCATTACACAGTTGAAGCAGACTTAGACGCAAGTCAACTAAGGAAGTCGTGCGACAAATGCAAGGAAAATAGCTCCTCCTTAGACCCTAGCGTACGGTAGACCTTGGAGTACCTGTCTAGTTTTACTAGGTGCTAAATTTTTCTTTAAAAAAAGATTTCAATGTTTATGGTGCGTTGGTAGTTTCTCGGGAAAAATTTTCTCGAGAAAGACTTTCCCTAGCCCCCTAAGAAACCTTTTACTGAGGTTGTAAGGAAACCAATGGGTCCCACATCAAATCATATGCAGCCACCGAATCAACTTGAAAAAGTTGACCAACTTGAAAAAGTTTATCAATGTTATTGCTGAATATATCAATAATTTTATGATAAAAAAAGAATATATCAATAGTTTTGAAATTTATCAAACTTTTACACAAATTCATTACGTAAAAATTAGTATATTTTAATACCTGTGTTGGACCTAGATACCTAGATCCACCACAATGTACCATATAATTTACAATTCTCTTGTGGTTGTGGGTGGATAGTTGGTAGGTGGATAAGTGTGATAAAGTGAGATAAAAATGAGATATAGTAGGTGTGGTGGGATAAAAGATTATTCCACTGCACTAAAGAACACGGTCTAACCTCACTTTACTATTATCTCACTACCAAAAAAAAAAAAAGACTTAAGCAAAGTGGGGCCTTTTTCCTTTTTTTTCATCCTGGTACTACCTCCGTCTCAAAATATTTGTCCGTTGACTAAATTTTGGCCGTTGATTACTCACAACTTATAATGAGTTACAATATGAAATTACCGTCATTGTAATCTTTAACAAATTATCTTTCTAATGGTAGTGATTTCATATTTTAATTTATTATAATTTGTGAGTAATTAACAGACAAAATTTAGTCAACGGACAAACATTTTGGGACGGAGGTAATAATTATTAGAACTCCCTTAAGTCATGTTCTTTTGCAAGGTAAGTAAAATTGTACCTTGCCTTACCTCACCTTACCATTCAAAAGAACATGATTTATTTTAAATAATTTATATTTAAAGTTTTTTATTAACTCACAGGATTTATTTAAAATTAAAAAAGAAATAGATGACGTGATATTTACCCACCCCCCATTACTTGCATTTCCTTACATAACTTTATCTTACCTTAGCTTATTTAGATCTTGCCTAGTCAATTGCTTTGTCATGGAGCAAAAATTACAACATTATATTTTTTTTATAATACTCCATATGTTTCGTATCGTGTTAATTGTCATCTATACGTTATTAATTTGTCAACGTATACAATGTTCTATTATACAAAAGTATCATTTGATTCATAACGGAAAATACTATTATAAGAATATAATGTTGTAATTTTTGATAAAATATGTTATAACGGAAGACAATTAATATGAAATGGAAGGAGTATTATTTATCATTGAGAATAACGAGGGTAGTTTTGTATTATAATTGTCAGATTTTAAAAAAAAATTCCTGCAATTTTATAAAAAAAACAATGTTACTACGGAACAATGAATAAATATGCAATTTTATAATACTCCATCTGTTTCGTATCGCCACCGAGTAAGCTACCCTCAGAATCTTTCTAAGTGCATTATTGTCAAACATCCCCTAGAGTATAGTGTATTATTGTCCAAGGTTAAAGTTTAGTATATTATTATCTATTATCCAATATCCTAAAAGTTCTATATATTGGCGTCCAAAATTCCAAAATATATCTCAATTTTGTTCGAATTCAACTTTGGAAGTTTTGATGATACTAATTTTATAAATTTTCTTCTCCACAATTTTCCAAAAGGATGATGATATGTGTCTTGCCTGAAGACACTTCTTAAGTGTCTTCCTTTTTATAAAACTAATACGTATTATCATTTTTAACCCTAAATTTTTAGTCAGATACTATTAATTATCAATTATAAGAAGCTTGGAAATGGAACGTGTTGGCTACGCCAACAATTAAAATTGACACCCTAATGAATGAATCTCGTCCGTTGGGCATATTTTAGACGTCTTTTTGTAAATTTTAAAAAATATATACAAAAGTGTGATTTTATACCATTTATATATATTATTATAATTATAGAAACCAATTATGTAATTTTTTTCAATTTAATTTACAAATATGTGTCTTGCACAAGACATTTATCATTTCCGTTTCCAAAAATCCTTGTGGGTCAAAGACAGTCAACCCCTTTGCCGCTAAGATCCTTTCAAATCATTAGCATTGGCGTTTTCCCTTCCAAAAACCCATACTTGTATTTCTTATCCTTTGTTAGTTGAAATTTCGTTGAAGTTTCAAAGAATTCTGCTGACCCTATCATTGCCCACATATATATTTCATCAAATTCCCCAGAAAGAGCCCAGCTTTCATCTGGGTCAGTCAGAAATTTGGGTATTTTTGATGGGTAATTGAGAATTGGGGAATATATGGGGTGAAGGATTCTGGAGGTGATCAAGTTTCAAAGATTTTTGGTAACCCTTTTTTGCCCACATCTATAAGCCAACTTTCATCTTGTTTGTTGTGTTGAAGCTCAATTTCAGTAAGATTTTTTTGATTTTGTGCTGATTTTGGTTTATTTGAGTGATAGGGGCAATTGGTTCAGTCAGAATTTTGGGTATTTTTGATGGGTGTGTTGATTTTGGGGTTGGAGAAGTTGGAGGAAGAGTGAAATACCCAGAAATTGATGCTTCCCCAATTATGGGTTCAAGTATAGAAAGTGAATTATCTGTGAATTGGGAGGAAGAGTGAACTACCCAGAAATTGATGCAGGGGAGGAACACAGAAGAGGGTTAATAATGGTGGAATATGACAAGATTTTTGTTGCAGTAGGGAAAGTGGTTAAGGAAAGCAGCTCAACACTGATATGGGCTTTGCAGAATTCAGGGGGGAAGATGATTTGCATAATTTATGTTGATGTTCCTGCCCAAATAATCCCCATGCCAAGTAGTTTCTTCATTTCTGTACTTGATTTGATTTTTTTTTTTGGTGGGGTCTTAGTGTTTGTATTGGTGAATGTAGGCTTTGTTAATTCTTAAAGTGGACCTATGGTGGGATTGGTGGCTCTTTCTTTTTTGCTACCTTTTGTTTTTGTTTTGTCTTTTTTTTTTTGGGGGGGGGGGGGTGTTGGAATTCCCTCAAGATTGCATTTATCTTAGTATATGTGGTCGGTTGTCTATATTTGGATCTCCCCAGTCCTTGTGTAAGCAGAAGCCATACTGGGGGTGTTGTTGGTCCTTTGTTCTGAATGATGAATTCATTTTAGTTGTATATATTGTTGTATATTGGAATTATTTGCTCTTCACCCTAAATGACATGATCTTTGCTTCTTTTTTTCATCGAATTTCCTGCCTTACTTATGCTATGGTGGCTCTTTCTTTTATGGCCAATTTTGTCTTGGTTTTTTGGGTTTTTGCATAATTCCTTTTTTTTTTTAATGTGTACTTTGTTCTGTTCTCATGCTCATACTCGGTGTTGAACACTCATCCAATGGCAGTGGGAGGGAAATTTGATGCAAGTAAAGTGGGAACACAGGAAGTCAAGACATTTCAAGAAAATAGAAAGGCCGAGGTGCTTAGAACTATAGACCATTATATGCATATCTGCGCTCAAGTTGGGGTATAGTTTCTTCCCCTAGGCCTTTTTTTACCACCTAATTGAATGGTAAGGGGTTCACATATTTCCTAAATAGCAATTCATGTGATGATTTTTCAGGCACGGGCTGAGAATATACATATTGAAGCCAACTCCATAGAGGAGGGCATTGTGGAACTCGTGTCTCAGCACAAGATAGGGCAGCTTGTCATGGGTGCTGCTGCGGACAATCAATATGCAAGGTTTGGGATGTGTTATGGTTTTATTCACTTTATTGTATCGATGATTCCGCTTTAGTTCTTCGTGTTGTTAGAAGTCATTTTATTGGAGTTGAGAATAAGTTCATTCAAAATAAGCTGAAGAGAGCCGGCTCTAATGTTCTTTCTTTTTGTTGCATGGCTATTGAAGGAGAATGGCCAATTATGTCCTCCAACATGCGCCTGATTTCTGTCACATTTGGTTCGTTTGCAAGGGCCGATTGGAATATACAAGGTATGGGTATGTCATTCGGTTTATTTGTTCAATGAAAAGTCATCCCTCATATTGTCATGTGTTAATTTTGCAAGTTAATTTTAGGATTTCTCTCAATGTGTTTGTTGCAATGTCTATGGTCTCATTAATACTTAGTTGGCGATCTAGAACTAGAAGGGAAAGGGATTGCTAGAGTTTCATTTTCCCCTTTTAAGGCTACGGGTTTGAAATTCGTGTACCGTGTTTGATCTTAGAGGCTTACAAGTTATGCCTTTTCCGTCAACCATCAATTATGGTGGAAGCATAAGATTTATGTTGTTGTTATTTGTCCACAATGACTAAATGTTGTTTTGAGAGTGATGAGTTTATATGTCACGCAATGAAGGTTTTTTTTTTTTTTTTTTTTTTTTTTTTTTTTTTTTACACTGCATGGAAAAGAATGACATTAAGCGTATACTGAATCTCTTTTTATGGATGTCAAGTTTTGCTTCGTTAGATTTCATTTCAAATATGAGACGATGTTTCATGGAATTTCGATCAAAATGGACAAGTGTTTATCTATAAAGGGCCGGGATAAATTAATGTCTAAGATAGAGATATTTGGTATTTCATATGAATTTTAGAGGCATTCATCCATCGCGGTCTAGGTGTATCAAGTTTAAGATTCCGAGTATTTGCAGAGGTGTGAGTTGAATTGGAAAGCTGGATCTTAAAGTTTAGATTAATCTGTTATCTGGATGGATATTTGTCCTGTGTACTTGCTCCTTCTTTTGATAAAGAACTCCCTGAAAGAACACTAAGAGTCCGTTTGGACCTAAGAAAACAGGATGGAAAAAAAATCTCATGGAAAAAAAATTAGGAGGAAAAAATTTTGGGGGTAAAGTAAATTTCTTTCTCTTGTTTGGTTCAAGTAAAATTTTGAAGGAAAAAATTGATTTTCTATTCAACTTTCTTTTCCTTGTTTGGTTTGAAGAAAAATATATAGAAAAAAAATTTGCATGAAACTTTTAAATGTCAAGCTTCATTTTTCTAGATTATATGACGTGATTTGGAGGAGGGGGGGAGAGAGAGAGAGAGAGAGAGAGAGAGAGAGAGAGAGAAAAGAGAGTTAGAGAGAGAGAGAGAGAGAGAGAGAGAGAGAGAGAGAGAGAGAGAGAGAGAGAAGAGAGTTAGAGAGAGAGAGAGAGCGAGAGAGAAGAAAGAGAAGAGACTTAGAGAGAAAGAAGCGAGAGTGCGCGAGAGAAAGAGGGAAGAGAGTTAGAGAGAGAGAGAAGATACTTAGAGAAAGAGAAAGAGAAAAGAGAGTTAGAGAGAGAGAGAGAGAGAGAGAGAGAGAGAAGAGAGTCAGAGAAAGAGAGAGAGAGAGAGAGAGAGAAGAAAGAGAAGAGACTTAGAGAGAAAGAAGCGAGAGTGCGCGAGAGAAAGAGGGAAGAGAGTTAGAGAGAGAGAGAGAGAAGATACTTAGAGAAAGAGAAAGAGAGAAGAGAGGAGAGAGAGAGAGAGAGAGAAGAGTTAGAGATATAGAGAGAGAAGAAAGTTAGAGAGAGAGAGAAGAGACTTTGAGAGAGAGAGAAAAAAAAAGAGAGTTAGAGAGAGAGAGATGAAAGTTAGAGAGAGAGAGAGAGATAGAGAGATGAGTTAGAGAGAGAGAGAGAGAGAGATAGAGAGATGAGTTAGAGAGAGGATGAAAAGAAAGGGTGGCTTTGATCCAAAATTTTTCTCCCAACTTTCCTTTCATTTTTTAAGGGAAAATTTTTTATTCATTGTTACTCCAAATTTTCCATGCAATTTTCCAACTATTTTTTTTCTATTCTTTTTTCTTCAATCCAAACAATGGAAAGATTCTCATTTTCCAAAATAACTTTTTTTCCATGCTATTTTCCAAGGTCCAAACGGACCCTAAGATCTCAGTATTTTGGTAAGGTCAGTGATGAAACTTTTCTTGTCTGAGAATTCTGCTATGGTTATCCTTGATATCATCATATGCAAGCATTGGTAAATTTGCATGCACCCGGGTAACCGTAAACCAATGTTTTTACTCATGCTACACCCTAGGTTCTTCTTGAAATGCTTTTTTCGGTGAGGCTCTCATCAACATACTTGTGTTTCTACACCTAGGAACAATTTCTTCTAGAATTCTCAATTAGAAGACCATCCATGAGGTTGCTTCTGATGGATATGCAGAAAGAGCCAAAAGCAACGACAACCTATAAAACATAGGTTTCATAAAAACCAAAGAGGTGGTCGTCAAGTTGGTGGCAAAAATGTTCTAATTGGTGGAAATTCTTGGGGTTGATGGGTCATACTTGTTATGGGCAATCCGGTACTTACCCCGCGTCCACCAGCCTGTAAAGCTTACTGATGGTTACGCCTGAGATAGGGGGTCGGACTGGTTATTTAAATAAATGGAGGTTGAGTCTCTATGGTATTATGCCAATGAATGTCCCCTTGACCTAAGCCTACCCAAATTTATCCATTCTTTCCATAATTTGAAGCTTCAACTTTTACCTGAATTTACCAGTGACTTTACCAAACCTCCTCATACCCCTGAAACGAAAAGAGTGACATATTCGTCTCGTCTCGTCTTTTATTGACGTGTTTCTCTTGTTTTAATCTTGATGATGTTTAGGAGTTGACAATACAAATTTTGGCAACATTTTGATGCAGGGAAGGTGTCAAGCAACCTAACCCGGATGTCGAAAGTAGGCCATCAACTGCCTCAGAGAGTAACGGAACAACTTCAGGAGCTTTAAGCCAAGAACTAAACTCTAGACTAAGACTTATCGGCTATGGTGGGTACGAAGGGAGCTCTGGTGAATTAGACCAACAACCACGAGTCAGTTGTTTACAGCTATCGATTCCTGAAAGTGAAACTCAATCAGTTTGCAGTTCGCCCCGTCCGTCATTGGTAAGATTTTGAACTTAACTTTTGTGAAATTATTTTGCAAAACTTATTCGCCAAACTTATGTTACCAAACTTATTCTCAACTGAACTCATCTCAACTTATTGTGAAAACATAACTTGAAGAGAACAGGCCTTAATGAGGTTGGTATGTGATTTAGCAGGAAAGTGGTATGAATAATGACATTTATGACCGCCTTGAGCAAGCGATGTTAGAGGCTTTTGAAGAGTCACAGAGGCGTAGGAAAGCAGAGAAAGAGACTGTGGAAGTTCTTCGCAAGGTAAGACCATAGAACATATGCCTTCTATGTTCTATCATTGCAGTATGCTTTGTATGTTGGGGTTTATTCTCTTCACTTTATTGTCTTTCGTAATAAGTTGAGAAAAATAAGTTTCAAGCATGGTTTCTTAATAAGTTCAGAATAATTTTAGTCAAAATAAGTTGAAGAGAACAAGTCCTTAGAATGGAGTCCTTGGATAAAATTGCCATTCATTTTCCCGAATAGTAAAAATGTCACTGAATCTGAAAACATCCATTAAATGCTACTAAACTTTCCCTGAAGCTCAAAGTTGTCATTTTAGTAGGTTCAGTATGCTTTCTTGTATGACATTTTTGAGTGGTTGTTTTCAAATTCAGTGGCATTTTACTGCTACTACAATCTGTCAAAATGACATTTTTTTGAGTTTTATGGAATGTTAAGTGTCGTGTAGTAGTAGTTTTCAAATTCAATGGCTTTTGTTACTATTCGGGAAAATTGAATGACAACTTTATTCGAGCACTCCTAGTATGTCCTTAGAGTGTTTGGGGAACTTATGTCTGGGGACTTGGTAGGCAAAATTGGTGGAAAGATTGTATAACGAAGAACTTAGACAAAGGAAAGAGATCAAAGAGGAGATGGCTAAGGTAAAACACGAGCTTGAAAACACAAAGAGCATGAGGGACAAGTTTTCGCAGGAACTCAACGAGGCACTTGATCAAAAGAAGTCCCTTGAAAGCCAAATCGAAAAGCTAGATGACTCAGTGAAAGAAATGGAGGAGAAAATATTGAGTGCAGTGGAATTGTTGCAAAAGTTCAAGGAGCAACGAGACGCGTTGGAAATAGAGAGGGATAAAGCCCTCCAAGAAGCGGAATTCTTAAGGGGACGGGAAATGTTGGGGGTGGAATCTTCGGAGTATTGTTATGATCCCGTGTTCTTATCGAGGTTCTCTTTCGCGGATATCGAGAAGGCTACTAATGGGTTTGACCCGTCTTTGAAAATCCAAGAAGGAGGGTATGGGACCATATATAGAGGCGTCCTACGGCATGCGGAAGTGGCCATAAAGATACTTGACCCTGATAGCATGCAAAGCCCTCGAGCGTTTCAACAAGAGGTAACTTTTGCTCTGAATTATCCATTTTGTTTCTACACCTTATATGTTGATGGATGTCATTTTGAGTCATATATATTCTTGAAGTAACATAGTGATATTTATTCATGAAAGACTGCGTACATCTGGATTTTGTTGTGTTGTTGAAAATTGGTTGAAAATTGGTTGAAAATTGGAAACTACTTGGATGAAAATAATCTGAATTTTGTGGCTATGAGTAGTGCAAACTAGTTTCTTGAATTTGAATTAGGCCTAGAATCGTTTCGAGATTGAAATTTGATGTGGATGCTAGTGCATGGTCGTTGACCTTGACTTAGTAATCTTTTATACACATAAGCAGAATTGTGATCAGAAAACCCGCATCTAAAATTTATATCTTCTCCATGATTTTCAGGTGGACATACTAAGCAAACTCCAACATCCAAACTTGGTGGCCCTCATGGGCACCTGCCACGAGTCGTGGGCCCTCGTCTACGAGTACCTCCACGGGGGAACCCTCGAGGACCGGCTCACCTGCAGGAACAACACCCCGCCACTCCCCTGGCAAACCCGGATCCGGATCGCGGCCGAGCTAAGCTCGGTCCTCGTGTTCCTCCACTCTAACCACCCCAATAGCATCAACTACCGCAACCTAATGCCATCCAACATCCTCCTCGATGCCAACTCTACCTTGAAGCTAACCAACTTTGGTGGGCCCTCCATCGATCCACGGGGAATCTTTTCGTACACAGACCCCGAGTTCCTTGCAACCGGAGTGCTCACCGCCAGGTCCGAAGTTTACTCGTTCGGGGTCATTTTGTTGCGCTTGTTGACCGGGAAACCGGTTCTATGTATAGCCAAGGCGGTCCAATGTGCTTTGGACAATTACAAGCTTGATGCCATGTTGGACGCTTCGGCCGGGGATTGGCCCTTTGTGCAAGCCAAGCAGCTTGCTGAGCTGGCCTTGAGGTGTTGTGACGTGGACGGGAGGAACCGGCCCGAGCTCGGGTCCGAGGTTCGGCGGGTGCTCGAGCCGATGAGTGCCTCGTGTCAAGGGTTAGGCTCCGTTCCAAGGGTTGGTGAGGACCCAGAGCCGTTCTACTTCATTTGCCCTATTTTTCAGGTAACTAATTAGTGCTTCATCCCTGTCATCTGTTCTTTGTTGTGTTCCATGTAGACCTCGCAGTTTCTAACCCGACTCGAACCCGCCCGAAATTTTTGAGGTTTGAATATGATTTTCTCAACTAAACCCGAAGTATACCGCACCCGAAAATTAGCGGGTCAAACCCGCCCCGCCCGTTTATCCCGAAAAGTTAATTTTTAAAGCTCAACTTTGTTAGAATTTGTGATTTTTCTTGGTAATTTTTAACTTAAAACTATGAGCGTAACTTATTTATTTGTTATTTCTCTAATTTAAGTTAAAATAGTTACAATAATCTATCGTTACTAAAAGATAATCATATTTTATTATGTATATTGTACAAAAAGTAGTATTTAGGGACCATTTTTTTAAAAGAAAAAACGGAAAAAGGTCGCAACCATAGGTCGATAACCCGTTGGGTTGACCCGAAACCGAAATACACCGCCCGTATTTACCCGAACACAAAATACACCGACCTGTATTTACCCGAACCTGATATATGACCGACCCGAAACCCGCCCACCCGACCAAAGTGACAGGTCTAGTTCCATTTAAACGCGGGAACTCCTAGTGTGGGCCCCATTTGTGTGGGATCTAGGGAGATCTGTATATAGGCAGCTATATGTCAGTACTTGATCTTTTGAAACATAGGTCATAAATGTTGTTCCAGACATTTTTTTTGTTTGAGTTTTGTCAATGTTTACAAATATAGTAGATTCAGTCCATTGAGAGTACTCTTAGTAAGCAGAAATGTGTGAGGTAAAGTTGTCTCCCCACAAGCTACATAAACGGGACCCATATTAGAAGGAGTTGGATAAATACAGGGAATCATTAGCATGCAAAAATGAGTAAGATAAGAAGACTTAGTACATTTGGATTTCCCCACACAGTGCATAAGTGGGACTCACATTATGAAGTTGGTTTATGTACAAAGAAAAAACGCGATGAGATGGAACATATAGACTATACAAACAACATGCTCTTCGTCATCAAGAGTGACTAGTTTTTCGAGTTCTTTTATTATTATTTTTTTTGCATTTTTAGATGCTAATATACTGACTGTTAGTTGTATTAGACTGTAATATACTAACCTTTAACAATGGCCGCTGGTGTACTGACCTTTTGAACTTATTTATCGTTAATGTACTAACCTTTGGTGATGATGAATAAAATTGGATATTAGTATGCCACCAACACTAGTATATTAGCATCGAATTTCACTCATCGTTACTAAAAATTAATACATTAATGATAAATTGGTCCAAAAGGCTGATATATTATCGTCCGGTGTTCCTTTTTCTGGTGGGTTTCTTTCCGCTGATGAGTGGGGGATGAAACTTGCAGGAAATAATGGAGGATCCACACATAGCTGCAGATGGGTTCACATACGAAGCCGAGGCCATCAAGGGTTGGCTCGATGGCGGCCACGAAACTTCACCCATGACTAACATGAAGCTCGAAAACCACACCCTCGTGCCTAATCGAGCTCTTCGTTCTGCGATTCAGGAATGGCTCCAACATAACCGTGCTGTATAGTTCTTCTCAGCTCGTCCGTTCTCTATTGGGATTTGGAGGCTAATGAAGTCATGACTCAATTGCTATCAATCTCATAAAAATCAAGTTTAGTGGTCAAATGTGCGAAGTAAAGTCAACATGGACTGTTTTTTTTCTGGCACGGGTCGTACAGGCGTCCAAAGAGCAAGGAAATGCTGAAAACGGGCGACACGGGATGTGTTTTAAGGCCACATGGACCGTGTCAGTGAGGTTTCCGGATTTTCTTATTCGGAGCATCTTTTTTGCAACGAGAGGCTCTTCAAGTTTGTGACCTTTGGTATTTCAGCACATGTTAATTATGTTAATCGTGATCGGATACTTATAATGATTTAATTTGAGAGGTTATATAACCTTTTGGTTGAGTGCTGCGATAAAAATGCCACCCATTTTTTTCAAATAGTCAAAATTGCCATTAATATTTCTAAACTATCAAAAATGTCATTATAATTTCTGAAAATGTCAAAAATGTCACTCATCCCAATTGTTACCTGCTGCATCTGGTTGCTTTCCCTCCATTGAGCTCTCCACTTCTTTCTTCTTCCTCAAACCGACCAGGAATTCTCCTTTACGAGTTTCGACGTTCGAGGGCAGCCATGGATGAACTGAGGGCAGAATTGGAAAGAAAAGGGGGGCAGAGAGTGGACTGGGAATCAGAGAAAGAGTGAAGAATTTGAAGGGTTGTTTCGGAAATCTCCAATCAGGCGCCGAGAATATTATCAGCCAACTTGATGATTTCTTCGACGAAGTCGTTGAAGGAAGGAAGAAGCTTGTGGACTTCTGTAGTCACAGGTAAGTAAAGTAAAGAATCAGCAGCAAAAAATATGAATGAATGAACGAGATAAGACGCCATGAAAGAGACAGGGGAGAGGATGTGCAAAAAACAGAGACTAATGACAGAATTCCTCCCTAATTATTACTCAAGGATCATAAGTTTTGTTCAAATAGTTGTTTAATTAAGTGTATTTAGCATTCAATACAGTAATCAAAGTTGAAAGCTTTCGATGATCCATCATTTTCAATGTAGAGGAGAGCTTTATGATGTACTTAAAGTTAGCATTAATGTTTTGTTTTGTAGCATGCCAAAATGCTCTGTTCTGAATGATTAAAAGCAAAACTTAGGGTTAGATTTGGTCTTAACCACTCTTTACTTTAATGAAAGAGATGGAAGGTTCCTCCATTTTCCTAAGAGGGAAAGAATGGTAAGCACCAAAGTCAAATTACCAGTGTGGTTACTGTTTTAGTAGCATGTCTTTGTACTCTCTCTTTAGTGGGTACAAAGATCAATAGATTTGCTCACTTTTCCTCACTTTTTATGTTTGATTTTTTAGTTGAAGAACAAGGCTGGATGGAGGCTGGATGGATGGAGTGCGTTTTAGTTGGTAGAAGTGAAGTAGCATTCCATGGTTGTGGCTTGAGGAAGAAGAAAGAAGTGGAGAGCTCAATGTAGGGAAAGCAACCGGATGTAGCAGGTAACAATTGGGATGAGTGGCATTTTTGACACTTTCAGAAATTATAATGACATTTTTTACAGTTTGAAAATATTAATGGTAATTTTGACTATTTGAAAAAAATGGGTGGCATTTTTATCGCAGCACTCCCTTTTGGTTTGCCATAAAGTTATCCCAAGTTCCATATCCAAATCCACAAATTGTAAAACACACAAAAGTTGTAATCTTCAGAAAATAGTGTGTTGGTGTTTTCCCATATTTATTCAGCTTTTCACATATATCCTGGTGTTCAGATATTAATTTTAATTTTTTATAGTTTGTTTTGTGAGTGAGCTCTTGATAATTTACATTTTATATCTGCTTTTATGTCAAACATCTGTATATGTCAGGTTTTTTCCTCTTATGGGTTTTGTATGCTAAGAATTGGTTGTATATGCTTATTCTTGTTAGTGGTGCAATGCAAAGCATTAAGGACCTATTGTTCTCTGCAGCATATTTCACATTTTCGCTGAACTTATTCTTGACTTTTATTCGAGAGGTTCTATGGAAAACAAGTTTTGATCTTGAGAAAAAAAATCAGAAAAAAGGGACAAAAGTGTATTCATAATAGTTATAGATTTGTCGTTCGAAATTTAATATTGACCGATCTAACTTAACATTTGGACATGATATTTCTTTTTTTTTTTCTAGTGGCCAAACACAATTTGGACTTGAATATAGGTCAGTTCGAATTGAAAGAATCGGATAACAGACATTGATTCTTGTCCGAATTTTAACCTTGATTTATTTGACTGGTTTAGGTTAGAATTGGTTTAGGTTAGAATTGTTTGACCCAATGAAAGAATAGAATAACGGACATCAATTCTTGTCTGAATTTTAATCTTGATTTATTTGACCGGTTTGAATCTAACATAAACCCAAAATTTTGCCAACGCTGAGTCAAAAGGGAGAAATAACACTTCGGGTTACTTTGGATGGAAATTGGTTTTGAACTTCTAATTTGAAAATACACATTATTTAGTCTTCAGCACTACATTTTTAGAATGAATTATGATGATGTCAAAGGCTTGGCTGTTTGAGGAACCCAATTGGAAATTGACCATAAATGATAGTAACATTCAAATGATTTTTGGAATGCAGGACGCTGCATGATATTTAAGACCACGTGCAGCCGTGGAATTTCAGCCTCGACACTTGTGCAAAAAGGCATTGTTCTCGTGTAGTGGAGAATGAAAATTGAAGAACTCCAAAAATGAGAACGCTGCAGCGTTCTCAACTCCCCTCATTTTTCCTTTTTTTTTAGTTTTCAATAAATAGTATTTTGATATGTGGCAATTATATAGTATTTTTCTCAAAAGTTAATATTTTGAAGATAAAAAAGTATGAATGAGTTTTTATTGTTATAGAACAAATGAAATGAAATTCCAAAAAATAGGAATTATGGGTGATGTGGAAAGGGTGGACCCTACTAACAATCCAAAAACATGGATCACTATTATATTTGCTCTAATAAAAATATAAGGAACTTGGGACAGAAACTTAGCTAGCATTGCACCATGGTGCTTAACAGCATTCAGCCACTTATAACATGTAACTTTTTTATCAGCTTAATTGCCAATTAACACAATTTCGATGTGGATTACTGATTAATCTGTGCTCTAGGAGACTAGGAGTTGCTGTTGGAGGAGGGCATCAAGACTTGGTGGCTTGTTATGTTAACTTGTTTTGCTGCTATGTATTACTATGAAAATGTGCAAATTTTCTTAAAAATACCCGAGTCCAAACACCCATATTCGTGTCTGATATGGACACACGTACCCATGTCCGAGAAACATAGGTCATCGGGCCGTCTCTTGGGATTTTTACTTGCTTGGTTACAAGACTCTTGTGGGAGTTTTAGGTAAACCATGAACATTCAATCTTATTCTTTTCAAAGTTTGCATTTGAATTTTGATCTCAATGTCAATTCAACATCTTTTAGACATATGTTATGTTTAAAAGAGCTCAAATTCGTTAATTTTCATCCAAGGAGGATGACAAAAGTCTATTACAATAGCTTCAACAGTACATTTATGTAAGGAGATTGGTTTTGTTTACCTTGGTTCTTGTAAATTCTTGGAATCAAAGAGTCATAAAAACATGTGGAAAGAGAAACCCTATGTTTAAAATATACTTCATGTAGTTTGTTTTGAGTTGGAGTAAAATTATTAATCATAAATATTATGTGAGATCATTTTACCATAAATTTATCGTCAAATGTATAATTTTTGTGGTGTCTTTTTATAAATATAAGGGTAAGTGTGACTAAGAATTTATTTGATAAATGTATTACAAGTTCATTTTAATATCATTTGTTGGTCATAGTACGATATTAAAAAAAAAAAAGGTCATCCAATGAGGAGTGTCTCAAAATGTACGCAATTTATATTAGATGTTCCTGGAGCATGTGCTCCAAATTCTACAATTGTTCATTCATATATATTAAATTGTTCACTCTGATTCATATGATTGTTCACTCGCTAATATATGGAGCACATACTTTGAATGCATCTAATATATATTGCAAAATGTACGTGAGATGCTCTCATACATACTAAATTTGTGAATTGCTAATCCATAACGATCTGAATCTATTTGTATGTTGAGTGCCTCACGATAAATTATGTGAGACAGTCTCGTACTAAAATTTGCGAATTGCTAACCCATAACGATTTAAATCTATATGTAGGGCATTTGGATAGAAATGATTGGTGGAGCTACCCTACAAACACTCATCTTTATTACATTGTTTACATAACAAATTGGAATAAGGAGGTAATTAAAACTTCCTCTCTTGATCTTGCTTTCACTGAACTTATTCTAAACTTATTATTCTAAACTTATTCTTAGCATTTTGTTTGATTTGAATTGGCCTCTACACTTTGAATGAATTGAATAGGTAGCATAAGCTTCAAGGAGGATGCATGTTGGGGGTACATGGAACACCAAAACAAAGAGAAGACTATGGGTGGGAATTGGGTGGGTATGGATGGACACGGTCCATACCCATGTTTTACCCAAAGATTATAAGACCCTACTCATGCCCTACTCATGCCTCTTAATATCCACATGGGTAATACCCACTTGGGTATTACTTCCATGGGTATTACCCATAAGTATTCATGGGTATCCAACTATTCAACTAACTATTCTTATTTTGTAATCTAACATTTTAAATAAAAGATTTATTTTTGGAGCTCAAAATTCATATTTAAACTTTTTTTAATGTATTCTATCATATTATAAAGTTTTAATTTAAATCGTTAAAATGGAATTTTAATTTAAAGTTCCAGTTAGTTTTTGCGGCAAAAAATGTTTATATATGTCGCGATAAATGTTATCGAATAAAAAGAATTAAGAGCTCAAAATTCATATTTGATATTTCTTTAATCAATACTATCGTATTACAAAGTTTCATGTCAAACCAATAAAGTTGAATTTTGCCTTAAATTTCAGTATATAAACGCAATACAACTTATGCATATAGTTAAGACATCAATGGATATATGGATACTCATAAATAATGGATACTCATACCAAATTATGGGTAACCCATACCCATCCTACCCATTACCCATCTCTAATGGGTTTTACCCACCCATTATGAGTGGATAACGGTGGGTACCAATATATGGGTATCAATTCTCACTCCCTAGAGAAGACTGCTTTTGCAATTGAAATAATTTCTATGGAATTACCAGAATAGTACTTTCAGTTGGAAAAATAGACCATATAAGGGGCGAGTGCAATTCGGTTTGGTTCAGTTTGGGCAATTTGATTCGATGAATCGATTCTTTTTTTGGTTGACCAACTAATCGGGACTATTATTGTATAATTTGAGGAATATATTTGTACAAATTATTCAATGGTAACTTATTAAATATTTAAATTTGGGAAAATTTTCATGTTAAATTCAATTTTTTGTGAGATTATAATGATTTTTCAAGAGCATGTTATAAATTGCGCGCTTACTAGACTATTAAAACAGAACCACAAGTCTTTAGTTCATTACCCTTGGGCCTTGGCCTTGGGTATTGGGTATTGGGTAACTACTAATTGGGTTATAGTGATGGTCATTTGGGCTGGAATGGTTTATATAACCACAATAGAAGGTTTACAATAATCAGTATACAATAATAACAACAGATTCCAGTATAGTTTCATTAATATGAGGTTTTAAGGTATTTAGATGTAGATACTTTTCTTTTGTACATGGGCGTGCATGAAGAGACTATTCTGACAGACATTAAGAAACTTCTAGAATAAAATCAATCAAACTAGATAAATGTCGTCGGCTGAGTTAGCTGTAATCTCGTCTTGGTTTGGGTTTTTTCAATTTTTAAATTGGGTTAACTAGTTCATGGTTGGGTTTATTGGTTCTAGTTTTATTTGGTTGCCTCCTATCGATGTATATAGCTAGCTACATATTACATGAGCCTATAGCTAGCTGCAGATTACATAAGCCAATACATATGTCGGAACAAGCATCTTCATGTACTTTTGTGCATGTGAAAAATTGTCTACATTTGGATTCCCTCAAACCTCGCAATAGTTGATACTAGAGTTTGTCGTTATTGTTGATTACAATTGTCAATTCCTCCTCATTTGCACTAAGTTCTATTAAATTATGTACACAACTAATGTTAGATTCATCTTCTCACAAAACTACGCACAACTACATTATTGACTACAATAGATCTAAGCACCGGGGAAACAACTGTTAGAAACAATGGACTCGGTAATGGAATGTCTTAAAAAAAGTTTGTCGCAAAAGAGTTGGAATACATTCATTTTGTGAAGTAATAAAGTCAATAACTTTGGCATCACGCCAAGTTATATTCTATAGCAGAGTTTAGTTTGATTTCGAATCCAATTATCAAACTAGAAACCGGGGTTGAAGAGAGTGCATGTGTAAGACTCATATCAACAGAAACCAATATTAAAAAATTGACATATAACAAATATATTATTGGACAATATATATAAATAAATATATTAATAGTACAAAGAAAATAATTAATATTGAAAAATTAATATTAATAAATGCTTACTAAAAAATTTTATTATACTTAAATTCAATTAAAAAAACTAATACACAATAAACACAGAGTGTATGATTAAGGCCCTGTTCTTTTATGCGGTATTTTACGGAATGGTGTGGTGAGGTGTGATAAAATTGTGGTGGGGTGTGGTGGAATTGTGGTAGGTTATTGGTACGTGGGATAGGTGAAGAGAGAGAATGTAAAAAGTAGAAGAGAAAAGTGAGGAGAGAGAAAAGTAATGATTTGCGGTAAAATGTGGTGGGTTGTGGCAAATTGCGGTAGACTGTGGCATCGCAGTTTGCCAACCGCAGAAAAGAACAGGGGCTAAATGTGCCACCCAACTTTTTATTTTGATCAAAAATGTCACCCTAACTATTTTTTAGTCGAAATTACCACATAACTTTTTATTTGGGCCAAAATTACCCCGGTTACCTACTATTACAAGTGAAAGGAGAAAAATGACTTGCAATTGCAAGTACACTGTGAGGAAAAATTGATTTTGCATAATTGAAGAGAACGTTCTTCCTCCCTCCAATTTGAGTCTCTTCCTCTTCAAGCTTTCTTCTATAAACCCTAATATTCAAAATGTAGATGAAGTGGCAAGTTTCCATAGATATGTAGTATGCTAAGCTGCTAACTGTTCGACATAATGGGGGTGAAATGAAGGGTATGAGTGAGGTAGGTTCTCATTGTCTTGGGATGGAAGATGATCCGGACATGCTCGACATTTTTTGGGCTTCAACTTGCTTGAAATCGATAGCCAAAGCAAAGCCCTAAGTCAATTTTGGGAATTGCAACAGGATTGGAGGAGAAATTTGACAATGAATTATTAGGGTTCTTGAGCAACTAAATATAGAGAAGGAAGATGAAGAACAAAAGGGGCTGGATTGATGCTCTTCTATTTCAAAATATAAACCCAATTGATTTGGGTTTTACAGCAAAAAAAATCTAATAAAAAACCTACTATTGCAAGTCACCAGGATAATTTTGGCCCAAATAATAAGTTAGGTGACAATTTCGACTAAAAGATAGTTAAGGTGACATTTTTAACCAAAATAAAAAATTGGGTGACATTTAATCAATCACTCAATAAACACATACTTGCAAATTGTAAATTATGCAAGCTTTATACTAGGAAATAGAATATACGCTCCAAAGAACAATAATATATCATCATTAACTATTAAGATGGGTGACCTACATTATAATGCTATATAATATATATTTGTGTATTAAGAACAAACCCTTCCAAACAGGAACCCTAATTTTGTGATTTTTGTCAACCCACAAAACATTTCTCCACCCCCCAATTTCCCAACCACCTCCCAAACCAAAAATTCCCCTAAAAATTTCTCTCCAAAAAATCTGCGAGAAAAAGGGTCTTTCTCCCTCTTCAATCGGACCCATTTCTCTGGTACGTATGTCGTCTCTCTCTCTCTCTCTCTCTCTCTCTCTCTCTACTTTTGCAGTCCCCAGTATGAATATACAGTAGAAGTCAATCACTATTCAGTATTCAATTCCTTTTCTACGATTGGGATGTGAAGTGGATCGTCTTCTTCTGTTCAAAAAATTCAAATATTTTGTCTCCCTCTTTTTTCTCCTACCCCCTTCCCTACTCTATTTAAACAGTACCCAGAAATTAATTATGCGCAAATTTCGTGTTTATGCTCAAATTTGGATCGTTCCGCCAAAATTTAGGGATTTTATTTTACCGCCGTGACGAAAATTTGAACTGATGTTTTATCGACAAACCCTTTAGCAATGCTTGGACGTTTTCAATTTTTGCGTTTTTCGGGCGGGATTTTGTTTGATTTTGTGTGGTTTTTTGTGGATTGATTTTTTGGGGGTTTAGGGTTTGATCTGAGATTGATGACTGTTAATTGAACTAAGAGGGTGAGTATGTTTTCTGTTTTGCAGGATTTCCCAAAATGTTATGTATTATGAACTAAGAGGGTGAGGATGTATGATTTTGTGGGGTATTTTGGGGTTGGTTTGATTGTTGATTTTTGGGTGGTTTAGGGTTTGGTCTGAGATTAATTACTGTGTAATTGAAGTAATAGGGTAAGTACGTTTTCTGTTTTGCAGAATTTTCCAAAATGTTGAATCAAATACTTGCTTGAGAAGTAAAGAGGTTGAGCTTCAGATTCTTCTGTGAGTTGGGATCTTCTTTTTGTGAATTAGGGTTGCTTTATGACTGTTTTGGGCATTTGTAACCATGCCTAAAATTGGGTCTCTTTAGATTTGATTGAGGTGTACATTTTTGCGAAAAACAAAGGAAATGGTTGTGTAATCAGGAAAGTTGATTTGAAGTTTTTGAAAGATATGGTGGTGTGAAAATTTACTCAAAGGAAAGAGGATTTGGGTAAGTGGGTATTTTGTGGGAGAGCATAGATGGAACTAGACACAGATTACAAAAGATTTTTTCCTCCGAAATCTAATCACAAGTTGAGTAAAAGTTTTTCCAAATTGACCGAGGCGATGAGGGACATTGATGACTACTACATTTTGAAGGGGACTAACAACATTACTGATGAGAGTTGTGATGATGAGAAGTTGAAACAGAAGGATATGAAGTTGGATATTGCAGATGTTTTGGATTCAATCAACGAGAGTGATAAACACTTGAAGCTTAAGCGGAAGAGAGTTGAGAACATCATTGCAACTCAACTGAACAATGATGATAAGAAGGCGACGAGTTTTGGAAAAGGGGTCTCTTCAGATGTATCCGATAGCATGCCGAGGTCCTTAATTTGTCCTAAAACGGGCAATAATGTTCTTGGCAGTTCACAAATTTCCGATGCTTCTAAGAATTGTTCAGCAGGAGTTAAGCCAGGATTGATGAATGATGTGGGTTTGGGTTTATCGAATGTGGAGGTTTTGAGACATGATAGAAGGCATGATTTTGCATTGAGAATGCTTCGATGGGTGACTAACGTTGCTAAGAATCCTACTGATCCTGTGATTGGGATGATTCCTGAGAGTTCGAGATGGGCTTTTTACGGGAATGACAACTGTTGGAAGCAGGTCTTGTTGGCACGAGAAGCGTTGTTTGTGAAGAGGGACCAAATTTTTAGCGTCGATGAATTAACGTTGCAGGTAATCACCTACTCAACTTACTCTCAACTTGTATTATACTGCATTTAAAGGTCATATCAGCTTATTGTTTATCTAAAACTGCATTTATTTCATGGGTGATAGTCTTGTGCTGGATGCTCGACTGTGAGTTCCTTGTGTATGCATAATATTTGAAATATGATAGGGTTGAATGTCAACGGCAGGAGTCTTTTATATGTTTATTTATAGCAGGGGCATCTTATATGTTATTTGGTTCAGTCATAAAGCAGGTATAGCCAAAATACCCCAAAGTTTAATAATAAGGGTCTGTCTTGATTCTGACAAGGAGATGTTTTGTTTCATTTCTTAGGAACCGAAATCGGAGTGAACCAATATGTTCTTTTCTCCGAAAAATTGCATAAGTGAGTAAAACAGGACAATGGTTTAATGAGCAAATAAATTTCCCGGGTTCTCCGCCTTATCTGATAAGGCACTTGCCATGTAAAATATTGTCCTTTGTGGTTGATGTGTCTTACTATCTTGTAATTTGACAGTCCGTGCTTTCATTCCAACCATAGAATGAGGTTGATAATCCAACAAGTATTTGATTCAACATTTTGGAAAGTTCTGCAAAACAGAAAATATACTCACGCTATTAGTTCCATTAACAGTCACTAATCTCAGATCAAACCCTAAACCCCCAAAAAACCACACAAAATCAACCAAAAATCTGCCCAAAAAACACAAAAATTGAAGTATATATTACGAATAGGCATAACTTTCTTTTGGTGGACATATATGGTGGTACATTAGTTGTCCTTTGCCAGTTGGTAGTTCAAGTGACATAGAAGTAGGGGGCCCAAAAGTCGGTATTCTAGGGAGCTCCTTGTGGACCTGTTTTTCGGCTAGGTCTTCGTCGAGCCTAGTTTGGTGCTTGTGTTACACCTTCCCTCCGTTGGGTATAGGCCCTGTAAAGGGGGCCTAGCCTAGCGGGTGAGCTAACTTATCCACATAAACATTTTAAAAAAAAAAAAACTGATGCCGGTAAAAAAATCAGTCTATTGATGAATTCATGTGTGATGAACTGACAAACAGGTTGAAGCCACCAGTGGTAGACCAAGATCCTGTCCAAGACCCCTTCCTCGAAAACCCTCAGACGAATCTCTCTTTGAGTCAACTTCTATGGCCACCAGTCCCACCGCACACGAGACAAATGCGAACCGAGGACGTCGGTTAGAGGCTCGCCTCGACCTACAGCCCACCGCCTCAATCTACACAAACCGGCCCCTTCACAGGATCCCGATCGGCGAGCCCTTCCAAGCCGAAGTCCCAGAATGGACCGGCGTGCCCGCCGAAACCGACCCCAAATGGCTCGGCACCCGCGTCTGGCCCTTGGAAAAGCGGGACCAAAACTTCCTCATCATTGAAACGGACCCCATCGGGAAAGGCCGGCCGGGCTCCTGCACCTGCCAGTTCCCGGGCTCCACTGACTGCGTGAAATTCCACGTTTCCCAGCGGAGAATGAAGCTGACGGTCGAGCTGCGGTCTGCCTTTTACGCTTGGAAGTTTGACAAAATGGGGGAAGTGTGCAGCGTTTCGTGGACCCTCGAAGAGGAGAAGAAGTTCAACGCCGTGTTCAACAACCCTATGTCCGCGGGCGAGTGCGTGTGGCCTCAATTACACAAGTTTCTACCAGGAAAGACTCGGGATGAGATGGTGAACTTCTACTTCAATGTGTTTGTGCTACGGCGTAGGGCTTGGCAGAACAGATACACACCGGATAACATTGATAGTGATGATGAAACCACGGATTTTAGAGCTGCATTATCAATGAAGAGGCTTATATGAAACATCAGATAGCGCTAGCTGGCTGGTAACAGGTGAAAGTTTTGTCTGTCTTTTTTACTTCTTTTATTTTTTATGTCGAGCTTCAAGTCTATGACCTCCACTGATCTCGGCCAGTAGAAATTATTTGCACATAAAACAACCGGGTTTTGGTACAGAAAATTGAAGTTGGCAATCGTATTTGATGGGGTGCTATTCTGCTGCTGCAGCCTCAGCAGCTTTTTGTTCATATCGATGATGCTGTCACGATTTTACTTAGAAGTTTTGGTCTAGATCACAGACTTTAGATGCTGAAAGGGGCATTGTGAAACTGAAAGTTTTGACCATTGGAAGGGAAAATTGTTCTGATTCAGTTGAATGGTCTATTATTTCCTTTCTGTCAATATTTATTTCTTTGCTTTCTGATGTGGGTTTTTGTGGGGTTTGTTTGTTTGAAAGGGGGTTCTAAGGTTTTATTGAATCCGTCTTGCTATAATTGTACAATCTAGGGATACGGATCTCGGAACTGGTCTTTATGCGGATAGTAATGTTTGTTGAGGTAAAGACTATGGGGTTTGAAAGTTTCTGTATTGTTCTACAAAATTTTAAATCTAGGGTTTAGTGAATCAGTCTTTTTTTTTTTTTTTTATAATTATACAACTTTAGGGATACGGATACTACTCATGGAATCATGTCTCTCTGTGAGCATGATGTTTGTCGAGGTAAGATTGTCTACATTTAATTCTCCCCAAACTCAATAAAAGCGGGACCTCTTACCTTGCTAACGTATGGTTTGTTGGGTAAGATTTTGATCTAGAATGATGTTGAAACTCTGCCACTTTTGGCATATCCTCAGTTTACAAAAAATTGCTGAGGGGTGCCACACATCTTTTTTAACTGACTCGCGGGTCACAACTTTTTTTTTAATGCATTCCCAGGTGACATTAAACTTGCTTAAGTAATTAGGGGGTGACATTCTAGCGTGTTTTGGCCGGAATCATTGAAAAGTTTGATTTGCCCTTCAAAAAATAAGTGAAGTGTCCAATTTGCCCTTGATTAAGCTCCTCTTTGATTGATTCCTTCTCCCTCAGTCTAAACCCCCATTAATCTGATTTCAACTCTGCACCCCAAACTCATGATTTGTACAAAATGATTAAGAAGTTGCTCACACACACTAGCAAAACACATGATTTTCTCCCTCAAAACCCTTTTCTGGCTACTTCCTCGTTGGAGTGACACCCTCCGGCGTGGCAACATTGGTGTCTTCCGGTGGAGTAACGTAGGCAGAGGCGGTGTTCCGAGCATCCGCTAGAGTTTTCTTGGTGGTTTTCTTGGTGAAGAAGGCGGAGTAGGGGCCACAGTCGCCGCAATGGTGAGGCCGATGGCGGCGGCGACGGTGGGGTAGCTGACCGGAATCCGGCCGCGCTGGTGGAGGGTCTCCCCCGGGTGGTGGCCGGGGGTCGCTTCGAGGCTTCAACTCCGGCGGCCTTCACCTGATTTCAACTCCAAGTACTCATCTGCTGCTACTTTTACATCCTGATTTCAACTCTGCACCCCAAACCCATTAATCTCCCTTTATTCTTACTCCAAGTATTCAAATATTTCAATTCAATCAGTGGCCTGGGTTGGTAACAGGGATGCACCGATCAAAAATCGAAATGGGTTTGTTACCATTGGGAATTAAGGGTTTCTTGCTCCCATGGAACGCCTTCGCACAGTCGTCGATTACTTCCTGATCGGAGCGTCGATCGTGTCTTCGCCGTCGGATACATGACGACGGCGCTGGTCTCTCTCCTCGTCATCGTGTTTTTTGGCCGGAGATTCGTCGGTGCGTGGGTCCGGATCAACGTGGGGCTGGTGATGTTCGTGTGTCTTGTGGTGGTTCCGCTGATGGATGTGGTGAATACGAAAGGGGAGAGTGGTGATGGATCTGGTGAATTTTCCATAGATAGAGCAGAGAAAAGAGGGAAAGAGATGAAGAAAAGAGGGAAAGAGAATTATGGAGTAAGAGAGATTGAATGGCAGACCAGGTTAAATTAAAGAGAAAAATAAGGGTATATTCAGTCAAAATAATCGGAATGTCACCCCCTAGTTATTTAAGTATGTTTAATGTCACATGGGAATGCATTAAAAAAGGTTGTGACCCGCGAGTCAGTTAAAAAAAAAGTGTGGCACCGCCCATCAATTTTTTGCTCAGTTTATGATTGTTTTTAAACAGTTTGACATCTGAAAAATGAGTCTCAGTAGTTAACTCTGGCTAATGAAATTGCTCCTGGTGATCTAACTATTAACCACTTCTGTGGAAAAGCAGCCTATGTAACTAAACGATGTTGATTTGCAACTAATTTCCCAGTACTATAAATTGATGCTTAGTTAATCATGATTATCATCACAAGCTACTCTTAAGTCTTAACTTTAAACACAATTTTTATCTGGCAACTTCTGAAATGATGTGGATTGGTAAGATCGTCGCCTACGTCGGTCTTCTGGTCATTGCTTCGTATGTGGCCGATGCTACCGATCCAACTCAGCTCCAGGATTTCTGTGTTGGCATCAATGATCCGAAGGCTGAATGTCGGTCCATTTTTCTTTGCTTTACATATATATTGCATTATTGTCTGGTTTATGTTCCATTTTATTACTGTTGTTCCTCCTATAGTTTCATTCATTGCTCTTATTTCTGCGTTAATCAGGCACGCGACAAGGTAAATTTGTCTATATTTGAGAGTTAAAACTCCTTAAATCCTATAAAAGTAGGACCCATAACCACACGTCGGGAGTTGTTCCGTACAAAACTTGAATGTGTGGCCGAAAGCATAAGCTCATAGTGAATGCTAGCATAGCTAAGTAAATAGTACTGAGTCATGCTTATTATAGACAGTTTGGTATGTAACCTCTGCCCTCTGACATGTAAAGCTTGTCAGTAGTTAACTTAAAACAAGGGTCCTATGAGCGAGCTTGTTTCACCCTATTTTAAGAAATAAATAAAAAAATAGCAATAATGGGGCTAATTTGTATTTCATGACTTTTGGTGGTGTGCAGTGTTTGTGAATGGCTTGTTTTGTAAGAACCCGGCGGATGTCAAACCCGAAGATTTCCTCTTCAAAGGGCTAGACATTCCGGGTAACACAAACACCAGACTAGGCTCAAATGTCACCCAGGTGTTTGCTACCCAACTGCCAGGCCTCAACACCTTGGGAGTAGCCGTGGCTAGGATCGACTTTGCACCCTACGGGCTCAACCCTCCCCACACGCACCCTCGAGCCACTGAGGTCATCATCGTGCTCTTCCCACCGGGGGAAACAAGCTCTTCCCTATAATCCTTCACAAGGGAGATGTTTTCGTGTTTCCTCAAGGGTTGATTCACTTCCAACTAAACATCGGGAAAACTCCAGCGGTTGCCCTAGCTGCGTTCAGTAGCCAGAACCCCGGCGTGATCACCATTGCTAACGCCGTCTTTGGGGCCAAGCCACCGATTTCTATTGATGTCTTGAGCAAGGCCTTTCAGCTCGACGATAATGTGATCAAACACCTCGAGTCTTTGTTTAGGCCAAGCAACTCTTAGAAAAGAAGGGAAAAAATTGGTGCCATATTACAACATATATACATGTATTTAAGATGGGTTATATATAAGCAATTTACGACTCATTATGCTACCCTGATATAGAGATCTAATGAGCTAGTTATTTGAATAAAAAAATATATACAAGCATTTAATGAGTTTTGGACCTTTTCTTCAATTATTCAAACCTAAAAATATAAAGTTTGTATCAAAAGATGCAAAGAACTACAAAATAACAGTATAACAGTGAAAAGGGAACTAAAGCCAGCTTAAAACGACATCCCCCATTTGTCTTGCTTTTGTCACGTGACATTTGAAAGCTACCTTGGTTTTGTACTATGCATTAGTTTTGTTGTGCAACTTGATTTGTAGTTGATTCTTAGCTTTTGTTAGAATCTTGTAGTATTAACAAAGAGAATAATAAGTAATAAACATCTAGATTAAGTTTATCTAGATTAAAACTCCAAGTAACTTCCTTGATTAGAAATAAGATGTTAGGCAAGAAAACAAGAGGCGTATTATCCAATCATATTAGTTGGTCAATTAGTGGAAATAGTATTTATTAGTGACTATTAACTAATAATGTGAGATACTTGCACGGCTCTTAATCTTATTACCTATTCTTAGTCCTTCAATCCTCAAGTTGCCAAACTTCCATATTATTACATAAGCAATGAGTTAACTTCCCATTTTGATTTGTTTTACTAGTTGAGATAGGTGTTAAATATACGATGAGTTTATTCTTTTCAACTTATTATAAGTAATTTGTTGTTGATCGACAACAATGAGTGCTAATTGGTGGTTATTAGTATTGATTTATATTAATTAGAGTTGAAAACAGGGGTGAAGTCATAGCTAATACCGGGGCTGTAAACTAGTTTGGACCATTAGTGGAGGTTACAATATGAAAAACACCATCAAATTTATTGAATTTATAGGTGTCTCGTGGTCAAAAATAGCTTGTTTACGAAAATTTGAGGGAGACAGTGGTCCGTCCTTGGTCCACTCAATGTCATGTCCCTAGTTAAAAATATAATTTGGAAGTATAACCATGATGATCTGAAAGTTGATCGTAAATATTTATGATAAATTGAAAAGAACAAGTATAATATATAAGAGCAAGTAGTGAAATCATTAAAAACGCTAAAGATTTAGGTTTCAATTTCATCTATATTGACATTTGCATCTCTTTTTACATTTTGAAAAATCACACACATTTACAGAAGATCTAAAATATTTTTTAAAAAAAAATTAAAATGATAAGAAGTTTGATCAAAACTTCTCTACACCCTTAAATATTACTCTTGTGACATTATCACTTACCTATATCTAAATTTATCTAGAATCATTTACTAGAAGCTACTAACTTTTATACTTTTAGTAAATTTGTGTACTACCTCCGTTTTTATTTAAGTGTCAAATAGGTAATTGTGTTAAAAATTTTGATCGTTAATATCTTAATTTATATAATGATTCATCAAATAAAATTGATATCATTAGATTCATAATAAAAGATATTACTGAAAAAAATATAATATTGTATTTTTCTATAAAAATATTTTGAGTGAAATTGTTGATTAAAAATGGACCTTGAAAAACATAATTGACAGATAAAAGAAAATGGAGGTAGTAAATACTTTACGCACACAAAAAAAGGAATGTGAACATAATATCTGATACAAAGGTGTTTTAACTTAGTTTTATCATTAAGCCATGTTCTTTTATACGACTGGTTGGCTGCGGTGCCACAACTCACCGCACTTTACCACAACCTATCACAACATACCAATCCACCACAATTTACCACAATTTACCATAATATTTCATCTCACTTTTTCCAATTACTTTTTCACATTTACCAATACAATTTACAATTATAAAAAACAAAACCCACCACAATTCACCACAATTTCACCACACCCACCACAATTTCACCACACCGCAACCAGCCGTATAAAACAACATGGACTTAAGTTAAGGTATCCAAGATAGATAATACATATAATGCATGCTAACCCCATCACAAATTATAAAAATATGATGAGTAGGAGTGTAGCTATCATCAAGTAGCTCCCAATCTATCATGGCATTGAATTTTGACACTCTATGCCAGCCTATATATATTTCTTCTTTTTCAAGGTTTTGTCTTGATTGAAGAAAATTAGTATTCTTTCCATTTCATTTAATTCAAAGTTTGCACTTTTTTTTATTGTTCCAACTTTAAATCTTTAATTAATTTTTTAATATATATAATATAATATAATATTATATTATATTATATTATTACCACTTGATTTTGTAATAAAAAATATTATCATAAGAATAAATATTTTAATTATTTTTTGAAAAAAATTATGTTGATATTTTCCAATCAAAGAAGATGTTTAATGATGGTAGAAATTCAATGAATGAGTTAGGTTTTTTTTTTCTTTTCATTTATTTTCTTTTCAAGACCAAGCAAGTTTCATAGGCATACTTGAGCACATCAAGATGTACATTCCAATATGAGAGTTTTATATTGTGTTGATACTTATTAACTTAATAATTATAAAAGGGTAGTCATAGCTTATATCAATTATGTTTGCTTTCCCTAAATATTTAAATTAAAATATTGATAATTCTTTGTAAACAAAATTAGATAAAAAATTTCACTTAAATTTATTATTTTCATCCGTCAAGTAAAATTTAACCAAATATATTATTTTTACATCATTTCTTCCATAATTTTATGTTTTTACTAGTAAATATAAACGATCATCTGTACTTCATCCGTCACCACGGTCATAGAAGTGACAAAAAGGGAAAACGAAGATAAATTTACTACTATATTAAAAATTATAACAGGCATGAAAATTTTTGTTATCGGGAGTGCTTTTGTGTATATAATTAACATAACTTTTTAAAAAAAATGTTGACCTACCACCTTAAAAAGCTCCATGAGAATACTTTGATCTCAAAAATGATTTTTCATATTATTATTCTGATTTGATGCTAGGTATAAACCCATCAACTCAAAGTTGATAGGATATATACTCAAAACTTCCATGATTAAAGTTTATGGTAAAAGAATGAGGCTACTCCTTGTAGACTTTATCAATGGGAATCTATAAATTGTCCTCAAAAATGACAATGAATCAATTAAATATCAAAAGAGTCCCAATAAAGGTTTGTTAGTTAGTACTTGATCAACTCACCCTAGCTTTATGACAATTCAAAATGTTGGATATTCATTAGTTTTTAAAAATAAAAAATAATAATCTTTCAAATATCACCACTTTTATAATTTATTGTAATAAATCCGGCCTAAAAATGATACTTCTCATCTATATTTTATTGGTAGTTGTCGATCTAACTTCGACCTCAATTTTAAAGTATCCAAACAAACTAAAAATACCTGTATGTGAACTTTTTAGAGTTTCAAGCGAAAAGTTAACAAAAAGGTGAATTAGGCAAACTTGTTTAGCTAATAGATAAGATTCATATTAGCATTACAACTAAGAGCTAAAATGAGCTAAAATAACATAATATATTTTCACATTAAAATATCGCATCGTATTAATTCAAATTATATAATCCATTTGATCATATCAAATGTATGTCATTTTTATAATTTAAGGTGGAATATATATAATATAATCATTTTGAAATAAACAAACTTTATCCACTTTGAAGTTTGGATGATAAAAAATCTTTGAATACATACAAGATCAAACCTTGTAAAAAAAGGGATTCTCAACATAGAAAATGTTATAAAAACTGAAAGCAACATAAGACCAAACACATTATTACAAGGGGTGATATCATCATGTCCTCATACCTAATAATTGAAAATTAACAACTTGGTGATTGAATGAATTAATTTTTGTGGGAAATAATTTAGTGGCTAAGGATGGGAGATAATATAAAGTTCTACTATCTTCTTGATAATACTTTATTTTTTGAAGAATGGTACAAAATTATGCTCAATTATATAGTCCCTTTTAAGAATACAATGATGGATTCTTTAGAATTCATATTGATAGGTCTAGTCATCATAATTAAAATTCAGCGTGATACTTTTTATAGATTTAGGATCAATTTTTAGAAGCATCAACAGATTTGCAGGCCTGGTTTCTCTCCTTTCCAACGGGCTGCTTCGCCAAGAGCTTTCTGTAAAATAGGAGACATATTGGATGACTCGACTTACTAATATAAAAAGAAAAAATTGTACTTAAAGAGTTGTTTTACTTAATTAAATGAAAAAAGTAGGATAAATACATTGCAATTGCATAAACAACCAATCAATCTTTTTTTCAAGAAAAATTTTCAATAATCAACTTTCTTTTTCTTTTTGAATAAAATAAAGCAACCAAATGTTGTAAATGATACTCAATAGATAAACTCAAAATAAAATATTTAATTATAATAATTGGAAAAAAAAAAGTGAACCTCACATTGTCACAATGAGGGAGCTTTTTGTCCTAAGCAACCAAAGTTCATGATCATAAATTGTAAACCATAAAAAAGAAGAAGATAATAACTAGATTTAACAAACTTGACTCAACTCTTATTACTAAAGACTCGACAGTCATAATATGTCAAATTAAATTAAACATAAAATAACCCAATTTAAAGTTATTTTTTTTATTGGAGTCATTTATCTTTTCATGATAACCTAAGCCAAATCAAACATGATCATCCAAACCTGAATAAACGCAAATCTGATTGACCTGAAAGGCTGAAATTACCCTGAAACCAAATGATCCAATCCTAGTTGTAATTGTAAGGTCACGTTCTTTGGGTAGGTTCAACCTAACCTAATTTTTCCAAACTTATCAAAACTTAATATAATTTCCCAAAAAAAAAAATCATAATTTATGTTAATTTATTCCAACTTATCCTAACTTATTAATTCAGATCTGAAAATAACCTGACCAAATAACAGAGCTTAAATTTAATTGAAATAAAACAATAATTTACTAATAAAATTTTTAATTTTTTGATGGAAATAATTTATTAATTATTAATAATGGGCCCTTTCTTTCCCCCCCCCCCCCCGCTTTTGTGCCTTCTTCTATCCTCCCCCCGTCCCCTGGTTTCACTCATTGATTTCCGCCATTCTTTACTTCTCTCTCTATCTACTTTCTCTCTCTAACCCAGAAAGAAAGCTTGACTGCTTCTGCAAGCAAGCAGCCATGTCTTCCCCAAGCAAGCGAAGAGAAATGGATTTGATGAAATTGTAAATCCCTACTTACCAAATTTCCCCAAATTTGACCCCCCATTTTCTTGATTTCCAAACCCTTTTCTGGGTCTTATGTGATTGTTTTGCTTCTGTGATGAAATCAGGATGATGAGTGATTACAAGGTGGAGATGATTAATGATGGTGTCCATGAGTTTTATGTGGAATTTCATGGACCTCAAGACAGTAATCTTCTATACCCAACTCATCAAAATTTGTTGAAAAAAGTTTCAATTCTTCCTCTTAAGTATTTGTATCTGTTTAATTGTTGTTTATCTCATGAAAGAATGGAATAATTTTGTGGGGTTTTTCAGTTGTTGATTGTTGGTTCTTGGGCCTTTTCTAGATCATAGGTGTTTTTCAGAAGCTATATTTGGAAAATTAGTTCTGTTGTAGCTTGGTGTTTCTTATCAATTGTGTCTTTGTTGCTTTACTTGGAAATATAGTGCATTTTTGGGGCTTGAATTTCTTTGTATAGTTCATATCTTTGTGATTGTAATTGCATATTTGCTGCCTATGCTTAATTCTTTAGATGTAAGTTCTTCTGTGTTAATGTTGAAAGATTCCATGCTTAATTGTTGTGTGTAGACTTGGGAATTGGGTCATTTGGATTTGGGTCGGGTTCGGGTTTGGTCAATTGTGGTCTACAAGGTATAGATTGGGTCATTTTCCGGTCCGATTGATTTCACCCCGCTTTGTTTTTAGTCCAATAAGTCTCTCTTGCAAAAGCGAATAGCTTTGATGAAAGATAAATTTAGGTCAAGTTGGGTCATGTTCAGCTTTGGTCAATGTAGGTCTACAAGGTTCATATTGGGTCATTTTCGGGTCCAGTTGATTTCAGGCTTTATTTTTAGTCCAATAAGCTTCTCTTGCAAAAACTAATAACTTTGATGGAAGATAAATTTTAGTCAATTTGGGTCCAAAGGTCAGTTTCGGGTAAACTAATTTTGACATTTTCGGGTCTATGTTGGGTCAGTTTTGCTAGGTCTAGTTTTGTGGGATCCATTGCACTTGCCATCTACTTATTGCTGTAGGTCTAGTTTTGTCTAATGCCTATCAAAATAGTAGTAAATGCATGTTCTTTTCATCTTTGCTTGTTAGTTGTTACTAGTTTGGAGTTTTCCTGAGAGTAGAATTTGGTCGTGGCAGGTCCCTATCAAGGAGGTGTTTGGAGGATTAGGGTTGAGCTTCCTGATTCTTACCCGTACAAATCTCCATCTATAGGCTTCATTAACAAGATTTACCATCCCAATGTTGATGAGATGTGAGTTTGCAAAATCTTACTATGTTACACTTCCCATAATTGGATAGATTGTTTGGCGGTTTTGTTTGGATGACACAGCCTAAATTCTTGTTGGACTGCAAATTTCAGGTCGGGTTCGGTTTGTCTCGATGTGATTAATCAAACTTGGAGCCCTATGTTTGGTAATGTGAAGATACCCTTTTATCTTATGATTCGTTTAGTAGCGATGAATAGCTTGATATCATACCGGTATTGCTATGCTTACTAATACTAATCTCTTCTCAGATTTGGTGAATGTTTTCGAGGTGTTCCTTCCACAGCTTCTTTTGTACCCGAACCCTTCAGACCCGTTGAATGGTGAGGCAGCTGCTCTAATGATGCGTGATCGAGCTGCCTATGAGCAAAGAGTCAAAGGTATTCACTATGATACCCTTTTTTATGCTCTATTTGTAGTGGACATGATTGTCGTGATGAGGATGTGCGGTTGTTGTATTGTCTCTTCTTAATTGCAAGTCTTATGTCGCATTTGTCTTGATACATGTCGAGGCATTCACTAGGATGACTTTCCCCTTAGCGAGACTTTCAATATTTGGTGTCTTCAGCTTGCTCTCTTGATCATACTTTTGTTTTCAGAGTAAGTTTAAAATAAAGTTTAGTTAATAAGTTTAGAATAAGCTCATGTAATAACTTATGCTTAAGAAAATAAACTCGGAATAAGTTCAGTCAAAATAAGCTAAAAAGAACAAGCCTGCATAATGGCATTTAGACACTTCAAATTAGGCTATGAACTTCAAAACTCCTTGGAAATAGGCAAATAGCAGCTTCTTATGCTTAGAGAAATACTTGTGATGAGAGTTCATTGAGCTTGATGATATTGTGCATTGTGCAACATGCTATCACAAAGGTTTTGGGTGAGTGACTAGAGGTTTAATATACACAACATTTGGCATCTATTTTTGCATATTTTTCCAAGAAATGTTGAAACCGTGCGTGATAGACTTAGCCTTAAGTTTGGGGTCATTAGTAGCATAGAATCATAATCTAACAACTCTCAATACTTGTTCATAAATCCTAAAAACTAGTATATTATCCTTCCTACCCGTAACTCTAATTTTTCTAATTTAAGGGTAAGACTGCTACATCCCCCCAAACACACACACACGCAAACTGTGTTTACAAAGGGGTTTCTAGGGTTCGAGATTTGCAAATTCAGCACCCTTTTATTAAAATGAGAGATATCGAGCATGAATGTCATCTGTTATTATTCCAGAATACTGTGAGAAATACGCCAAGCCGGAGGATGCAGGGGCCGTGCCAGAGGAAAACAGCAGTGACGACGAGGAACTGAGTGAAGACGAGTATGCTTCGAGTGATGAAGCTATGGTGGGTCAACCCGATATGTAGTTGTCTCACATTTCGAGCCCAATCCCACTTGTATCTGTACATTATAATCTCTTAGATCCGGTTCAAAATGGACTGCCCCGGCTCTAATGTAAAGACTTTAGACTGCTGGGAAAACTGTCTTAAATTTGTTAAATTCTCATCTCCTCTGTAAATAAAGTGTACTATTGCTCTATTTATGCAAATAATAGTGACTGCATTGAACATTCTACTGATATGGGGCTGGAATTTGAGAGCTTTTGTTCACTTTTCGATTTTATGCTCTTTTGCAAACTCTCCGAGACAAAATTTGTGTGAGTGACTTCTGAGGTATAAACTTGAATTTTGGCATAAATGGAGGGAGCAATTTGCATTGACATTTTTTTTAAGGGCAAGCAGGTCTGTTCATTGGATCCTTATCTCATGCAATGATACACCATAAGGAGTACCAAATTGACGGAAAGTTATTAGTTAGTATTTGGTCTATCTAGTGAAGTAGTCCCTGACGAGGTAGTCCAGGGGGTGCGTAATAACAACTCCCAAATTGGCCATGGGTAGACCGTCAATTGGGGCTGGTGGGTTAAATATGGGTCGGGCTTGGGTTTATTCAGGTTCTGGGTTTGGAAATCATGTTCAAATCCTAAACTTTAAGGCGGGTTTTGGTCGGTTTTCGCGTTGGCGGGTTAAATATGGGTCGGGTTTGGGTTTATTCAGGTTATAGGTTTGGAAATTGTGTTCAAAATCTTAAACTTTAAGACGGGTTTTAGTCGGTTTTCGTGTCAGGTCAAATTCTGTCATGTCTAACTATAGAATATGATTGTGGTTGTCAATTTAACTATCATCTCTGTGGTAGCTTGAATGGACAATGTCTTCTTATGCAAATGGGCAATGGCTCTTGCCTCTTTGTGTTCAACAGAAGTTTATTGGGTTTTGTTTGGTTTGGAAGTGGATAGGGAATGAATGGCTTCTCAACTTATATGAATCTGTTGTGTCATCTGTGTGTTTTCTTTGTAAGATTACTCCAATTATTTTATCATTATAATTTTATCATTTATCATTATATTTTTTAAAAAAATGCTTCTTTTGTGTGTGGATAAAAGCCACTGAAAAATACTTCAATGACAAATAAAAGAACCCAATCCATCCATGGTCCCTCACTTGTTTGTGACTGTGTATTTAGGGAAGAGAGGGAAAGGTGATGGTGAGAAATAACTAAAGCTAAGTTTATTTGTATATATGATAAAGATAGGAAGGGAAGTGAGGGAAAGTATAAAAATTATTAACAAATTTTATGTGAGACCATCTCATAATGCATTACACACAATTTTGTGGTGGCCTTTCATGAATATAAAATTGACTAATACTTTTGTTTGCAGTGATTAATAACAGTCATTCCTCAATAGATTATCAGTCATAATCGAATTAAAAGCTCATTTTAATATTTTACTCATTAATCATAATAAAATATTAAAATGGTAACCTGAAAGGAGTGTTCATGATAATTTTGCGTGAAACGGTCTCACCTTAGAATTTTACTATCTTCCCTATCTTCCGCCTCATTTATCCTCGGAGGTAGGAGTTGTGCATTATTCGATTTTGAACCAAATAAACCGAGAAATGAACCGAACCAAACCAAACCAATTGTATTCGGTTCGGTATTTGATTTGGACTTTAGCTCTTATTTGAGTTTCGTTTGGTTCCGGTGAACAACCCTAATAGGAATGTGCACTGTTCGGTTCAAAAACTGAATAAATAGAACCGATTATATTATGTTCGATTTTGGGTTTGAACTTTAACCCTTATTCAGTATTCGATTTAGTTCTGTACACTTTTGAGCTGATGAACAGCCCTAGAAGGGATTAAACTGAGGGGGATGAGGGTTAGTATTTCTATCTTTTCACTGTCACTTAATTTTCTCAAACAAGGGGAATGCTTAACTAAACTTCATTTTCCTCCCTCAATGCAAACATAGCCTAACCTTCAATCACGGCCCCGTTCTTTTATACGGTTGGTTGCAGTGTGGTAATGGTGCGATGCAGTGGAATTTGTGGTAAATTGTGGTGAGTTGTGGTGAATTGTGGTGAGAATTATGATAAATGGGATAGGTGAGAACTGAGAAGAGAGAATGTGAAAAGTAAAGGAAAAAAGTAATGAGAGAAAAAAGTGAAGAGATATATTGGTAATGATTGTGGTGTGGTGAAGTGCGGTAGAAACTAAAGAGTTGGGATACGGTATGGTACCGCACCACAATCTACCGCATAAAAAAACGGGGCCTAATAACACAATTGGGTAAAACCCGATCCCCTTTTCTTCCCAATTAACAACATTCTTGGATTGAGAAATAGAATAATATTGGCATTACATGTAGCAATCACTGAGCAAGTGACATTTCTTTCATGGTACCCAAATAGAGAAAAGAATATCCTTGAACTTGATTAATGTGACAAAGTTTTATATGTAAATGACATGCCGAACAAAGAGATTAATCAACTGAAACAGGCTGCATTTGCTCTGCCTCTTTCCGGAGATCCTGGAACAGCGCAGACGACAGATATCGCTCTCCAAAACTCGGGTGCACAGTCTGTTGACACACACACACAAACAAATAAAAGAAAAGTGTAAGCCATCAGTCTATCAATCTTCCCTGTGAATCGGTGGTTACAGAACACTGAGGGAACGTTTGGTTGGGAAAGTTTCTCGGGAAAGTTAGCCAACTTTTCCACGTTGAAAAACTTTCTCATATCTAGTTGTCCCTAACAAATGTGAAAGTTTTAATGTGGTTTCCCTCACAAGATCCATGAACAGTTTTCCAAGGGGACTAGGGAAAGTTTTCCTCAGTAAACTACCAAACGCACCATGGATTTAAGGGTCTGTTCTTTAGGGGCGTAAAGTAAGGTTAGTAAGTTTCAGTAAAAGTTGAAAAGACGATTCTTGAAAGTGTGGGAAAAATGAGTAAATTTGGGTGATGATAGAAGACATACCACAATGAGTTTGCCCTTGTTTTCCGGTCTTTTAGCAAGTTCGAGGGCTGCAACTGTGTTTGCTCCTGATGATATTCCAACCTACACCCAGCACCGAATTGGTTAACCGCCAAAATTAGCATTCGTTTCACAATATCCGCCAAGAAAATTTCGACAACTAAACATCCAACACCCACGCCACTCGAACACTAAGTTTTTTCTAGACAGCAGTACAGCAAAAAAGCCGAAAGGGTAGTGCAAAAAACTCATAACCAACTAATTTTGGTTTTAATTTTACCATAAGTCCTTCCTTTAGTGCTAATTCCCTAGCCATCTTCACGGCATCCTCACCCTTAACCTGTGATTATCAAGCATAATCAGGATTAGATAGCATTAGTTGTGATTATAGGCCTTGTGAAAAAGATCTGCTCATATATATATGTGTGTGTGTTTGTGTGTGTAGTTTTGATATTATTACCTCGAGAACTGCATCCATGACATCCATGTCTAAAATCTCGGGCTTGAATCCAACCCCATTACCGGTTATCAGATGAGGACCTAACAATTCCAACCCAATTGATCAGAACAGTAATTAGCTTCTTTAATTACAGGATTTAACAGCAGAATAACAGAACTACAGAACTGAAATGGGGAGGTTTAGCATATTGCATACCGGGTTTCCCTCCATTGAGTACGTTACTTTCAGCTGGTTCGACTCCATAAATCTATGACATTGGTTAAAATGAAAGAAAATTCATTAGCTGGAAAATAATTGCATAAATCAAACCTATATAATGCCTTACACAGAGTCTTGGTAGTATTTTCGGTTGGAAGTAGTATGTACCTTAACATTAGGATTCTGGGATTTGAGATATTGTCCAACACCAGAGACGGTTCCTCCACTTCCGATTCCCATGACAAAGATGTCCACTTTCCCTTGTGTTTCCTCCCAGATTTCAGGACCCGTAGTGTCAAAATGGACCTACATTTTTTACCCATAAGCCATTTTAAAACCATAACCCAACAGCTTATATGCCTGCATAACGCTACACTACATAACCTTAAGCACTATCTTGGGTTAGTGTCAAGCCGAGACAACAACTCTCAGTGTGGGTCCCACGTACAGTCTGAGACAAATCCAGATGTACGATACAGTCTTACTTCAGGGGATATTTTTGCATGCTATGAGATGGATTCCAAGAGACTAATGAGTTATGCTAGTAGCACCGAGACAACAATTTCCAGTATGGATCCCGCTTATGCAGGTCTAGACAGTCCAGATGTGTAATGCACTCTTACACAAGGAGACATTTTTGCATGCCAAGAGACTAGTTTTACGAGACGAACAAGTAATGACAGTAGCTGGGGGGGGGGGGGGGGAAGAAAATGACCTGAGTGTTAGCGGGATTAGCAAATTGCTGAAGCATGAAAGCGTTGGGTGTGGATTCGAGAAGCTGGTAGGCCTTCTTGACAGTGCCGCCCATTCCCTTGTCGGGATCAGTGAGAATGAGGTCGGCACCAAATGCCCTCATTGTCACCCTTCTCTCCAAGCTTGTGTATGATGGCATTGTCAACACCATCTTGTACCCTTTCAGTGCAGCCATGAAGGCCATACTGATCCCCATGTTCCCCGATGTCGGCTCAATCAGCACGGTCTGATCAATCAGCACAACAGCAAAGAATGAATAATCAAAATGTGGATACAACAATACCACCTCCACAGCCTAGGGTGGGTCCCGTTATCTAGATGTAGGCAGTCTTATCTCAAGCGGACATGAATGTCTACTAAGGGACGGATTCCAAGAGATCCACAAAACATTCTAAGGGTTTGTTCTTTTCAGGGGCATAGAAAGGCTGGGTAAATTAAAGATCGGTAAGTTTAGGTAAATATTGAAAAGTTGAGTATTTGAAATGTGAGAAGTTTGGGTTAGGTTGGGTAAATGGGGCATTAAACCCCTTAAGAACATACTCTAAATGCGAATATAACACCACCACCACTGCCTAATGTGTCCAGATGTAAGTAGCCTTACAATGTCTGCAAAGAGACTCATTCCAAGTGACCCATCAAGCGTTTCAAAACATGAATGCTACTGATTACTACAAAGCAGAATCATCCCCCACAAATCTTACCTTTCCAGGAGTAATGAGTCCCTTCTTCTCTGCATCCTCCATCATAGCCAAAGCAGGTCTGCATCAGAGACCAATACGTCGAATGTGAGATTATAATTACACCCAAAAGCGATTAATCAAACTTCAATGGACAATAAAATCGAGAAAATGCACCTGTCTTTGACGCTAGAAGTAGGCTGCATCATCTCCTGCTTGACGGCAATATACGCTCCGCATCCTTCACTGATTTTGTTCAGGAAAACTATGGGTGTCTTTCCAATGAGCTGCAAACATAATGGCACCATAAATCAGCTCAACATTTTACATTTCGTTTAAGATCACGTCTCCCTTTAACATCTACTATGATCCTAATTCCACACTAAGGGAACCAAGGAAGATGAGATATAGACAGTTCTATCCATGTAAACCAAGACCCTAATTCCAACTTCTACTCCCTTTGTCTCTAACCATCTATCATTTCATATTCCCAATATAAATTTTACCTTTTTTACCCCAAATAATTAACTTTCTAACCTTCCACAAAAAAACTTTCTACTCATATTTAGGGGCACTTCTGTCATTAATTTTTTACCCTATTTCTTTTCCCCGTAAACACCGGTAAATTAGGGACGGAGAGTATAGACAATAGCTCCCAATGTGGGACCCGCTAAAGCAGATTCGGTTCACTAGATATAAACAGTCTTACTTCGACGAATGCAATGAAAATTATGAAATAGATAGGAAGACATAAATTTGGGAGCATCCCACATTTGTCCCCAACTGAGCACCTTACACTAGAGAGTAACCTAACCAAAAAGGGAATATCTACAGCAGAAATTAGAATTGGAACATGAAAAAAACAAGTGACAACTGACAAGTGTGCATATAGGTCCCAACAGCTCTAGTGGCTGCCAGATTCATTGTAAAAGCCTAAAAGGTAACAATCAAGCTAAAGTTGGCTGCTGCCCTTTTTTTTAATCTTTTTGCCTTTTTCATCTATTTTTTTTTCAACAAAAATAAGGGTTTATATTTTTCTTGCAACCAAAAAAAGGGGCGGAGCTGGCCCTTATCAAAGGGAAGATACTCAAATTGATATCCTCATATTTCAGGCAACCAATAGTGTCCTTCTCCTTGAATTGACACTTTGACAGTATTGAAAGCTGAAAACTAGAAGCAAGAACTTGTGAATTCCCATCAACTTTATGTTATCCAAAAAAGAAGAATTTCAAAGAATCTCAACTCTGATTTTTGTATATTCAAAGTTTGTATAACTTAACTGATCTATGGAACTTGGATTTAGAGAAATGATCCCAACTTATCCAAGATTTACTACTCCATGGAAAATAAGTAGATGTGTAAAGGCACATTTTGCTTTAGCTTATTACAACATATGTTGAAGATTTTTAGCTATCTAGATCATGGATATATAAAGAAGTAAATTAACTCCACACAAGAACGAAAAAAGAACTGCAAAAGAAAGCATAATCAATGAACATCTAGCTCACACAAAAATAGCTAATATATGGGTTATACTCCCTCCTTCCCATATTATTTGTCCTGCATTAATGGTGTTACGGTATTACTTGCATAATATTTTGTTTAAAAGCTACAATAATATACTCTTATGATAGTATTTTTTATTATAAATATAATGACAATACCATCTTATTATAAAATATTATATATGTTGTGAAATTAATGGTAAAAAATTTCAAAGCTTAAGTGATGAGTAAATCTAAGTGATTGATAAAATGGGAAAGAGGGAGCAGTGAATAGCATGAACACCATCAAGTTTATCAAGCTAATCTCAATCAAAAATCATTGCAACTACCCAAAATGCCAAAATAATCAAACCCAACATCATCAATCAATCAATCAATAACAGAGAACATACACCACATAGATCACTTAAAATGACTACAAATTTATCAAGCATTGTTAGAGAGAGAAGTGCCCAAAATCTAGAGAGAGAAACTGACTTGCGAGACATGGGGTTTGATGTGAGTCCCAGGAAGAACAGTGGGCAAATGTCTTGCAGCATCAGCAGAGATAGTTTGAGTGTTGTTGGAGAAGCATCTGAGTGTTGTTCTGAGGATGCTGTTTCCAATTGGTGTTGCTGAAGTACCTGATCTTGCGCTCCTCAACATGCAGCTTGCCACAGTAACCATGGCTGCCTTATAGAGAGAGAAACACAAATAAAGAGATGGAAAATTCAGAGCTTTGGCTTCCTCTCTCTGTTTTTATTGGCTATGACAGGACACACTGCTATGTTTTTCTTCTTATAGTAATATAGATAGGATTGTGGGGTTGGAAAACTAAGATTTAGGAATAATTTATATTTTTGGACTGACCCCACTAAAAATAGCAAGGAAATGGGGAGGGGGGTGATTTTTTTGGGATCTGAATTTGTTGGAGTGCATATGTGAAATTGCAAAGAATGGTCATGGCCAATGTCCTTTCATCATTCTTTTTTGGTTTGCCGCACTCACAAACAGACTCACATCACGGTGCATTGGATGTGGATCTAACAAATTTGAATACATAAAAAATGAATAGCTAGAGATCAACAGAAATCTAGGTAGCCAGTCAAAAGTTCGTATTTAAATAAATAGTTGGTCAAATTTAGTCTATATCAAAATTTGGACAAATTTTTTATATTTGGACTTGGTTTTTATTCTTGTCACGTAATTTTAACGGAACTAAATTCGGATTAGGATTGGATTCAGGTAATAGAAAAAGACAAATATTATGTCCAAATATACGGTCAATTCGATCAATATCAAAACTCGGATGAAAAATCAATATCCCGACCCGGTTTTTTCTGAGTTGGACAATCCTAGTTTTTCGGGTCAGACAAAATTTTGTCAGCTCTAAATCTAGTATAGCGCTAATAAATGTTTGGGTCCGGATTAAATTTGTATTGGTTAGTCAATCATTGTTAAAATTCAAATGAGAAATTGATATTAGAATTTAATTTTTTGGGTCGAACACTTCAAAACGGAACTAAATACAAGACTAATCGGGTTTGAATAAGAAAATAAAAATATTGTGTCCAAATATTCGCTCAATTCAAACGATGACAAAATCGAATTCGAAACAAACCAAATTTTTCTAAAACAGACAAAAGTGAGTATTTGGATCAGATAAAATTTTACTTGCGCTAACCTAGGGTGCCTTAGCCTTTGGTGGAACTAAAACAAGTGAGTGGCAAATTTAGGCCCCATTCTTTTATGCTGTAAGATTGCGGTGTGGTACCACACTGTACCGCAATTCTTTAATTTCTACCACACTGCATCATATTTCACCACACTACACTACAATGATTACCAATATATCTCTTCACTTTTCTCTCTCCTTTACTATTCACATTCTCTCTCCTCATCTACCTCACTTACCATAATTCTTACCACAATTCACCACACTTTTTCAAATTCCACCGTACTGCACCAATACCACACCATAATCAACCATATAAAATAACGGGGACTAATGTTTGAATATTTCCATTTTACCAACTTTATTTCTTGTTAATTACTGTTCATCTTTTTGTTGCCTGGGGACAGGATAATTGCAAATTGAAGTTTACCAGTAGCAGCAAGTAGTCAGATGGAATTTTGCAAAGATGATTCCCCCTTTATTTGGGTTTGGTGAGATGTACAGTATTTGAAAATTCAGTCAACAAAGATGTGCACTGGCCCTGTTCTTTTCTACGGTATTTTGCGGTATAGTATGGTGAGGTATGGTGGAATTGTAGTGGGTGTTGTGGAATTGTGGTAGGTTATTGGTATGTGGAGTATGTGAGGAGAGAAAATGTAAAAAGTAGAGGAGAAAAGTGAGGAGAGAGAAAAGTAATGATTTGTGGTAAAGTGTGGTGAGTTGTGGCAAACTGCGGTATGTTGTGATACCGTAGTTTGCCAACCGCAGAAAAGAACAGGGCCTCAATGCAATATTATTTTATTATGATTACTCTTTAATCTTTATTTCTTTAGAGTTCCCCACTCTTCAATTAGTCACAACTCACAACTCACAAGCATGTAGCTCGATTGTCATTAGGCAGTAGTAGGCACTCTAGATAGTACCAAGCTTAAAATTAACATTTAGAAAAGTGGTAGGTCTAATTATTGGACTCTACTCTTTTTTTTAGTGGATCTCAAGAGGGAGAAAAGGGTATCAAAGCAAAGCCCAAATATTCAGTCCACAAACACAATCCAACAACTATTTCTCATGCAGAGTTAACAAAAAAAAATCTCCATAAACTGTAATCAATAATTCAGATCATGTTCTTTTATCATGTTGGTTCTAACTCTCCTAATTTATCTTAACTTATCCCAACCTAACACAATTCCTCAAAAAATATCTACTCTAAAAACATAATTCTCCAAAAAAATATCATAAATTATCTTAACTTATCCAAACCTAACTATTTTAAATTGAAAATAACTCATCCAAAGAACAGGGTCTCAATTCAATATTATATATGCCTAGAATTTATAATCTATCATATTTGTGAGTGAACAATCACACTATCAACTCATTGATTGTTAACTTTAATTTTCACGGTCTCCATATTATCATAAAATTATAATATTGTAGAGTTAACAAAAAAATACTATCATAAAATTATAATATTGCAATTGTTAATAATATACTCCCTCTGTTCCATATTAATTGTCATAATTTTGACTTTCACGGTCTCCAATGTCACTCTTCGATTGATAATTTCTTACCTAATATGTTATTAGCAATTACAATATTATATTTTTATGATAGTATTTTTCGTTAATAATCTAATAGTGATAATTTTATATAGCGACTCATTATATATATTGAGAAATTTATGATCAAAATGTTTGAAATTTGATTGCACGATTTTTTAAAAACAACAACAATTAATATGGAACGTAGAGAGTATAATAAGTTGCTATATAAAATTAATATCATTAGAACCGAAATGAAAAATACTCTTATAAAAGTATAATATTACAATTTTTAATAACATATTATATTAAAAATTATCAATGAAAAAGGTGTGAAAATCAAAATTATTACAATTAATATGAAAGAAAAGAGTAATAATAATAATAATAATAATAATAATAATAATAATAATAATAATAATAATAATAATAAATCCACCGGGGTCCAACACAAAACCTATAAAACCCCCACGTTTTAAATTCCGACAATTTCCACTAAACCAAGCAACTAAACCATGACTAACCAAACTCCCCGCACTTTCTCCCTCCTCTTTCCCCCTCTCCTCCTAACGCTTCACCTCACTGGCCGATTCTCCCCCTCAGACTCATCGGCACCGGAAAAGTCCACATGACCTCGACGACATAATCCACAACGAGGAGGATGTGGATTGGAAAAATTGGGGCAAAAAGAAGTTACCGGAGTTTGACCAAGATTCTTCCGATTTGGACAAAATGGAGCCCTCGTTTATTCACATTCTGGGACGGAGATATTATGGTTATTACAAAGTTGATCATCTAAGCATGAATATAGAGCTAATAAGAATTTGTTCGACCCAAAAAAAACCGAGTTTTGACCTATATTTTTCGTCCGAATTTTGATATTGACCGAATATTCGAACATAAAATTTCACTTTTTTCTATTAGCCGATTTTATCCCGAATCTAGCTTTATCCGACCTAAATTAAAACCGGGTCCGGACATCAATTTCTCTTCCGAATTTCAACATTAAAAGAATTTATCTGACTCAAATTTACCCAAACCCGAATTATTACTAGTCCTACACGAATATTTATAATAAAATAATAAGCCCACCGACTTCCAACGCAAAACCTATAAAACCCCCCACAATTTAAACCCCCAAGATTTCCTTCCCCTAAACCAAGCAACTAAACCATGACTAACCAAACTCCACGTACCTTCTCCCTCCTCTTTCTCACTCTCCTCCTGACGCTTCACTTTACCGGCCGATTCTCGCCCCTCAGACTCGCCGGCGCCGGAAAAGTCCGCATTCCCGACGACCTCGATGACGTAATCGACGACGAGGAGGACGACGACTGGAAAAACTGGGGCAAAAAGAGAGTGAAGTCGCCGGAGTTTGATCTAGACCCTTCCGATTTGGACAAAATGGAGCCTTCGCAGATCCAGGCGGAGTTCATGAAGCGACAAACGGGGCCGGTTTTCGGGTTCATTAAGCTTCGATTGGGTGTTAAGAGAACTCCGGTAATTTGAATTTCGGTTATCTATGTGGTTTTTGGAATGATTTTTGATCGATTTTTGATTGTTTGGTTGATTAGGAATGTGATGATTTTTGGGAGGAATTAGTTGTTGATTGTGAAATTATTGTGCGTTTCTGTAATCTTAGTTTTTGGTGGTTGATCGATTTGGCTTGAGAGAATGTTAATTGTTTGGTTGATTAGGAATGTGATAAACTGATAATTTTTTGGGATTAGTTGTTGATTAGAGAATGTTAAACAGCTTAATTTTTAAGGCGCAAAGAGAACTCCGGTAATTTGAATTTCGGGAATCTTTGTGGTTTTTGGAATGGTTGTTGATTGGTGTTCGTTTGAGAGAGAATGTTGATTGTTTGGTTGATTAGGAATGTGATGATTTTTAGGGATTTGTTGTTGATTATGAAACTATAGCTGAAAGTATTCCAATGATCTGCATTTCTGTAATCTGTGTAGTTTTTGGTTGTTGATCGATTTTCGCTTGATAGAGAAAATTGTTATTTGTTTGGTTAATTAGAAATGTGATGATTTTTAGGGATTTGTTGTTGATTGTGAATTTATTTTGCATTAAGCTCGCTAAAAGTACTCCGGCAATCTGCATTTCTGATGAAATATTTTTTTTTGAAAGTTTTTCGTGGTGATTTGATTTATGTTTTCGGATGGCAGAGAATGTGGAATGTGTGATTTTCTATTGTAAGGGTTAGGTTGATTGTTTGGTTAATTGGAATTATGGTATTTTTTGGAAATTGAGATAACTGTTAAAAACTTCTAAATTATTGGAGTATTGACATTTTTCCAGCCAATAATTTATGAAACCTGCTGTATTTCTGTAATTTTGGGGATAAGCTTTAACCTGCATTTCTGATTTGTTGATCAATGTTCGATGCAAGAGAATGGAAAATGTATGGTTGATTGTTATGATATTGGTGTTGCGATGATTTTGCAGGAATCAGTTTTTTGAGTATGAAATTCCTGAGCATTGGATTCTGTATGAATTGAAGTAACTAGTAAAATTTCTTGCTGCATTTCAGCCTCTAAGCTTCAAATTGTTCACTGGTGTTCAAATGGGGGAGGGTGTTGAATGTGTGATTTGTTGCTGTGATGTTTCAGTTGAGTGTTGTTGACGGGAATTTGTGATCGGTTTGCTAGAATTTTAGATGTGGAGTACGAAATTCTTTCATATAGGTGATGAATTGACGTTAACTGTTGAAATTATAAGGTTTTTGACTTTTTTTCTGGCCAAAATCTGAGAATTTGTTGCTATGATGATAAGGTTGAGTGTCCTATTGATGGGAATTGTGATGACTTTGAAGGAATTAGTTGTTCAAGTAAGAAATTATTCTGAATTTGCTGGTTTGATATATAAAAATGGTGGTTAAAAATTGCAGGTTTTGGAAGGAAATATTAATGGATTTTAATGTAATGTATTCCTTTTTGTTGCCAATTTTTTAGATTGCGGTGTAATTTCTGGGATAAGCTTTAAATTTTGCAGGATGTGGTATCTGAAACCGCAATGAAATGGACAAAAGTGCTGAAAACAGGAGGTTTAGAGGTAAAGTTCATGGGTGTGGATGTTACCACAATCATGTTCTCCATGGAATCAGGCCAAGATATGGATGAGGTATGTTCTGTCAATGTGTTGTGTATGTTCCTTTCGCATGCCATTTCTATGTTCCCAATGGATTTCGGTATTGGGATTTGGCCAATTGAAGGATGTCTCGAAAATAGATTGATGAATATGAAGTTAGCTTCAAACTCAGCAATATGGGCATGGAGTTTCAAGTTTGTAGAACCTAAATGTGTTTGTGTATTTGTATTTGTATTTGGCTAGATGGTGAACATTGTAGAGGTTAATATGAGATGATTTGACTCAAATGCTTCCTAACTTGGCATTTTACATCCCCTAATACCGAAAAGACAAAGAACAAACCTTCATGTGATCCCTGAACATGAAGGTATGTGGATGGCAGATGCCATTTCTCTGTCTAATGTTGATTTAGGGATTGGGATTTGGCCCATTTAAGAAGATATCTTGAAATCTAGATTAATGAATTTGAAGTTACTCCAAATTCAACTATAATGGGCATGGAGTTTGTAGAACTTAAACATGCATATGGACCAAAAAACTGGGGTGGTGGGTGTTGTGCACACAGGCACATTGGGTTAGATGGGAAGGTTTGTAGTTCTAAACATGAGATGATTTTGCCCAAACACGACCTAGGCAGGCATTCTTAGATCCTTTCATACTAGAAAGAAAAACAACTCCTAGTGTGGATCCCGCTATTGTAGAGTCCATGGAGATGTTCATACCAAAAAGGAAAAAAAGACACGAAGAATAACTCTCCTTGTAATTCCCAACCACAAAGATATTCGGATATTCCCTTTCATGTAAATCTTGCAAGATATCACTTGTCCCTTGTGACACTCAAGGAATCATAAAATAACATATGACAACAACAAACTCCCAAAGTAAACACTTTTGAGCGTGCTCTAGGGATCAGACGTAGGCAACCTTCCCCTATAAACTGAACTTTAAGTGCTCCCAAGTCCTAATGTTTTTCGGAAAATGTTGGTTTCAATGGCCTAATCTTCATACCTTGCATGTAGTAGTTGTGGTTCTTGTGGAAGTCGAGCTAGGCTCACACTTCACACTCGTTTTTGGTTCTCTGCAGTTGAAGGAGTTTATATTGGAACAGCCGGATGCATATGAGGTCAAGATAGGGGACAATGTCTACCGCAGACCAGGAGACCCTCCACTAGAGGAGGTGATTGTGAAGCTGAGGAGCCAAAAAGGCAAAGCTGATGGCACTGTTGATGAGAGTAGGAAGGATGAACTATAGCTACCGAGTCTTAAAACAACTTAAAGAAAACCCAAAAAGGAATGCGAAGGTGCGAAATCTCACCTTTCGACAGCTCCAAGCTTGTAACTTCTTCGTACCTATAGTGACATTTTCTCCTAATTGTGTAAATTGGGTACAATTCCTTCATATACATTGTCAGTTCTTCTTCATGAAGTTTGAGGCCCTATGTTTTATGCAAAGAAAAGCTCAAACATTTAGAATTCAGCAATTCTTTCTTATGTGACATGATCTCACGATAAGCTTTTTTCTGTATGAAGATTAAGTAGGCCTGTCCGTCCCTTATCTTAGGAATAACCACCAATAAGCTTTGTAGACAGTTTTCTTTTCAATTTGGGGATGGCGGTTATTAAGTGTATGAGATGATTCCACGATAACTTACCGGGAGACCACTTATGCAAAACGTATTATGCTGGAGTAGTGAAGGACAAGTGTAGCAAGTGATCTTACCTTCCTCAGAGAAGGAAAGGAAATCTTTTAGGTCGCTTCGTGCCCGATTTCTTGGAAAAACTATACGTACAAGAGCACAAGAGATGTAAAAATCCCAAAACCACAGAGCATAACAGGCAACAGAATCAGTTTATATTACACTACAGGAGAATGAAGGAATTGACACATGGGAGTATTCAAGGTTAATGGAGCTCCAGCAATGGGGATCAGAAATGTAGAGCAACACGTGCGTAATGTTCAGTAAAGTACCGAAATCAGAGGTGAACTGATGAGCAGGGTCATTTTAGCTTCATGCTGAATTCAGAAAGGTCGAGCACACGAATCCGGGGGATACTTGCTGCTTCTTCTCTTTCTTTCTGGGTATTATAGCCCCAGTTCACTGTTCACATGTACATTATATCACCAATGTTTAGATGAATAGAATTGAGAATAATAAAATGAAGTTTCTACCAATTACCAAAGAGGTTGTAACCAAAAACAATTTTTTACTTTGGCTCACTCACTGGGCATTTATCTCAAAGGTAACCACTAGTAAGTTTTACAGCCTGAGGAAAAGTCCCAAATTACCCATGACAAGCATTACATATCAACCCCACAACTTCCATTTAAATGGGGGTTGTAACCAAATAGGCTTCCACCCCATCAAGCTACCCACCAAGGTTCTAATCTTGTTGTAAGCAAAAAGTTTCTCATGTGTGGTAAGTATGGTGGATGAACCATACTTGTCATGGACAGTTTGGTACTTACTCTTTGCCCTTCACTTATAAAGCTTACTGGTGGTCATTAGTCACCCTTGAAATCGGGGCCCAGTAGGTGGACCAAAGGAAGCTTTAAAAATAGGCTTATACATTTCTTGTGCAGTTGTAGTTGAGTTTTTTTATGCGACATGGACCATGGATAGAAAGGACCTCAGAGTCACCTATGCTTCCTTGGATGCTAAATAGTACACGGTCGAAAAAAGCACAAACTATTCATTCAAAGAGCAAAGAAACATGGTCTTACAATCTTACCTAAATACAAGTTCCATCCATCCAATTCTGGCTCATTGATGACTTTTTTCAAAGCAGCAATCCGATCTTCCACGAAGCTGCAGATCATTAGAGTATATCATCAGAGCATTCTTCGCCGAAGATGCTTGCAGATGCAACTCATAGTTTCACACAGGTATTATTTACAAGTTTTACAATTTAGTGACAGGAAGAAAATCTTACTGAAAATTAAGTCCCAGGTGTTCTGGTTGACTTTGGAGCTTCTTCAGTGTTTCCACCTTCGGCCTGCGGAAGTTTTGAAATATGAAAATTATACTGAGGGTTATTATATAGATCTGTACAGCCAGTTTTAGAACATTTCACCAGATAATGTTGGTTGCATTAGTTTGAGTTATCAATCTTATACTTACCCGGTTCCAAGGCCATATATTCTTTCGGGTGGTATGGTTATCCCGCCAATCTCTCGCAGCAGTAGATCTGCAAACCGACCCTGATAAGGGTTGGGGTGAACAAAAGGTACATGGTTATAGACAAAAACATCATTCACCCATAATTGGCCCCCTAGTACATTGATAAGTGTGTGTTCTTTTAGAGGCAGGGTAAGGTTGGGTAAAGTTGGGTGGTTGATAATATTAGGTAAGTTTCGGTAAAATTAATGGAAAGAAATGGTTGATTTGCATTGTGAAAAAATTGGTAAATGTTGAGTATTTACCCACCAAAGAACTCAGCCTAAGTTTTTAACAGGGACGAACATACATTCTTTGTTGTGACAATGAATATCTTTGAGCTTGCAAATCTCAGAGCATCTGCTGCCCCAGGGTAGAATCTGCGGACAAAATAACTTTTTTCATGTTAGATTACAAATCATCCATGTAGATTCTAAACTGATGATGTCTTGAGTTTTGTGACTCAAGATTTTCGCATCATTGTTCTCCCGCGAGTTTGTTGTTGTTGTTGTGTCAGAATGGTGAGTGTGTGATCCCTAGTCACCACATAGCCTTAGTCTTATCTTATCGGACAGTCAAACTTCTTAATTTCAGCTCTTTGGAAGTAAAAATGCAGAATGGAGAGCCAAGCATACGATGATTTAAACACAAAAGGGCAGACACCCAATGTCAATCCTACCAATGGAGTTCAAATTTGGTTTTGTGAAAGCCTTAATCCTTTGCTTAGACAGTAAAACTTCATAATTTCATCTCTGTGAGTCTATTGCAGAAACCGTATGATAACTTGAACACAAAGGAGCAAACACACAGTGTGATCCAAGAAGTGAGACCGTTCTGCACTTCCATTAATCACTACGTCAATATCCTGTATGCATACTAATGATGGAAGGACTAGAGACATTACCTATTCGCGCCAATCCAAGAAGTGAGATCATTCGCAATCCATTCGTCTCTGTGCTTTGCAAATAGCTCTATCAAGGTGTCCCTGTCCTCACCCCACTCTTCCATGACAACAGGTAGCAGCGTCACCCAGTTCTCGAGTATACCTTCGACAGTTAGCCCTTTGGCAACCTTGAGAAGTTGGGTTGGATGGGGGTAAGGATTCATATCAATTTATGAAATTGACCATAAGAGTAAGGTTAGACTGGGTAAGTGTAAGCCCGGGAAGATTTGGGTAACAATTTTTATTTTTTTACTTTTGTAAAAATAAATTTTCCTGAAACTTACAACTTTATTTATGAAGGGTAAGAACGTCTATCCACTGGGTCCCTATCTCATAGGTAACTATAAATAAGCTTTATAGGCTAGGGATAAGGGGTACCAAACCGCCCATAACAAGCATGGCCTTGACTCCACAATTTCTACTTAATGGTGCGTTTGGTAGTTTTCCGGGAAAGACTTTCCTAAGGCCTCCCTTGGAAAATTGTTTACTGAAGTGGTGAGAAAAATAATGGGTCCCACTGCCACATTAAAAGTTTCCTATATATTATAGAGAACCATGGAAAGTTTGTCAAAAATTTGTAACTTGGAAAAGTTTGACCAACTTTCTTGGGAAAGTTTTCTAACCCACCGTTCCTAAGGGAGACATTTTTGCTTCTTCCAAGAACTGAATTCAGTAGGCAGTTTGAAAATGGGGTGGCTACTGGCTACCAACTTGATAACCACCGTTTTAGTCCTCGAAGGTTACACTTACCCGACCTTACCCAAGAATTCAGCTAGTCAAACAACGTTAGGATCCCTGAACTCACCGAAGTAGTGCAGAGTGAAGGAATTCTTATCTCCAACAGCAACCTTACAATCAGAAGAGTTTCATATCCTGTTTCGACCACAGGTCTCACCTGCAATATGAGTACTAAAGCATCATCCTGCTATTTTCGTTATAAGCTGCAAGTCTAAGATACAGAATTCTAGGTCTACTGAATCAGCAGTCCAAAATGATTAGCAGCATAAAGCCTAGCATCCATTAACAAATCCAGGATATATCCAAAACAAACCTTCTACGATTGACGGATCTCAATCAACTGACCAATAAAATGCCAACAATCTAGTATGAAGTCCTGCAAAGCTAATTTATGAAGACCAAATCTAAATCTATACCTCAAAGTTCAATCTAAGCAAGGGGAATTAGCATCTCGAAAATGTAACTTTGGGTCGTCCTTGTTTTAGTTATTTGTCCAGAGAGAGTTTACTCAATTCAAAGAATTGTCCTCTAATCAACATATCATTTCCTAGATCCCACAAAATCTGTTCTATGGGATGTTCACTGTTTGTACAATAGTCTTAAACATCTTCCTCCTTAAGAAGACAAACTGTTGAATATCATGATGGTTTGAAGGAAGACAAGCCACATTCAAGGTAAACTACGAAGCATATATTACGGTTAAAATATCACTACGAACAAAATTTTCAAAAATAATGATCTAGTTACAGTCCATCTCAGCTAACAAATTGAATAGCAGATATAGCAATAATAGAATCCAACGCAGCATAAATAAGCAATTCAACATTTTACTGTAAAAATCACTATAAAATAAAGTAAAAATACATGAACTAATTACGATCCAGTTTAATCAACAAATTGATGAAACACTGTAATATTACTATTATACTGTATAGCAAAAGAAACAAACAAATAACGAAAAATAACAAATCTAAAACGAAGAGATAGGGTCTAGAGCTGAACTTTACCGTGATCATCTGATCCACGATCCAATCCTCAGTGGCGGAATCAACATCAGTAAACAGCATCGGCCATCTTGTTTTCGCAGCCTGATTTCACCAAAATCAACTCCATTACTACACCAATTGAACTCCAAAATACCTTCAATACTCCACGAATCAATCCAAACTCAAATCGCAACAAATTGAAGCAGAGAAGAACGAAAGAGTCCTAGAATTGACTAATTGAAGATCAGCCTAATTCCACCAAAATCAACTCCATTACTAACCGATTGAACTCCAAAATACCTCCAATACTACATAAATTTTGCTCATTCCGAACTCCAATAGCAACATATTGAAGCAGAGGAGATCGAAATAGTCCTAGAATCGATCAATTGAAATGCAAAATACCTTCAACACTCCACAATTTTGCTCAATCCAAACTCAAATCGCAACAAATTGAAGCAGAGGAGATCGAAAGAGTACTAGAATCGATCAATTAAAGATAGAGAGAGATCGAGAGAGATACCTACCTTGACAGCAGAAATGGCAGTTTCACCGCAACTATCGCAGATAACGCCGTCGAAATCCAAGGCGTACAAATCCCCCATTTTTTCGATCGAAACCTCAACACTCTCTCTCTCTCTCTCTCTCTCTCTCTCTCTCTCTATGAAGTTTGTAATTTATGGTTGCCCGCGAAACCTAGTCCCCGCCTCGGTGATTACTACCACATAAAATTGAAAAAAGCACTGCCAAACGGAAACTTTTTTTTTTCCCCAGTTCGAGCCAATCGCGTCTTTCCAGGTGTCACTCGACATTTTTCTTTTTGTATGTAAGAGTAGGCATAAATGCATTTTTATTAGTACTACTATTATTAAGAAAAAAGTAATTTTTTTTATGTAAAAGGAGTTAAGAGAAATACAACTATAAAGAGAAATAGAACTATAAGTCTTATTACAAATTTACAATATATATATATATATATATATATGAAAATTGAATTCTGATAATTCATGTTTTCACCAATTTTATAACAATAATCTTTATTTTCATTTTGGATTTTGATGGTAAAAAAAATAAGGATTTTTATGGGACATTTTTTTTTTTGTCGTCAAGCTCATAGCTCCATTTTACTATTTTAGGGATGGGAATTTTGTTGTTAGGTGTAATACAAATGATATAATATGTCTTTTTATCACCAAATAGGAAACATGGATTATATTAAAAGCATTCACAACGAAAGATATAGACTAAAGTTTGGAGATGAGCCACGAGCAATTAAGTTGTCGCTCCTTCTAATATATTTGAAACTAATGAACTCTAAAGACTTACACAAGTTCAAAGTGTTTGTCTGTGAAAAGATAACAAACATTGGTTTCTACTTTTTGCTTATGAATGCTTTTGATCGATTGTGATGAGTCTCCTTCCATAATGATCTTGCACAACCCATGATTGTTTGCTTCCAGCAAGGCAAAGAAGCGTGCCCCGAGAGGGTTGATGAACCCCAAGCCTTGTTCCGCATTACAAGCTTGATATTACTTTACGCCTGCGGTCTTTTATAAGAATCATGCTATTATTTATCGTAGTTTACTATGACCCATCACAAAATACCATTTTACCACAATTCACTACAACCCATCACAAATTACTTTTTCACAATTATCTATACAATATTTATATATATACAAAAAACTCACCACAACATACCAATAATCCGTCACAATTACAGTACAACCTGCCATAATTTCACCACACCATACCACGCCATACCGTAGAATACCGCATAAAAGAAAAGGGCTAATCATTTTGAAATAACAAAGCCTCATCCAATCATCCATAATCATTCCCGCCTCTGTTGAAACTTTAATTTATGAAAGTCGGGGTTTGGTACTTTCCACTAATCAATGAAAGGTCTCATATCGTCAGGCGGTCTCTACCCCTTGAGCTACTCTAAATTGCTCCACCATTTGTATCGCTTTCCTCACCTAGCTAATGCTAGAACTTCTCTTTCTATCATTACCTTGTTTTACGGGTTAAGGCTTTCTACAACAAAGTTGTGAATTCTCTTGGTCTTTTCTAATCCAGGTGACTAATATGTTTTCACGTTCTTTTTCTTATTTTCTAGAAATAAAGGTAATAAAAAAGTCATAGTAAGATAGTATTACACTGAACATCCAACAAACAATGCACGACAACAAAATTGGTCCAATCGACTATTCTTTAAATTGATATGACACTTCCTTATGTCCGATCTTGGACTTATTATCGACGATAATTTATTGTTGGTCTGATCCTCTATCTTTATTTTTTATCTTAGTCGATCTTTCGATCTTTTTTAGTCCAAATGAAAATGAATACACAACCCTAATTAGTAATATGCCCATTTAACTTTTTTTTTGAAATAATTACTCCTTAAGAAGTAATATTTGTCGATGTATACATAAATCTCCTCTTTTTAATCCCTCTCGTGTTGAAAATTATTATTAGTTTATATAATTATAATTCATTACATCCTTTTGTTAAGAAAAAAGTCATATGTTATCTATCTTGTATGTGAACTAGCTAGTATAAATTATAAACTCTATTTGTTATCCACCTTATTTGAAAAAGTCAACTTATACTTGGATGGTTGGATTTACTTATTGAAAAAGTCATATGTTATCTTAATACTTACTTTTGTTAACAATGAACAACTTTGCAAATTAAAAGTTATAGATAGATTGAGCAATCATTGATTAAAATCAAAGACTTGGAATTCATGGTTGTGAGCCACTTATTGACTAAGCAAACAAGTACCACGTCAATTTTTTTATGTTTTAAGAGATATATCTTCATTTTATTTTATTTTTATAAAATAAAAAAAAAATTGTTTGACCCCCCCGTCTGTTGACAGGTTTTTTCTAAAAAAAATAACAAACTATGTTTAGAGTTATATAGGAAAACTGGAAAAGTATGGAAGAAAATGACCCTTTTTGAAACAAGGAACATACCTTTTCTGGTCTAAGTAAAAGGAATGATATAAAATCTGAACCAAATGATATAACTTCTATTGAAATCTGTTACATTGGGCTCCGTCTCTTATACTGCTAGTTAACTGTGGTTTCACACTATACCACAATTTTACAATTTTCACCATAACTCACCACAATATACCATTTCACTCTTTATTTATCATTTTATAAAAGTTACACCTTTTTATATATTAACCTACTTACAATTATTTCCACAACCTTCCACATTTAAACACAACTTTCCACAACCCACCACGTTTTTCAAATTTCCACGCACCACAACCAACCGCAAAAAAAGAACAGGGCCTTAGGATGTGTTTGGTGAAAGGAAAAACTAACAAGTCTTTAGGAGTAAACTATAACAACAAACTTCCAACAACAACAACCAAATAGATTTTGTCCAAACGAATATTTATCATTTGGATGCTTCGAAAGAATTGAGTATATAGTGCCAATGCCAAGTTATCAAAATGACAATTTTGACAGTTCTACCTAGACTTTTTTTTTTTTGCCATAAACAGTTTTATCAAATTAAGTGAGGACAACGATTTGACAAAAAACAATTTTAATGATCGAGCATAGCTGAGTGACAACTTAAGGTAGCCTTGGTAAAATTTTATCCGATTCGAAACAAAAATTGGTTTTGATGGAACCCGATTTTAATATTGACTGAACCGATCGAATATTCAGACATCATATTTCTCTTTTTTATTGTCTGAATTCGATTGTGACCCGAATTTAGTTCTGTCTGAATAGTCCGACACCAAAAAAGTAGAATGCGAGAAATTTATCATCCGATTTTTGACATTGAACAAATTTGACCAACCCAAATTTACTCTTACCCAAATTCATATCATATAAACATGATTATATTAAAAATTGTTTATTGGTTGTTATTGTCGTCGTTAAAAGAAAATTAGTCCAAGAATTCTATCAGATTATTCCCTCAATTTCATATTAATTATCCAAATATCCATTTTCGTCCAAGAATTTCGCATAATATATTTTATTTCTTAGAAATTGATTTTCATTTTCTACATTCTTCTCCCTCCTTGCACGCATCCTTCCATTCTCACCGGCGATCCCCGGTCACCACCGCACTATACGACGGCTCTTTTCCGGAAAAACCCGACACCAGAGACCACTCCGTCACCGGTTCTCCCGGTTCCTCTACATCTCATCTCATATTATCGTCATCCTGTTCCTCTTCTTCTTTTTAGTCTTTACTCTCTCACTAAAAATACTCTAATCATTTTTCCTTTTTTTTCCGCACAGCTTTTCTCTCTCATCTCTCTCCGATTTCACCGCCGTCGTCTCCGACCATCTCCGGCGCCGGAGACCGAATCGCCGATTTCGTTCTCAGGTGAGCCTCCGGTGATTCTCTGTTCTTGTGAAGTTACGATGTTTTGTGGATGTTTTTGTTGAAATTGGTCGCCGGATGTCGGATACTTGGTGTTTTTGATTTGGAGTTGAAATTTAGTGCTTGAATTTGATTAGCTAGGGTTTTATTGAATCAGTTGCTTGAATTGGTTGTTGGCTGGTTGGAATTTTGGTACAGAGAGTGATTATCTGGTTATGGCGTTAATTTTGCGTGTATGGATCGAAATTTATGGTTGATTTTGGTTACTGGCGTTAATTTTGCGTTTATTTCGTGTTGTCAGCTATGAATTGTTGAATCCACTAATTTTGGTTCCTGGTGAGAATAGTGATGTGAAATTGTGAATTGATAGTTACTCTGGCATGTATCAGTGATGTGATTATCTGACTAGGGCGTTAATTTTGCGTGTCTGGATTGAAATTTGTGGTTTTAGGTCATGCGCGTTGAATTTTTTCGAGTGTGTTGCCAGCCACGAGTTCTTGAATCCGTTAATTTTGGTTCCATGTGAGAAACTGAGAAATAGTGATGTGAATTGGTATTTACTCTGACATGTATCAGTTATGTTCATCTAATTTGGCCCTCTGGATTGGTAAATTTAACTTGTGGTTATCTGTGCTGCGATGCTTGTCTTGGTCGTTCTTTCATTTGTTTGATCCTTTTGTTGTTTATTAGTTTGAAGTGATAGTGGTAGTAATATTCACTATTTTGTACTGAATTAGTTCCTGACTAAGAGAACGTGCACAAATGAAACTTTGAATTTTGATTGAAGACGTGTCATATTAGAAATGTTATTGTATCTTTCTGGCAAAATTCTTGAGTCCATTGTTGCAAGGCTTAGTGGGAAGTGGAGGCCATCCCATTATGGGAAAGATGGTCCATAGTTTGTGATGAAATGTATTCCGAAATCCAACCTTGTATTATGGTATTAGAGAATAATGGCCCGTAGAGTGGACATCACTATATACAACTTTGTGCTTCTTGATGTTTTATTGTTGTCCTTTTATGGATTGACTTTTTATGTGAACTTGGGGGTCTGGTAATTTTCACTTTTCATTATCGGTCATCCAGGTTAGAAATTTTGAAGCATTACTTTGTTGTTCTTTCATGATATTTTCTTTTTCTGTGGGCCGTTCATAGAAATTTGATATCCACACATGGCTGATAACGACGAGAAGGAACTGGAAATTAGCTTACATGGAAATGATTGGGAAGTTCCTAAAAGTGTAGTGCTTGAGGAAGGCGATGAGCAAATTCCGCGTGGAAATGAATGGGAAGTCGTGTCCCTGACTGCATCTGCATATGCTGCAGCTCCTGGTCCAAGGGGAAGTGAATCAATTCACGAGGAACGGGGAGCAGCAGTGAGTGAGTATGATGAAGCGGAAACTTCTAGGGGCCTTTTTATGTCTCAACACTTTGTTTTTCCGCCAAGTGAGCACGAGAATTTGCCCGTAGTAGATCCTTTCATAGAAAACCCTAAAGGAGATAAAAATGAAGAAGATGTCCTAATGAACGTGCTAAAAGAGGGGAAGTCAGCATCAAAGGAAGACGATTGGAGGATGGGACTCAATGTGCCCGAGGAGTTTCCCGGTATCCAGGTATTTGATGAAAAGGGAAATAGGAAGTTGTCAATTCACGATCCGGGATTCGATGAAGCAGTAAGCCTACATGGGTTGAATGTTGACAGTATAGCCCAAGATGTTTATGCTTCTGCTAAACTTAGTTCATTCCACAGTGAGCCAGCAATCGGCGAATCCGCTGCATATGATGAAATTTTGAGTGATCCTGTCCAACAATCTCAACAGGAGAAAGATTCATCGTCATTGATACCCCACTCTCCGAAATCTGGGAACAAGGAACTTGATGACTCTGAACTCCCTTGCGGAGCATGGTGGAAACGAAGAATATCCTCATTGTGTGCTCAAGCAAAGGAGACAAGTACATTTTGGTCTATCTTTGTTGCTGCTGCTGTTATGGGGCTTGTTCTTCTCGGGCAAAGATGGCAACAGGAGAGGTGGCAGGTTTTGCAACATAGGTGGCAGATTACTGTCGGTGATGAGGTAATTAACTCAGTTAATAAGTGTGTTTAATTGCTTGCGTTTCATCATTGAACATCACTAATATTCAATTGAGGTGCCTGTATTATCTGCTGTATCTATTTCACATCTGATCATGCATAGTTTTTTGCAGTTTGTCTTGCTGCTAGAGATTAGTGGGTAGACCTATATATTAGGTGCTCTATCTATGTTAATCTTGCTGATATTTGACATCTTTGGTTGATCCTTTTGTTTCTCTGTTTCTGTTGTACTATTTTATGTTTACCTTTTTATTTGGTTATTTGTGTACAGCAAAAGCAGTCGAGGTGCTTTTGACTTTGACTCTTGTCTGCTTCCATTGTCAATGCTTATTCCTTTTCACCAATGGATTTCTGAGTTTTAGTCCTCTTCATAAAGGGAGAAAAGATTCATTTGTCAGGGGATAAAGGGTCTGTAAATCTGTACCCCCCCCCCCCCACCCCCAAAAAAAAAAAAAAAAAAAAACCAAGAAATTGTTTCCCAACCGAGCTTTAACAGGGGACTGGGTTGAAGGTTTTGTGGTAGATAGCCTACAAATTCTGCACATATGTTTTCCTTGGCAACAAGCCATATTTTCAGGTTGAGGGTGTGTACATCTCAACCCTCAACCTCTTGTTGCAATGTTATCCTTCTATCCTGTTAATTTTTATAGGCAACAGTTTGATGTGATATTGTCTTTTTACTGCCCATAACTTGGATAGCTGAGAAAGAAGTTATTTCTCAACTTAGATTATGATGGACAAAAAGCAAAATGCCTCTTTAAACCTCTTCTACTTCTTTTCCACATAGTATGGAGTAAATGATTTTGTTAATGGGGCTACACTAGCGATTGTTGTTGTTGGGAAGACTGCTACATTGAGACAACTTCCGTCCCCATTTTGCGGTGGTACTTCTGGGGTATTAAATTTTGATTTGGATTGGCAATCTGACATTAAAAGCAACACCCCTTGTGGTTTTATTGATAGACAAGCAAGTTAAGTTAGCAAGTGGTGTCTAGTTTACCCCTTAGTTGACATCCTCGATGGGGGCTTGCATTCTCAATGTCATTAGAAACAGAAACTAACTTCACATCACTGGCAGAATTCCGGACGGTTCCTATACCGCTTGAAAGATGTCATCATCGGTGGAAGTCGTCGTGGTACATGCATCACTGCCACCTCAACCGAGCTGTAGGACACACTAAATTCTCCGGGGTGAGACAGACATATTTGGTGAAGCCAAGCCATGCTAGATTGATCTTCAAACTGCCTCTTTCAGATGCTTTGGTTTCGACAGCCATCACCATAGCTCTTGTATGAGCATCTGGTTTCCTTTTCGAGTCTGTATATTGTCAAATGTTAATATTTTCCAGTGCGAATATGCTTGTGGTTCTTCTCTGAAGGTTGAAGTAGGGTTTAGAAGGGAATGGTTGCATGTGCAAAAGGGTTACAACAGGCAGCACATATTGTGTTGTTCCTGTTGGGAGAAAGAGCTGAAGCTCTGCAGTAAATGTGTGTGAAGCTAGTCTTGTTCAGTTTGTTTCTGCCCTATTTTCATATTTTGTGTTAATTAATGTCTTTAAGGTGACTTTATCACTTTATGGATGTGTATGATGTATCATGATTGTTCAAAAATTTCTAGACTTGGGATTTTTCTTGATGGTTGGATGAAATTTTATTATTTTGTATGTACAATATAAGACTGTTTACGTCTGGATCTTTCATAGGGAATGAAAGCAGGGTTCATATAGGCGTTACTATGTGCTGTAATGCACATTGCAGTATGATTTGTTATTTTGTATGTACAATGTAAGACTGTTTACATTTAGATCTTTTATACTGCATGAAAGCGGGATTCATATTGAGGTTGCTATGCATTGTAATGCGTATTGCAGTATGATATGTGGTGAATCGTGTATGAAATGGTCTAACAGTTAATTGAAATGGTCTCATGGTAAATTATAGTAAGACGTTTCCGTATACTTGGTAACTCCTACTTGAAACTAGGAACTTTGTTCTGGTTTGAAAATTTCTTTTTATTTCAACTCTTAAATAATGGTTTTTTCAAATAGCCATCTTTCATTAGAAACCATTTTTCCATACGAAATTTTGGAGCAAAAAGTCCATATGCATATAACAAAATATTGGCTACTCTTAACTAAGATTCAAATTAGATATTATAACCAATGAATGTTATTGGTAAAATAAAAATACAGTAATTAATGTATTATTATAATTATAAATTAACAAATAATATGAAATGAGAAAAGTTAGCTAAAAAGTTAAAGAAAAGAAAATGATGGAAGGGAACTTAATCATCTTTCTATTATTTCCATTCACCATTAATTGTCATCTTTAGAAATTGTGTAGTCAAAATTCAAAAATTTTAATCATAAATTTCTCAACTTATATACTCCCTCCGTCTCAAAAATTTGCTCTTGTTTGACTAATAGGGTCAAACTTTATAACTCTTAATTGTTAATTCATTAAATTGTATGATGACTTAATATAAAAGACTATCATTATTTTATTTGTGATAGAAAAATACTTATAACTGAATTATAACACTACAAATCTTGAAAAGATAAAGTGCAAAAAATTAACATTACAAAGTCGAGTGGGACAAAAATTTTTGAGATGGAGGGATTATAAAATTACTACTCCCTCTACTTTTATTTATGCGACATTTAAGAAATTATACCAAAAACTTAGACCATTAATATTTTAATTTATATAATTATTCATTATACAAAATTAATGTTATCATATTCATAATAAAAAATAATATTAATAGTTTATAATATTATATTTTTATTTATAAAAATCTTATATGAGAATTATTAATTAAACGTTAATCTTCTCTCTTGAAAAGAGGAGGGAGGGAGTGCCATTTATATTCTTAACTATCGTCTAAAATGTCGACAAAGCGGGAAGATCAAGCAGTAGTCCGGAACCACTGTATCAATGGCGCGCACAGTTGTTCGCATATCAATGAAGGTGTTCTTTTCTCTCTGCTTCGCAATTTTGATTTCAGTCATTCAATTCGTGGCTTCATAATAATACATATTATCATCGATCGAACACCAAATTACAACCCTTCTCGCGCAGAATTTCGGTGCAGAAATTAATCGTCTAGATTGATTTGGGTATCACTATTGATTTGTTTCATATTTTTCGCTTTTCTGAAACCGCAATTTGTTTCCATGCATATTGATTTGCTCTATTAGAATCGGAACTTTGTGAATTTCGTGAAGATTGGGCAGTGTCTATGTACATTCAATCATGAAATCATCGACGATATGTGTTTCTTGTCACTATTTGTGTTGATGCTGTTGTTATCCATGACTTTGCCGTTGCTGTATTATTGTTGTTAGTCGTTCCATTCATGTAATCGTGTTGATTTAATCTGCTGGGACTACGAATTGTGTGCATTTCTTGAAGATGTTCGCTTCAGCATGCAATGTCTATTTAGTAATTTTTTGTTCAAATGTGAAACCAACCTAGGGCATTTGCATGATGATTTAGTCTACTGAAGCTGCAAATTGTGTGAATCTCGTGAGGATTTTGAGTTCGGCAATGTCTATTTGCATTTGAACATGAAATCATTGTATTCAATTTTCTAATTGGTGATATGTGTTCTGAGTTCCATTTGTGTTGATGTTGTTATTCGTGACGTTGTTGGTGTTGTATTGTTGTTCTCCTTGGTGTCGTGGTTGTCGTTCCAATGGATGTTGATTTAGGGTGTGCTCTTTTCCAGGGGTCTAGGAAGGTTGAGTAAGGTAACGATTAGTAAATTTAGATAAAAGTTAAAAAGTTGAGTGTTCAAATTATGGGAGGAATTGGTAATTTAGGTTGGGTAAGGTAAAAGGGGGCATTAACCCCTACAGAACACACCCCTAATTTAATCTCGAGGGATTACGAATTCTGTCAATTTCTTGAATTTTAAGTTCTGGAATGTCTAACCTGTCTAATTTACATTCAAACATGAAATCATCCTAGGGGATTTTTCAAATTGATGATTTGTGTTTATGGGTTGTGTTGATGCTATTGTTATTCATGACATTAGCATGGTTGTATTATTGTTGTCATTGGTGTGTGGTGGTTGTTAGTGGGGTCCATGGGGTGTGTGTGCAAAATTTACTGGTTTTGGTTGTGGTTGTTGGTGCTAAGGACCATATCTAGTATTTATCTATAAATCCTTCCTATTTTAGGCTATGTAATATGTAGAAAGTCAATCCCTTTGAAAGCAAATATATAATATATTTTGTTGCTAGGGTTTGATATAAAGAATACAAGATTTCAGGCAAAGTTTTAGCTTAAAGAGTAGTTGTCATGGGTGTATCTTTCTCATTTTCTGTTTCATGGAGCTGAGAAGTTTCAGCATACTTTAGAGAAGTGTAGTAGTGGTAGCTTGCCCCACATTTCTGGAGTTAGAAAGATTGTAAATATTTTTCTAATACTGGGGTTCCTTTGTCGATCATGGATTTCGCTGTAGAAACTAGAATTTGTTTATTTTGAGAATTGAAATGTGTCCCATGAAAGGGCATAGCATTCTCCACAGGCAAACCATTGATAGTCTCAAATATGTGGATGAACCTTTAACATTGAATGGTCTGCTTTGTGGCACTTGAACTGCACATACTGATGTCAAAGTGTCCAATGTCCAACAAATGCTTTATGTTGTACTCGGCAATTTCTTCAAAATTCCGTCCTCGTGGGTCAAAGATTAAGGGTGGAGTGCCCATACCCATGTCATAATGTTCCCGTTTTTTTTGGTGCAATAAGGAGTCCAAGTATTAGAGGATCTATTATCACAGAAGTTTCATGTTATTTTGATCCTTTGTACTGTCTGTCTCTATCTCTTGCAGGGCTTAGGTTGGAAAAACTTTGATTCTCATTTCTCAAATTCTCATACAGTTTGCAGAAGTACCCTTGTGTTTTGGATCTTGTTCTATCCATCTCGAATCTGCTGATACTTCACGACAGATATGGAGACAATTATCATTTGGGTGCTAAGAAGAGAGGGCGACTTTTTTTCAAATCAGCCTTGGCCAATCTTCTGGATACTATGAAAGGGAGCCTCTTTACAATCAAGCTTGGCAATTGGCAACTTTTCTGGCTGCCTCAAGGTAAGGAATGTACTTCATTTGCTGACTGTTTAAAGTGAGTCTTTTCTTGTCTCCGGCCTTTACCACAATGGGTTTGTTTGATTGCCAATATCTTCTGTTGCTTCCTACATCAAAATCTGGGTCTGCAGAGCCTATTTTAATATGTTATCTTGGAATGAAGATCTCGCTGAGTGTTCTTTTTATACTCTTTGATTCATTTCATATTATGCTGTGCTTCAATATATGTAGGCAATGGCATTTTGCACATCTGTTTTGTTTTATCTTATTATTAATCACCGTATCTCGCAGAAGATATTTTATAGTCACTGAATCAGGAGTTCCTTGTCTCCGCTATATTGTCAACCCATGAAACCGAGGATCTGACTTCAGTTTGAGTGCAAAACAGAAAAGGAAGTCGGTGAAAGGAAAATTCCAGGACCATATTCCTTCATACGTCGTTGAAATATTCATAATTTTAACCCTTAGGGAGCGTTTGTTAGAATCCCAAGGGAAAATTTTACCTGCGTTTGAGTGTGAAATAATGGGTCCTCCATAAAATTTTTCCACCCACTAAACTCAACAAACCTGGGGAAACTATAGCAACCAAATGCTCCCTTAATGTTAAATAATACTTAGGCCCTATTATCGTTTGTGATACTTCACCTTCTATGGTGTAGTCATGCTTACGACTTCTGAAATTGCATTTATTGCTAGGTTGTCTGATTCTAACCATGTAGTACCTCCAATGAAAGTTTTGACCTTCAAAAGCAGCACAGATAGCATCTCAATCTGGTTTAAGTAGGGTTGTTTCTTCTCAATCCTAAAACATTCTTCATGTATTTGATTATTTGTTATAAATTTGAGCAGTTTTCCAATTTCAGTAGCCTTTTCAGCTTTCCTCTTAAGTTGCTACTATTAGTGTCATGGGACAAAGGAAATCCTACATTGGGAAGGGGAAAAGGGATTGTCCTGTGTTTATAAACGTGGGCACTGCACATCCTATTAAGACGTCTTTTTGGGGAAGAGTTTAGCTTGATCGATGCACCTTTACCTAGGTATGTGGATCCAAAGATTATTTCACTTGTGGGCCTTTTCTCTTATGAACTTATTCTGAAAAAAATGAGGCGAAGACAACTGGCCAAGATATTGTTTTAACTTTTAAACCCTTTGAAACAATCTACTACGTACCAACTGTGATTTAACTTGGTATCAGTTTCCGTCAGGCAAATTCTTGTCACTGTTGCGAGAGCTGAAAAGAATGTCTTGCAAAGCCAGTTCAGAAAGGATGTCTAGCTTGTGGTTTTGGCTCATGATCGGTATCAAGTGAAGTCATGGTGTGCTGAGAACATGAGTTCAAGGTTCTGAACTTCTGATGGTTAGACTACACACTGATCAATGGCTGTTCTCAGGTGCGTTTACTGTACTTCGCCCTTTCTCTCCTTCAAAGCCATACCTAGCCTTGACATGATAAACTGATACCATTTTTCTTGGCCTGTTGTCTTCGCCTCATTTACTGAGATATTGGATCAGGCAAATGATTGTCAACCCATGAAATGATAAAATGACAAACTTATAGGTGAAATGACGGCTTTAGTACATACGAATGATTGTCCCAGTCTTTCTGGATTTTCTGAGATATTGGTTTGAGAGCAGGTGGCATCAGGTAAGATTTCACCTAGATTGGTAAGACTGAGCTCCAAATAATGAACCAATTGTATACTTGAGTAGGTTGAATTGTGCAGAGCTCAGGTGAAAGAGAAATTGGTAGAATAAATTATCTCTTGAATTAGGCAAGTGAATCTAACCTTAGAATATCAAACAACTGATATATAATGAAGTATCCAAATATAATATCTCTAAATACATTGGATTGTTCTTTGAGCTATTGAAGAATATTTATTGCAGTAGTTTATCAAGTAATTAATTATGGGAAATAAAATCTCTCTTGAAACAGCATTATTTGCCATGTGTCAATCTTTGAACAATATATCAAACATCAACTACATCAATCATTAAGAGCCATAAATTACCAACATAAAACATTTGGGGATTTATAGAGATTAGTGGTTTAGATAAGTAGCTGAAAATTGAGATGGTGATTAGAGTGATTGATTCACTTTAACCTTCCCAGTCTATATTACCCGGAATCAACCACACCCATATATATCATTGTATCAAGAGCCTCACAGTCGGATTTGAGTGTTTTTCAAAATTATCGATTATTTTTGTTCTAAAATAGATTACCTCGTCCTGGACGGGATTTCGGAGAATTGGTTTGTTCTAAAATGGAGTGTTGAGTGTCCATTGTCATGTGCGAGTAGTGTTCAGTGTCCGGCGCTTGTACTTGGGGAAAAATGTAAAGTCCAAGTAACATATATCCTGGTTCATCTTTCATCTATTATGGACTGTAAAAATCTGTATATGTGCCTAACGAAAAAGATAAACAACCTTTAAAACGTACAAAAAAAATTTCAGTGAGACGGTCTTCGTGTCATGTTAAGTAAAGACCATCTCACGAACTATTATTTTTGTTTTGAATTTGAGGTGGAGGTTACTAAATATGAGATGTTCATATGATAAGTTACCCTATTATGTATATAAGCAATTCAAACCCAAAAAAATTGTGTGCCTTGCAGTTTATGACTATAAAGAACATGTCAATAACTACAAAGCATTCCATATTCATGCACACTTACATGGAAATATTTCATGTTTATGCACACAAAAAACTATCTGTTACTTGAGAATATTCCGGTTCTCTCCAGCAAATTCTCGTCAATCATGACATTGGGAGAGCAAAATAAAACTCCTCCAACAACAACTAGCAACAACAAAACTTCTAGCATGGGCCCCCTTTTGCGGGGTTTGAAGCTAAATATATAGAGCCTCCAACTCATCAAGTAATAAATACATTAAGAAGCTTGACGTATAGTGTCTAAAAAAGCTTGCATAAAATGTTTGAAGATATCAGGTATATGTGCCTCATAAGTGTATTAAAGATTTATGGTTGGTATTCAGGATGATGAGGAAATGGTTAATAAGTTCTCTTTTGAACTAAGCCGATGGACAAATCTAACCTTAGAATATCAAACAAATTTATCACAAAGAAACATAATATCTCTAAAAATGCATAAGATTTTATGAAGAAAATTGATTGCGATAGTGATCTAGTTATTAATAATAACAACATGAAATAAATTCTCACTCATTCATCCAGCTCGTGTTTACCCTTAGAAGTTAGATCCTTGAACAAAATATCAAACTTAAAGTCATACATCATTAAGTGCCATTGAAATATATATCAAATGCATTGAAGTCTATAGTTTTGTGCCATTGAATATATCAAATGCATAAAAGTCTATAGTTTTGTTGCCATTGAAATGTATATCAAATGCATAAAAGTCTACAGTTTTGTAATGGTGAGTGGCTTCTATAATTAAGTAGTTGAGATGGTGATAGCTTAATTAATGAGCTGAAAAATTAAATTTAACTCAAACCATCCTTATTCATCATTCATCCATGGTAACCTTAAAAATCTATGTGCCAAAAAATCAAAAAAGAAAAAAAATGGAACAATCTTTGTAAATGTATGCTAATTAGTCTTTGGATGATATAGTTTCCATATGCTTACATATGCTGTTATGGGGGAGGTCCAAGGTGTAGATATTTCCTCAGTATTTTCTTGCGTTCATATTAGAAGATCATGTGTCATTGGTCATCATTAATAAGAACAAGATTGATCCCTTCTAACTTAAAATCCAATGTGAAACCTAGCTAGATTATTTCCAATTATCTCCTGTTATTACCTTTACCTAGCTAGTGTTTGATTTTTTAAGGCGGCGAGGAATTAAAAGGAAAAATTGATAAACTAGCTTCGTTTTTTTAGTTTGGTTTAAAAGAATCGATCGTGAATTCGTGATCCTATGGGAGCATGGTTTGAAAGATTCATGCGTAGATAACCTTGCCACAACAAATAAAGAGGTTAGTTAAAAAAAGACCGACCAGAAAAAGAAAGAGATTTCTGAATTGGTGTTTTTGTGTCGAAAAGTTTATTTCCTAGGGCTCGATAACATAACCCATGTACTCTATCTCTTGGCATTCGTGAGTTTCTCCCAACTAATAATCGAAAAAAAAGAAAGTGAAATATGTTCCTCCACAAGACGTAAAATTCACATGTTAGGAAAAATAATTAGAGTATATATGCAGCAGAAGCATGAATAGGATGCTAACTAGAATCAAAAATAATAATGCAAGAACAGTAACAAGGGAGAGACAATATTTAACATGGAAAATTCAAATCAAGAAAAACCACAGGCGGCACGAGCTCAATGATTCAATATATATATATATATATACACACACACGCACACACACGAAGGGGTACAACGAACGATCTCAACTCCACATTAGATCAATAGGATCTTGAAAAGGTATCTCGAAGATCAATTATGAGTAGATTTCAGTCTCTGTCTCTCAAAACTCTCTTCATAAACTGTTTTTATCACAGCCGCTACACAATGGCAGCTGGTCTTGTTCAAATCCCACTTGTTCAGTCGATAGGTTGCCCATTTCACCATTTTGCTTAATTCCACATCAAGTACTCCCTAATTAAATGATCATTTTCATTAATAGCAACCATAATCTATCGGTTGATTCGCCTTTTGTTTCTTCCCCATTCCCACCAAGACAGCCACCTTCATCTCTTTAGCGCTGACAAAAATTTGGGTTTGGGTAAATTCGGATCGGACAAATTCGGTCAATGTGAAAATTCGGACGAAGCATGTCCGAACCCGGTTTTATTTCGGGTCAGACAATTCAGGCAAAGTTAAAATTGGGTTCGGACAATAGAAAAAAGAGAAATTTTATGTCCAAATATTTGGTCAATATCAAAATTCGGACTAAAAATCTATGCCCAGACCCGATTTTTTCGGGTCGGACAAAATTTTGTCAGCTCTACATCTCCTTTACCATAATCACTATCACTAACTGGTGTTTTTCGGTCAACAAATGCCATCAACTTGATTCTCATTTAGACCAATCATCCAAAACAACAGCCGCCTTCATTTCATAATCACTCTCTTAATTGTGTTGTACTATCAACAAATACTGCAATCAACTCGAATCCCAAATAGACCAATAACCAAGCAGGAAAGATAAACTAATCCTCATCTCAAATTATTATACTGCTTAAGAATGATTAGTGTTGTATAATTAATTCATGGTTTGGGTAAGTAGATTTGATGATGGGGAAGAAATAGTCAACCTTTTATGTGTACAGGTCAAACAAAAACAGTTGGGTGTCTTGCAGTTTATAGCCATAGACAATATGTCAATAACAATAACAATAACATATCATTTTCCCACAAGTTGGACAAAAACTAGTTCACCCAACTGTCCTACTTCATGAAACAAATATCTAGAATATTTATCTAGATTTGGCACTCTTTTTTCATACCCACATTATTTTAATATCTTGAAAGTTCAAATTCAACTAGAGAGCCAATTAGCCAAAGACCAAATTAGGTGGTCTTTCAGACTTGAAGGTTTTGTTTATGTTTTCATCATGTATATAGGTCTTTAGATGATGTTAAAAAAATTACATCATTTTTCCCGCTGGGGCAAGGCAAACAAATTACATCATTGTTCCGGGGTTTGAATTGTCACAAGGATTTGAACCACCTTTAGACTTTAGCTTGTTCCGACTTTGAATAGGCACAAAAAAAAAAACCCTATAAAACAAGCATTTGGGTTTGATGATCAACTTTAAGCGAGTTGTGACATAGTTAAACCTAAGTTGTTTAATTTTGTTTTTGTCTCATATTTGCGACGGTGAATTCGTAGGGCTTGTACTTTTCAACAAAAAAGCTTCTCAACAATCATTTAATCCAAAAAGCTGGGTAGCCGAAAACTCTCTAAATGTTGATCATAAGTACTCATAAAAAGCTAAAAAGAACTAACTAGTATATTTGGAGAATTCCGCTTCTACCCATTTTGGACACACAATCATTTAATCCGAACTAACAAAGCTTTTCAAGAAAAAAGGAAAAAGAATTGTGAATTGTTTGACCTAGGATTTCCATAATCATGAACCCCTAATGAAATGAGATAGATTGTCATCTCAACATTTTGACTTGTGTTTTTGTAAGCCCCCTGTTTGCATTTGTTGTTCAACGGCATAGAGTATTGAGAACTAAATTTGAATATAAAACACCACATAAAAAAATACTTGCACGATACCCATAGCAATAAGAAAGAAAAATAGTTGGGTGGGTTGTTTACCCAAACTTAACGTACTCTTTCATATCTCCTCCCTTAAATTCTTCACAAAAACTCCCTCCCCTTTTTAGCTATCTGCAACTGCAACCCCCCTTCAAAATCACTTCTTTTCTGCTGCATCTCATCTGTGTACATAAATCTTTGTTGGTTGAATCTTGAGACCCTTTTTTTTCCCTCTCTAAATTTTCAACAACTTTTTGAAAGTTTTGGAATTGGGAACAAACATAGTAACAGAGGGTAGGGTGGGCTACTTGCTCAACTACACACATTCAATTCCTCCTTCATTGAATGCATTCATTTAACAGTACCTCCTCTCTGCTGCTGCTGTTAGGTGCTATGGCAGGAAAACAGAAGAATTTGTTACAACTTTTGAGGTACTTAATTTCCCTCCCTCTCCTTTTTCCCCCCATTTTTACATAGTTTTTGAAAAAAAGTCCACAAGCCCTAATGTTTCTCTAGGGTAGAGCTGGCAAAATTTTGTCCAACCCAGAAAAAACTAGGTCCGAACATAAACTTTTCGTCCGAATTCTGATATTTACCGAATTGACCAAATATTCGGACATAAATTTTTCTTTTTCTATTGTCTGCACCCGATTTTAGCTTTGTCCGAAGTGTCCGACCTGAAATAAAAACCAGGTCCGGACATGGATTTCTCGTCCAAATTTTGACATTGACTGAATTTGTCTGACCCAAATTTACCCGGACCTGAATTTTTACCAGCCTACTCTAGGGTAAGATTGTTTGTATCTAGATTCTCAAATCAACGGAAATAGGATTTACACAGAGTTACTAGTACCTCCACCCAAAATGTTTGTTCATTTAACTAAACTTTGACTATTGATTAATCACAAATTACAATGAATAACAATACGAAATTGTCGCCATTAGAAAGATACCTTATTAAAGATTCCAATGGTGTTAATTTTATGTTGTAACTCACTGTAATTTATGATAATCAACAGTCAAAACTTATTCAAATGAACAAATGTTTTGGGATGGAGGTAGTATCATTGTTGTTGTACTTGAAGAAAAAAAGCATGGGATATGTTCAGGGTTGTAGAAATGTTACTAAAAAGATCATGTTAAGATAATCTTATGATTAGAGAAAAATCAGGCAATGAAGAGAGGTTACACTTTCCTGTGATTGTGACTCTACTAATGTAGCCTTGACCACCACCATCAATCCTTTCTCTCTTCTCTGCATTAATGGTGGTTTTGTGGACCCCATCAACTTATCCCCAGTCTATAGAGAGACTTTTAGAGACACAGAGAGAGATAATACATATTACATGCACCTAGAATATGTGCTCCGGGTAGGTATGAGTGTACAATTGTGTTATTGTGAGTGAAAAATGGGTATATATAAGTGAACAATTATGCTATTGTGAGTGAGCAACGGATACGTATGAATGACCAATTATGCTATTGAGAGTGAACACAGACTATATTTGGAGCACGTAATAAATTGCAAGAGAGAGAGAGAGAGTTGGGTGATAGCTGTGAATTACAACTGGCCTCAGTAATTGCACCCTCCACCACTTTTATTAATTACCCATTTCTACTGCATTTCATCCTATAAATTCTCTCATCTTCCCTCTCTGTTTCACCAACTCATCCTCTCTTCTGTGTTTTCCTCTGTTCATTCTTCTTTTTCTTATTCTTCATCTTCTCATTTCTTGGTTTTTTCAGGTAACTGGGGAGCTACATTGCTGCCATTGATGCAATGCCAAAAGCTCTTCTGATTGAAGACCCCTCAAAACTTTGCAGATTCTGATTCTGAGTTGCAAATTGTGCTTCACAATCTTGAAGACAATTGGTAAATTTTGAGTGTATTGTTCCCTCCAAAAGAGCAGATTGTTTCCCAGAAGCTAAGTAAAACCCACATTGCTCTGTTTTCTTTTCTTATCTACCTGGTGAAACTGGTTGCTTCTGGAGAAGGAAAAACAAAAACCCACAAAAATGGATGTGTTAGTGGCATTGCTGATGTTCACGGCCGTGACCGCCTACCTGCTGTGGTTCACCTTCATCTCGCGGGCCCTGCGGGGCCCGCGTGTGTGGCCCGTGGCAGGGAGCCTCCCGGGCCTGGTGGAGAACTTCGACCGCATGCACGACTGGATCGCGGACAACCTCCGGGCGTGCGGGGGCACATACCAGACATGCATCTGCGCGGTCCCGTTCCTGGCCCGGCGCCAGGGCCTGGTGACGGTCACGTGCGACCCCCGGAACCTCGAGCACGTGCTCCGGGGCCGGGCCGAGAACTACCCGAAGGGCCCCACGTGGCGGGCCGTCTTCCACGACCTCCTGGGCGCCGGGATCTTCAACTCAGACGGCGACGCGTGGCTCTTCCAGCGCAAGACGGCCGCCCTCGAGTTCACCACCCGCACCCTCCGGGCCGCCATGGCCCGGTGGGTCAGCCGGGCCGTCCACGCCCGGCTGTGCCCCATCCTCGAGTCGGCCGCGGCCGGGGGCGACCCGGTGGACATGCAGGATTTGATGCTGAGGCTGACTTTTGACAACATATGTGGGCTGACCTTCGGCCGGGACCCGCAGACGCTGGCCCCAGGGCTGCCGGAGAACGGGTTCGCGGCGGCGTTCGACAGGGCCACAGAGGCGTCGCTGCAGCGGTTCGTGCTGCCGGAGGTGATCTGGCGGGTCAAGAAGTGGCTCGGGCTCGGGATGGAGGTCACCCTGAGCCGGAGCCTGGCGTACATGGACAAGTATCTGTCCGAGATCATCGAGACGCGTAAAGAGGAGCTCATGAACCGGAACAAGGACTACGACGACCTGTTGTCCCGATTCATGAAGAAGAAAAAGGAGTACTCCGACGACAAGTTCCTCCAACATGTGGCGCTCAACTTCATCCTGGCCGGCCGTGACACGTCATCCGCCGCGCTGAGCTGGTTCTTCTGGCTGGTGACTCAGCACCCCTCCGTCGAGGACAAGATCGTGCACGAAATCTGCTCGGTCTTGCTAGCGACACGTGGCGATGAGATGGCAGGGTGGCTCTCGGACCCGCTGGACTTCGACGAGGTGGACCGGCTGGTTTACCTGAAGGCGGCCCTATCAGAGACGCTCCGGCTGTACCCATCGGTTCCCGAGGACTCGAAGCACGTCATCGCGGACGACGTGCTTCCGGACGGGACGTTCGTCCCGGCCGGTTCGTCCGTAACCTACTCGATCTACACCGCCGGGCGGATGCCGGCCGCCTGGGGCGACGACTGCCTCGAGTTCCGCCCCGAGCGGTGGCTGTCCCCCAACGGGTCCACATTCGTCGGGCACGACCCCTTCAAGTTCGTCGCATTCAACGCGGGCCCCAGGATATGCCTCGGGAAGGACCTCGCCTACCTGCAGATGAAGTCCGTTGCCGCCTCCGTGCTGCTCCGGCACCGGCTTTCGGTTGTCCCGGGGCACCGGGTGGAGCAGAAGATGTCGCTCACGCTGTTCATGAAGTACGGGCTCAAGGTGAATGTGCATCCTAGGGATCTTACCCTGATCGTCGCCAGTCTCAAGAACCAGGAAAAGGAAGGTTTATGGTAAATTTGGGTAGATCTAGGTAAATAGTAAGGCATTCAATTCATCAATATGCATCAATAAGGAACGAAGATACATCCTATAAAATTGGGACGATACAGAAAAGATGGGGCATGGGTCAACATTGTCTAGCATTGCAGTGAAAAAGTAAATGTCTATGTATGTATGTAAGCAGTAAAAAAGGAATCACTCAAAAAAAAGTGTAAACCCTGCTGTACTCTTCAGCCATATATTATACTTGAAAAGGGAATCACTTCAAATTTTTGTTTAGCTAGTTCATAAAGTAGTTCTGTAATTACAGTTATCTGAAGGAATAAAGTGGATAATATTTTTTTTAGTTTGTAATGTATAGCCATCTAAATGTGTACAAAGGTTTCTTTTCTTTTCAAATATATTGGTAAGAAGAGTATATTGCCTGTAATTTTCAGGCTATGACATCATATTACAGAGTTTCTGTCTGGAAATCTTTCTTCTACTTTGTCTTTTATTTATGTGAATGCCATGTTGTTTTGACATAATCTGGATATGATATGATGTAAAGGCAAAATTAGTAGGTGATCTAAAACTTAGCTAACTATATCTTGATGTTGAGACGTATGTGTAAGGGTCAAAAAAATATGTTTTGAATGTTCATTCAATCATTTCTGAATTTGATGCTGATTCAAAAAATATGGGTTTTAACCGAAGACTATTATCTACGGTTTTGGCTTGTTTTTTAAATATTGAATATACTTAAATTTAAAGTCTATTATCCACAATATTAACCAGTTTTTGGATAATGGTTCGAATTCTAGAAGTGCAAGGTTGCTCTGTTTCTTTTCATTTGTTGTCTAGATTTATATATGTGCCAAAAAAATTGGTCGTTTGTACCTTAATTTGTATATTAATGATTCATCATATTGAATTGATGTCATCGGTTACATAGTAAAAAAATATTATTAAAAAAATATAATATTATATTTTTTTATAAAAGTTATATGTGAAAATTTATCAATTAAAAATGAATCTTAAAAATGTGAATGATAGATAAAAGGAAACAAAGGAAGTATCTAATATGTTAATTAGCTTTTTGTAAAATTTTGTGTAGGAATCTCCAGTATTTTCAAAAAAGCTAGTCAAAATCGTGTGTAATAACACTCTCTTATACTACCTCTGTCCCAAATTATTTGTCCTTTTACCTAATTTCTTTGTCTTAAAATATTTGTCCCATTTACAATTCCAACAACTATAATTCATTTTCTACCCCTAATTAATTAGTTTACTTATCACTTTTTACAACTCCAACAACTATTTTCTTCAATTAAAGTAAGAGTAATTTTGGTAAATTACAAACTTTTTACCTCGATTCTCAATATGTATTGGTATTCTCAAATTAGGTAAATGGACAAATAATTTGGGATGGATGTAGTACAAATTATTGTCTTTGTTGTGTCACAAATTATACCATCCACCGTGGTGTACCCACATATATTGAGATATATCAAGTTTTTATGTAATGAATTTTTGTAAATATTTGAATACTTTAAAAAAATATTTGATGAATTTTGTAATAATATTGTATATTTGTATATTTATGATGAATTTATAATTAATATTGATGAACTTTTTAACAAATTGAATACACGTAGTGTACCTACCTAAGTACACACGGTGGATCATATAACATCTCCTCTCGTGTGTAATATAATCATGCATTTGAGTTCAAACTAACTCCAAAATAAGCATATAAACTTTAGTTTATACAAATTACCATTTAATAATTGCATTTAGCAACTACACATTTACCACTTGATACAAACACTCTAGTTCCTATTTGTAACTTTTACTTCCTCCTCCAAATTAACAATCACCAATTACAACATTTACTTATATTTAATTTCCTCAAAAAAAAAAACATTTACTTATATTTTTTATTGATTATTTTATTTAAGAAGATTTTTTGGCAGCATGAATAGATTCAACCTTGCCATCATTCCCACCAAGGAGCATATACTTGTCCTTCCTGGTTAACTGTGTGCACTCGAACCCTAACACCCCGGCGATCACCTTTTGCACATGGTTAGCCACCTCGATCGGCGACTTCCCGCCTCCCTGACACGTCATCTCCGGCGGGACCCGGTCGAGGAAAGTCACCTCGTACGCCGGTCTCGGGTTCATGAAGAAAAAGTATGGGTCCCAAAACTTGTTGCCCCTAACTGTTGTCCCATGGAACATGTTTTGCTTGCAGTTTATTGCCACTGGCACTATCCTGCTTAATTTATCACAAAATTTGCACTCATGATAATTAGACTTAATGTTACATCATTAATTATAAAATTAACGATTAATGATATGAGACTGTATACTATGGCGGAGCTGCTTAAGAAAAAATAACGTCAAGAGAAAATTACAAATTCTAAGAATTAATTCTGATCTTTCATTTTTAGTTGTCTATGTTGTGTTGTTTCTTTGTTGATTTTTATAGTTGTCATTAGAACTGTCAATTCGGGCGGACGGGTGGGTTACAGGTCGGTCGTATATCGAGTTCGGTAATATGGGTGGGGTGTATTTCAATTTGGGTCAACCCAACGAGTTATGATTGTGACCTTTAACTGTTTTTCCTTTTAAAAAACTTGTCTTTAAATACTATTTTTTTGTACAATATACAAAATGAAATACGGTTATCTTCTAGTCACGATAGATTATTGTAAATGATTCAACTTAAATAGAAAAAAAAACAAATAAATGAGTTGCGTTTATAGTTTAATAGTCATAAATTCTAATGAAAAGTCACAAATTCTAATAGAATTAAACTTACAAAATAAAGCTTTTTGGTAAAACAGGCGGGTCGGGTTTGATGAACTAATTTGTGGGTTTTCGGGTTCGGGTCAAAAAAAATGTTTTCAAAACTCAGAATTTCCGGGCGGATTCGAGTTGGGTTAGCGCCTTAGCGGGCAGGACGTCAGGTCAAGCTGTCATGTTGTTTTCGTTATTTTATGCTTGACCTGTTCACCGTTCAGGTTTGAATTATCAAAAAAAAAAATGGGAGGATATATTATATATACCTTATTAATTATTTAAAAATTTTAACTATGGTAGAATATCCCTTATTCGTTATACGCAACGAAATTACCTGTCACTCAACTCAGCAAAGAGAGCACTGAACCTCAACAAATACGGCTCCCTGCACGTAGTCCCTTCAGGACAAATGACCAAATCACCCTTCCTCAACAACTCCTTGATCATCTCCGCATCCGCCGTCCGATCCCGGGTCAAAGCGACGGCCGGGATCGGCGATATGAAACTCGAGTACTTCGACACGCTATACGTGACACAGGCGGGCTTCCGGCCCAGCCCAATAGCGACAATGATGGGGTCCAGGGCCGTCCTGTGGTTGCACACGTACAGGTTGCCCTGGGCCCCACTTGAGGGCGGGGGCGGCGGGGTCCCCTGGATTGTCAGACGAATTCCTAAAAGTGGGTAGGTGTAGCGTGAGACGCGTTCAGGGAGGGGGAGGTGGAAGTAGATGCGAATGAGGGCGAGGAGGAAGCCGAAGGGGAGCCATAGGTAAATGAGCAGGGCATTGAGTGGGTCCGGGCGCTGCACGAGGCGCCCGTCGTGGAAGATTATTCGGGATTTGAGTTGGTCGTGGGGGGCAGGCTTGGCGTGCTTGTCAAGGTGCACCATGTACGCTTCCTGCGCGTTGCAGCGGATGAGTTGCGAGACATTGCGTATTGTAAGATTCTAACTACTTTAAGATACATATATCTACTTTAAGATTCTAGCACATTATTCAGATCCTAACTATTTTAACATTCTAATAAGACTTGGATCGATGGTGCATGAATCATGTTTCGGATCGTAAGATCCTAACTATTTTAAGATTGTAACACATAATATTCAGCCAAATTAAAATTGTAAGATCCTATAACTTTAAGATTGACTTGAATCAATAAAGGGTCACTTGAAAAATGGTTAAAAACTTGACTTGAAAAATGGTTAAAAACTTATGTCACTTGAAAAATGGTTAAAAACTTGCCTTTATTGTAACTCATTCTCAATGGTACTATTTTTTTGGCTAGCTTCCTCCATAGGATGGGACCATATGTATTGTTACTCTATTAATTATAGTACCCAGACTTTTTGTTCTTTTTCATTCCAGATTATTACTTTTTTTATCGAAAATTCTAGATTATTAATTCCTTTTCTTATTCAAAAATGGAAAAACAAAACACCTAATCGTTGAAAACTTCCCTTTATTATAATCCATTCTTTTTATTATGATGACAAATATTTAACGATAGGAAATACGTCCTAAATACGGCTCATTAAAATTTGTGGATAAATGTAAAGTTAAGTTCTGATATCTTTGGATAAATAAAGATAAATTTTTGTAAGTGGAAAAAAAATTATACTTATAAATATAATAGTAATTTTTTAAAGAGAAAATAAGAACCGTGTAAATTTCGATAAATTTTAACAAGCGCATATACTTACCTTACACAGAGCTATGAAGTCATGATCAGAAACCCGATCCCCAATCCCAACATCCGGCCCATCCGGCCCAAATTCCTCCTTGACTGCCCTCCTTTTCCTCTCCCCCACCAACACCCCAGTTCGGGCCACGAACCCTGTGGCCCGCCCGGTCCTCGGATCCACCTCAATCTCGGTCCCCAACACCTTATCTGCTCCCAAAAACTCCCTCGCAAACGCCTCCACCATAATAACAGGATTCGCCGTCACCACCACCTTCTTTTCACATCCATCAAACACCTCCCAGCTCTCTTTTCTCACATCCCCGGCATAGAACCGGGCCAGGACGGCCCGGCCCGCCAGGGAGATGTCACGGGCCCTAAGGCCCGCGAAGGAGATGAAGATCATTGTTTTTATGGCGAGGGACTCAGAGAGAAAGATGTAGGAAAAAGCGATAAAGGGGAGGGAGAGGAGGAGGAGGAGGCCGCGGAGGAGGGACCCGCACTCGAAGGCCACGAGGAAGAAGTAGGGGAACGAGCTCCGGGAGATGAGGAGGGTCCCATTGAGGTCGGCGGCGACAGATTTGTAGGGTCTTTGGGGGTTGCATTGGCTTATTGGAGGGAATTTTGAACTCATTTCGATTTTGAGGGTGTTAGCTTTTTTTGTGTGTTTTCTTTATTAGGGAAGTTTTGGTGGTTTCTTTGGTTTCTTTTTTGGTGGGTTTTTAGGGGATTTTTTTGTTTACTTTTAGGAATTTTGGTGGGATTTTGGGGGAGTTTTTTTTATTATTTTTAGAGATTTTTGTTGGGTTTTTTTGGGGGGTTTAGTTTTGATGGGTAGGGAGTGTTGGGGTTTTGGAGGGGGAGGAGGGTTTTATTTAAAGATGGGGGAGGAGGGTGTTTTGACACTTTGACTGGTTTTTGTTTTGGGTATGTGAGTTGGCCAACTGGAAGATTGAGGGTGTTTGGAATTGAAGTATTGAACCCTCTTTCTAGAAAGATTCTGATTTTATTTTTTCTCTCTTTTTTTAATTAGTTTTTCTTTATATAATAGCTTAATACTCCCTCCACTTCCTATTAATGGTTATCTACTTATCTACATGTTATAATTTCTCAATATATACAATATTTTATTATACGAAAAATACTATCATTTGATTCTTTACAAAAAATATTATTATAAGAGTATAATGTTATAATTTTTTTATAAAATATAATATGTTATAAAAAAAAAAGATTTAATCAAACAAAGATATTGAAGACAATTAATATGAAACAGAATGAGATATTGTGTATCGGAACCAACATTTCTAGATCCCTCATACACCAAGCAAAAAGGACTATTACTAGGATCGTTGATGTTGTCGTCATTACTCTATACTACATGAAATTATGCTAGTAGGATTTTTGTTGTCATTATATGAGTTGGTGAGATTCGGACCTAAGATCTTTAATTCAGAAAAATTCTGATACCATATAAAAGTGAAATTATTTCAATTAAAAATTTAATTTAATGGTTGAAGAATGAACGATGGTATTTCAATACTCCAACACCAACACCAACAGTATCAAGATTTATGATTTTATATTTAAATGTCTTGGTCATATCTGCATTAAGTAAAACTTGAGTTGAAAGCAACTGTTAGTAGAAAGATTCCTTCTTGTGCTTAGTGAATCATATGGGGAGAAGGGGGTTGAGAATTGAAAGGTAAAAAGGAAAAGTATAAGAGGAGGTGGTTTGGAAGTTGAAGAAATTAGTGTGGGGGGTCTTTGAGGTTAGGGCTCATTGATTCCTAAGTCTTATTTGGTGATAGAGTGTAGAAGGGAAAAGGTATTTTGTCAAATTGTCATATAGTAGTAGTGTTTATGATTTATTAAAGAGATAGTAGTCAAGTGAAAAGAGATAGTAGTCAAATGACAATCATTTTTATTGATCATTTTTTTGTGGTTTTTTATTAAAGTTCAAGTCTAGGTGGAAGTAAAATATTTCTTGGTAGTGAAAACTATGAGATTGATAGATCATGTTCGTCATGAACAACTTAATATATGATCTGTTAAGTTTGCTAGTAGTTACTTTTGAAATAGGGGTCCAGTGATCGGACCGAATTTATCGTTCTAAAAGGACACTAGTTTTGAAATGGACATGGACTATGTGTTCTTTTATGCGGTTGGTAAAATATAGTTATGGTTAAGTTGGTAAAGTATAGTTTAAAAGTTTGATAGATAAAATTGAAAACAAGTGATGTAGTGTGGTAAAGTTGATAAAATATAATTAGTACAGTTAAATTTAACCAATCACAGGTAAAAAAAAAAAAAAAGAATTGAGTGATTGACCATTGTAAGATCTATAAGGGGTTGACTCTTAAAAATTTGATCTCTAAGTTAAAAGTAGACTATTATTTTAAGAGCCTATCTATGTGTTCTTATATCTAAATATAGTTTAGTCTTAGAGATTGTAATATTGTACATGTATACATGTTAATATTCTTTGGCATCAATTCTTGAAGTAAAGTAGTCCATTCAGGCCAACAACATTAAGAAAAGCAATTAAAGTTAGAAGAAACGTGAATTATGGAACTCAAATTATTATTATCTTCAAGTTTCCAACTAACCCAATCTACTTCTCCTAGATTATTCCAGATACCCACAACATACATAAATAAATAAATAAATAAATAAATAACCAAATTTTCATAAAATAATAAAAAAAATAATAATAAAGAATACAAACTTTGCATGCACATTGTGAAGTAATACAAGTGCCATTAATAATACAGTGGTTGTCTTCAAATTAATCTCCAAAATAGGGTTTTCAAAATTATATCCCATCCGAATATTCGAGTTTATGCTATATGTAGAAGAAAAATAAGGTTTAAGCGATAAATTATTTGTCTGAATTTTAATATCCATATTTGTAACCATTTTTCGATTAATATACTCAGGAAAAGCATAGCTACAATAGGGATGACAATAAAACCCAAACCCGCGGGTATCCGCTTTTACCCGACCTGTTATGAGTGATAAACTTTAGAAAAAAAAAACGTGTAAGGGTAGGGTAATGGGTACCCGTATCTACCCGACGTGTACCCTACCCAACTCACCCCGAATACCTACAAAATAAAAAAACTACCGTTGATTATTCATTATTTGGCCTCCGGATATATATATTAATATTTGTGTTTAAAGCTAATTTGTTGAGTTTTGTAACCACAATATTTTCTCTAAAATTTTATCATCCATACCTATTTTTTTTGGACCAGGTAAAGGCGGCTATATTAACATATTAAATGTATTTTGACATGATAATTGTCATATTTTCCTCTTTCTAATAGGAATCTTCATATAATATTTTCTTTTGATTGCTAATATGATTATATCCGGAAATAACCCATTAATTTGTACATATACGTATAAAACGGTTTGTATAATTATACCCAAATTATATATATTATACCTGCACTACCCGACAGGTAAGGGTAAGAATAATCGCATTTCGTACAAGCTAAATATGGATTGGGCAAGGGTATGACTTTACCCCCGAGCCCGACCCATTGTCATCCCCAACTACGAAGCCAAATCATTGCTAACAAGTACTCAAGTTGACCAACATTTCTAAAAATATTTTGTCCATCCTTATTTTGTAACCATTAACCAAACATGAAAGTTGACTAACATTCCTAGAAAAGTTGCTCGACACGACCAACATTACTTGAAAAGTTGCTCAACCAAACGCCCACTGAACATAATTCCGTCTCATATAAGAATTGTCACAAACTTGAATCTCCTTATATTAAAATGAAAAACATTGGCTTAAGTTACAACAAATTTCCCAGGGCAAAATTTGAGAACCCTAATAAACTATGAAAGAATGTGAAAAATCAAGAATACAAAAACATGACAGGGTAATATGAAGAGACCAAGGGCTGAAAATCTATCATTCAAATACATACACCAACCAACCCTAATATGAATGCTCTGCTTTGCTTTGTGTACTTTGTGCTGTATACTTTGTGAATTTGTGATGCAAGAATCATTGGTCACCATCTTATTTCCCAGCCTCATGTTTTGCACCAAGAAATCACACCATGTATTTTTCAGACTGCTGCTTCAGCATGTACATATACAACAAACACAGGCCACATGGGTCCCACCATTGTCGTCATCGAGATCGACGAAGATATCCATTGTCGCCCCTTGCGGATTTTCCACCCTAGCTCTCTCTTCCTGGATCGGATCGAAAGAAACGGTAAGATTTAATAAAACCAAAGTTTCAACTCTCTAGAGGGGTAAGGTCACGTAAGATTGGGTAAAAACTTCCTGGATCGGATCGAAAGAAGCCGAGAGTTTTATGGGTAAAACTTAAAAGATCTTATCTTTAGAGGGGTAAAGTAAGGTCGGGTAAAATCTTCCCGGATCGGATAGAAAGAAGTCGAGAGTTTTAATGAGGGTAACAAAGCTTTTGTTCTTTAGAGGGGTAAAGTAAGGTTGGGTTAAAACTTCCTGGATAGGATCGAAAGAAGCCGAGAGTTTTAGTACGGGTAATAAAGATCTGTTCTCTGGAGGGGTAAAGTAAGGTTGGGTTAAAACTTCCTGGATCGGATCAAAAGAAGCCGAGAGTTTTAGTAAGGGTAATAAAGATTTGTTCTCTAGAGGGTAAGATTGGGTAAAAACTTCCTAGATTGGATCGAAAGAAACCGAGAGTTTTAATATGGGTAAAAGATCTGTTCTCTAGAGGGGCAAAGTAAGGTTGGGTAAAAACTTCCTGGATCGGATCGAAAGAAGCCGAGAGTTTTGGTAAGGGTAATAAAGATTTGTTCTCTAGAGGAGTAAAGGTTGGGTAAAAACTTCCTGGATTGGATCGATAGAAGCCGAGTTTTAATATGGGTAATCTGTTTTTTAGAGGGATAAAGTAAGGTTTGTAAAAACTTCCTGGATCGGATCAAAAGAAGCCAAGAGTTTTAGTAAGGGTAATAAAGATTTGTTGCTCTAGAAGGATAAAGTTAGGTTAGGTAAAAAACTTCCTGATTGGATCGATAGAAGCCGAGAGTTTTAATATGGCCATATGGGTAATCTGTTTCTTAGGGGGATAAAATAAGGTTGGGTAAAAACTTCCTGGATCGAATCGAAAGAAGCCGAGAGTTTTAGTAAGGGTAATAAAGATTTGTTCTCTAGACGGGTAAAGTAAGGTTGGGTAAAAACTTCCTGGATCGGATCGAAAGAAGCCGAAAGTTTTAATGAGGTTAACAAAAGCTTCTCTGTTCTATAGAGAGGTAAAGTAAGGTTGGGTAAATACCCAATTACCATATCCAACACAACCCAAATTCACCAATTTTTACGCATACTTCTACAGGGAGCATCTATTTAAGGGTGAGGTAAGATTGGGTGAATTCGGGTTGGATCCGTACTATTAGGTAAGTTTCAGAAATAAATGGTTATCTCTTGGCTTTGGACAATCCAAGTAAGGAAAAAACAACACCGTCGAATGTACTGCTGACTTTTTGCCCATTGCCATCGAGAGAAGGAAACTAGAAAAGGAAATATCGGTAAAAATGGAAACCGAGGTAAACAACTTACACAACTCCGCCCTGGTCATTGCCGCTAATGGATGCAGTTGCCGACTTCCGATATGGAACCAGTTAGGAGCTCGCGCATTCTCTCAGGCCAGTTTAAATTAAGCCTCCGTTTAAAATCTGCTACCTCCCTGAATCAAAACATGCAGATCCATCAAACACAACGTCGAAATACAGACATACAATGTTCTTTTACAATATATATGCATATTGCATTCTTGTTTTTGGCACTATGGGGCACAAACGGTACATAATTATACTCTCTTTAATGACGAAAGCTATTTCGACATCCAAAGTTCTTTTACCAATATGCATATTTGCATATTGCATTCTCGTTTTTGGCACAATGGGTACATAATAATACTCTCTTTAATGAGGAAAGCTAAAGGAAAGATTGGTGTTTTGATCATAGTTACCGGGAACGCTACATTCGCCTACGATCCGCGTTCCGCAGTCAAAACTATACTATATTTGAGTAAAAATTAGCGACCCACGTTCCGAGACTAGCAACGCGGGAAGTGTTCCTAGTAACTATGGTTTTGATCTCAACGCCACGCCATCCTTTGGACTACTTGGCGGGGGAGATATAGATAGCTTTCAAGGAAGAGGGGCTGCCTCCACGGTGTTTCGAGGATAGCTTATTGAAACTGCTTTTGGACTAAAGGGAAAGTTTGCGCTCTTTCCGTCCATTTTTAACTGTCAAATTACCTAACTTCTAATTGAATACAATCCGACCCATGACGCCACGATACACAACAACAAACTCCTAGGGAAACACGTTTGAGCGCGGTACGATACACCTAGACAACAAAAGCTAAATCCAAAAGAGACCTAGCAAAGTTGCAATCTAGCGATTCAGGAAAACACGTTTGAGCATGGTACGATACACCTAGACAAACAAAAGCTAAATCCAAAACAGACCTAGCAAAGTTGCAATGTGGCGATCCAAGATTCGTTTTGGCCGTTTACTCACTTTTTACTCAGCACCTATACTTGGTTTTTCGAATTCAGTTAGCTTGATAATTAGAAAGGGACATGGGGAGTAGTTATTTTCTTCAGCTTATAGACTTTGTGAATAGTATAGTTCTGGGAGGCGTTTAGTTTTTGCATCATGCTAATTGCACTCATCCGCCTCACTTTGGTTTTCCATCCATTACTAAATTCGGTTTATAAATTTCACAAATTATAGGTTTAACCTGTCTCACATAAGAATTATGGTAAGACAAAACTCTTCCCGGAGCAACCTTTCGAAGTTTTTGCTATGATGAATATGATTTATAGTTTCACTAGACCGTCTCTTCAATACAAATATGGTAGATAATATATCAAATGATGACTTTGGTTATAGCCACCCTGAATAAATTACTAATTGCCTAGATATCCAAAAAAGGTCACCCACAAGATAAGTTTATGATGAGACGATCTCATAAAAGACCTTTACCATACAAATTTGATCACATAGCATCAATGGATCCCAAGACAAACCTATCAATTTGTTCCTTTATTGCTGGGTCAATGTCGTCATCACCATCATCTACGCTTCCTTCGCCGACAAAGATATCTTCTAAATCTAGTGATTCAGTTCTTATACCACCATTGGACCGAATATCAGAGGTTTCAGAATGATTATCCTTGCATTCCTACAGTAATGAAAACCAGTAACCAAAAGTTCATGTAAAGAAAACAAAAGAAAGAAATAAAATGACAAAGTTGTACAAACCTTATGGTTATTATGAACACCATTGGCAAGAGAAGAATTCTTTGAATGATCTTTTCTCCTTCGATGCTTTTTCTTGCTCTTGGATGTTTTTGGGGCTTTGGAATCTACAGCGCAAAATCATCATAACCCAAAATGAGACTCAGAGAACAACGACGACAACAACATACCTCAATACAGTCCTGCTAACGCAAGGTTTGAGACTTTGAGGGGACCCAGATATAAGCAATCTCACCCCTTGCACGGGACTATGGGAGATCATGAGAGACTCAAAGAAAATAGAATAAAATAAAACAGATCCCACTGGATTCTTTTCTTTCTCAGGTAACTGCCTACAAGCTTTTCGCAGACACGCCCCTCATTACATTCTTTGAAATGAATCAATTTGAATGGAAACAACAGGGTTCAATTCAATGAGAACAGTACAAAGAAGCCAGGTGATGATTACCGTGTTCTTTAGGTGGGTTATTACCCACTTGACCTAACCCAGCACAAGTTTCCCTATTCTTTCTATATTTTTAACATGCAACTTTTCAACTTTTACTTAAACTTACCGATCTTTACTTTACCCCTCTAAAGAACATATTGTTGTCAAGAAAGTAAGATACAGAAAGACTAGGCAATTCACCTTCATCTTCACCATTTATAAACAACAACAGATCATCAACAGACCGATCATCTATGTGCGTTTCTTCTGTGTCGGCAACCTGAGATCGAGAAATCGAAGAGTCTAGTCATGCCGTGCAGATAATTATCAAAATAAGGATCTAATATGAGTAATCAGATAAATTGAAATAAATAAAAGACACACGTGAGTGTTATGCTACCTTTACTTTCTCTTTCTCCTTCAATTCTTTTCTCCGCTTAGCATACAAGCGATTCAAAAGTCTGATCCGGGGATCATCAGTTATGTTTCGCAGAGGCTCCAACTTCTCCTCCTAAAACAATCAAATCTGCATTAACACGATAAACAAAAATAAATAGGCCGTGTCAAGCACACAAAACAACACAAGCATCAGAAACCTCTGTAAGATCATCAGGCAAACAGAATATCTCACGTATCTCCTCAGGAGTTTTCCCTTCAATCATGCGTGCAAGTGCACGGCTTGTCAACTCAACCAAAGGCTTCAGCTGCAGACTGTCAGCAGCAGAGGCCAACTCACACAGTCTTTTTGTATCCATTCGAATGAACTTTTCATCAAAGGATTTACGCTCCTGGGAAGAAAAGAAATGCCAGGTGTCAGACTTAAACTTTGCCCTAGAACCAAGAAAATGGACAAAACAACAGTAATGATGGACTGGTAAGGAATAAAATAATGACCGGACCCCCATTTCCATAAAATTTTCACTTCAGATATGGTTGAATCTTGGACAATGAAATGAAAGAAAATCTTGATCTATTTTTTTGTCTTTACTACTAGTATAAAAAAACTCATTTTCTCCACCAATCCCTCCTCTAGATTTTCTCCCTCCCCAATCCTACCCTCTTATATTGACCCTATCATATTTTCCTCGCTTTCCTCTCAAATTTGGAAGGAAAATATTGATGACAAAATCAACGTATATTTGTCGTTAAGTTTTCTATCTAACTCCTCTTTACTTTTTTTAAAGCCAATTGAAGTGAAGAAAGTAAGTCACTTTTTCAAAAGTTTTCTTTCCATCTTATTTTCTAATAAACAACCAGAGCCTTAGTTTTTGTCCAATGTTCATGGAAATATGAGACACAAGCCTCGGGGGTTTTTAAAAAGGACTCTCTCTGGTCTACACGATTTGTTTCTTTCGGTCTCCAATACACTAGACTACTGATCATAAATTATGAACGTAGTATTTCATCAAAAACAAGTACAATATTGTACTTCTACGAAAGTATCTTCCACTACGAATGACAGTAATTTCATATAATAGGTCATATATATGTTTAGAATTTAATAGCCAAAGTTTTCAAATTTAACTGCACGTGCACCATAACGACAAATAATATGGAACGGAGGAAGTAGCAATCTGTGTCAGAGGAAGGTCAAACCTTGTTAGAATGTCCCGGTACTTTATGAAACCGACAATAATCAAGAATCGAGCTTAAAGTTGCAGAAGAGACTCTTTCAGGGAGAGATATTGGGTGATTCTTGGATGTCCCCTTCCCTGCATGTATTTGATGATATATGACAGGACAAACCATTGCAACGTCTTGCTCAGCTTCCTGAACTGAATCATCGGCTGTCTTAAGCCAAATGTATGATTTCATCATCTGCGTATATATTGGAACAGGTAAACTGTCAACATTTCCATAAATCCAACAAGTCAAAAGACATTTAGACCACGGAAATGCAATTATAACACCTTAATTTCCATGTTTCTCCCTACCTAAGGCAAAGTAAACTTTTTAAAATGATTCAGACAGTCATGATAAACTCAGCTTCTTGTAGACAGTCATGTATTCAGAGAGAATTATTTCCACTAACATAAATAATAGTTCACCTAAAAACGAACCCCTCCCCGTCCCTAAAACAGAAAAACAGTGGTCAGACTTAATCCGAAAAACAAGCTCGACAGAAATTAACCTTCCAATTCTCATCTCATAATGCATAATTATATCTCGACTACGGAAAGGATCCCCCAAACTTGCACATAATGTGAATCATCAATCTTATTGACGCTATCATTGGTGTGAAAGAAAAAAAGCATATCAAACACAAGAAATATCCAGCTTGCAAAATGCATTTGGAAAGTACTCTATAACAGTTCATTGATTAAAGTGCCTCAATTTTTTACAATCATATTGAGTATTGAACATGTTGAGCAATATTGTCACTGCTTTGGAAAGAGCGAGCACTCAAATTACCTTAACTTAGATTTCACCACATCCAATTCGGACATTTGAAGGTGATTTCTCAAAGAGCATGTGAAGACCAGACAAGGAATTCGAGCAAAGTTTCCCTCCTTTGGAAGATAGTACAGTTAGCCTTCCAGAACAGTAATTGCTAGACACAGCACAATTAGCTAGTATTGTGAGCACACCTGTGTGACATCATAAATGCATGCTTCAGATTAGAGCATTAAAAAAGAGCACGTGAACTTATAATGGACCTCCAAACAACTCCTGATGGACACATATGTTCACGGAATATAATTTATCAGTAAGAACAGAAAGACAATTAGAGCACAATCGGATATTTCACAAGGAGATTCGGATATTGCGTATGTATACAAGCGGCAACGGTCAAGAGTATAAGTAGATGAGCCAGGGGAGGGAGGGAGCACCAAAGTGGTTTCGCGTTGTCTAGCATAAAAGTAAAAGTACAAAAGATGTTGTCATCAAATTTATACACAATAATAGAGCTAAGTAGACTAAAGCTTCAAGCTACAAAAGCACAAGGTTTGCCATTTGATTTGAGCAACAAGCAATAAATGTTGGAGCAAAGCACCTCTTAGATGTTTGTAGCAAAGAAATAGCGCCCTTTTAAGGGTGATAGTAGTTTGAATTTAGTGGATTTTTGTTGATAATATTGCTGATGAGAGTTTGAGCACATAGTTGTTGTATCTACCTCTTTTCTAAATGGGCAACATCAACTTGTTGTCCTTGCAAATTCAACTTTTGACTACTTATAAAAGAAAACTATCTAGGTTCTTACAGTGCTTTCTTATTACATTTGAACCACATTTGCAGCCATGTAGACTCTAAGATGACCAAATATGAATTTATATGCCTAGCACAGCTTTGTAAGCATTGGAATCTTAAAGGAAGCATGTAAAAATTACCCGTCTTTCCTAGAATAAGATTATAAAAGTGTGGTTTGGAGGTAATGTATTGATATAGTCCATCCCCAAAAAAGCATGCCCGTCCATTTGAACCCTCCCCCCTTCCCCTCTCTTCTTCTCCATATGACCAAATGACCAATGTAGACTTGACTAGAGTCCTTAGTCACCTGGATCGTACCATCCATCATGCTCTTTAGCCGAAGACAACTCTAAGCTAAACTTTGCTATCCGAAATAGAACACTACAACACCAACACCATTGCCCGCATTGTGAGGCACAAAGATCTCTTTAGTGGGGTAAGTTAAGATTGGGTAAAGTAAGATTGGATGTAAAGTTGGAAAGATGAGTGTCAGAAATGGAGTCATCTTTTCTCAACTGATATTTGTCTTCAAGAGAGTCCATCTAGAAAGGCTAGCTCAAACGGTGCCAACACCCGAAGGTTATAATAAACCCTAGCACCCCCCCCCCCCCAAAAAAAAAAAAAAAGAAAACGAATTCCCATGCATTTCAAATGGACCATAAACATGCATGTAAATCATCATCGAATAGAAAAGATCCATCATAGAAACATATAAACAATACAAACCACAAGACCTCGAGTACAAATTCCCTCTATTCCCCACTTATTGAAAGCAATGCAGAACCAAAAGAAAACCTAAAACACCAGACATTTAATCTTATTCTCATTTCTCCATTCCCATGAATCCTAAGGGTCACAACTACATCTAACAAGAACAAACTTGACAGCTATTGTTTCATCAAAGTGACCAAAGTTTCCACACACCCACAACGAAAGGGAACTCAATCTCCAACACACTGACATTCATAGAAGCAATTGATCAACAATACCCAAATCAAATAAACCCTAACAAATCAAAAAATCAATTCAACATACCTTCAGAACAGCCGATAAGTGATACCAACCAGAAAACAGGGAAGTTAAAACCACAACACATCTAATCTCCATTGTTTTCCCATCTTAAAGGATCACAATTACACATAACAATACCAAAAACTAAACTCCAAACATTTCATCAACAAGCTCAAAAATGAATCAAATCCCAAATCAGCAAAACACACAAACAAAACCCTAATTATTCAAAAACAAAACAGGGAGGCTAAACCACCACACATCTAATCTCCATTGTTTTCACATCTTAGGGGTCACAATTACACATACCAACATCAAAAACTAAACTCTAAACATTTCAACAACAACCTCAGAAATGAACTAAATCCCAAATCAGCAAAACACGGAAACAAAACCCTAATTATTCAAAACCGTGAATTCCCTCCTCAAGAGAGTTCGAAAAGAACTAATACCTGCCGGAAAATCCTGATGGGTTGCAATTACTTGTTCAATTTCGGACGACAGAGTTCAAGAGCATCTGAAAAATGGCGATTTGTGTTACAGGAATTTCTGTTTCTGGGCAGAAATTCCTGTAACAAACACAGATTGATTTTCGAATCAAGAAGAAGATGTGATTGGAATCAAATGGAGATTTGGAGGTTAGAGAGAGATAAAACGGGGTTCGGCTGGGTATGGAGTAAGAGGATACAATCAATGTATGTGTGTATGTACGGCTATGACCTATCGATGAAAATGATGTTTTCTTTTTCTTCAACCTTCAACTTCAACCCTGTTTTTCATCCGTTGCCCGAAAAAAAAAACCCTATTTTTTATTTTTTATTTTTTTATTTCTTTCTTTTTTCATATATATATTTTGATGTAAATTTGTGCTTATTTTATTTATTTATTCCCTCCATCCCAAATTAATTGATATTTTGATTAAATTTTGACTGTTATTTATTCATAAATTACAATAAGTTACAATATGAAATTACCTCCATTTTATTTTTAGTAAAATATATTTCTAATGATGATAATTTCATATTGTAATTATTGTAATTTGTGAGTAATTAACGGTCAAAATTTCTTTAAAGTGTCAATTAATTTGGGACGGATGAAATATTTATTTCTTTAAAAACCATGTTTTTTATTTTACTTATTTATTTCTTTCCTTTTTTATGTATTTTGATGTAAATTTGTGTTTATTTTATTTATTTCTTTCTTTCTTTAAAAACCCTATTTTTTTTATTTTACTTATTTATTTATTTATTTCTTTCCTTTTTTCATGTATTTTGGTGTATTTTGGTGTAAATTTGTGTTTATTTTATTTATTTATTTATTTCTTTTTTTATGTATTTTGTTGTAAATTTCTGTTTATTTTTTTTATTTATTTATTTATATGTATTTTGGTGTGAATTTGTGTGCCTCTCTTTTTATTTTATATGTCACCTTGATATGTTTATCTATCTTTTGAAAAATGTGACTGTTAATTTTCTTAACGTATATTCTCTTTATTCTATATTAATTGCCTCCAATGTTATTTTTTACTAAGAATTTCTTATAGCATATATTAATAAAAAAATTATAATATAATATTTTTATAATAGTATTTTCATTATGAGTCAAATGATAACACTTTTGTATAATAATCATTTTGTATAATAGAACATTGTATATGTTGAGACCGATCCATTGTCACTTAAGTCATGGTAAGTACATCAAAATCACTTATATATAAGGTCATTATATTTATTATCCAATAGTAAATGTGGTATATTACGATCCAATAATCAAAAAGATAGGTACATTACAATCCAAAAATCCAAAACAAAAAAAGAAGGAAATAATATTTTTTTCGCAAATGTTTTTGAGTATCTCTAATGTAAAAACTTTAGTATTGTTATTTTATATAATAGAGTACTGAATTTGAAGAAAATGGTAAGTGAATTATTGAAACATGAAATTTGTTATAATTTGCAAAACATCACGTTTTATTCATGTATGTCACATGTTTTGTAAATGAGATAAATTTTGGCATAATAAATGAGATATTTAATGTAAAAGTTATCTCCATTATCACTCCCTACGTTTTTATTTATCTGTCGCTTGGAAATTGTGTTAAAAACTTTGACCGTTAATATTTTAATTTGTATAATATTTTATAATACAAAATTGATGTCATTGAATTCGTAATAAAAAATACTATTAAAAAAATATAACATTATATATGTTTTATAAAAATTTTATATTAGAAATTATTGATTAAAAATCGACACTGAGAACCATAAATGACAGATAAAAAAGAACAGACGGAATATTATCTAGTACTGAATTTGAAGGAATTTGTATAAGTGGATAGTTGAAACATGCGATGTAACTCCCCGACTTCTCTCGAGTCGCGGACATTACCGATAACTGCTTCAAGGATCGCGAACTGGCCCTCAAATCACCATAAATCTTTCCAGCATGCTTCGTCCTCGCTCACACGCTGCCACACTTTATCCATAAATCTGGGGTGTTACATGCAACCATTCATAAATTGCACAAAATCATGTGTTTTTTCATGTGTATAATATATTTTTGTAAATGATGTTGATTTGGGAATAAGTTAAGGAGAATACAATCAATGTACTACTCCCTCTGTTCTTTTTTATCTGTCATTTACGGTTTTCAGTGTCAATCTTTAATCAATAATTTCTAATATAAAATTTTTATAAAAAAATATAATATTATACTTTCTAAATAGTATTTTTCATTACAAATCTAATGACATCAATCTTTAATCAATAATTTCTAATATAAATTTTTTATAAAAAAATATAATATTATACTTTCTAAATAGTATGTTTCATTACGAATCTAATGACATCAATTTTGTATGATGAATCATTATATAAATTAAGATATTAATGGTCAAAGTTTTTAATACAATTTTCTAGGTGACATAAAATAAAACAGAGGTAGTACTATAATTTGTAGGTAAAAGAATACAACTAATACATGACTACAATTTATAGATGATTGTGATGTGTTTGTCAATACCATCTACTTTTTCTTCCAATCTACAATTTTTAACTCTAATTTTTTTTCCATTTCACTAAATAATTGATGTTAGACAAACTAAAAGGGAATGGGTGTGTTGGAAGAATGTTTTGTATATTGCTTCTAAATGATACATGTTAAAAATGAAACCCAAAGGGATATATATATGTACATAGTGTCCAAACAAACGGTTGAGATCGATTTGATCTAATCGTCTATAATGATTATCCGGAATATTCTATGCATGGATCTGAGCCTACGGCAAAATTTTAAGTTTGATATATTAGAATAAATTTGACAAAATTTACCAAAATTTAAATTTATTATGTATCAAAATAAAATGCCTGATACATAGTAAATTATTATGAGACCACTTTACATACGCAATAATTATTACCCTAAATTAAACAGAAAAATAATAGTAATAAAAACACAAACTTTATTATTTTGTCTCATACTGTTTAGAGACATACGATACAAAATAATCTTGTGATACATACTGTTACAAAACTACAAATGCTCCGATTCTAAGCAGTAAAAAAAATTGCCTCGTCTGTCTCTAAACCAGGAAACAAAATTTCTTACTTCTAACCTCCCACAGCAGCAAAAATTCGGGTTCGGGTCTTATTTGGTTCAATCAATTCAGGCACTTAATCAAAACCTTAACTCAGACCCTGACCGAATCTCAATTCGGACAAAATAATCAGACCCGAATTTGACCGAATTGAATTTTTTGTCAGAGCTAAAAAGTAACTAACTATTAAATTTTTTGACCAAATATGACCGAATTTGACCGAATGATCGAATACAAAATTTGAGCCTCTTTACGTGAATAATTAACACTTTCCTCATAATCAGATTCGGTCAACCCGAACCCAAATGACCGAATCTAAATTTCAACCAAAATTTAGTCAACCCAAATGTGAATACCAAAACCCGAACTGACTCGAGTTTAAATTCGGTCAAAAGACCATGTCCGAAACCCTGTTTTTCAGGTCGGTCAAATTGGGTCATCTGGATCGATCAACTTTGCCACCCCTACAAAATTGTAAGTATGGCCAATTGTGAGCCAATTGTAAGCCCTTGATCAACTACTCTTCCAAGTTTCAACCATCAACAAGTCAGATTTGTTTCCAAGTGCAACGCTCGTTCATCCACGAAATTGTAAGTATTAAACGCAGCGAGCATATGGTTGGAGGGAGTAACTAACTGTCAAATACCGCAAGGTGGCTTTTTCCTTGTGTTATGTTACGTTAGACCTTGCCTTCATACTGAAAATGCAGTTTGTAGTCACGCAGCACGCTTCCCAAGGTGCTTCTGCAAGGACCCTCTGCAATAACAACATCACAATGCTTTAGCCATTTTAATAATTCAATTCCCAGTGATTGTACTAATTGATCAACCTAATATTTCTCACTTCAGGAAACAAAAAAAACAAACAAAAAATGCCCTATGGAAGGGGGTAAATTGTTGGCCTTTACTCAAACATGCTCCCAAAATCACAGAAGGGCAAGGCATACACGTAAGCCTAAACACTATCATTGTCCACCAAGCATTGACTTGTTGATTCAAGGTTGTTAGAATCGGGATCCTAACTCAGATCCATGTGGTAGTTAGGATCAGAATCAACCCACGTAGGATCGTGCACCGGAATGTAGATAATGGAATCGCATCGAAGATTTTGGATCATAAAATTGTAGGATCGTAGATCAAAATCGGGATTTTAATAACTATGGGTTGGTTCATCTTGGTGGCTTTTTAAACAAATTTGGTTACCTCCGAACACTGTATGTAGATATTGAAGCTCCTCAGGTGAGCACACATCAACCAAAGCATAGATGCCGGGTCTCAAAGCTTCATCTACTTCCCTGACAACCAACAAACACAATCACATTTTGTTATTAAAGATGAAGCGATATTAACCATCGCAACAAATATGAAGTTTTCATAAATAATTGGTAGATGTACCTTTTGATTCCACGCTTTAATGGACCTAGCCCCGAATAAAGCCATATGTAGTCTGATAAAAACATAAAGCACTGCCGCCCTAGAACATCTTTCTGCTGTCTAATCTGAAAAAAATGATGAGAAATTCGAGTTATGAATTCTAACGTCCAAATATCGCTTGACATATTCAAACAATAGCAATCAACATTCAAATAATTTGATTATTGCAAGCAATTATCAATGACCAAGCAATTTAAAACCACTATTATCCATAGGGATAACAATGGACGGCTAAACTGGACAGAAACTGTAACAGCACGGCTCAACGGGTAATTCAACGGGTAACTCATATACCCTAGAAGTGAACAACCTACGAGCTTATAACAAGAAGCACCCTCAATTCAGATCCAACCAAAACACAATTTGATGCAAGACAGAGAAAACAGAGATGAATTACTAGCATCTGTTCTGACTTTCAGAAAGTTGAGTATTTTGTTATATGTTTAATTATTTTGGTATCTTATATTTTGTTATATCTTATATTCAACCAAAACACCAAGCTTAAGTCCTTGATGCGTCAGGCTTAGGGCCCCAGCTCCTCTCTAGGCTTAGTTGCATGGATCCCTCCTAAACTTAAGCTTAATGTTGTTTTGCCCATGATTTCACATAAACATACATAAACGTACATAGATACTTGGACAAACTTATGCTTATCATTAACTTGATATAAATTGCCTACATTTAAACACTCTACTTATAACTCTATAGTTAATTACCCCTAGACGAGACAACCAGTTTTCACACAAACAGATATTGATCTCAGGGCATGTAACTTTGAATGTTACCTTACTTCTTTTGACAGGTAATTTAGGTGAAATTCAATATCAATCCAGAAAATATGATAGCTAAAAACCTGTGCAGTAACAGTATTATTTCAATAAATACCTCTTCGCACACCCTTCTAAGATAACTGGCACATTTTACTCCATCGTCCAATTCCAAACCGAAGTAACCCTTTCTGTCTGCTGAATTGGCATCCACGATCTCAAGGGAATGGAAGAGTGACTGAAGTGATCTTTGAAGAAGAGCCGAACACCGAACAATCTCACTAAAATGATACACCATGGTCAGCACAAATGGAAAATAATTCAAGACTTAAAGAATGATATGGATATCAGAAGGCATTAAAGAGATCAATCCAGTATCTAAAGCACAAAGGTTGAAATTGCAATGGAGAATGTTGATACAAAGCAATAGACATTAAGCAAGAGAATATAGATCAAGAAAATCGAGGAATGGCAACATTGCATGAAACTGAAAGGTGAAAAGTAGCACCTCTTGTGATGCTTCACGACTGTCCATAATAATCTGCAAGATGCAGCATATAACTTGATTGAGAATTGCCTGTCAACTTCAAGTTGCTCATACTCTCTGCTGTCCATGGATTTCAACAAACTTGAACTGGAAGATCTCTCAGCTCTAAGATCACAGAAACCTTGGAAAAGTATAGCCGGAATGTTCATAGACTGGCCAACATAATTAGAACCCATGTGAAATAAAGCAGGCTTAGCAGCAACTCTGGTTAAAACCTCAACACACATGAGGACAACTGATCCGGAATCAGGAGCCTTATCCACTGCAAGAACATTTGGGTTCCTATAGAATAATGTAGGGCCTTGCAGGTGTAGAATATTGTTGAACAACGCAGCAATTAGGTTGTTTAAGCAGCTTTTAACCAGATCCAGCCGCTTTTTCCCTACAAAGAAGTTAGGAGACAGTCAAGTAACAATTAGAAGCATACTAAGTTTCCCAGGAGCTGATCCAGCAATTTCATAGCCATTGACAACTATGTAACATAGAGCATAGCACAAACAAGGTTTGGTAAATTAAACAACACGTTAATGACATGCACTTGAATGCTTCTAATGTTTAATTATTTCATCGAAATTAAGAAACAACAGCGCTTAGACTTAGACTTGCTTTTGTGTCTTCCTAAACTAAATAAACCAAACCAGGTCAACATTAAGTTAACTTGCATAAGAGAATATGATGCATTCTCCTCAGTGTTCCAATGAGTCTCGTGATATCATCATCAAAGCCTTTGAGCACAGAAGGGGCAAAGATCCACAATTGACACAGCGGTGCTCAAATATTGACCCTGTAACTAAACAATGAATAAGGGCAATTGCAACAAAAACTGGCTGGACCTAACCTAGACAAAAGGTGAAAACATTTGTCATAAGGCTCGTTAAACAGTCAAAGAAAGATTGTGTCCAAAGATGATACCTTTAACAAATTCCAAAACTATGTCCAAGCAATCAACTGCAGCTGCAACCATTGGAGAAACTGCACCTCCTTCTCCATTTTCTCTTGTCACCTCGTAGATTGCTGCACAGCCTTCCCGTACACCAACCAGTGCCCTCTCTACAGCTTGTACACCAAATAATAGATGTTCTTCAGAGGATTCTTGAATCAAAATCTTGAAAGACATCCTTAGCCTTGTCTTCAGCTCATCTATACCATTCAGAGGATCAGATGGTTGCTTTTGACTAAATACTTTAGTACTTGACTCGATATCGTGAGATGCTAATGTAGCTCCTTTTCCCAGTAAAGAAATGCATCTTCCAATAGCCTTCATGTGAAGCTCTACCAGTTTAGTGTAAATCTCACTTGCTTCATCAGAGCTAGCTGATAACAATTGGCTCCCTAATACTTGAAAAAATTTAAGAGCGCCATCTAACCACAAAAATGATGATTTTGGAGTGTTATCCATGCATGCAAAGTTCTCAAGTAATACTACAGAACATCCTGTAAGAATTTGAATTACGTTTGGTGGCAAGGGATAACAACCCATCTGAGCACTTAATTTCATAATGGCAGAAGAAGCAAAAAATAGTTCTCGCAGGAAATATGCTGCCTCAAGGTTTTGACCATTTAAGCAACTCTGCAATAAACCAACTCTCAAGCAGTTGTGATCAAATGGCCCAAACTCAGTCAAGATGCTTAGAGCGCTATCTGCTGAATGCAACCTTTTCTTGCTTCCCCCAGTATCACATTGAACACTGGTTGGTCCCAACGACAACTTCTTGGGCCCTGAATTCTTTTCCTGATTCTCATTTTCAGGTATACTGCTACAATTATGTCCCTTTCTCGGAACATTGTTAGCATCACACAGATTCAACTCCTCCTGACCATCACATCGAGCTTTGACAGGCTTATCATAATGAATATATGGTTGAGAGAAAATATCGATAAACTCCAGAAAAATACCTATGAAATCGTTTATTCCAGAAATGGTCCTATGCTTCCGCTTCATTAATTTTGCCCTTAAATCACTAATACTTGCACCCATAACATTCAAAGTGGACTCCAATCCCCAAAGAAATCCCTGAATGCAGGAAATCACAGATGACAATTTGCTAAGATCTGATAGTTGTTCACTGATCTCCACACTTTCACTGTTAAAGGACTCTCTAAAAGAGATAAGGCAGCTTTTTGTCTGCTCCTCCAATGTCTCCACTATACATGTCACACTTTCACAGAATTTAGTGTCTTGGGATGATCTCACGCAAGCACATCCACTTGAAACATTTCCAACACAATCTGGACAAGAAACTTTACCACTCTTGGGTCTCATAACAGATTGAATTGCCAAGCCAAACTCACACTTGCACAGAGTGAGAAACACATATGATGTGTGATCCATCAGAGAGAATATCATATCCTTCACTTGGTGTACGTTGTTTTCTGGTGATAAGGCACTCTGCCATGAAACTACCAAATTCACAGATTCCAACAGCCAACAAGTAGGTGATGAACTCTCAGAGAACACTGGAAGGACTGAGGATTCTCTTGCCTCAGTTTTTGCCTCACAAATCGCCACAAGAAGATACTTCAATGTTCTGCGGCATGAAACCACCAGTTCAAGGAGCTCGTAATGTTCATGCAAGCATAGTGTTCCATGAGGATCCAATAATTTATCAATCAAAAGCCTGAAACAATCAACACCGAATTTCAGCTTCAAAAACTTAGAAACAAGTGCACTATAACTGAACTATTACACAAATATAGAACAAGAAGCAACCTGTACAAAAAAAGAAACAATCAAACAATACATTTTAACTACACAAAATCATTTGCGGTTTGCCTCACTGCCGAGGTCTAAGGAGGTCAAGATATACTCAACTAGGGAAGCAACAAAACTGAATCGGCTTGATAAGCCCTCAAGCTAAATTTGGGCCCACTTGAAAGAATGTCAAGCTTGAGGGCAGCAAGGCTTAGCTCAGCTTGGCTTGGTTTCATTTGTTCAATTAGTTCATTGATTTCCTTATTTCTCGAATCTAAAAGCTTCTAAGGAAAAGCAAACCTAATGAACAAGGAACGTAGAGCCTTTGCAATGTCTACCTGATATTGAGCCTAAACCTTGGCTAGCTTACACCCGTACAAATAACCTTACTGACTTCCTAGCCAATTTCAAATTTGTTGCACCATGCTTTGGCTCTCATCAAATCACAACAGTTGAAATTAACATAGCAAGCACTCAATCACAAAGATAAGATTCAATACGTATTGGAACCAAAGCTATTTGAAATGTGCATCAGGCATATAAACTACTTTCACCTTTTTTGGAGAACAAACACAATAGCCCACAAATAAGTCCACAAGGCATATATTCCATTATTCTATCAAACATAAATAGAATACATGGATGACAGGCTGAGGCTGAAGATGATAAGCCAAAGATGCACTGGCAATCAGTCCATTTGGAACATAGGGTTACCACATGTGTAACTCAGAACCATAGTTCTCTTCTGTCTTTTATAGAGTCCTAATCAATACATACCCTTGATCCAAGTGCAGAAAAGAAGCTCAGGCACTTGAAATCTTCAAAAGCTTTTATATTGCTGTCAAGGAAAAGGTTTGTGCAGAGACATACATGCTTAGGCATGTGCAAGAACAAGAGCAGGGCCATGCATAAGCATGTTCAAACACACAAACAAAAAAGCACACAGTATCGATCAAGGGGGAGAGCAATGCAAGGGAGGGGGAAAATGCCACAGTCAGAACCTTTCAAAGTTGAGTAAACACATTGCATAGCGTGAGAAAGACTCGAAGCTCAATGATTTCAAAATCATTCGGCATAAAACACCCAGTAGACTCCGACAAGCAGCAACATGCTGACTGATCTGTGAAAATGAAGCTTTTTTCTTCCGGCACTCATCCATCCCGTCACCATGACTGCAACAAGAAGTAACAGGCTTGTCTCTAGCAGTTGTGGATAATTTACGAAGCACACTCAAAGTCTTTGTCCAATCAGATGAACCCAATTCTGCATCCATGTTTGGCATGTCTTGGAATAGCAGGGATATACACTTCTTCAAACTGTCACAGAGGCTAGATGCGATATACCTGCACACAAACTAGTAAAATAGAATTCATGACCATCACATAAAGTGTGACACAACAGGGAAACTAAGCACCTATTAACTAGGAGGTATCCAAAAGAAAAGATGCCCAAAGATTAAAGCTTTGATTACTGACCATCCAGATTATTCACTTAACCATGGAAAGGGTTCATTTTCAGGTGATTTTTGCCTTTAAATTGCCCTACCCTTCATGTAAGCTGTTATCACTTTTGAGTTAAAACTTTTCATTAGGGCACACATGCATCCATGAAATGTTGCTAGCCAAAAACAGAACTCTATTGTGAAGCAGCCAAAACAAACTGGCTCAGACCTTCCACTATATCCACACTATAGAACCATGATGTGTCACGCATGGCCTGTGTTCTGTACAACCATTTAGTATTGCAAATCTGAAATACATACAGTGCAACTGGATCTGAAATACCAAATTACGCACTAATATTGAGGAAAACACACGAGTTGCATGTAAGTTGAGTTCACATCCAAGGCATTTTTTAATAGTTAAAGGGTTCTTACTCTTTGATCATAAAAATTGGTGTCACATAGGTGTTCTACTGATATTTGATGCTTAGTGACTTTCATTGCCTCCACAGGATTACTCTCAGGATGCTCTCCAAGCTCTGCACAGTTCCCATATGTAAGTGAATTAAGGATTAAAAGCGAAAGGAACAAATTCAATTTCTCCTCTGCAGCATGATTGCACCATATATCAATATTCTGGCATACAATCCACCAAAGTGCCGTAGGCAGTGTCTTCTCATTCACTGTACAAATTCCCAGATCCCATGGCACACACTCGACATGCTGAGGGGAGGAATTCTGTGTAGCTCCCCCACAAAGCCAAAAAGGAAGCTGCTTCTCATGTACTAATGAGAGATATTCCATGATGAAACCAGTAAGATCAGCAGCTTCTCGCTTCAAACTGGACAAAAATCTCTTTTGCTTACTTTTGTTTTTGCGCAGAGTACGTAGGTTCGCAGCATCCAATAATTCACTCTGGATGACATTCTTACTTCTACGCACAATATACTCCAAAGACTGTACCTGCCTATTCACATCAACAAGCCTTTGGAAAGTCATAATGTGCATCACATAAATCAAACACGAGTGATCCCGTGAATCTTCTGGCAGAAAATTATCCTTAATTAGCTGCATGACGCTCAGAAGAGAAGCTGACGGTTGGCCTATCCATGAAAAGTAACCTTCGCCCTCAATTTCAGTCCTTTTCATGCAATCCTGACCTGAGTATGAAGTATAAAAATCAGCCATCACTCCTGACATTTTCCTTGAAGAATCTGGAGGCATGAGGCTAAGTGCTTGGCGATATGCACTTCGGCAGGCCACATACAACCGAAATAAGAATAAGAGAATCAAGAGAAGCTTATCTTGAGAGTCATTTTGAAATTCTTCCTTGTTTTCCAAAGTTATCCCCATGATGGATAACAAAAGCTCATTTGCACTAAGTTGTCCAGGGGCAACCAAATGACTCATATAGGGATGTAGGACCATTACCAGCTTCTTTATAGATACCCCAACAAGGTAACTATTCCCTGCAGTAATCGAGAGTGATTCCAGAACTATGGAATAAATTTCAGACAAAACCAGACCAAGAATTTCTGCTTGTGCTCCAAATCTAGGGGAGTTGACGTCTACAAATTCATCTTCCACTGAAAATCCTGATTTCATCCACGACAAGGAGTCTGAAATATCATCTGCTAGAGCTTGGATGCATCCACTCACCTGTCCTTCAGGTATAGATTTGATTGCGTTGCATATGGCCACCCTAAACTTCTGAGAGCATAATAACAAATGGCCTGATTTAGCAAACTTATCCTCATGGAGGTTTTTTTCATCATCGCCTTGATAGAATGATAGATGCCTCAGCCCTTTGCACAATGTGAAAACAGCATGATTTACCTACACAAAAGTAACAAGGAATAAAATTTGTTTTGTTTTTGAAAATTGTTGTAGAATAACTGTGACGAACATGTCTAAATAGCTCACTGAACATTAACACAGGCAGGTCAAGATACATTGGACATGCATAAACAGCAAATAGGATGTTAACATAGGTATCAAAGAGTTGAAGAAAGTGGCAAAACTATTCAGTGCTTAAATGACAATTCCATCAAGACTCTTTTGTTTTTGGTATGAGGGAAACTTTTGCTTTTCTGCTTATGGTGTGCCTGACTTTGTAGACAGGTTGGATATTGGACATACATAATCTGTTGTAGGATGGTGTCTACACATCCACCCCTTGATTTTAATTTTAATATATTCTTCCCTCTTTTCAGAAAAGTGGGGAAAGAAATGGGTACATGCCTAGAAGCTAGGATCAATAAATGCTCTTAATAGAAGTCTCTCTAGTGCAAAGTGTAAACAGTTTGAGTACCCTTCAATTATCTCATAATTGTTAAAAGACTTTAGACAAGGATGAGGGTGATGTTAAAATTCGTCATGAATTGAGACTAATGTACGTACACCATAAAGGATCATATTCTGTGAAAATGGCAAATCATACGAAGCATTCAGATTTTGTGTGCTACAAAACACTAGAATAACTTGTCTTCTGCTATATATTTATTGGAACAAGGATATAGCATATCTGCTATGAATATGAAACCTTACCCATAATTAGCATAACATGATGGTGCTAAGCACCATTCTCTACAATTATAAGCACAGGTTGACAGGATTAAGAGCAATTACTTCAAGATTTGCTACAAATAAACAGTGAATAGGACTTCCATTAAAAAGAAATTATTTTTAGCAAAAAAGGACAAAGGAGGTTTTCCACTTCGCTCATCATAATAAAGCTTGCATGAAGAAAGATGCAGCTTATAGAACTTTTACCAAGAGTCAACTAATATGGGACATTCTGCTAGCTACAGGACCATGTCTTATACATGATCCTTGCCTAGGTTAGGTTTTTACCGTTGGTTACCAGCCAACTGTCATTAACCAATCACTTAGACTAATGTCTCTTTTTTCTATTTGATGAGAAATAAAAAGTTAACAATGAAACACCAGTGGCCAAGCTAGTGTAGCTCCTGGAGGAAGTTATCCTACAACTATGAGTCTCTGATTTGATTGAGGGACAACCTATAAAGTAAGGAGTTTCATGGTCGGCCATAACCCCAAATTTGACATAATCAGACCGTATAACACAGACACCCAAGCAAACTAAATGAATAAGAAAAAACAGGAAAGAAAATGCAATTGCATGATTTTTTTATACGTTAGGAATTTTCACTGACCTGGCGAAGCTCACTATATAGATTGAGGACCTGGCATCCCAGGTCTACTGTCCCAGAAAATAGTGCAACGTCCTCTGAAGAATACGCCATTGCTAAAAAGGTGAAAATCATTGTCCATGTACTAGCCAACTCATCACCAACAACTTCATACTCGATTTCCAAGAAATTTTGAACAACAACAGTGAACTCTTTGGCTACTGAATTCAGTATTCCAACCTGTATAAACTCATCCCTACCAATAGTTGACTGCCAAAGTTGGCTAAATTTGGCATAACAGGACAAGAACAGACCATAAACTATCTTGAAAAAATTAAGACAAGCACCTTCACAATTTCCCTCTGTTCTTAAGTAAACTCTTTCATGCATCATTACAGAAAGTATCTTATTCACAGACTTCAGACCACAATACACATCCAGCAATGAGCTTTCAACTTGAAGATCAGACTCCAAATGTTTTCCCAGATCAACCAACAAAGGTTCCAAAATGACCACAAAGAAATCGAAAACTGATTTCCTCGTTTCTGAGCTAGGAGTACTCATGTGATCACTCTTCTTCGAGGAGGAATTAGCGCTTTTTGTGGGCCGCTTTAAAGACAGACTGTCCACAACCTTAGACTTTTCTTCATCCAGTGAGTCCCTCTTGTGTTTTCTAACACAATCAATGAATAACCGGAACATATCTCCAATCCCAACCACAGATGGTGCCTTTCTTTCAGAAATAAAGTGCTCCAATTTGTCAAAAAGGTGCCTTTGATAGCTTTTGATTATGGTTCTTGTGTCCTGCAACTTACAATCAGTTGAAGCACCGTATTTTTCTGTACTGTGTATGCTAAGGTATTCATCGAGGTGAACTGAATGAAACAATCCATAAGACAGAATCTCCTCAACAAACTGGAATAACTTCAGCTCCAAAGTAGGACCATCCTTGACCTTATCATGCAACATACCGAGCAAGTGCAGTGATGGTTCTAGAAGTTTATCAACAAAATCACGGAAACCATTTTTGCGAATCGGGTGAACTCTCAAGAACTTAGCGAATGGCTCAAACACCAAACACGAGAACTGTGAGATCAAGTTTCTTGCACTTACATCTTGAAGATTGTTCCCATAAACTTTGAGTACGAGTTCAAGCACTGAGCTCACTGCGACTGCCCACAAGTCCAGATTTTCATTCAACAACCGCCCGTGTGAAGAAAATATCAACTTGACGCAATCACTTACAGCATTGTAAAATTGCAACTCTGCGGTGGAAAAAACGGGTTCTTTAACATCTATATGCACCGCATTAATGGACCTCAATGCACTTCTGGCAACACATGAAATCACCCTTAGCAAATCTCGCGATAGGCTCAACGAAACGTGCAATCTCGACGACTCCTCCAGGCAAAATTTGAATATCTCCCAGCATCTATAGTCCAAGTACAATTTGGATTCTTCAGACTCCTCTCCTGCTCGGATCTTCTTTTCGGACGTAATTAATAAGCTCTGAACCCACTTACTAATGTACAATAACAGTCGTGATATACTCAAGACATTGAAGTCTTGTTCTAGGTCATTGTCTACTTTATTGGCCCTTGAATTCACAAAACCAAAAACTAACTTTACGTTCCTGCATGGAATAGTAATCAATCGAATATTAGGACAATAAATTTTCCAAGTAAAGGCGCATTGCTTCTTACCCCCTGCTCAACTTTTTCAACTGAGGAGGAAAAAGAGAAGACTGATAAAAGTCCCAAATAATAATCTTAACTCAAACTAATAAGCAGCATTCAACAAATTCTCAACACCAATTCTCAAATTCAGTAGCAGAACAAACAGAAATAAAAGAAAGACACTACTAACTTGAGGTGAGCAAGCTGTTTATTTTCGATGGATAGAGCAATATCCAAGTTCTTCCATTGATTGCTGCTCTCTTTTCTCTCCACCATCGTCTCTCCGTCGACCTCCATTGCTGCTCTCGTTTCTCCGTCACAGCCGTCATACTGTATCTCGTATTTCCGGCGGGATGATTTCGAGGGGTTTACGGTTTCCTCATATTTCCTCTTCTTGCCGCTTATGATGGATTTCTGTTTCCTTGGTGTTGTGCCCGCCATGGCTGAGGGCTTCATTGTTGGATGGTTGGTCCTCGGAGTAGAGGCTTAAGGAACGAGGGTTTTATGGCTTTAGCAATTTGAAACTCACAGCTCTGTTCTCCGGTCTTCGTTCACCGGAAGTGGCGGTTTTGAACGGAAAGAGCCGCCGGCCCGCCGCGGAAGAGCTGCTGCAGTGCTGCCTGCTGGGCTGCTGCTGCTGAGGACAGAGAGTCGCCGGCTGCTTCGACCGTCAACCGTCCACGGTGGTTGCGGTGTGCGTGGTGGTGAGGTGTTATGGGCGGGCAGGCGGGGCTTCTGAGTTTTGGGTTTTGGCTCTGTTACAATTTCTTAGCTACCTTGTAGCTTTTATAATTTCAACAACTATAATATCAATTCTACCCTTAATAAATATTATAGTATATTTTTTGACAATTTGAAAACTTTTCATTCCCCATACTTATTAGTTTTGATGAGTTAATTTTTGCGACATACAATTAGGGACGGAGGTAGTATTAATTTTAGGATTATTGGATGATAATAATATACTAAACTTTAGGGTATTAGACAATAATACACTAAATTTTTTTCTTGAACTCTAATACACTGAACTTTGAGGGTATTAGACAATAACGCATTCAAACCAATTCAGCTGGTGGTTGACGCGATGACTGTCCTACTTTGAGGTGTCGTTTTTCTATTTTTTTTCTGAAAAAACTTTTGTTGTGTAAGAAAGTATACATAAGCAGGATGACTAATATAACTTTTTTGGAAAAAAATAAAAAAACGATACCTCTCAAAGTAGGACACTCACCGCGTTAACCACCAGCTGAATTAGTTTGAGTGCATTATTGTCCAATACCCTAAAGTGTAATAGAATCCAATAAAAAAATTCAGTGCATTATTGTCCAATACCCCTTAAGTTGAGTGTATTATCATCTAATAATCTTTAATTTTATTTAAAAGTCAAAAGTTAAAATTATAATTTATAGAATAAAAAAGTTGAAATCAGTTTGAACTGCTTCATTTGGACACTCATACTAGTTTTTTGGGCCTAATTTAAGGATATTCATTTACACTTAGTGTTATTGACTACCAAGGACAACCCAATATTCATTTTGACCCTAAACTCCTTTCAAGACCAAATGTCTTAATTTGCAATTAAACATGACACTCAAACTAATAACTAGGCACGCCAAATGTCCATGTATTCTCTCAAAAAAAATTATACATATGTTAATAAGAAAGAGAACGCATCTAAATAAGAAGAAGAATATGAAGATTATGATGATGATGATGGGGCTTTTTGATTTTTTTGGTAATCTTTTTGCTTTTTACAATAAAACATCAACAATTTTTACAATTTTTACTTTTGTGAGTGAGATGCTCATTTTGTCTATTGTTTCGAAACTTGAGTATTTGGTTTTTGGGCTTGCTTTGTCTTCACTTTCCCATTTTCAACTGTTTAGGGGGTGTGTTGTACTATTTTACACTTGTTTTTGCATGAATAAAGGAAGATGATGAAGAATAATAACTGGGCTCTAAATTATTAACATTAATAATGGGCCCATGTGTACTTCTATAATAATATCCATGAATAGTACATGTTATTAACCAATGTTAACCATTATTATTATAAGTATTATCCACGGTTCATAATATGTGTTTACCCAACACATATTATTAATCATTATTATTATATGTGTTATCCATGGTCAATAATATGTTATATCTATGGATACTATACTATTGATTGAAAAAGTAAAATGTTAACACAATTATTAAAATCAAATAATTAAATTATGTATCGGAAAATGAAAAGTAACAATTATTTTGAAATGAAAAAAATTAGTTTAGCTGTCAATTAATATGAAACGGAGGGAGTATCATACAAGAAATTATTAATTTAAAGATTGATATTGCATATCGTGACAGGCAAATTATATAACAATTGATACGGAACATAGGAGTAAAATATTTATTATTAAACCATTAATTTCTTTGAAAATTTTATTAAACCTTAATTCTGGATGTGGAATACCGGTAGTGCACTATCCGCGAGACGAATTTAAAAAAAAAAATCTTAGAGAGGCCATATATAACGCAATGAGCCTCAACTCTAGAACATCTATTTCCTGTTTTTTTTCGCTTGCCTTCGTTTCAATCTGCTGTTGCGATTTGGTATTCTCATCGATTTCATTTTTACTCACTATGATATTTGAATAATCTGTTTTCTAATATTATTCTTGATTTGTATCGGATCTCGATCGCTCTTTCAAGGCAGTTGGTCGTCGGAGTAGAGGCTTAATGAATTAGGGTTTTATGGGTTTAGCAATTTGACTATCAAAACGTATACATTACGGGAGCATAGTTTAGGTGTAGCCCATATATGATTATTAGATCACCCAATATTCAACTAGGTCGAAGTAGTATGGTCCACCGGGAAAATTAAAGTTAGACTCTTCATATTAACTTGATTTCCAATAGTTAGTGTGAGTTTGATTAAGATATTTAAAAAAAAAGGTGTAGGCCCCACATTTAATCGTTTAAATACATTACAAGACCATGAATCAAATGTGCTGCCTTTATCATGATTCAAGTTATTAAATGCAACATTAGAGTATCTAGTGTCACAATGTGACTTTAATCTCGTACAACATCGGTGTGAGTTTCCTTGTAAGTTTGTTAGTAAGTTTTCCATTTGTCTAACTTATCTTATAAAGACTAAAAACACTTTGAAGACAAAGCAGAACGAAACAAGTGTTTTTGGGAAAATGCATTGTGTATAGCTTCAAATGATGAATGATTGCAAATGAGACCCCAATGGCATATATATACATGTTCACATTCTCATTGGACGATGAAGATCAATTTGATCCAACTATCGACAATGTTCTTCAAAACATTCCATACAAGTACCTTATAAAATAGAATAATGTAGGATACTAAAGAATTCTCTAGAAATTACTATAGAGTAACCTTTAGCAATTTAGGTTATCATGAAAAATAGGAAGCATTCTAAATGGTTCTAGAACATTTTGCAAAATAATATTTTTATTGTCAATGATATTATTCATTTCTTACGAAATTTCATTGGTCATTTTAGAAAATACAGGAAAAACTAAAATAATTGACAAATTTAAGGAGAAAATTATAAATTTACTTAAACTTGTAAGCATTAATTACGAGTAACAGAGAATATGTAAATGTAATCCATCCGTTTCATATTACTCAGTATTTGTCGTTTTGGAAATTGTGTCATCAATTTTTTTTTTTAAATTGACTATTAATTTTTCAATGTAACAATGATTTGTTATATAAGATTAATACTCCCTCCTTTCCATATTATCTGTCACTTTAACTAACTTTCTTTTTTCTCATAATATCTGTCACTTTACAATTTCAATAGCACAGTAATTACTAATTTATCAAATTAACCTTATTAAATACATCTTTTTCTTCAACTTTTCTCTTTTATTCACCACTTTTCTTTATTAATCACCACTTTATTCACCCATTTCTTATTTCCAAGAATGCAATTTAATGTCAATTGGAAGTTTTCTTGGGTTTGTGAATCATGTCTTAGGTGACAAATAAAGTGGGAATGAGGAAGTATTATTAAATTTGTAACAGTAACTTATATCAAATAAATATAATATTGCAACTTTTAATAAAATATTGTATAAAAAATTATCGCTTCCAAAAATTAAAAAATATGAAATCAACTGAATGACAAATAATATGAAACAAAGGTGTAAGAATAATAAAATTTGTATTTAAAATGTACTCCCCCTATTCCATAATAACTTGACCATAAAATTTTCAATACATAAGAGTACTACCATTAGATTCATAATGAAAAATACTGTCATAAAGACATATTATTTATAGGAAAATTTGAATTTAATAAACTAAACATTATGTCTATTTTGATCTAACAAACCAAACTTAACTCTTTGTTAATGACAAACTGTACTTAGCATAATATTTTTCTTAATGAACCTCCGTCAATTTCCGGTTATCGGAAAAATGACATGATGGTTTTTTTGCCGATGTGGAGTGTTTTGTAGGCAAAAAATAAAAGGAAAATGAAGATGACTTCCTCTTCCTTTTCTCTTTGTCAAGCTTGGTTCTGAGCCTCACATTTTATTCATCCAGACGCTCAAAGTTCTTACTCCCATCCCTCATTCTCTGTAATTCATTTTTCATTTTTGTCACTTCAAACAACAGCTGCTCGAACTTTTCTTCCAACACATTGTTCATTTCAATTAGGTTCATTTCAATCAACAAAAAAACATCAATGTCATTTTTCCGCTAACCAGAAATTGGTGGAAGTTCACTCAGAAAAATATTATGTTAAGTACAGTTTGTCATTAACAAAAAGTTAAGTTTGGTTTATTAGATCAAAATGGACATAAAGTTTAGTTTATTAGATTCCAATTTTCCTTATTTATATTGTAATTGTTAATATAACATTATACAAAAAATTACTATCCTCGTCTCTAAATAAGTGTCAGTTTGACTGAATTTTGATCGTTGATTACTCAAATTATAATGAGTTACAATATAAAATTAATATCATCATAATTTTTAGTACAATATATTTCTAACGGTAGTAATTTCATATTGTAACTCATTATAATTTGTAAATAATCAATGGTCAAAGTTTAGTCAAACTGGCATTCATTTAGGGACGGAGTAGTATTAACTATAAAGTGATATTGAAGACCGTGACATAAAAATTAGAGGGAGTAAAATACAAATAAATAAGGCATTACTCGTGTAAAATTCATGGGTAAAAAATAGTTGGGTAAAAACTAAATGTTGATAACTTTTAGTAATTTTTGGTAATTTTTGGTAATTTTTAGTAAATTTTGATAATTTTTGACAAATTTGTGCTAATATATCAAAATTTAAATTTTTTATTTTTTAACTTTAGTAATTTTTAATAAATTTAGGTAAAAAGTGGCAAATTTATCCTACAATTTAATAGACCCTAAACCTTAATTCTAGACGTGTAATATTGCTAGTGCACTAGTTGCGGGACGAAGTTAAAAAAAAATTCATTTTTTAAAAATCATTAATTTTAAAAGTTAAGAAATATTCTACGCAGAATATACCCCTCCATATAATCCGAGAGAAACCCTAATTTTAGAGGGCCATATATAACGCAGTGAGCCTCACCTCTAAAACCTCTCTTTCCTCCTCTTCGCCTGCCTTCGTTTCAATCTGCTGTTGCGATTTGGTATTTCTCTCATTTCTATTCACTCCAATATCTGAATTAACCGATTTATAACATTATTTTGCGTTTGTATCAGATCTCGATTGATCTTTCAGGAGCAATGGCGTTGGTAAGTATCTTCTTTCGTTTGTGTTCTTTATTTGGATCTGTTGCTGATGATAGTGGCGGTGTTTGTTTCAATTCTTGTGAAATCACTGCATGATGTGCGTTTTCGTAGTTTCGAACAGTTTTGAACTTGATTGGAAGTTGAGCGCTCGAAATATCGCGATTTGGATGATTTGTTTCCAGATTTGGTTTTGTAGATTTTTCAGTCTTGTAGTTTGTTCTTCATCGCGTTATTCTGATATTAGGAAATATTCTGATGTATGCGTTGGACTGTTTTCAATTCTGAATTGGCTTTTGTTTTATGTGGCTCATTTGTCAAGTTTTGTTTTTTTTTTTTTTTTTAAAAAGATATTTTTTTGGATGGGTTTTGATTGACATGAATAGATGTTTAACAATTACAATTTTGGCTAATTTTCATAGAAGTTTGCATATTAGGTTTTTCTATGATCATGCAATATGTTTTAAGTACTCAATTCATTTTCAGTATTTGGTTCACACTTCAATGTCCGTTGATTAAGATCTATCTTCTCATAGAAGATTAAGCATTAGTTTTGTTATTTACTGCATGAATTGTTGTAGTTGATTTTAGCTTCTTTGAATTTTTTAGATTTAAAATCCAATAAATACTTTTGACGAATGTTGTATCGATGCCGTTCAGAGGTTTCATTAGCGGAAAGTGAATGAGATTTATGCTTTTCTTGTTGGGTTGTTCTGGTTTCTCTGCTGTAGGTGTTACTATGTTATGGTTCAGAATTGGTCTCATATGGTTGACTTTTTCATACTTAACTTTTCTTTCGTTTCAGATCTTACATGCCGGAGCAGGAAACAAGAATGCTCTGAAGTCTCTGATTGCTGCTGAGTACAGCGGTGTCAATGTTGAGTTGGCAAAGGATTTTCAAATGGGTGTCTCCAACAAAACCCCCGAGTTTTTGAAGATGAACCCCATTGGAAAGGTATTTAGTCGCCAATTTATGACATCCATTTACAGCTTTTTGGTATTCATTTGTATTAAGCATTGCATGTTTTCAGGTGCCTGTGTTGGAAACACCCGAGGGAGCTGTTTTTGAAAGCAATGCTATTGCAAGATATGGTCAATCCTTGCTGCTCAATTCCTCATCAATCAATGTTTTTTTTCTTTTTCTGTTGCTTGTATCTAATTGCATCTGTTAATAACTCTGCAGTTGCACGGTTGAAGACTGATAATCCCCTCTATGGATCTTCACTGATTGACTATGTAAGACATACTCTCAATGCATAATGCATAGTTGTAACCGTTGTTCATGCGGCACCTTATTTTTAGAAGTGTCAGTTTGGGCGGGTGGTTTGGGTTGGTATGCATCGTTTTCGGGTTTAGTTAGGTTTTGGGTTTGGAAAGCGTGATTAAAACCCTAAACTTTGGGGTGGGTTTGGTTTGGTTTTCAGTTGGGGTCAAATTCTGCCAAGTCTACTTGTTTATATATTGCTTGTGTTGTTCAGGCCCACATTGAGCAGTGGTTGGACTTCTCTGCTACTGAGATTGATGCCAGCATCGGGCGCTGGCTGTACCCTAGGCTCGGCTTTGCCCCACATCTTCCTCCTGTGAGTTTAAACTTTCTCGTGTTTCCGTGAAACATGCTTAGTTAGCTAGCTGATGTCATGCTCTGATGTCATGTTTTCTTTTATCTTAAAGGCTGAGGAGCATGCCATTGCCTCACTCAAGAGGGCCCTGGATGCTCTGAACAAGCACCTCACTTCCAACACATATCTTGTCGGACACGGTGTCACCTTGGCCGACATTGTCATGACATGCAACTTGTACCAAGGATTTAAGAACATTTTGACCAAGCCCTTCACCAAGGAATTCCCGCATGTCGAGAGATACTTTTGGACTATGGTGAACCAGCCGAACTTCAAGAAACACCTCGGCGAGGTGACACAAGCCACCTCAGTGCCACCCGTTGCAAAGAAGGCCGGGCAGGCACCCGCAAAGGCCAAGGCAAAGGAGGAGCCCAAGAAGGAGGCACCCAAGCCTAAAGAAGCTCCTGCTCCCGCTCCTGCTGCTGAGGAGGAGGCACCCAAGCCAAAGCCAAAGAACCCGCTTGATCTTCTGCCTCCTAGTAAGATGATTCTTGATGACTGGAAGAGGCTTTACTCCAACACAAAGACCAACTTCCGTGAAGTCGCCATTAAAGGTAATTTTTCCCTCTATAAATCGAACAAGGAAACTGAAGTTGGCATTTGGCATTTTGATGTTGAAAGTGAGCATTCTTGAGCATATCCTTTTGGCGTAGGCTATAGAAAACTGCCCAAAAGCAAGTGTCTTCTTTCCTTTGTATCTCCCTCTCCGCTATTTAGGACTAGTGAGGTCATAGTTATGTTTCCAAGCGTCCGTCTGTTTATATCTGCTAGTGTAGCCTACTTGCTCTGATGTTTTGTGTTTGTGTTCTAGCCCCATACATAAGTTTTGAAGTGGCTTAGGAGAGAAAGGGTATCATTTGGTGTTTATATTTGTATCTGTTTGATGATAGTTTGCATCAGGTTTGAATCTATCCCAAGGGAGGCTTGGAAGAATTTGACCCAACCCGAAAAATTACTGACCCGACCCGAAACAGCCCCGTTCTGTGTGACTTGTATGACCCCCAGCATTATTTTGGATGACCCTTGATGGGTAATGGCGTAATGCGAATATACTGATTGGATGGGTCTTGCTTTCTGGCTGTGTTCATTTTGACTGACAATTTCTCGTGCATTTTATAATGGTTTGATACCCGTGTCTAAATCAACTCGTGTCTGTGGGCGTCTTTGTGCAGGGTTCTGGGACATGTATGACCCAGAGGGCTACTCTCTGTGGTTCTGTGACTACAAGTACAACGATGAGAACACTGTGTCCTTCGTGACCTTGAACAAGGTCACCGGGTTCTTGCAAAGGATGGACCTTGCCAGGAAGTACGCATTTGGCAAGATGCTCATCATCGGCGGTAACCCCCCATACAAGGTGAAGGGATTGTGGCTCTTCCGTGGGCCTGAGATCCCGGAATTTGTCCTTGACGAGTGCTACGACATGGAGCTCTATGAGTGGAAGAAGGTTGACATCAACGACGAGGAGCAGAAAGAGCGCGTCAACCAGATGATTGAGGACCAGGAGCCGTTTGAGGGTGAGCCCCTGTTGGATGCCAAGTGCTTCAAATGAGGAGGTCTCTCTTTTAGTTTCAAATGCCGAGGCAAAAAGAAAGGAAGATGGCAAAGAAGCAGTCATGAAGCCAGTTACTGGATGAGGATGACTTGCTACTAATGTTTTGAGATTGATGCCTCGTAGATTTTTGTTTTCTTTTATGATTTAGTTATGTTGAGCTGATTGGATCTTTTGAGACTTTGCTTTATGATGTTTCAGATTTTTCTGTTTCATGTGTTGCTTGTGTATTATGCGTAATTTTGGATTGGTCCACATGCGAACATCAGTTTTTATATAGGATTTGAATATTCGAAACAAAGGATGTGGGTTTCTAAAGTGTTTATTAATATTTATAGAAGTCATGGTCTTAGCATATTATGATATAGGAAAATTGGATTTAAATAATTTGAACTTTAGAGCTTAGTAGACTTAAAGATTTGAACTTTACATAATTTGAGCTTTGGGCTCATGAATTTTAGGAGCATGTCATCGAGTTAAGTTCCAACTCGGTGGTGGGATCATGAGGCAATGGTGGCATGTGATGGGCATTTTAGGTGCGCCTTGCCATTGCTGCCATGTCATCTTGTCACCAAGTTAGGCGTTTTATTAGAATTCAAGGGGTTTAAAGTTCAGATTATTAAGTCTATTATGACCCAAATTGCAGATTTTAAATCCAATTTCCCTATGATACGAATCCCTCATTCCTTGGTTGCAGTATTTCCATTAGCTTACAACCGTCCAGAGAAAGTGACCAAATTAGAGACAAAATGACCAAAATTAACTGTTGAACTTGGTTCTCTTTAAATCCTAAGTACAAACATATTCTAATTGGGAAATAATTTCTGACAAAAAAAATGATTTTTGAAAACGCAAATGACCAAAATGTGCCTATCAATATGTTCTATAGGTTAGGTTTGTTGACTAACAATAGATCAATAATAATAATAATAATAATAATAATAATAATAATAATAATAATAATAATAATAATCTTAGGACTATGTCACTAGTAGATCCAATCATACTGTGTTTATTGAAACCCAGAGGAATGAATGTTCAACAAATTTTACAACACAATTAGTTCAATTGTCAAAGCAAGCAAAACGTACATGGAGGAAAAACTATATAGTATACAACCTGACACAGCACATCATATACAGAGCCTCAAACATGACTCAGGTAAAACTACTTTCAAAAAAAACAGTTACAACTTACAACTGTATGTATTGAAGAATGTAACTATATTGAACAATGTCTACTACAACTACTACAAGTTAAAAAGGTCCTTTCTTTTTTTCTTTTTTCCCTCCATCTTCCCCTAATTTGCAGATAGTTGGAAGTTAACACCTAAATTAGAGCTTTGTTATTGTGAGGGTTGACGCCTGATGTGTGGGCAAGGCCGCCTCGGGACTCCCCTAGTCCATAGATTCTTCAGGTCCCCTCTCATCGTTCCCAACGTTAGCAATGTACCTGCAAAGACGACGGGAAATTTAGAATGGGGTAATGGGTCAGGCCAGGTTGAGTCGACCCGTGAAATGGATGGGTCAATTTCGTGCCAGCCTCGAAAACATCTCAAATTCCCGGAATTGAATAAAAAATGGTCTAATTGTTGTCTAACTTGAAGTTGAAATCCATTCGGTTTGTGTCAAGCTCGGTTTCTCTTAACAACATCTACGGTAGATTGGGAAACTAGACTAAATAGTGGAACCCGTGATCTAATAAATTCATATCAGATTTGGGTCGGGTTATTGGCTCAGACCAGGTTTCCCAACTCTAGATGACCCGAATACGACTAGAAACTTTACTTGAGCTCGTCTCCCTCAAAATATTCAGAGTTGTGGCCAAAATTGCATACATTTTGTGCGCTACACGCTATGCATTTGCTTACTTTAAGCATTTGTAATTCAGAGTTAGAACTCCGAATCTCCAAGTTTTCAAATAAAGAAATGGGGTCTCATAGTATCCCTATGTTACCTATGGTCCGAGAACTCGGTTTTTAGCTATCTCCCCTCCAACTATTGACAGGGAAATCGGGTATCGCTATTCTTCAGAGGGGTAAATACTAAATACCCCATTACACAACCCGACCCAAATTTACCCATACTTTTAACACCTGGCTTTTAACTTTTACTGGCTACTAGTTACTACTGCTGAATTATAAAGATTTTAATTAGGATATGCTACGTACCGACTGTGAAAGGAACTATATAGAGCAGAGCTGGTTGACCATGTCCATCCATCAGGTTTAAAGCCACATATGTCACAAAGAGACCTGAAAAAAGAAGCCACCAAAAAGTCTCAAATCGAGAAACCAGACATCATCTCAGCATATGCAGTACATCGAGTATTGAACAAAATTTCTATGGATCGAATGACCTCTTCAAACATGTCTCATATGCATGTTTCCGTCATCAATGAAAAGAAAACACCACAAGGTGACCATTATGTGAGTAGGGTGAAGTTGGGCGAAATAAGGTTGGATAAATTAGGGTAAAAAGAGATAAATTTTGGAAAGAATCGAAAAAGTAGCTAAACATAGTCAAATTTTACAACTCCAAAATTTTCTAATTTGGATTTTCCAAATTTCCCTCTTTTACCCTCATTTATCCCAGCTTGTTTTACCTAATTTCACCCTGCCCGCATAAAGAACAAGGCCAAGTTTTCTCCCTCTTAGCTTTTCTTATTGGCAGAATTTTTTTGGTGTGGTGGGGAGGGGGAAGGGGGGGGGGTGATTGTGAGAAATGTACCAGATGGGTTTTAAGCAGGCAATGTCACAACAGTTTCAATAATGCTGTAATCAAAGGTGGCAAATGTCTGCAAATGTTATGATTTCACATACCGAAACCATATGCAGTAATTGTCCACAAAAAGTACCCAGCTCGGACCTTCTTATTCCCTAGCCAATCATACCTGCAAATTCCAACCCATAATTCAGACATCTTTGATAATGAACAGTAGTTAGGCAAATGAAACATTGATGCCAGATCTCTCATTTAGATCCCTCTTCAATGGTGACTTCTCTCTAGAGAGGCAGCAAATGATAAAAGCAGGTGATTTTAGAAAATAGAGTCATTGATTCTCAACTGGAAGTGCACTGCCAAACCTTAAAGAGAAAGCTACAAGTAGCCCAGGTAAAATGATATCCCCAAATCCGATGACACTGAAACCACCCCAAGGATCAAACATCCGAGGTATCTCCAACAACATTGGGATGCCATCTTCTCCACTATTATCACCACGTGCAACCTATATTGGGATCACAAACAATTTAGATCCATACACCAATTGGTGAAAACTTCATACTTTGAGACATTGAGAAGAGAAAACTAACTACTCACCACAATCATAACACTTTCGTGGAAGAGCCACTTTGAGCAAAAAACCCAAAAGATGTCGTAAAAGAATGCACAGCTTAGTAGAACGGTACCAACCTGTCAGAAAACAGAAGATATTTACTAATATGTGCAACTTGCAAAGTTGCAAATGACCAAAGAGAGCATGCCGAACACGTCGTATCAAATCTTTTCATGCAATTGCACTCTGTGTAGGAATGTGTGTGACGGTTTTTTCTTATGCCTTCTCCCCTATTTTATCACATTCATACTACTTCAAAGGTTAATGCAATGGCTTCATGTTTCAACCAGAATAATCATGAAAGAAATGGAGTTCATAATTAATTGGACAATAAACACCATGACCAAGCAGGAGGAAATGCATAATTTTAGTTACATCAGTACAGATGGCTAGAGAGGATGTCTCTTAAGCTTATACTGAAAGAAGCAGAAATTTTAAATCAAGGATGGTAAGCCAACCAAACAACATTCATTCAAAACCTTCAACTTGATCAATGACACTTCAGGAAGGACACAACACGGAGCAGAATTTGGGCGGTATTATCTCCACAAAGGGAATTTCACTAATAGGAACAATCCAATAATTGGTCCTTTTCCACGAATCAAACTCGTCAAAACCCATGGATAATAACCTTTAGTTTTAAGGTTTTAAAATTTAAATTGTCAAGAATATTCTTCAGTTGTAAGGATTTTAAACATTTACCAATAACTGACAAAAACTATGGATCATATCATTCAACTTCAATTTCCATATTTTATAACCCAAGCATCACCATTGCTTAATAAAGTTTACAGTTCTCTCCTGTCTCCTAGAGTCTCATCCGACCTATCAGGCTATCATCACTTCCAACTTGTCAACTAGACAAGAACAGGGTTAGAGCTCTGAATGTTGTACTCTTAAGGTAGAGCAATTGAAGAAGAAAAAGACCATTACCTGAAGATTTGGAACGCGAACAATCTGAAGCACAGTGAGAATCAGGGAAATACCCTGATCATCAAACAGAGGATTAGCTTAGCATTGTGTTTATATTATGAAACATCAATAACAGGAAAAATATGATTAGATTGTGCACATATACTTTTTCTTTGGACCAAGGCTAAGTGGATTATTATGAGTTTCCTTACAAGTTGATTGCCAAAGATCCTTTTCTTTTTTTTTTTTCCTTTTTTTTTTCAAGCCACTATTCGCTGTCCTCAATTCTACAAATACTTACAAGGATGTCTTGGCCAATCCAAGCATAGGGCTCGAGGCGGTAGACAGCCCAGAGAACAGAGCTAGCTATGCAGAAGGGAGAGAGAGCTAAAGCCAAATATGAGACTGGTCCAAAGAAAGGTAGTTTCACAAATGATCCAGCAGCACGTTCAAACCACCTGAAACTGTAGTTGACAGCTCATCAATCTCAATCTTACAAATATATTCAACATTTACACATTTCTGGACAAGACATAGAAGATGACATGATTTCGACATATTGACATAAATTTTAAAGATACGAAATCACACCTTGATAACACTGAAACCAAGCACGTTTGTAAGCCCTGCATTAGATGAAAAGTATGATCTCAGGATTCATTCAGAAAGTGAAGGAAAACATACAGCCACTCTTTTGATTGGATTATTAGAAACATAGCATCAAATGTTTGTTTGCTAAGAGGGTAGGATGTAGCATGAAGTTCAAATCCTTTGACCAAATTTTAGTTGCTTTCAAACTTTACATAAAAATTCAATAGATATGACAATTCTAAATGTATTAACATGTTCCCCTACTGAATTTAATTGTATCACGTTAAGAGAAATTGTAAGTGGGAAAAAAAAACTACAAGAATTCCATGTTCTTAACATATTATAGTACTCAAAGCTAGCTAGAAAAGAACCTGATAAGCTGGCAATCCTAAATAAGCTGTGCCAGGACCCAGTAAATAAATATGCGTTTTGAGGATACCAACAGCAAAGCAATGGAAGATACAGAATAGGTCACCAGGAACAACTCAAAATACATATCTCTGAGGATTTTATAGAGGCTCAAGAGTGGCAAACAAAACCAATATATATATTTGTTAAAAATCAAGAATAATCTAGAAAAATCTTGAAGAGAAACCTTAGAAAAATCCCTAGAAAATTCTAGATATTTGAGGAGATATTATTGTAGTATGCTCTAGATTTTTCCTTTCTAGATTTTTCTTTTCTAGATTTTTCCTACCACCACCTCCTTTCTACAAGTATAAATATAGGTGGTAGGGCTTTCATTTGCATCAATCATCAACAAGAGTTGTAAGAAATTCTCCCTCCATCAATAAGAAAAGTTTCTCCTTAATACAATCCTTCCTCCATTTCTACAAAACAATTTTACCTTCAAACACCCAAAAACCTAACAATATTGTTATTCAGAAAGCAGCATACACTGGCAATAGCGTCCTAGAAAACAAGCAGAAGCAAGGTATATTTCAGCATCAGATACATAATCAAACATCTCTTTAATCAAGGGGGATAAAAAGGACCATTTACTATTTTGTTAAATAGCAAGTCAGTGTGATTAGCATGTGAGAACAAAGTGTCAATATGAAGCCAGTAAAAAATAAATGAAGTCCAATTCCTCCCTTTCACCTTGATCAGAAGTTTACAATAATACAGATTCTAATCAGTCACCTCCATTTCTATTGCCTATCAATCTCTAATGCACGGGCTCCATCCCTTCCTCAGGTTTCATGAGCAAAAATCAACTGTCAAGTGAATTAGCAACTCAACGGACAAACAAGTACAAGCTTTGGTTGAAATCATTACAGCCCAACATGGCACTTTTCAAGCGCAACTTCTGAATACGGAGGTTCAATAAGAATGGTAGAACAAGAAGCTGTTTAGCAGCATTCAAACTGATCAATCTTCACAACCTCCTAACCTTTGAAGATAATATCCTACTTTATTTTATTTGTTTCATCAAAAATCTTGCATATCCATAAAAGCAAAAATGTCAAGTTACTTATTGTGTTATGGACCTTGGGTGTTTGCATGACATTAGATGAAGATCCAATCAGATACTCAGAGCTAGTCAGTAGGGGGTCCAATACAAGGCAAGAGTATATATTTCAACATAGTTGTATACTTATTAAGATAGTTTTACCTCTGCTCCGCCAATGCAAAATAGAACCACTAGCACATCAATGAACCAAACCGACATAAGCTTGTACAGCATAACCAAGAAACACGAAGCGACCACGATAAAAGAAACCGCTGATGTTGTACTGATATCTAGGAACCCAGGGTGACCAGTTTCTGCAACAAAGGAGGCATCATCTGCTGCATCCTACAAAGAAAACAACATATAAGAAAATAAGGCATGTATGGCAGAGATATATTTGGCCAAAGAATGCAAGAGAGAACCTTTAGGAGTTTGTCATGCTCAATAGCTGCTTCTCTTGCATTCCACGCAGACCAATAAGATGCACACAAAATAGTTCCAACAGCCATAAGCCACAGAAAAACTTCTGCAACATCAACTGCTGGACGCTTGGGAGAATACAGCTGCACAGAAACTGAAGGGAACCCAGTAAATACCAGTACATAGGATTGATAACCCATGAAGAAAAGATGAAAATGTACAGAGAGGATGATTGATAAAGAAAGAACATCATGAAGGAATAGGCTTCCTATTATGAGCCCCCACAAAGTGAGAGGAGTATGCAAACTATGTTATCTTACCTTTGGAGTTGTTGTACAACAAGTCCTCCAACATTTGACCAGCATAAATTGGCAACATGACTGCGGGGATTCGAATATCAGTATCGGCATCATCCTCGCACACCATTTTGAAAAGCTCTGCAAAAGGAATTCAATCAGCAGTTACGTTTCAGTAACAAAATGATATACACCTTGGCCAACCGTCCAGCTGAACATTTTTGCAAGTTGAGACAGTATCCCATAGACTACATGCTACATAGTAGTTTAGGTCCTTTCTTGCTCACAAGCCGACTCCAGAAAACCTTTGTTCCCTCAATTTTAAACAATAGGGATCACATTCTTACTAATTTTTTCCACATGTATCTCTATGCTTTTGCCCATGAATTGACAGTGAAAATAAAGAAACTGTTCCAAGTTTACAAACAAAGAGACACATCCAAATAATTCCCTAGTGTGTATATCTTAACTTCAAATTAAATCCGCAGTGCATTCATCTCTCAAGAGCAACTTTTGGAATATTTTGTGCAAAACCCACATTGACACAATTACACTGCTATCATGAAAGTACAAATCTAACAAAAGATACAAGACCTGGGCTAACAACTTATTCCTTTTATTGCAAGAGAATGTGTCAACTGCAAATAAGTGGGACACTTGTGAGAGCGTTACTGAGAGCGGCCAAAAATTAGGCAGCCAAGCTGGTAAGTAAACTAGGAGGCATGTGGAACTAGACCATAATGAGAAAATGCAATGCATGCCAATCAGTTGTAGTCAGGAAACAGCAACACCATATTAGCATAATTTACACAAGCAAGCATGTATCCTAAGTACAACATATATGGTATTTACCGGTGCTATTATTCACAATAAGGATAGCTGAAGCACCAGCATCTTCTGCGATATTAGTCTTTGTCGTAAAACTGCAATTACCACGAAATACCAGAATAGCTTCACCTGTAAGCTACCCATGCAAGTAACATAAGGGTTGTTAGAAAAGGATAAATTTTCAATTTCCAATCAGGTAACATATTGCCTGGTATCATTATATTTATCGTCTCAAATTAAATTTACTCTCCAAAGTAAGAACATTGAGAAAAATTCCATTGGAGGATTTGTTTGTTGGGGGGGGGGGGGGGCACAAAAGTCAATCAGATCACAGTTTTTGAGCGACTTAACATACTCTAACACCGTCAATATGAGAAGAAATGTTCAAAATGTACATTCAAAGGGTAGCATACAAAGTAACTAGTGAGCACTAGCTGAAAAGTAAATTTAAGAACCTTGTTTTTTGAAGGACTACAGCAATCTGGAGGATCAGCAAGTGTGAGTACTGTTTGGTTGGCATGCTTCTCCTTTGATTCTAATGTAGGACCAAACCGAGCACCAACACCTACAAACTCAATTTCCTCAACTCCATCAATCCATGTTGGCACTTTTACCTGCCAAAAGAAGAGATGAAGAATTATTCCTAGACACCCCAGGATACAAAACCAAAGGCAGAGCCATATTGAACCTTATCGTAACAATGAACCTGAATTTGTCCATTTTATAAGAAACAACAGAGTCAGAACCTACAGGTTCCAAGACAAAAGAAGTCCCACAATGCCAAGTTTCAAATAAACCTAACCATTCATACAATTCCACTTTCATTCCATTTCAAGTCTAACATAAGAAAAGAATCCATAACGATGTCAAGGCTCTATGCATCTTGCATAATATAATACTACTTGTGGAACAATATCTGACCCAAAATCTTAAACTAATAGTTGAAGGCCAAATGATGGTTTTATATTCTAACATGTCCCCTCACGCAAATGCCCTTTGGGCTTGAAGCGCCTGCCATTGAAATTAGAACATAAGACCTCTTACGCAGTCTGGAGGATCTAAACCAAAAGTTTTAAGTTAATAGTTGAAGACCCAACGATAGTTTTATTACCTTTATACTCTAACACTAGCAAAAAAAGACAAGTGAACACTATCACAACTAGATCATAAACCCACAAAAATCAAAAGAATTTAAGGTGGATGCAACATCAATACCCTTTTCTCTTAAAACTCCAATTAAAACTCATTCCAAATCCAATTGGCACCAAGTCTACAGCCCTAACTAGTACACACACGCATAGAGAAATAGCAAAACAAATAGCATAGCACCCATTAACAACTGCCTCAAGTGGGAAATTATTAATGGCCACCATTAGATTTGCTTGGCAGAAAAAGAAATAAGCAACCAATCAAAATCATGTATCAGAAATCAACACTCACCATGAGTACATTCAACTCTACAGACTACATTAACTCAGAACTAGCAGCAAAATCATCATAACTATATATAGCAAGAAAAACATAAAATAAAAACAAATATCAACAAAAGTTAATGACTAATTCCTTCTTTTTTCCTACTCAATCATGACTCTCACAGTCCGTTCATTCATTCAAAACTACCTCCATTTTCCGCCAATTTCCAGCTTCCAGAAAAACGATTCAAACCAAATCAAATCAAACTAACGAACCACCAACCAACCAACCACCGTCACCACACCAAGAAACAGAAAAAAAAAAACTCAAAAACAATCAATCAATCCAAAAAAACGATTCAAAACCAAAACCATACCAAAACGAAGTTGTTGTCACATCCAGGCTTCGAAGGAGCATTATTGTCGACATGGACTATGTCACCGCCATGAACGGAGCTCAAAAAGCAGAGCGCGAAACAGGTAGAAATCAGAAGAGCAAACGAGGAGGCGGAAACCTTCATGAAATCGAGTGGGAAATTCTAGGGTTTGTCCAGAATCGGTGAGGAATTCGTACAATAATAGCATGAATCGATAGTGAAACAGAGCAGAAGGTGACAGTTGATGAGAGAGAAAGTAGAGAGAGAAAGTGAGGGGGATGGAGATGGACAAACTGTTGACATTTAGCTGGACTGTTTGGGTGTCTCCAAATTAAAAAAGTGACTTTTTTTTATTTTTCTCTTTTTTGTTCAAGTCCTAGATCACGCGTGTTGTTGGCGCGTGAATGTCACAGTCCAATGAGGAAACATCAAACATGTACCTTTAAAGCCCAATAGGCTCTTAGATCAAATGTAACAGTGATTCTTAGTTGTCAAAAATTCTTGAAGTCTGCACTAACTTTTAGTGAAATATTTTTACAGTGCAACTTTTAAAAACTAATTTTGGGGTACCCTAACTTTTAGAATTAGAAATAATTAGGTGAATTTTCGGCCAATTATTTGAATTCAACGGTAAGTTTTAGGCGGGAAATTGATTAAATGTTTTTGTAGATGAAAATGCCCTTTCTTTTTGTGGACGAAAATGATTTGAATCAATCGGAGTTTCGCCGGAAATTCACCTAGTAATTTCTAATCCTAAAAGTTAGGGTACCCCAAAATTAATTTTGAAAAGTTAGGGTACCAAAAAATTGTTTCTTCAAAAGTTAGGGTACCTCTAATTCATTTTTTTTGGATTGTTATTTGTTAGTGGGGGTCCATCATTTCCACATTCTTCATAATTCCTATTTTTTGGAATCCCATTTCATTTGTTCTACAACAGCATAAATTCATTTATACTTTTCACATTAAAATAATTTTTCGTACTTGAGTGGGTGATTGTACAAATTTCTAAAAAAAAGAAAAAGTTATGAAATTTCAGTTAGTGACAATTTGACACAATGTTTTAGACCAAAAAAAAAAAAGACAAAAACGGTTAAGGTAAGGAACACTGCGGTGTTCAAAGTTTATCATTCCTCATTTTTCATTCTCCCTTGTTCCAAAACTTGGGATTGCAGCACATGTTTTAAGACAAAAAAAAAAAAAAACACTGTTGCACATGGTCTTAGGTAGACCTAGCAAAAATTTAGGTCCAAATAAATTTGCGTCGGATAAAATTCGGTTAATATCAATATTCAGACGATAAATTCATGTCAAGACCCGATTTTTATTCAGGTCAAACCTGGTTAGACAATTCAGACGGAGCTCGGGTTCGGACCATTAAAAAAAAAAAAGAGAAATATTATTTTTGAATATTCGGCCAATATTAAAATCCGAACGAAAAATATTTGCTCGAACTTGGTTTTTCCAGGCTAGAAAATTTGGATTTTTCAGGTCGGACAGAATTTTACCAGCTCTACTTATAGGTATAGTAACTCGGTAAAAGTCACTTAAATGATGTGGATGCCAAATAACTCTTAACTTTTGTCAGTTTTGTCACTGGAATTTTGAACTTGTCAAATATGTTACTTAACTTGTCAAATATGTCACTTAGGCCCTGTTCTTTTCTGCGGTTCCACACCGCACCTGTCATAGTTTTCCACACTTACTATAATTTTTCCATACCATACCATTCCACACTTCACCACAATAATCATAATTTTCTCTTTACTCACTTTTTCTCTTTTCACTTTTCTCCTCTGCTTTTTACATTCTCTTTCCTCACCTACCAAATCAATCATTCTTACCACAAATTTTACCATATCTTACCATATCATACCTCACTTTCTACAACATTCTCATACCATACCATTTACCACACCCAATTTGCCGCAAGGCCCTGTTCTTTTGCGCGGTTGGTAATGCGGAAAATGTGTCGTGTGGCGAAATCGTGGAAAATGTAGTAAAGTGTGGAATAATATGCTGAAATTTGTGAAAAGTGTGGTTGATGTGATAAGTGAAGAGAAAGAATATGAAAAGTAGAGGAGATATATTGGTAATGATTGTGGTAAATTGTAGTACGATATAATAAAGTGTAGAAAAATATTGACTGGTATGGTGAATTGTAGTACCATACCGTACAAGAGAATAGGGCCTTAACTTCTAAAAGTTGTAAAATACGTCATAAAAGTAGCAGTCTTTTCTCTAAATTATGCAACTTAGAAAGACTCGTTTCAATTGACTCAAAATTTATAAATTGTTTACTACATACTGATAAAATGGTTTTCCATATAAATAAATTTTCAAGTGATATCTTCATTTGTTTGGTAGACATATGCATGCATACCTATTGGGGTATATGATTGGGGGGGGGGGGGGGGAGAAGAAGAGAGGGAAATGGGGGTCGGATAAGAGAGAAAGAGCTGGATTAGAAATGAACTGTTTCAAGTAGAGATAGGAGTGAATGCGAACATGGACTGAGAAATTGAATTTCTTAAGGTTATGCCTGAGAAAATAGTTTACAAAGAGAGGGGAGGAAAATGAATTTCACTGAAAATGGTTTTCTGGAAAATGATTTTTTCCCCATCAAACACACCCTAAGTAGTAGATAGCGAATGATTTATAAAACTTGGATCAATTGACCAATCTCTATAAATTACAAATTTTAGGGGTAAGGCCGTTACATCCCCTCTATACCTTGTCTGGGCGGAATTTTAGAGTATTAAGACCTTATTCTTTTGTGTGGTACCACATCGCACCTACCATAATTTACCACAATAATCACAAACTATCACATACTATCATACTATACGATACTTTGCCATAATAACCATGACTTTTTCTCTCATCGCTTTTCTTTATCTTTATTTTTTTCACTATTTTTCACTTTTCTCTTTCCTCACCTACTACACTAATTATTCTTACTACAAATATCACCACACCGTACCACGTTTATTACACTATCCATATTTTCACCATATCATACCGTTGCCACACTTTACTCATCGCAGAAAAGAATATGGTCTAATTTTGGTTTTGCTTTTGCTTTTGGATTTTTGGACCGTAATATATTCACATTTTGGAGCATTGAATCATAATATATCCACCTTTTCTATTGGACACTAGTAGACCTGTCAATATGAGCGGGCGGGCGTATTACAGGTCGGTTGTATATCAGGTTCAGGTAAATACGGGTCGGATGTATTTCAGGTTCGGGTAAATACGGGGGGTGTATTCCGATTTTGGGTCAACTCAATGGATTATGATTGCGAGCTTTTTCAGCTTTTTCTTTTACAAAATTTGTCTTTAAATATTATTTTTGGTACAATATACATAATAAAAAACGATTATCTTCTAGTACCGATAGATTGTTGTAAATGTTTCAACTTAAATTAAAGAAATAACATATGAATGAGTTGCGGTTGTAGTTTAATAGTCATGAATTCCAACGAAAAGTCACAAATTTTAAGTGATTTGAAAGTAAAAAATAAAGTTTCCGAGTCAAACGGGTGGGTCGGATTTGACCCGCTAATTTGCGGGTTTTTCGGGTTCGGTATATTTCGGGTTCGGGTCGAGAAAATCAGATTCTGAACCCATAATTTTCGGGCGGGTTCGGGTCGGGTCAAAGATTAACTGGTGTAGACACTAGTATACGTGACCTTTATACACCGGTGAATTTAATGTACTTATCATAATTTAATTTGCGGTGGATCAGTCTCAAGGATGGTTCAAGTGGGCTTATATTGGTTTTCTTATGGGTCTCGGAAAGTCTCCTCCGTCCGCCACATCATCCCTGAGACCGACTCACCGCCACTTAAGTGATGGTAAGTACATAAAAAATCACCTAAGTATAAAGGTTAGGTATATTGGTATCCAATATTACATGTGAGTATATTACGATCCAAAAACTAGAGTTGACAAAATTTTGTCTGCCCGAAAAACCCGAATTGTCCGACACAGAAAAATCAGGTCCGGACATAGATATTATGACCGAATTTTTATAGTGACCGAATATTTGGACATAATATTTATCTTTTTTCTATTGTCCGAACCCGATTTTAACTTGAATTTAGCTCCGTCCGAATTGTCAACCCTACATGACCCGAGTAAAAACTGAGTCTGGGTTTGAATTTCTCGTCAATTTTCAACAATTACTTAATTTGTCCAACCAGAATTTACCGGACCCGAAGTTTTGCGAGCGTTATCAAAAACCCTTTGCCTTTTAGGTAATGTTGGCAAAAATTCGGGTTCGAGTAAATTCGAGTTGGACAAATTCTCAACATTCGGAAGTGAAATTCATGTCCGCACCCGGTTTAATTTTGGGTTGGTCAATTCGGACGAAACTGAATTCAGGTCAAAATCAGGTTTGGGCAATAGAAAAAAAGAAACTTTATGTCTAAATATTCAGTAAATATCAAAATTCGGACAAAAAATCTATGTTGAGACTTGATTTTTTCCGGATCGTATAATTCAGATATTCCGAGTTGTACAAATTTTTACAGCTCTACTTTTAGGTCAACTTATGTGGGAAAAATGGCGCGTGGAGTAAGGTGAGAATGGGTTTGGAAGTGAGAAAACAGGGAGGTGACCGGAAACCGATAGGGGCGGTGGGCGGTCTGATCTGAGAGGTGAGGTTCCGTATTCCACCGTACAGATAAATTAAAGACGGCGGTGACTAATTATTATTTTTGATTCCTCAAATTAATTTTGTGATGTGATTTGTGATTTTTAATTATCATTTTGATGTGATTAATGAGGTCAAACTCTTAATGGTGACTGGCTAATTTTATGGGACAAAATTATTTTAAAAATATAAAAAGTGCTCCAAGTGGGTGTTGACACGCAAGATACTTTGTCGAGGTCAAGGTTAGCTTTTGAGTAAAATAAGGTCAAAAAAATATATGGGTTTCTTTTTTTAAAATTAGTATTTGTAATATTTTCTCTTGTTAATATATGTTGGTTTTGACCTTTTATAATTTCTGTTACGAAGTTTCTACTATTATTTTTTTTTTGTATATCAATATATTTAAAAAAGTACTAGTATAAAGTTATATTTTTATAAAAAATTACTATAATGATATTAATTTTACATAATAGAAAATTGTATATATTGAAGAATAAAAATTTTGCAGTATATCATAGGGGCAGTCACTGGCGGATATATGGCTATGTTGAGGGTGGCCGTCACCCTCGACCACTGTTAACGTAAATTTTTTTTAATAATTTAGTATAATTTGAAATAAAAATTAGGGATTTTATATTTATCATATAAAATAATAGTGTATCGGCCACCCCTAATCAAAATGTCGAGATCCGCCACTGGGATAGTTCTCAATTCAACTTATCGAAAAACTTGTAACATCAATCATCATAAAATATATCCGTTATCTACTTTCAAATATAAATAAGTCATGCTCAATCACATTTATTAAAAAAAAAAAAGTGGCAATAAACTAATGTAATAGTTGTAGAGTTAGGACAAATTATTGCTAGTTCCCAATATTACATAAAGTGCGAGATATGATGACTTTATCCATATTTAAATCAATGCTAAAGAACGAGTTGATTTGATTAGAAATACTATTTTCAAAAGTAACACGAACCTACATTTTTTTTAACCATAATATATAATAATAAAAACAAAGAGAGCAAAGAACAAACTGAAAATTTTGTCTTGTCATATATGTTGCTTGTCACCTATTTTCTCCCACATTATTTTGCACATTTTCATTATGAGTTAGAGTACAAGGGTGTGAGGGGCCAATTGACATGGACCATACTCACTCTCACACCATCCACCCACCATTTGCATTTGCATATAAGTTGTGGCATAGTCCAACCAAGTACTATGAACCTAATTAATTAATTAGTAATTTTAATTGAAAAGTGGGGTTGTATTCTTAAACTTGAAGAAGCCATATGTCTCTATTAGTCCTCCCATCTCCCTCTTTTTTTTGTCCACTTTTATAATGTAATAAAACAAATTAAACCCTTTGCTTTTGGCTTCATTCTAGTTAGGGCTAGTGGGTGTGCTTATCTTAAGTACAGAGTCATGCTTATTAGGAGGCAGGGATGACAATGAGCCCGGTTTAGGACAGGTTCAGCTGGATTCGGACTCACTAGATTTTTTTAGACCCGATCCCGCCCTGACATCCAATGGGTCCCAAAATTTAGACCTAGACCCAGGCTTAACGGGTGCTAAATGGGTCCAACCCTATTAAGCATTTTATTACTAGATTTATCAATTTATTGAGTTAATTTTATACTAGTACACACATATAATGATAACTATTCTGTTTAAATACATTTATTTTTAACACAATAAAAAATATTTCAAAGGAAAAAAAAATAGTATACTAGAGTTTTAGAAAATAGAAGTCAATACTGAAACTGACCCAATACTCCTAGGAGTCCCACTCCCACCAGGTGTCAGGCAGTAGATGAATAGTAGTAGTACTTGGATTTTTATCTTTTCAAAGGAAAAAAAATTATATATGTTTCTATTTTAATGGGTCAACGGGTCGGATCCACAGGTCCGTGCTTGGACACGGACCCACTATTTTTTTCAGACCCGGCCACGCCCCATACCCACTGTGTCCAAAATTTTTGGACTCAGATCCGTCTTAATGGGTCGGTTCAACAGGGTCCAAGCCGGATTCAGGACTCACTGCCATCCCTATTAGGAAGTTTTAATTCTAGTTTTGATTCCCCCTTTGTGTTCTCCATAATTCCTTGAATTAGTTAGCAATTTTAAATAAGAATTTCTGTTAAAGATTAATTATGGATACAACTTAAAAGGTTGTGAAAAATTTGGATTCAGATTATTTGGGGTCTTGACGTCGAACATTAAATAGAACACTAATATTCGATATCTTCTGTTTTTCGAATCTGTTCATGGGTAGACATTTGGGTAAGCTCAAATTCGATTTTAAATTAAATTTTGACAATAATATGAAAAAATATATTATCTTCAACTTTGCGGTTAAATCAGTTAATATCAAAATTCAAATGGAAAACTCATATCTGTACATAATCTTTTTAAGTACAATTTTTAATGTGGGGCTCTTAGCCTCTTACCCCTATTTATAATTCTCTTTAACATTTTATTTGGTTGAATAAGGTCCCGTTCTTTTATGTGGTAGGTTGCGGTGCAGTATCATACCGCACCGCACTCTTTAATTTTCCAAAACACTTCACCATACCACATCACAATCATTACCGATATATCTTTTCATTTTTTTCTCTCCTTACTTTTCTCGTTTACTTTTTATATTCTCTCTTTAACATACCCCACCTACCACAACTTTCACCACAACTCACCACACTTTTTCAAATTTTACCGCACCGCACCATTACCATATCGCAACCAACCGTACAAAAGAACGGGACGTTAATTGGACCAAAATCTACTGATTTAAAAAAATAATAAAAAATGGATACAATCTTGTATTAGGGATCCGTATCTATACGTAGATTCCACTTTCACAAAAATACAAAATACAATGTTTTTCCCCCCCAAAAAGCTCCCAATAATAATAATAATAATAATAATAATAATAATAATAATAATAATTTTTCTTGAGGCAAATGAAAATAATAATAAAAAAAAATAATTGAAGAGAAAGAGTAAAAAGTGATAGTAGATGGGATAAGGCGTGGAGGCACATGCTTTGCTTAGTCATTTAGACACACAGTACTTCCACTTTTAATTGCGGTCAATATATTTTGTGGGCCCTCAATTATTTAACATGCACGTACATTAAAAAAAAGGAAAAACACAAAAAAAGAAAAAGAAAAAGAAAAAGAAAATTCATCAGTACAACAAGAAGTTTCTCTTTTTGTACGGAATCCCTGCCACTTCCGCTTTTTTCGGATGCCACGTGGCCATCTAAGTCTATGCAAATTGTTGCACAAGAATTATGATAGGTTGACTTGATTTTGAGTTAATTATTTTTCGATTATTCAAATATAAATTGGGTTTGGAGTTTGTATTAAAGATGTAAATTGTTATAAAGTAACGGTATAATAATGAATAGAAATACTAACAATTCAAAAAATAGTAAAACAATATAATAAGCAATATGAGCACTTCAATAAAGCAAAAGAGACAATTGATTCAGTTCTTTTTGTGGTTGTGGCCAATAGTCTGTATATCATGATTCTGCAACCTCCACATTTTACCCCAAATCATTACTTTTCACTCTCCTCACTTTTCTTATCTACTGTTTACATTCTCTCTCCTCACCTACCCTACATACCAATAACCTATCACAATTCCACCACACCCTACCACAATTCCACCACACTTCACCACATCATTCCATAAAATACCGCAGAAAAGAACAGGGCCTCACAAGACATTAGTTATTGACCAAACTCATATAATTGCAACACATTCCAGTTTATTTATTTGGTTCATATGGATTATCGTTTAATCGAGCGTTGAAATATGGAGTAAATGATAAGATTAAAGTTAGTTTAGTGCTTTTTTTTACCCCCTTGGTGTTGGATTTGGTGATATTCAAAGCCTTCAAAATCATGCATTCATGCCACTTGAACAAAACAAGAAGAAAGGAAACCAAAAGCTTACATGAATGCTACTACGTCCAACTCTACACAAAAGAAGCTTATCAAAAATAATAACACCCCCAACGAGCCCATGTAATAATGAAAGGTTTTCAGATGCAAATTACTCTTTTGAAAAACCGATTCCCATGCACACAAAAAAGAGACATTTCAGCAAATGTCCAAAATGAATGTTAGTAGTTAACCAAGTACACTCTACATTGCAATGAGAATATGCACTCTTTCTACAATTCAAATAGACACATGTCCAAAATGAACCTCAGTAGTACCACCTCAGTAGAAACCAAGTACTGTCTATAAGTTGCAGAGATCAACTTGAGGGATGAGAATATGCACTCTTTCTATTCTACTAGTGAAAATACACATAATTAACCATTACCCACCTAATTTAAATTTATGTACAATTGAATCAAGGTTCATAAGCCATGGCGAAGAAGGATACTATCATTCCCTTTGTGAACTATACAACGCGGTTGTGTTGGAGCCATTCCTGAATGACAGAGCGAAGAGCGCGGTTAGGAACAAGGGTGTGGTTTTCGAGCCTCATGTTGGTCATTGGTGAAGTGTCGTGGCCACTTTCGAGCCAACCTCGGATGGCTTCTGCTTCGTATGTGTAGCCGTCTGCAGCAAAGACGGGATTGTCCATTATTTCCTGCACGTACGTTTCACAATAAGCACAAGCTCTGAAGGGGAGGGGAATGAATGAAAACCCGAGCTAAGTGAGGAAGCTCGAAGTAGAACCAGTTCTTTAAGCTTTGTTCTTTTGGTGGGTATTAAAAATTGGATAAAGTAAGGTTGGGTAGGTTTGAGTAGGTTTAGGGAGAAAAAGTTAGAATCGGATAAGAGTGGGTAAAGTTGGGTCATAGGTAGTTCATTGAGCGAAAGAACATGGCCTTAGTTTGGAAACTGGATCTACCATTTTATGTCATTTTGTTCTGTTTGAATATGGATAACTAACCTTTAAGATCTCATTCTAAAAATTTCTAAGTTAGATGAATATGTCTCTTGAATAGTTGAAAGAGGACTTAGTTGTTCAACTTTGATTGTAATGGACTAAAACAAAATGCCTCCCTAAAGCTCTACTTCTTTTCCATAAATCCATGTAGAAGACAGTGAATGATGTTAAAATCTTGGGTCAATCACTTCTCTGGATTCTTTCATTCAGGGCTAAGACTACTATATCATGTGCATACTCTGGATAGTTGGAAACATTATTTTTTTTAACTTAGATTGTAATGGACTAAAATAAAACGTCTCATCAAACCTCCTCTGCTTCTTTTCCATGGAGTGGTAGGCAGCGAACGATTTCTAAATCTTAGGTCAATTGGAATCAGTTTCTCTAAATTACAAAATTTAGGAGTAAAATTGATTCATCTGAGTAACTGACCCCTCCATACCTCATCTGGGTGGGATTCCAGAATATTGATTTTGGCTAAGGCTACTATATCATAGCCCTAACACCATGTTATACGGTGGGACTTTTGGGGTACTAGATTTAGATTTGGATTTGGATCTAGATGAAAACATGAGCCCTGATAATGAAAATAGGTGGAGATTGCTATATCAGACCCCTCCACCCTGTTTCTTTTGTGGTACTGGATTTGGATTTGGCTCTTGACTACTTAACTGATGAAAACATGAACATTATTTGCACGTGCGAGGTGAGATGATGATCATGTGATTAGTGGACTAACCTGAAAAATAGGACACATAAAGTAGGATGGAACTTGGTCATCACCAACCGATTGAAGCGTGGACAAGCTCCGGCAACAAGCCTTCAATGACTCGAGAGCCCTCCAAACGTCGGATGCCAGGTCAGGTCGATTCCTCCCGTTCATATCACAACACCCCAAAGCCATTTGAGCCAGCTGCTTAGCCTGGACAAAGGGCCAATCCCCAGCTGAAGGATCCAACATGCTATCGAGACAATCATAATCCAAAGCATTCTGCACTTCCTTCACTATCCCCAAGGCTGGTTTTCCGGTCAACAGCTGCAACAAAATGACCCCGAATGAGTACACATCGGACTTTGTGGTGAGCTCCCCAGTTGCAAGAAACTCTGGGTCGATGTACGTGTAGGTGCCCTTTGGCTCAGTGGTGAAGAATTTTGTGGTCTGCTCTGTTGAGAGTTGTTCCCCGTTTGGGATCAAATGGCACGTGCCAAAGTTGCTGAGCTTCACCACAAAATTGGCATCGAGAAGTATGCTTGAGGGGTTTAGATCACCATGTATGAGGCCATTGGGTTGGCTTGAGTGAAGAAAAATGAGAACTGAGCATAGCTCGGCGGCTATTCGGATTCTTGTTTGCCAAGGTAAAGTGGGGGTGTTATGATCCTTGGGGTTAAGTTGGTCTTCGAGGCTTCCACCATGAAGATACTCGTAAATGAGAGTGCAAGATTCTGGGCAGATACCAATGAGGGTGACCATATTTGGATGCCGTAGCTTGGTCAGAACCTCCACCTGAAACACAACACACAGATTCAGGATGGTTTGAGATCCTTTGATAAGCAGAAATGTCGCAGGTTGGTTTCTGAGATGGACCTCCAGAGAGTGACAAATCGGTTCCGTTCAATTTTATAAATTGGATAATTTGCAAGTTTCATTGAAGATCAAATAATGATCTTATCTCAAACATTCCACAGATGACATTGTAGGGTACAAAGATCTATTATGCAAGATGGTGTGCCAGACGCTGACAACTAGTTTCAGTCTTCAGTCAGACAAAAAGCTCTAAAAGCTCACGATCAGCAAAATACCCAACAGAATCAAGTATACTGTTTACATGAATCAGAACCCAAGCATGAATCAATAATCCACAACTGCACATCCTAATATTCCTTCCATCGGTCCATTCCAATCTAATTGTTACTTTAACTAACTTTTGTTATATTTGTCACTTTAGAATACCGGTAACATATTAATGATGAAAGAGTTAAAAAAATTGAATACAGGCTTCAGACATGATTACCTCATTCTGAAATTCTAGAGGACCCTGCATGCTGTCAGGATGAAGTATCTTTATTGCAACTTCAGTGTGATATAATTTACCTCTGTATATGCTCCCATGGCCTCCTTCCCCAACTTTTAAGGACGGGTCGAAGTAGTTGGTAGCTTTCTCAAGATCTGAGAAGCTGAATTGGGAGCATTGATAAATTTCGTGAGGTCTCCCATTATATGCATCGGCTTCCACAATATTCCTTTGATCGTTCGTTTCTTCCCTGACTTGTTTTTGCAGTGTCGTGAATTCCTTCTCAACCGCTTTTTCCACCTCTTCTTGCGACAATGCACCATAAGCTACCTCTGATACATTCACCTTTGTAATTCGAGGAGGTACAGTCTGTACAGGATAAATTAGCATGAGAAGTCACATATCAAAAGCATGATACATTCACCTTTGAAATTCACTAAAGGCAATGCTAAAAAGACTCGGCGTGTAGTCATCCAATAGGACAGTATGCAAAAGACTCTAAAGATACATCAACAGGAGAAATCGCATATGAGGCATATCAATAGTGGCACATGATATATGTCCAGCAGCAGAAAGCGACATACAAGTGCATCACAAACTTTTAAGCAACACAAAAGGGCCACACCCTAGCAACCAACAAAAAGCAATTAAACATAACTACATGAGCACCTAGATCCAAGTTTCACTTCATTCATTAGACACGCCAGCTTGTCATCTACCACTGCGACCAATAATGCTGAGACCTCTCACCGTTTCAATTATCAACACTTTCACAAGAATTATGAACATCAATGTGTACTTGACATGACAGTGACAGATTCAAAAGAATAGTTACGGTACACTCAATGAAGGGCAACCACGCCTGCCCACTAGGCCCATATCTCTGGGATAACCAGCAAAGTCTACAAGTTGGGGGCAAGGGGTGACTACTAAACTACCCATCACAAACATCATCTAGCAATCCTACAATTTTCACACATGGAAAATTTTTGCTTCCACCAAGATTTGAACCTTGGCGGGCAAGCTTAGAAGATTGGGGTGGTAACCAACTTGGCTACCACCTCCTTGGTAAAAGCTAATGGGATATATAAATGTACAGTACAAAATCTACTCCAAACCCCCAAAAAACTTCATAATACTGTATTGTTTTTTTTAAAACACAACATTGATAGAATCGTGTATACATACACATCTGTCAACTGCACTCAAAATCTACTCCAGTCAGTTCACATATGGTTAAATTTGCCAAGATCCAATATATACATGCTGATTGCAAAACATACAAAATAACTGTCATAAGATAGTGCACTCAAAATGAAAGAAACAAACCCTGATACTGATAGCTTGCCTTAGCATAAGTATACGATTGCACAGCTGAATCAACAGATACCATCCCATGCAAATTTAATTGAACCTTGACCTCAAGCTTAGCAAGACCACCTTTCACTAATGGGAGAGGGCCAATCTGTGCATGAAGTGGAAACTTGTCGATCAGAAGAAGAAGACATAGCAATATTGGCATACCTAAATGCCTTGGTCAACAAATAAAGACACTGTAGATAGCATTGCAGGGGCATGTTTGCAAGTGCATGCAATGAATTGGCAGGTTTTGGCCATTGGCAACCTCCTTGACTACTTTTTCTAGGCATGAAAGCGTAGAAGGGGTTTTCTAAAATTACACTAAACATTTCTTTTTTTATTTATTATTTATTATGAGCTGAACAGTAAAAGTTTCGTAAAGCGCACTATAAGGCGCACAGGGGACGAGGCGCGTGCGTAGCACATGAGGCACTCAGGCACACGCTTTTTAAAACTGAGGACTCAGTATGAACAGGACTAAGACTAACCAAATACGTGCTGATTCTGTGTGGAGCCTGCAAATAACTGATATCAGCATATTGAACGTCAACAGTCAATCTGTCTAATTGGGGGATGGTTACATCCTTCAAACAAGGTATTGGACTCCCTTTTGGAATTATTACAATGTTCTGCTGATATTGTGTGGCTCTACTTTGAGCTTCACGAGCATTACCCTTCCATGACATGGAGATGGCAAATGGGAAGCGCTCAGTAACCTGTCAAGACAATGACACCAATGGGTCAAATAAACTACAACAAGACACCAGCCATGAGGTTTTCTTTCTTTTTTTTCTTTTTAAAAATCAGAAAAGCCGCGAAACCAAAGCATAAATCATAAACAGAAGACTATTAACATCTTCCACAAACACTAGCCCACCTAGAGTGCAAGTCTGAAAATCATTCATTGTCCCTCATGCACAGTCGCTCAACACCCATTAAACAGTTGGTGGTGACCAAGAAGACTTAGCAATAGCAAACCTCTAATGAGCATCTTTTTTCATTTTTAGTGAGGCATAGCTACTATAGGCCAAGAAAGGTAAGGAGCACATACAAATATATAGAGTAAAAAGGGGAAACTTTGCAAACAATGGGGTTTGATCCCAACCTTGCCCATGATAGGAGTACCTTCCCTAAACCAAATTGCTTCACAAATCAAATTACATATCGTACTAGATTTCAATTCGATAATTGATCTTACATGCTAGTAGTCAGAAGAAAGTATTCAAAGTTACAGATAAGTGGAGCACTTGGAAAAACTAACTATTTGTTACATCGAGGTTAGACAGTTGAACTATTTGGTACCACTACTTTGAAAGTGAATTATTTGGTCCCTTAACGTTTGTAGTTCACATACCTGAAACTCGTTAACTTTCAACGAAGGGCTATGAACTGCACACTGTAGAGCACATCCAGAGGCCACAGACTCACTGGCGTTCATTGTACGTTGAGGCTCCTTCCTGAAGAATTCAGTCAAGATCTTTAATATTGCAGGAACCCTAGAAGCTGAACCAGTCACCTCAACAGCATGGATATTTTCTACTCCCAGAAAAGTTTCTGCAAGAGCTTTCTCCAATGGTGTCTTCACCCTCTCCAAAATTGGAAAGGTAATTTGCTCAAACTCTTCCCTCTTGATGGATACTCTGACATTTTGATTACCCCTTAGGCCATTAATGTCCAATGAAACCTCTTCAGTAGTACTAAGAGCCTTTTTCAATTGCTCACAGGCAACTCTAAGCCTGAGGCAAGCCCTTGTATTCTGGAACACATCAATTTTATGCCTTTTCAAGATCTCAGCAGAAAAGTGCTGGAAAAGAGCGTCATCCAAGTCACGACCACCCAAATTCCGGGCAAATGAATGTGCCAATATTTTAACATGACCTTTCTTCATGGCAACGATGGATACTTGCATGCTTGAATGCCCAATGTCTATAAACGCAACATTGATGGGAAAATTCTTAGGAAAGTCTCTCTTGTGAATAGCATATGCCATTGCAGTGGCAGTTGTTTCATGAATCAATTGCAGGGGATGCAATCCAGCAATAGCGGCTGCATCTAGAACAGCTCTTCTCTGAAGATCAGTGAAGTAAACAGGTATTCCAATGCAACAATCAACAACAGGAGCATTCAAATTCTTCTCAGCGATTCCCTTCAAACGAGAAAACAACATACCCAGCACCTGCGTTGGTGTATATGTTCTGTTTTCCCGTAGATCCCTCACATGGATTAAGGGAAACCCATCAAGCCCTTCAGTGACTGTGAATGGAAGAGATTTGAGGTCCTTCTGCAGCTCAGGGTCAGAAAATGGTCGGCCTATTAATCGCTTAATCTGAGAAACAGTGTTTTTGGGGTTCAATGTTGCAGATGCAGCTCCAGATGTACCGATGAGCCGCTGCTTGTCACCGAAGCAGATGACAGACGGAGTCTCACGTTTTGATTCATTGTTCAAAGCAACATCAATCCCTCTTTGCCTTGCCACAGCAACAACACAGCTCCCATTGCCAAAATCAAATCCAACAGCACTCATCGTTTAACGAAAGGCTGTTTTCTTGTCAGTTCACTGTGTCAAAACTAACAATAGGGTCAGCAAGGTACAATCAAGCAGCTTATCTTCTCTTCCTAAACTCTATCATAAACTCATCACATCTTGTAATGGGTAACTGAAAGCTACCTGTGGTTAATTATTGGTCAAATGCACAAATAGCATACATAATTTCTCTTTCAAAGACATCTAATGAAACAAACTTCTGTTGATCTAAAGAATGTCATATCCTCTTAACAATTAGAACAAATACATCTCGCTTACATGAAATTACAGATAATATATCATCCTCTAATTATTAGTAACAATGTACTGGATAGTTAACCGTAGGTGAGTAACTCCCTAAACATTCGGCATCCTTACATTCTTAGTACCCCCATTATGTTGGTCTTTCAACAAAAAGAGAGTAATATTCTTCTTATGCAGCTTATCCCTCGAACTCTAGAGTTATTTAACCGTAATTATGTTGTAAGCAGCCATTCATTATATATAGCTTTACTTAGGTTATTCAACAAGACCATAAATACACTATAGTCAAGGAAAATTTGTACATGGCCTTGAAAACAGAACACCAAATCATCTTCTCTAGTAAAAATACAACACACTTAGCAACCTCAAAATGGCAACAATCTAGCAAGTAGGACATACCAATCTGTTGCTTCAGCTACATGCAACACCTCAATTCACCAAAACACCCTATTTTCTCAAACAATAATGTCAAAATACAGCAACAAAACGAAATTCACAAAAATTTCAAAATAACCATTAACCAACACAAAAATGAGTCAAAAGTAGAAAACTATGGTTTCTGAATCGAACGCACCTTCATCAGCTCCTCCGCTGCGTAGTCTCCAGTTGAATTGAAGGATCCCTGAAAACAGAGGAAATAATTGCAATATAAACAAACCTTCAAATCCAGAGGATGAACAACTAAGCAATTGAAATTTAGACCAGAAACCCAAAAAAAACAAACAAACTGAAAATTGCGAAGAATTCAAAGTAATAATCAGATGAAGGTCAACCGCGTTACTATTACCATATACCAGGTCAGCTTGAGCTCGGATGGAGGAAATTACTAGAAAATTTCAAGTTGAGTGTAGCCCTAACCCTAGAAAATTTCGTCGAATTCAACGACATACGACCAGGATTCTGAATCTTAATCTTCATTCTTGAATGTTCAAACGGCATGTGATCGGTTGAAGTGTTCAGTGTTCAGTGTTCGTAGCAAAATTATATAACAGTGCGATGAAAAATGAAAATATGGAGGTGATCTTAAACAAACAATAACGACCTTTTAATTTTCCTTCAACCTTTTTGGCTTTTACTGAGTTTCTACTTTTGTATTCCAAATATTATGATTGTTCGTTGTAAAGATATACTCTCTCCATTCCATATTAATCGTCGTCTTTGGAAATTGTGCAGTCAAACTCCAAAAATTTTAAGCACAAATTTCTCAATATATACAATGAATTGTTATATAAAATTACCACCATTATATTCGTAACGAAAAATACTATCTTACAAGTATAATGTTGCAATTGTTAAAAAAAATATTACGCAAGAAATTATCAATCAAAGAGTGATATTTAAGATCGTGAAAGTCAAAATTATGACAATTAGTATGGAACGGAGGGAGTATAAGGTCATGTTCTTTTGCAAAAATTTTCCCTTATTTTCCCTTATTTTAACTTACTTTACTTTGCAATCCAAAAGAATAAGATTATATTTTTAGATAATTTATATTAAATTTTTTTATTCAATTAACTCTATTTATTTAAAAATAAAAAAAATAAGTAATATGACATTTATCTACTACCTTCATTACTTTTCTTACCTTTCAATACTTAACCTTAATTTACATATACCTTTCCCACCCCCAAAAAGAACAGAGTCTAAGTGCATATGATATACATTGAAACACCTTTGTTTAAAATATTACAAATATTACTAGGATAGAAACACAAAATATCCATAATTAAACAATTATTATTGTATTGGATATTAAAAGATTTTTAGAGAAATGCAGTTTTACCCAAGTGCTAAAGTGCTACATATATTTTAAGGTGACTAATAGAGATGCATATTGACTTGCAAAAGCTAGCCATGGTATAAGCCAGTTAGTTAAGCAGGAGGGGATCATTTTGGATAATAGCCGCAATAAAACCTTTGGGAGGAGCGTTACTTAAATCTTACTCATAACATTTCGTTTAAAGAAATACTCCCCCCGGAAAATTATGCATTCATACCACTTGAAAACTGTGCATTCATTGGTGATCAAGTTGAAGTTGTAAAAATCCTCAAGAAGGATGCTAAAATGAAAAGAAGACCAAATTAATGACTCTTGCTAGTGCTACAAGTGGTCTAATTGGTTTTGTTTTCTTGATGAGCGCCTGATTGTAGCATCTTTTGATGTATGTTTCTGTCTTGCTGTTTTCTTTTGTTGTTTTATTGTTGTTGCAGATCTATCATCTATGTAACATCGCTGATGCAAACTTTAGCCTTTTATTGACTCATAATTATCAAAAAAAGAAAACCCCAAAAACAAACATACATGATTCTAACATCTAGTCCACACAAAAGAGCAAGTCCACTAATGCAGGTTTTCATATGTAAGAAACCTTATCCCAATGTAAATTACTCTTTTCTAGGGACCGTTTGGTAATAATCCCAGGAAAATTTTTCACGGGAAGTTTTTCCCTTAACCCCCTCTAAGGGAAGTCTTCCTTTGGAAAATGTAAATGGTGCCCCCCCTCCAAAGTTTTTCCCAAGGTTAACCTACATCCAAACATGGGGAAAATAAGTCAACCCAGAAAATTGACCATTTCCCTGTGATTTTTGACCAACCAAACCACACCCTAAGAGAAAAATTCCAATATACACACACTTTCTAGTTTCTACCAAAATGAGTATCAGTAGAAACCAAGTACTTTTGCAGATACTATCAACTAGAGGGATGAGAATATGCACACACTTTCTAGTTTCTACCATTGAAAATAGACACATCAAATGTCCAAAATGAATCTCAGCAGAAACCAAGTACTGTCTGCAAGTTGCAGATGAGAATATGCACTCTTTCTATTCTACTACTGAAAGTAGACACATAATTTAAGTTTGTCTGCAAATTGAATCAAGGTTCATAAGCCATGGTGAAGAAGGATATTATGATTCCCTTTGTGAACTACACAATGCAGTTGTGTTGGAGCCATTCCTGAATGGCAGAGCGAAGAGCACGGTTAGTGACAAGGGTGCGGTTGTCGATCTCCAAGTTGGTCATAGGTGAAGTCCAGTTTCCGAGTTTGAACCAATTTCCGATAGCTTCTGCTTCGTATGTGTAGCTGTCTGCTGCAATGACTGGATCCTTCATTATTACCTGCATGTAAGGAATGAATGAAAACCCGGACTAAATGAGGAAGCTAGAGTCAATCCCACAGTTACCAAAAACGCTACATATGCTTGTGACCCACGTTTAGAAGTCAAAACTAAACTACATTTCTGTAAAATTTAGCGACCCGCATTTCAGGACTAACGACCCGGGAAGCGTTCCTGGTAACTATGGTCAATCTTTTAGCCACGGTTCTTTCGCTGCATAAACAACCCACTGCCTAACTTTAGGGTTTAGGATTCAAAGTTTAGGGACTGGAATCAGGATCCACCATTTTATGCTGCAAAATTTACTTATAAAATCTGATTCTAAAATTTTTAGGTTAGATGAATCTGGCTCTTGAATAGCTGAGAAAGGATTTCATTGTTCAACTAGGTTGTAGTGGACTAAAACAAAATGTCTCTCTAAACCTCCTGTTAGAGTATAAAACCATTCCTGGATTCCTGGGGCTTCAACCATCAGCTTAAGCTTTTAGTTGAGATGGTTCCACACCTCCAGCTCTTTTCTATAATTCTATATGGAGCAGTAGACAATGAATTATGTTAAAATCTCAGCTCAATCATAAACAATCTCTCTGGATTTTTTAATTCAGAGGTAAGACTGCCGCATCATAACATAACCAATGACAACAACCCAGATACATGAACATGGGTTGTGCAGGGGTATTGGATTTGGATTAGGCTCTTCAATGATTAACCAATGAAAACATGAACACGGGTTGTGCGGGGTGAGATAATGATCATATGATAAGTGAACTAACCTGATAAATAGGACACAAAAAGTACGATGGAACTTGGTCATCACAAACAGCTCGAAGCGTGGACAAGCGAGCCTTCAAAAATTTGAGCACCCTGAAAATCTCAGATGCCAGGTCAGGTCGATTCCTTGCATTTACGTTGCAACACCTCAAAGCCAATTGAGCCAGCTGCTTAGCCTGGACAAAGGGCCAATCCCCGGCTGAAGGATCCAACATGCTATTGAGACGATCAAAATCCAAAGCATTCTGCACTTCCTTTACTATCCCCAAGGCTGGTTTTCCGGTCAACAAGCGCAACAAAATGACCCCGAATGAGTACGCGTCGGACTTTGTGGTGAGCTCTCTGGTTGCAAGAAACTCTGGGTCGATGTACGAGCAGGTGTCCTTTGGGTCAGTGGCGCAGAATTTCGTGGTCTGCTCCGTTGAGAGTTTCCCATTCGGCATCAAATGGCATGTGCCAAAGTAACTGAGCTTCAACACAAAATTGGCATCAAGAAGTATGTTTGAGGGGTTTAGATCACCATGTATGAGGCCATTGGGTTGGCTCGAGTGAAGAAAATTAAGAACTGAGCAAAGGTCAGTTGCTATTCGGATTCTTGCTTGCCAAGATAAAGCGGGGCTGTTAGGATCCTTGAGGTTAAGTTGGTCTTCGAGGAGGCTTCCGCCATGAAGATACTCGTAAATGAGAGCCTGAGATTCTGGGCAGAAACCAATGAGGGTGAACATATTTGGATGCCTTAGCTTGGTCAAAACCTCCACCTGAAATACAGCACATAGATAAAGGATGGCTTGAGATTGTAGGTTTTTTGTTAACAGAAAAGACTGAAAATAGAGAAGAGGTGCATGCTAAGGCTAAAATGGATGCTTGTTGACCTATCAATTAGGGCGAGGCGGGTTCGGTATGCCCGTATTCCGGTTTGTTATATTTCAGGTTTGAAAAATCGGGTCGGGCTTAATATTACTCCCTCTATCCCAATTTAATTTTGAATTTAACTAAATCGCACAATATTTGTCACTTTAATCCCAAGAGCATAATGGTTACTTTGCCAAATTGTCCTTACTAATCATTGTTCTGTATTTTTTTTTCATTGGAGGCGTATTTTCATCCTTCAAAGTTATAGTCATCGACAAAAGTAGTTTTCTTGGTTTTCCCCCAAATATCTAAGAATACAGGATTCAGACATGATCGTTACCTCTTTCTGAAATTCTAGAGGATCCTGCAAGCTGTCAGGATGAGGTATCTTTATTGCAAATTCGCTGCAATTTAATACACCTTTGTAGATGCTCCCATAGCCTCCTTCAGCAATTTTCAAGGATCGGTCAAAGTCATCGGTAGCTTTCTTAAGATCTGAGAAACTGAATTGGGTGCATTGGTAGCTTCCTTGAGGTATCACATCATATGCATTGGCTTCCACAACATTCCTTTGAACGCTCGGTGCTTTGATGAATAGCTTTTGCAGTTTTTCGATTTCCATCTCAACTTTTTCTTGCACTTCTGCTTGCGACAATACACCATAAGCTACCTCTGATACATTCACCTCCGTTGCCCAGGGAGCTAAAGTCTGTACGGGATAAATTAGCATGAAATCCGTGGAAGGGAGGGCTAAAAGAACCCGATGTTTAGTCAGCCAATAGAACAGAATGCAACAGACTATTGTTAAACAACAGGAGAAATCACATATCAATAGTGTAGCATCATATATATCCAGCAGCAGAAAACAACGTACAAATTCCATCTCAAACTTTTAAGCAACACAAAAGAACTACACCCTAGCAAGCAACAAAACTACCCGTGACAAGCATTATCCATCAATCCCACAATTTCCACATACGGGAATTTTTTTGCTTCCATGGTTCCACCAAGATTTGAAACTTGGTGGGGGGAGTTTAGGAGATGGGATTGGTAACTACCTTGGCTACCATCTCCTTGGTAAAAGCTAATGGTATATAACAATGTGCAAATTCTACCCAAAACCCCCAAAAATCTTCACAAAACTGTACGGCGACTTAAAACACCACATTGCTTTGTACATATGCTTCTGTCAACTCCAAACAAGTTCAACTTATTGGTACAGTAGACATGCCGTTAAACTTGTCAAGATCGAATATATACACATTAATTGCAGAACAAACAAGATAACTTTGTCATAAGACAGTGCTCTCAAAATGAAAGAAACAAACGCTGATAGCTTACTTTAGCATAAGTATGCTCATGCACAGCTGATTGGATGGATGCAATCCCATGCAGATTCAGACGCAGCTCGACCTTAAGCGTTGCATGGCCGCCTTCCACTTTTGGGAGAGGGCCAATCTGTGCATGAAACGGAAACTTGTCAATCAGAGGAAGACATATGACAGATGTTAATCCCTTAGAGTTTCAAAAGTAAACACAGAAAACCACTTTAGACAGCATCGCAGGGGCATGCTTGCAAGTGCATGAAATGAATTGGCAACTTTTGGCCGTTTTACAACCTCCTGGATACTTTTTCTAGAGATGCAAAGACTACATTTCAATTTCATACCTCAAATACCGACTTACAACACATAGCCCTAAATAGGAAATAAGCAAAGAGGAACCATACAAACAAGCCCTACAATAATACAATTCCTATCTCACAGTGACAGTGGTAGCACTAACCACATATGTGACTCTGTGTGGAGCCTGCAAATCACTTGTACCAGCATACTGCAAGTCAACAGTCATCAATCTGTCTAATTGGGGTATCATTACATGCTTCGTATAAGGTATTAGACTCCATTTTGGAAGACACTCTGTGGCTCTACTTTGAGCTTCACGAGCATTACCCTTCCAAGACATGGAGATAGCAAATGGGAACCTGTCAGAAACCTGTCAAGACAATGACACCAATGGGTCAAATAAACCACATCAAGACACTAGCCATGGGTTTTTTTAAAACAGAAACCAAAGCATCAACCATAAACAGAAGACTATTTGACATCTTCCAAAACCTATGTTACTCTGACTCTTCATATTCCATGCCATACCCGTGTCGGACCCTCGATATCCGGACAAGGGTACAACACTCGACACTTCAAATTACAATAAAAATATGCAAATTTTCTTTAAAATAGCCGAGTCCGACACCCATATCCGTGTCTAATATGGACACGCGTACCCCAGTCCGAGTAACATAGTCCAAAACCACTAGCCCACCTAAAGAGCAAGTCTGAAAATCATTCATCGTCTCTCATGCATAGCCGCTCAACGCCCATTAAACAGTTGGTGGTAAAACATAGCAATACCAAACCTCTAACGAGCGTCTTTTTCTATTTTTAGTGAGGCATAGCTCCATAGGCCAAGGAAAGTAAGGAGCCCACACAAATAGAGTAAAAAGGGGGAAAACTTTGTAAGGAATGGGGTATGATCCCCAACCTTGCCCTTGATAGGAGTATCTGTCCTAAGCCGAATTGCTTCAATAATCATATAACAGAACATACTAGACTCAATCAGATAATTGATCTTACACACTAAGTAGTCAGAACGAAGTACCCAAAAACACAGAGAAGTAGAGCACTTTAAAAAAAACAAAACATGATGCATTGAGGTTAGGCAGTTGAATATTTGGTACCACTACTTTGAAATGAATTATTATGTCCTTTAACCTTTGTAATTGGTATCTTAGAAGGTGAAAGTTTAAAATTTGAGTACCCAGACAGTGGAGTTGTCCAGAAAATAAGCCGGCGACCCTTAAAATGCATGGAATTATAATAAAAGAAAAAGAAAACTGTAAACATACAACCCCATTCAATTCCTTAACCAACCTTCCCCCTGCCCTTAGTTTTTCCATATAGAAAAGCAGTGGTCCCATGAACTTAAATAAGCTGCATCATCAAAGTTTCTTAATACATAAACTAAAGAATTTTACGGGGGCCTATACTTCACTTTCAAGTAGTGGTACCAAATAATTCAGCTGTCAAACCTCGATGTACCAAACAACAACTCCTTGGGGAAACATGATAGAGTGCGCTCTGGGGGATCCAGATAACCTTCCCCCCATGAACTCAAGTTCATGGAGATGCTGATTCTTCTGGAGAAACTCGATGTACCAAGTAGTTAATTTTTAAAGAACTTGAAACAAAAGAAATGAAAACACAAGAAGCATATACAAGCACCCATGGATACCAAGCCATGAATACTAGAAAGCAAACCATCCTTCCAGTCCACAGAGAGAAAAAAAAACACACACAAAAGAACAAAGATAAAATTTTAAAAGATAAAATAAAATGCTAGCAGTTCACATACGTGAAACCAGTTACTTGGTCGATAACCAACAGTTGCACAGTTTCGAGCACATCCCAGGGCCACTGACCCAGCAGCCTTTATTGTACGTTGAGGCTCCTTCTTAAAGACTTTAGTCAAAATATTTAAGACTGCAGGAACCTTAGAAGCTGAACCAGCCACCTCAACAGCATGGATATCTCTTACTCCCCGACGGGCTTCCTTAAGAGCCTTCAACAAAGCCTTCTTCACCCTCTCCAAAATTGGAAAGCTAATTTTCTCAAACTCTTCCCTCGTGATAGATACTGTGACATTTAGATTACCCACTAGGCCCTCAATGTTCAATGAAGCCTCCGGAGTAGTACTAAGAGTCTGTTTCACTTTCTCGCTAGCAACTCTAAGCTTGAGGCAAGCGCTTGTACTCTGGAATACATCAATGTTATACTTTTCCTTGATCTTAGCAGAAAAGTGCTGGAAAAGGACCTCATCGAAGTCACGCCCACCCGAATTCCGGTCAAACGAATGTGCCCATATGTTGGCACGATTTTTCCAAATCCCAGCAATGGTTACTTGCATGCTTGAATAACCAATGTCTATAAACGCAACACAGACTTCAGAATCCGTAGACAAGAAGCCTTTGTTGGAAATAGCATAGGTCATAACAGTAGCAGTTGTTTCATGAACCAGCTCATTAGGACGCAATTCAGCAAGAGCAGCCGCATCTAGAACAGCTCTCCTCTGAAGATCGGTGAAGTAAACTGGTACTCCAATGCGACAATCAGCAACAGTAGCCTCCAATTTCTTCTCAGCGATTTCCTTCAACTTTGAAAACAACATACCCAAAACTTGTGTTGGTGTATATGTTCTGCTTCCCTGTGAATCCGTCACATGGATTAAGGGAAACCCATCACGCCCTTCAGTGACCGTGAATGGAAGAGATTTGAGGTCCTTCTGCAGCTCAGGGTCAGAAAATGGTCGACCTATCAATTGCTTAATATGAGAAATGGTGGTTGTGGGCTCCACTGTTGCAGATGCAGCTTCAGCTGCCTCAATGGGCTGCTCTCCGGCACCAAAGCAGACAACAGCAGGGATCTCACGCATTGATTCATTGTTGAGAGCAACCCCGAAATACTTTTGTGTTCGCACAGCAACGACACAATTCCTACTGCCGAAATCAAAACCAACAATACTCATCTTTTGATGGACTGTCTTCTTGTCAGTTGTCACTGAGTAAAATAATAGCAAAAGGGTCAGCAAGGTACAATAAAACAATTTCTCCTATCTTTTTAAATTCTTTCACAAACTCATCACATCTTGTCATGGAGTAACTGAAATCTACCTGCGGTTACTTACACATCAAATGCACAAATAGCATACAGAATTTTATCTTTCAAACTCATCAAATGTAATGAAATACGATTGACCTAAAGTAGAAAACTAAATCCACCAAAACACCATATTTTCTCACCAATAATGTCAAAATACAGCAAAAAAACGAAATTCACAAAAAGCTCCAAAACAACCAACACAAAAATGAGTCAAAGCTAGAAAACTAGGGTTTCTGAATCCAACATACCTTCCCCAACTGCTTAACTCTACACTTGAATTGAAGGAGCCTTGAAAACAGAGGAACCAATTGCAACATAAACGAACATTCAAATCCAGAGAGCGAACAAGCATGACCCAGACAAAAAACACAAAAAAGAGTCAAAAGTAGAAAACTAGGGTTTCAGAATCCAACATACCTTCCTCAGCTGCTTAACTCTACACTTGAATTGAAGGAGCCCTGAAAACAGAGGAACCAATTGCAACATAAACAAACATTCAAATCCAGAGAGCGAACAAGCATGACCGAGACAAAAAACACAAAAAAGAGTCAAAAGTAGAAAACTAGGATTCCTCTGAATCGAACATACCTTCCTCAGCTGCTTAACTCTCCACTTGAATTGAAGAAAACATGAAAACAGAGGAACCAATTGCAACATAAACAAACAACCAAATCCAGAGGACAAACAAGCAAGCAATTGAGATTCAGACCAGAAACCAAAAAATCAAAATGAAAACTGCAAAGCATTCAAAGTTAAAATCAGATGAAGGTCAACCACGCAAGTTAGATTGAGCTCGAATGGAGGAAATTACCTGAAAAATTCAACTGGAATGTAATCCTAACCCTGGAAAATTTTCATCAAATTCAACAGCATTTGATCAGTTTGAGTGTTAGGGACAAGAATATATACCAGTGGGATGGTGGCATTAGACAAATAATAAGGATTTTTTTACCCTGTCAGTTTGTTGAACCGCCATTTGGCCATTTAAAAAAAGGATTGTCCTCCCAGGCTATGTGGGTCGATATTGTCTTTTTTTTTCCTTTTGTTTTCAGAAACAAAATTTGACAGAACCATAAACAGCAATAGCTTACTAAGAACATGATTCCATGAAAGCATTATAAACTAATAAACTTTCACCATTCAATTCAACTGCACTATTAAAAACTACACCAAAACATCTCACAGATACAGAGATCCTAGAGTGAGTAGGGTGACCAAAACTGAATAATATTACAATAAGCATCACACTCAGTTTCACAGATTTTCCTAATACTACTAAACTTAGAACATCATCACCATGGATAGAACATCATCACATTTTCAGTCTACTTCTACTTGTCGGTGTTCTTCTGCTTCTTAGGCATGCGGTAACCTCCCACAACACAGGCATGATCACGCTCAAATGGCTCTAGAGTGACCTGCTCCATCGGTTTAAACTGATCCTGTTGCAGCTTCTTCACTTCGGAAGCAAACACTGCCTCGGCTGGGACCGTTGAATCGATACAGTTGGCCTGAAAATTTCAGCAGACATTAGGCGGCATTTGTGTAAAAGACAGAGGTGTGAACTCGACCATAGTGAAGGGAAAGAGTGTCGAAAATGGAGGAAAAGGGAAAACTAGGGTCAAAGATGACTCCAAAACCGGAAAAGGGAAAGCAGAAAACAAACCTTAATTGATATAACAAAGTGGCCTCCAGCTTTCAAGAAATACGAGGCATTAAGTGCCAAAATCCTAGCCTGCAAACATGAAAAAACACATGAAATGCCAACCCTTGCCACAGTGAACTACTGAATCACGATTCTACCACAATGGGAACAGAATGCAATAATCTTACCTCGACATATACAATTGAGCAAATCACTATTCTACTAAAGGAGGAATATCGTAAGAAATATTCATGCTGCTTGACACTTTACACAAACTCGCAAAAAGAAACAAACCGGTAAACTCCAAACTCCCTACTCTACACCTCAATATCAAAAACTAATTAAATGTGACCACTAAATAACATTTTCAAAAGATGACACCATGACTATTGTTTGTAACTAATATATATCTCGAAAATTTATGTGATGATATTTGTATGAAGGTATAATGATAGAAGTTTCACACAACATATCAACAGATCATTATTTAGGTTAAGAATCAAAGAGTTTCCTAAATTTGATCGCACGTGGTCCATACATGACTTGAGAAGGAGGGAGTAATCAACAAAGCATCCAAATAAGAACTTTCAACTGACATTACATCTCAGATATCAACTTCTTCACTCATAATGATCAAAAAAGGGGCAAGATATACTCACAAGGAGAACTCGTCACGTAAATATCTTCCCAAATAGTAAACATTCACAGCAAGATCATACTAAAAGGAAAGTGTAATAAATTTTCAGGTGATAATGAAGTTATAACACAAATTAAATTCATAAGTTTGAGGTTTATCTATCGGAAAAAAAAGGTAATCAATTTAGCGCATCAGATATTCGGAGTTGACATCACCCAGTAAGTCTTGAAGGGGAATCCGAGGTTGCTCATCAGGTGCTAGTTGTTGAGGGAAAAAATAGTAAATTTTTCACTATAATCAGACAAAAAACATGGGTGGCATTCATAACATTGAGGTAATAAATAATGGAAAAGAATGTTAATCATTTCAACGCATCAGATACTCGGAGTTGACATCACCCAATAAGTCTTGAAGGGGAATCCGAGGTTGCTCATCATGTGCATGATTAGTAGAAGACAATCGAAAACAAAGTACCAGACTAAAAACCAACTGATGGATAATGAAACTTCCTTAAGATGGATTATTGAAACAGAGAATTGTAAAAATAACTATGAAAACTTTTTATTATTGAAAATCACTCAGCAGTGATATTTGACAAAAATCAAATAGGGAATCAAAGCTTAGACAACAAAAGCCAGTGCTCAAAGAAAGACCCCAAAATGGGTTGTTGAGATGGAAAAAGGAGGAATAATGAAATACGATGCAACTCAATATAACGTAGAATATAAAGCCATAAAGGGTCAAAGGGCAATGTTATTAACTCGTCATGGATAAAATAGATAGAACTGTTCGAAAAAATGCAATGTATGAATACCTGATCAGGTTGGGCAACATCAGAAAATATTACATCGACCATGCCAACCAACATTCTGTACTTGGCTGGATGCCTAGCATCTTCAATGATGGGGATAACATTGGTCCTCTTCTTAGCCATGTTGACCAAATCCCTACCACTTCTGTGTGAAAATTCAACCGCGTAAACGACACCATTCTGCAGAGAAGCCAATTTGTCAAAAAAATTACTTCGAAAACAAAACAAAATCCATAAGTGGGGATATCTCATTTAGACATGATACTTACGGGGCCAACAACATCAGAAACATGAGACACGGTGGTTCCAGAAGCAGCTCCAAGGTACAAGACCTTAGCACCGGGTTTCTTCAAACACGAACACAGAAATTAATCAGTATCAACAACATAAACTCCAAAGGAAAAACAAATCAAGCGATTAATGATGTTACAGAAAAATCCCACTTACAATCCAAATATTGTCAACACCACCAATAATTGCTGCTGCCAACTTTGAACGGAAAGGGTTCCATACTCTGTATTCAATCTTGGTTCCATCTTCTTGCTGCAAAGAAGTTAAGCACTTCAAAAAACAAACAAAATACAACATACATGCACAAATGGACCAAACAAATGTATCTAGCAAATTTGAACAGGTTCATACAATATAACATACAACTATTGCATACAACATCCAATTGCATGTACATAACACTGAACATCAGTATCATTTTGGCCTATAACATAAATAAGAGCCCAAATGTTGAAAAAGTTTTCCAAAGTGACCCTTTTCCCACTTTTCCCTTAAAATTACAGGTTGGTTTAAAGTACAAACTTTTTTAAAGAAAATGATACATATTGATAATAGAATTAAAAAATTGATGCTTCCACAAGCTAAATCTTTTACCTCAAAAAATGACACACCAAAAAACAAAACATAACACTGAGAGACAAGTAACACACCCAACAGATGTATGCTTACACAAGCTAAATCCTTTACCTCAAAGGACAAACAAGTCTACACACTCTAACCAGCAAAACACAACATGCAGAAAAAGAAAATACAAACCCAATAGATGTGCATTTAAATGACAAACACAAATCTACATACCCTATCCACCACAACATAACGCCCAGACAGAAACAACAAACTCAAACAGATGCTGTTTATATGTTCATAACAGGGTAGAAGTTTACCTGAACAGATATTCTCTTTTCATTGTAGACGGATTCTCCGGGAACCATGTTCTTGGTAACAAGGGCATCCTCCTTACCCTTAGCAAGGAACACCCCCTCGTGTCTGTGGGGCTCCACAATAACCTTACTTCCTCCCTTCATTCCTCCTCTTCCACCACCACGGCCTCTTCCACCGCCACGGCCACCACCGCCACGGCCACCACCACCTCGGCCGCCACCTCTTGCAGGCTTAGAAATGCCGCCCCGAGCTCCGAGGCCACGGCCGCCACCAAAACCTCCCCTTCCTCTGCCTCCATCTCCTCTACCTCCTCCACGGCCTCCAAAACCTCCTCTTCCTCCTGGATTGATGAAAATTGGTCAGAAAATGTTCAACTTGAAATAAAGGCTTGATTTGGTGGACATTACTTTAATACAATCAAAATATGAAGGGCAAAACTAAATCTAGTATGGTCTCCCATTTGATGTAAAATAAAGACCCGACAAAGAAAAAGGCATAACATCTTATTAAAATGAGTTGGACATGGCATGTTCAACACAAAATAAAGGCTCGATTTGGTGGATATCAACTTTTTTTAGGAAAAAGATATATATTGATAATAAGATTAAGAGAACTTGTACAACCAAAAAACAAACTGTGCACGAAATCTATCACATCAAAAGACGAAGATCTCTAAACTTTCGATTCACCCAAAAGAAAAGAGACTTGACAATATTGTCTTTCAATCTATGAGATTTTGGTGGGTATTACCTTAATACATTCAAAATATATCAAAACTAAATTTACTCTTCCATTTGATGCAAAATCAAAACCCCACAAATAAAAATAACCATCATCTTAGAAAGTAGTAGTAAATTCAACATAATACCTGCTAGATTTTGGTCGAAAATACCTTATAATACACATCAATACACAAATACCAAAATGAAAATCAGTCCTCTTTTTGAAGTAAAATAAAACCCCGCAAAGAAACCCTAACCCTAAACATCTTATCACGTAGCAAATTTAACTAACAAATACGCTTGGATTTGGGAAAATATACACCATTAAACCTTTCGTGTTCCACTTGATGCAAAACTAGTCATGAAAACTCATCCTTGAACAGAAAATCAAAACCATCAACCACAAAACCCTTGATCGAAAATAATGCGCGAAAGTTTGCAATTAATCCTTCGAATAAACCAATTTGAACTATATAATGAACATTCGGGATGAAGATCGACGAGAAATACCTCTTCCTTGCGGCTTCATCTTCGAAACGAATAGTAGAGAGGGAGGAGAGAGAATGGTAGCGGTTAGGGTTTTAGGGAGTGATAAATAGTGAAGAACTGATGGTGGTAGAAATAGGGCAAAATTTTAGGGTTTAGGGTTTAAGCAGTTTTGGGCTAATTGGGTCCCATTGATGGACATGAAATATTTGGGCCAATACTAAACGACCCATTATAAATATGTTTCTTTTTCTTTTTTTTTTCTTTCAAGTTCATGTATTACCTTTTAAAATATTATGATTGTTCAACAACATATATTAAATTGTTCACCTATATATATATTAGGTTGTTCACTCTAATTATTGTGATTGTTCACTCGCAAACATCCGGAGCACATGTTCCAGGTACTTGTAATATATATTGTTTAAAATGTTCAGTCTTTCTTTTCAAATAACTTTTGTGATGGAGCGATATATATTACATGTACATCGAGTTTGTATTTCAAAATATTTGCAAGAGAAATACTGTATTACACTGTTGAAAATGAACAATTTGATATCTATAAATGAACAATTACACTATTGGGGCACAAATTTCAAAGCAATTAATAAATTGTAGCGATAAGCAATAGTAATCTTATATTGGTGTATATATAATTTATACATAATTTTTTTGATAAAATACTATCATAAAAATATTATCATTAGATTCAAACCAAAAATACTATCTTAAAGATATAATGTTGTCATTTTGGATAAAATATGCTATGAGAAATTTGAGAGTGAATTTAATAATAAGAGTGAACAATCTAATATATATGGGCGAACAATCATAATATCTGAACTACATGCTCCGGGTGCACCTAATGTTATTCTGAAAGTGAACAATTATGATAATAAGAGTGAACAATTTAATATATATGTGAATAATTATAAGATTTGAAGCACATGCCCCGGATGCACCTAATAAATTGCACAAGGAGAAAGAAAAATTGAGACACAAGTGTTCAAATAACTAATATTGAAAAAGTTCAGTTCAAGTTCAACAAATAAGTTCAGTTCAGAGAAAATAAGCTGAAACCAAACTTTACATTCTACAGCTCACAAGAACAAGAACATACAACCAGCCTTATGTACAATTAAATCAAAGTTTGTCAGACAAAAACCACAACCACAAGAGAAGCATATAAATATGGGAGATCTTCATCTTCTTCATCTTCTTCTTCTTCTTCTTCTTTGTTAATGTAGGGGGTCGGAGAACTACGAAGAACTATACATTATACAACGCGGTTATGCTCAAACTCCATTAATGCTAAAAGTTGCAGCTTCAGTCATCATCTGTACTGAACTCAGTTTTGACAACACTCTCCTACCAAATGCAAGTCGACGAATGGAAAGACGAAGAAAAAAGGGTTACTCTTCAAACAACTGAAGTTCAAAGGGAAAACGACGAAAGATTGAAAGGCAGGCGAAAAAGGGCAGAATTTAGAACCCACTGATGACAAAAGAACGAATGGCGTTACCTCACGAACGTCAAGGGAGGGTTGTCAGAACATCCAGACAGCAATGCCACTGGGGAGCGACTCTAGTCCCGAGATGAGACCGAGATCATCCACGAAACGACACCTCTCCTGGCATTCCCATGTAGAAAAGTCGACAGAATTGGCATTGAATTTGTTGTTGTCGTCGTTATTCCCTGCAACCCACAAATCCAACATGTCGCAGTCATAGATGTAAAGGTTCTCCAGCATCTGTGGCATCCTGTTATTCAGTGCTGCAAACGGTGACCAAGGCATCGATGTTAGCTTCAGGCAAGACTCAATTTTCAGTGTTCGGAGACGAGAAAAGCACTGCTGTAGCTGTTGATCAGCATCGGCGTCCTCTATTCTCGACCGTCGTAAATTCAACAAACGACGCAACGTGAGCATCTCCAATGAATGTCAGTAGGGTAGTTCCGACAATCATTCCTATCAAAATGTCCGACAAATGGATTAAATTCTTATCCATTAACAGTTTTACTCGTACTCAAAACAACTACATAAAGTATATCAAGCTACTGTTGGATCAAAATTAACGAATTCGAGCACTTTTAAACATAGCATATGTCTAAAAGATGTTTAATTCACATTGTGATCAAAACTCAAATGCAAAATGTACAAGGAATAGGATTGAATGTTCATGGTTTAACTCAACAATGTTGAGCATCATGGTGCAATGCAAGCTGAGTTTGTGTCACCCAGTTCCTTCTGTTCTTATTAACCATCATGCGGTGTGTCCTGCATTCCAAAAATCATTAGAATGTTGCCATCATTTATGGTCAATTTCGTCTCGGGTTTCTCAAACAGCCAAGCCTTTCACATCCTCATAATTCATCCTAAAATGTAGTTCCAAAGACTGAAAAATGTGTATCTTTAAATTAGAAGTTCAAAACTATTCTCTATCCAAGATGACTAAAATGATCAGCTCAGTAAAAAAAACTAAGATGACTGATAGAGCATTAGCTTTCTGCATTTTTCTATCGAACAATGTAAGAGCTAAATGTCAGTGGAAACAAGTCTTGAAGCACTTACAGAAGAATCCCATAATGCTCAATAGCTCCTGGAAAGACGAAGATCCATGAATACTTGTCCTGAGTTCAGTCAGTCGAACATCCATGAATACTTGTCCTGCCAAAAGAGTGTGGTAGTGCAAGTCAACAAATAACACAATTCAACATCCACTTTCTCAACATGCCATTGAATGGAAAGACGAAGGACAAAGAGTTACTCGTCAGGTAATATACAATGTCCACACATCTAAGAACTGAAGTTTGGGTGGTGGCATCCTAACCTAGTGGCAAATTGCTTTAGACTGACTTGGACCCAGAAAATTGAAGGGGAAAAACATGAAAAATTGAAAGGCAAAAGGATGAATGTTGTACCCGAATATCAACGTGGGGGATGTGTTGGATAAGGGGCCAGTCTTCCCCATTAGGCTTCTCACATCTGCTCTTCAGTTGTGGGCATTCCCAAATATAAAGTTCTTTCAATGCATTGAGACCACGAATTGATCTCGGCAGTGCCTCCACCAGATAGCACTCACTAATAGAAAGAGAACGAAGTTGGGTCAACTGTCCGATGCACTCTTCAGATAGGGCTTTCAGATCATCCATGTGTGTTAATTCAAGTGATTGAAGTTGTGTCATGGTCGCAATACCATTGGGGAGTGACTCTAGTCTTTCAATGCTATTGAGCTTCAAGGTACGAATGTTGTGCAGGCCTTCCCATGCAGATAAATTGACAGAATTTCCATCGACTTCGTTGCCATCATTATTCTCCTCAACCCAGAGATCCAACCCATTGCAGTAACAAATATGAAGATCCTCAACCATCTGTGGCATCCTATAATTTAGTGCTGCAAATTGTGACAAAGGCATTGTCCTCAGCTTGGGGCAAAACAACACAGACAGTGTCAGGAGACGAGGGAAGCAATGTCGTTGCTGTTGACATTGCTGCATTTGTTGATTAGTATCAGTCACCTCTATTCTTGACCATCGCTTTAAATTAAACAAACAAGTCAACTCGAGCATCTCCAATGATGGGAAGTAGATTGCTCCTACCTCCAAAGAAGAAGCATCCTCTATGAATTCCAAGGCCTCAAGTTTGCTAAGTGTGAGCCTCTTGAGGTAAGGCAGTCCGCACAAGGATGGCAGGTGTTGGATTCCTTTGCAAGAACTTATGGTTATCCAGACAATATTAGGGAGATCATGTATCCCCCAACTTAATCGTCGGACTCCCGCGAAACCATCAATTTCGAGGATTTCGAGTGCCGAAGGGACCGGTAGGCCATTTAGCACTTCATCATCATCTTTAGGATCTGTATTATTCCTATAATGCCGCCACAAGGATAGATGAGTTAGTTTTTTCCCCTTCAAATTGGACATCTTGGCTTCTGATATTGCATTTTCACGACTCCTATAAAAGTTGATTCTCAACTTTCCAATAAGATTCAGCCCTGCAAGTGCATCCAGCCCAACAGGTCCTACTACAAAAGTACTCAATGTTTCGAGATTCACTAGTTTCCCAATACCAGGAGGCATCCAACAGTCGTGCTTCTTGTTACAAATCTCCAAATGCCTAAGGCTAGCCAATTTGTGGAAGTCTCTCGGTAGCTCCTCTGCACAAACATTAAGAACCTGCAGCTTCTGTAAAGTTGTGATCGCATCAGGAAGACAATCTACATTAGCTTTGAGGTACCTCAACTGCTGTAGTTTGCCTATCGAATTAGGCACGCTCTCATACGGCCTTTCTCCTAAGTCCAAAACACGCAACTGCCTCAAATGTAAAACGACATGACAATCCAATAGACTTCCAAATGGAAGAGAGAATGAACGTATCTGTGGGGAAACACGCATCCATGAAGCTTCCTGTGGTGACAGTGAATCTTCCTCATCAATAATTACTGTAACATGCCTGATATTGGAACTAATATTTTCCACACACTTACCTAATCTAAGGCATTCGTCGTTGACGCTTTCCGCCAAGTCATGCAAGAGGTCATGCATTTTGCAACCCACCAAGATATCGTATTTATCTCTTATCACTTCTTGAAAGAAGCATCTTCGTAATAGTTGCATGAAGACCTCACGACCATCATCCATAGACCTAACGTATCCTTGGGCCATCCATCGCCAAATTAGATCTCTTATGTTAAACTCATAATCCTTAGGATATAGAGAACAATAAGCAAAACATTTCTTTTCTTGGGACTGCAAATGATTGTAACTAAGCCTCAAGGTGGACTTAATATTTTCATTTTGATCCATCACTCCAATCTCTTTATCTCTAAACTGCATCCATTCTTCCTTTGTAGTTCTAGAATAGAGAAGTGTGGCAATAGTCCTTATTGCGAGGGGGGAATTTGCACATTTCTGTACGATCTCCCGACCAATGTTTGCTAAATTTGGACAACTCTCCTCTTGTCCTTTTCTGAATGCTAAACTTTTGAACAATGCCCATGATTGGTCCTTTGAAAGGCCTTTCAATTCATAACAGGGTTCCACCGTACTCATATTCAATGCCATCGAATGAGACCTAGTGGTCACAAGCACTGCACTGCCTAGTTTGCATTTACATAACAATTCTTTCAACTCAATCCACCAATCCACATCTACTTCCCAAACGTCATCTAATACAAGCAAGAACATTTTCCCATTCACAAATGCTATAAATTTACGATAAAGTTCTTGCAAACCACATTGGTGCCAACCCCTTCCATCATCTTCAGACATAGAGTGAAGAACTTTCCCAATCAACTCTTGGCAGCTAGATATGTTATCTGAGATGCATGCCCAATACTTATTCTCGAAAAACCGTTGGACCCTTTCATCATTGTAAACAGTCTGAGCCAACGCAGTTTTCCCTAACCCACCCATCCCAACAATAGGGATGATGGACAAAACTTCCTCAGCACTACTGGCTTTGAAAAGCATGTCTACAATGGCCCCTCTATCTTTATCTCTACCTATGACCTTTCCTTCCAAAATGAAGGGTTGGGTCTCTCTTGCGGCTACTTGATTCAATCTAGATTGGCAATCACCTACATTGACCTCCCTAGGAACAAGACCAAGAGTATCCATAATAACTTTTAAGCAATTCAACTCACTCAAGATATTCTCAGCCTCTTCAACCACTTTTTTATTCATTCCAAGGGAACTCAACTTGGGAGGCAAGAAACATACCACTTTGGATAGCTTACTTGAAGACCACCTCTGCTTATTTTTTCTGTCATGCACATCAATTTCTTCAAACAAGTCTTCCAACCGGCACATCACGTTCTTGAGCTCTCCAAGCCACTTGTTGACAAGATCTCCCCTCTGGCCTTCATGGTGTCTTTCGGCATCAGAAAGGCGAGCTTGGATAAAGGTCATAGTGACACGAAGCTCATCCAACTTCTCCCTCCCACCAAAGTAAAGGGCGATCCTTTCGGCAATGGATCCAGCCGCATACTCCAACACTCTCCCAACAATGTCAGACACAATGGTTTCAGCGATTTTTGCTTCCATTTCTTCTCTCACACACAAAATCTGGTTAACTTTGTGAACAAGAAGAATGAAAGCAGTAGATCCAGGATGTGGTTTCTTCCATCTTTTATTATCAAGTGAGACATATAATAACTCTTGGGGTTAGTAAAAAAAAGAAGGAAAAGACAACCATTTTCCCTGTAAACTATTGTCAAGTGACCAATAAAGAAATCAAAGCAATAGACATTTTACTGGGAATCTAGCTAATTGTGTAATAATGTGTTATAATGATTTTGGCTTCTTAACAAAACCAAGGCATCTCTTCAGGCCCTTCAGAGAGCACTTCCCAATTGTAAGAAACAAATTCAGAGCAGATATGTTTTCCGAAATTCATCTCCGCCTTTGTTTTTGTTCTCTCCAACTCCCTATCACCACTGCTCTTTGGAGTTACACAAATATTTTCCACACAAACTTCAAGTTTTTCAAACTCTGATAGGTTACTCCACAACATCAGCAAAACCCAACTCCATAGTCTTCTGCTTCAACCTCTCATCAGTAATGTTAAGTTATTTTATGCTATTTTCCCGCTCTCTCAAAACAATATAAAATTGTTTGAACAGATGAAAACACGTAGTGATAACTACTATATAATATTACTACGTTATTCATAGTTCATACTGGGGACTGGGAAAGTAGAGGGAGAAAGCAGAGAGAAAGATGTAGGGATGGAGTAATGTTCTGTGGGTTGGCACAGTTGACAAAATTAGAGTGCCTCTTTGGGAGAGTTTGGCTTTGTTATTTTGGTGGGTTAATAGTCATATTAATTTGGGCGAGCAAGTTAAATACGGGTCGTGTGTATTTCGGCATTGGACAAATACAGATCGGGCATATTTCAGGTTTAAGTAAATATGGACCGGGCTTGTATAAATACGCCTTGGGCTACAATTCTGGTTCATGGTTTTTCCAAACTCAAATTACTCAAACCGAACCAAATTAAGAGGCCGACCACTACACCAACAAGTAATCATTTTTATTTGTGATTAAAAATTTATTTAATAAACAAAAAAGTACCAAAAATGTAAAATGAGATGCAACATAATAAATGCACAAGGATAAGGCATGAAATATGGTCAAAAGGTTAAAAATCTCTTTCATTTGTTTAAAGGTATATACACATCAAAACTGTTATAGATGAAAATATATACAAAAACTCTTTCTATCAAATAACATTGTTAAACAACCATGATCCATGACGATTGAGATCAAGTTCCCAAAGAAACGGACGAAACCAAACCAAAACAGCTTCTCGGCAGCTCTTTACACTTTTCTAGGGTTCTAACTTTTCTTGCACCAAACCCACTTATCCCAATCATAGAAAACAATTGAATAGTGTCGACTACTGAACCACTGAATGGTAAAAACTACTGTATACTAATCTATTCAATATTCATACTGTATACTAAATTACTAATCATAGAAAAAGGGGAAAACCAAGCAGCTTCTCGACAGTTCTTTACCAAATTCTAGGGTTCTTACTTTTCTCGCACCAAACACACTTATCTAAATCGTAGAAAAGAATTGAATAGTAACGACTACTGAACAATTGAAGGGTAAAGACTTGCTGTATACTAATGATCAATTCAACATTCATAGATTCATGTTGGGGACTGGAAATTAGAGATAGAAAGTGGAAAAGTACCTGAAAATGAAATGGGGTCGGATTGAAGAGGAAGAGAAACCCTAGATTGATTGAGCTTCGTTCCTCGTTCGCCCAAATTGGCTCAATTTGATTTGATTTCGTGGATGATGTAAATGTTGTGGCCTCAGACTCCATAGTTGGTACCGGTTTTCTTTCCCGCTTGATTTTTCGTAAACACGAAATTCCACTTCCTTCATAAAACAAAAAGAAATTGTTATTTCTTTCTTTTGTACTTTTTTTTTTTTTGGATGGAAAACAAATTGCTCCCGCGGTTCCATAGTAATTGTCATAATTTTAACTTTTACAGTTTATAATATAACTATTTTATTGATATTTTTTTATATAATATGTTATTAACATTTACAATATTATATTTTTATGATAGTATTTTTTCGTTACGAATCCAATGGTGGTAATTTAATATAGCAACTCATTGTATGTATTTAGAAATTTATGGTCAAAATTTGACAGCATAATTTCTAAAAACGACAATTAATATGAAACGGAGAGAGTATATCATTGGGTCACTTGGGTCGGGTTTGTGTGGACTAGTTTTTTCCGATTCGCTATCCCGACTCAAATCGCTCCAAAATTATGAGTTTTGATCAGGATTCTCTCAACCTAAACCCGAAATAAAACGAACCATGAAAAACCACATATTACAAAGTCAAACCCAACTCGCCCATTTGACTCGAAAGGTTTTTTTTAAGTTCAATTATGTTGGAATTTGTAGTTTTTCGATGGAATTTCTTACTACTAAACTACAAGCACAACTTATTTATCAATTATTTCATTAGTTTAGGTTGAAAAATTCAAAATAATTTATCAGTGCTAGAAAATAATTGCATTTTATTATGTATATTGTGCAAAATATAATACTTAGAGACAATCTTTTTCCGAAAAAAAAGGAAAAAAATCGCAACCAAAACCCGTTGAGTTGACCCAAAACCGAAAAACACCGCATGCATTTACCCAAACCCGAAATACACCCAACTTGTATTGATCCGAGCCCTATATCCACCCGGGCTCGTATTTAACCCGCACGCCCGAATTGACTGGTCTAAACAACATTCTTACTCCATTTAAAAAAATAAAAAAATTCTTATGTTTCCTTTTATATATATTTACAACATTTATTTGCTTGGTTAGTTGGCTAAAATCCTGAAAATACTAAATGCTGTTGATTTCACCGAAATTGTTTCCATTGCAGAAGGCAGAAGCAGCCTTCTCATTGTTTTGGCGTACTGATAGTCCACCCCCTTCATGCATTCCCTTTGAATCTTCTGCTACCTATTCAAAGTGTAGAAGCCAAATTCAAATAGCGATTATTTTTTTTGGACCAACAGAATACAAAAAGCAAAGTAAGGATTATTGACATACAAAAGGTGAAACTAAGGATTATTGACATGCATGTCAGCAAACCACCTGTTGTAAGTTGTAGCTGGCTGAATGTAGTTAAGCACCATGGTTGAATGCTAGCTAAGTTTCTGTCCCCAAGCTCCTTCTGTTCTTATTAAGTTGCATTCAAAAAATCATTTGAATGTTACTATCATTTGTAGTCAATTACATCTGGGGTTTGTCAAACAGCCAAGCCTTTGACATCTTCATAATTCATTCTAAAATGTAGTTCCAATGACTAAAAAAAGTGTATTTTGAAATTCGAAGTTCAAAACCAATCTTTATCCAAGATGACTCAAATGATCCGCATCAGTAAATAAAACTAAGATGACTGATAGAGCATTAGCTTTCTGCATTTTTCTATCGAACAATGTAAGAGTTAAATGTCAGTGGAAACAAGTCTTGAAGCACTTAGAGAAGAATCCCATAATGCTCGATTGCCCCGAGAAGTGCCCATAATGTTCTGAATGTCATCAGCTACATAAAGAAAACGCTCATCTTGCCAAACGCACGAGGAAAATGCAAGTCAACAAATAACAAAATTAAACATCCACTTTCTCGACCAGCCTCACATCGGTCAGTTGTCAGACTGACTTGAACCCAGAAAATTAAGAGCGAAAACAACGAGAGATTGAAAGGGGGGAAAAAGGGAGCAGAACTTAGAACCCATTGATGACAAACAGATGAATGGCGTTACCTAACAAATATCTAGATAGGGGATGTGCTCGATAAGGGGCCAGTCTTCCCCATCAGGCTTCTTGCATCTCCTCTCTAGTTGCGGGCATTCCCAAATATAAAGTTCTTTCAATGCGTCGAGATCACGAATTGATCTCGGAAGTGCCTCCACCCGATAGCACCCTTTAATAGAAAGAGAACGAAGTTGGGTCAATTGTCTGATGCACTCTTCAGATAGGGCTTTCAGGTTAAGCATGTATGCTACTTCAAGTGATTGAAGCCGTGTCATTGCCGCAATGCCTCTGGGTAGTGACTCTAGTCTTGAGATCCAACTGAGCTTCAAGGTACGAATGTTGTGCAGGCCTTCCCATGTAGATAAATTGACAGAATTTCCATTGTCTTCGTTGCCATCATTATTCCCCTCAACCCAGAGATCCAACCCATTGCAGCACCATATGACAAGATCCTCAAGCATCTGTGGTATCCTATAATTTAGTGCTGCAAATTGTGACAAAGGCATTGTCCTCAGCTTGGTGCAACCGAACACAGACAGTGTCAGGAGACGAGGGAAGCAATGTCGTTGCTGTTGACATTGCTGCATTTGTTTATCAGTATCAGTCACCTCTATTCTTGACCATCGCTTTAAATTAAACAAACCAACCAACTTGAGCATCTCCAATGATGGGAAGTAGATTGCTCCTGCCTCCGAAGGAACAACATTCTCCATGAATTCCAAGGCCTCAAGGTGGTCAAGTGTGAGCCTCTTGAGGTAAGGCAGTCCGCCCAAGGATGGCGGGTGTTGGATTCCCTTGCAAGAACTTATGGTTATACAGACAATATTAGAGAGATCCTGTATCCCCCAACTTAGATGTCGGACTCCCTCGAGACCATAAATTTCGAGGATTTCGAGAGCCGAAGGGACCGGTAGGCAATTTAGCACTTCATTATCATCTTTAGGATCTGTATTATTCCCTATATATCGCCACAAGGATAGATGAGTTAGTTTTTTCTCCTTCAAATTGGACATCTTGGCTTCTGATATTGCATTTTCATGACTCATATAAAAGTTGATTCTCAACTTTCCAGTAAGATTCAACCCTGCAAGTGCATCCAACCCTTCTTCTCGTACTACGGAAGTAGTTAATGTTTCGAGATTCACTAGTCTCCCAATACCAGGAGGCATCCAACAATCGTGCTTGTCCTTAAAAATCTCCAAATGCCTAAGGCTAGTCAGTTTGTGGAAGTCTCTCGGTAGCTTCCTCGTGCCAACATTAAGAACCTGCAGCTTCTGTAAAGTTGTGATCCCTTCAGGAAGACATCCAACCATAGCTTTGAGGTACCTCAAGTGCTGTAGTTTGCCTATCGAATTAGGCAGGCTCTCATATGGCCATTCTCCTAAGTCCAAAACACGCAACCGCCTAAGATGTGAAAATACATCATCAAAACATAGATCCCATATGCTTATACTTTGGTTAGAGAGCGAACGTATTGGTGGGGACGCACGCATCCACGAAACTTCTTGTGGTGAGAGAGAAACTCCCTCACCAATAAGTAGCGTAACATGCCTAATGTTGCTATTGATATTCTTCACAGGCTCATCCAATATAAGGCATTCGTCCCTGATAGTTTTGGCCAGGTCATGCATGAGGTCATGCATTTTGCAACCTTCCATGATACCATATTCATCTGTTGTCACATCTTGAAAGAAACACCGGCGTAGTAGTTCCATGAAGCATTCACGACCATCATTCATCGACCTGACAAACCCTTGAGCCATCCAACGCCATATCAAATCTTTTATGTCAAACACATAATCCTCGGGATATAGAGAACAATAAGCAAAACACTGCTTTTCACGAGGCCGAAGATGGTAATAACTAAGCATTAATGTGACATAATACTTTCGTTACGACCTATCTTTCCAATCTCATTATCTCTAAAATACACCCATTCTTCCTCGGTAGATTTAGAATAGAGAAGTCCGGCAATAGTCCTTATTGCAAGGGGGACATTCGCACATTTCTTTACTATCTCCCTACCAATGTCTGCTAAATTTGGACAACTCTCATCTTGTCCTTTTCTGAATGCTAAACTTGTGAACAATTCCCATGACCGGTCCTCTGAAAGGCCTTCCAATTCGTAATAGGGTTCCACAGTAATCATATTCGAAGCCACCACATGAGATCTAGTGGTCACAAGTACTGCGCTGCCTAGTTTGCATTCACACAGCAAATCTCTCAACCCAATCCATCGATCCCTGTTTTCATCCCAAACGTCATCTAATACAAGCAATCATTTTTTCCCTTTCACAAATTCTCTAAATTCAGACTGAAGTTTCTCCAAACTCCATTCTTGCCATTCACCATGCATTGCCATGGAGTGAAAAACTTTCCCAATCAACTCTTTGGGGCTAGATATCTTATCCGAGATACATGCCCAATATTTAAACTCGAAAAATCGTTGGACCCTTTGATCATTGTGAATTATCTGAGCCCACGCTGTTTTTCCCAATCCACCAATCCCAACAATCGCGACGACCGACAGAACCTCCTCAGAATTACTGCCTTTGAAAAGCATGTCTAAAACGACATCTCTATCGTCATCTCTACCTATGACCTTTCCTTCCCGAATGAAGGAGTAGGTCTCTCTTGTGTCCGCTAGATTCAATCTAGATTGGAAATCACCTACATTGACCTCCCTAGGGACAAGACCCAAACCATTCATAGTATCTTTCAAGAAATTCAACTTACTCAAGATACTTTCACCCTCTTTGGCCACTTTCTTATTCATTCTAAGGTAACCCAACTTAGGACGCAAGAAACATACCACTTTGGAGAGCTTACTTGAAGACGACCAACTCTGCTCATTTTTTCTGTCATGCACATCAACCTCTTCAAACAAATCTTCCAACTCGTACATCACGCACTTGAGCTCTTCAAGCCACTTTTTGATGGCTTCTCCCCTCTGACCTTCATGGTGTCTTTCAGCATCAAAATGGCGAGCTTGGATAAAGGTCATAGTGACACGAAGCTCATCCAACTTCTTCCTCCCGCCAAAGTAAGGGGCGATACTTTCAACAATGGATCCAGCCGCATACTCCAACACTCTCACAACAATGTCAGACACAACAGAGTCGACCATTTTCCCTGGATTTCTCTCACACAATTAACTTTGATCTCTCTTGTTAACTTTGTGAACAGCAAGAATGAAAGCAGTATATCCAGGATGTGTTATGTCCATCTTTTATTATCAGTCATGATAACTATAAACAGAAAGAGTAGCTTTCTTTGCACAAAAGCACATCCCAAATCTTCTTTATTTAAGCTTTCATGTACAGCCCACTGATTTATTATCAATCATGATAATTATAATATGTCGGATTCTAATACCGTATTACAAGTCACGTATAATGGAAGATTATCCCTATTTTATCAACAATTTTATAAGTGAAATTATTCCGAGATTAATATAATACTATACAAGGGTGTGTAATTATTGGGGAAGATTAATATATATATCATTGGCCCAAAGAATGGCCTGATCCTTGGGTTTCTATAAAGTTAAAAACAAATCACCATCCAAGATTAGTTGCTTAAGTAAAGCCGAGATCCTTGACAAAGCGTTTATTTTATGCAAGAACACAACTGATTATTCTTCCGACAGCACAAAGGGTCCAAATCAATCAAGGAATCGAGTTAATTACACGTTTAAGCACCTAATTATTCCAAACACAACATCAAAGTAAAGTACCACGATGTCTTCAAAACTAGAATCTGAAAGCATTAATGCCAACATTTTCGTGACAGTAAATGGAAACTGACAGCAATAACAGAACACACAAACCGTAAATGTCAGAGAGCACGATATGGTTGCAAACAGCACAGCCACATACATAAAATAACAAACAGACTGCAAATAATGACAAATATGTAGGAGCAGAATGTGAATGAAAAACAAGCCTCGCAATGCGTAGAGCACTAGAGCAGAACCTCGTAATGCCTGATTTCAGTCCCAACATCTGCCATGGTTGGCATAATGACAGACTTTTGTGTTTTGACATGTGCTCGATACAAACTCCCTTGATGCTCAATGTTGCAGCTTCTGTCATCATCTGTGTTCACCAGTCCTGCCAAATGCACATCAACAAATAACACAGACATAAACTTACTCTACCAGCCTCACATCAGTAAGCTCTTGAAAATGAGAAGACAGAAAGCATTTTACGCTGAGCCATTTAATGGAAAGACGAAGAAAAAAGAGTTACTCATCAGGTGGTATCCCCTCATCTACTAATTGAAGTTCAAAAGGGAAAACGATGAAAGATTGAAAGGCAGGCAAAAAAGGGCAGAATTTAGACACCACTGATGACAAAAGAACGAATGGCTTTACCTCACGAAAGTCAAGGCAGGGTTGTCAGAACATCCAGGCAGCAATGCCACTGGGGAGCGACTCTAATCTCGAGATGAGACTGAGATCATCCATGAAATGAAACCTATCCTGGCATTCCCATGCAGAAACGTTGACGGAATTGGCATCGAATTTGTTGTCGTCGTCGTTATTCCCTGCACCCCACAAATCCAACACGTCGCAGTCATAGATGTAAAGGTTCTCCAGCATCTGCGGCAACGTGTTATTCATTGCTGCAAATGGTGACCAAGGCATCGACGTCAGCTTCGGGCAAGACTCGATCTTTAGTGTTCGGAGACGAGGGAAGCACTGCTGTAGCTGTAGCTGTTGATCAGCACAGGCGTCGTCTATTCTCGACCATCGTTGTAAATTCGGCAAACGACGCAACGTGAGCATCTCCAATGATGGATAGTAAATTGCTCGTGAAGAAGAAGCGATTGTCTCATTGCTGTTTTCGCTAGCATTCTCGATGAATTCCAAGGCATCGAGGTCGCTAAGTTGGAGCTTCTTGAGCTGAGGAAGCCCGCCCAAGGATGGAAGCTCTATGATTCGCCTGCAGCTGTCTATGATTATGCAGACGATGTTAGGGAGATCGTTTATCCCCCAACTTAGACGTTGAACTCCGCTGAAACAACTGACTTCTAGGATTTTGAGGGTTGAAGGGAACTGTATGGAATTTAAGAAATCGTCGTTGTCCTGAGTAGATCTTTGGGTCGATGTCGACGCATCCCCCCACAACGATAGATGAGTTAGTCTTTTTCCCTGCAAGTTGGACATCTTGGCTTCTGATATTGCATTTTCCCGGTTCTCCTTAAAGTTGATCCTCAACTTTCCGGTAAGATTCAGCCCTGCCAGAGCGTCCAACCCTTCGTTTCCTACTACAAAAGTACTCAAAGTTTCGAGATTCACTAGCTTCCCAATGCCAGGAGGCATCCAACAGTCGTGCTCGTCGTTACGAATCTCCAGATGCCTGAGGCTAGTCAGTTTGTGGAAGTCTCCCGGGAGCTTCTCCGTTGAAATGTTAAGAACTTGCAAGTTCTGTAAAGTTGTGATCCCATTAGGAAGAGAATCGACATTAGCTTTGAAGTACCTCAAGTGTTGTAGTTTGTCGATCGAATCAGGCAGGCTCGCATACCTCTTCTCTCCTAAGTCTAACACACGCAGCCGCCTCAACTTTGAAAAAACAACATGATGATCCAATAGACTTCCGAATGGAAGAAAGAACGAACGTATCGGTGGGGAAGCGTGCATCCATGAAGATTCCTGTGATGAGAGCGAATCTTTGTCACCGATAATTATAGTAACATGTCTTATGTTGCCACCGATATTTCCCAAAGGTGTATCTAATATAAGGCATTCGTCCCCGACACTTTCCGCCAAATCATGCATGAGGTCATGCATCTTACAACCCTCCATGAGACCATACTCATCTCTTTTCACATCTTGAAAGAAGCATGTTCGGAGAAGTTGCATGAAGACTCCAAGACCATCATCCATTGACCTAACGAATCCTTGCGCCATCCATTGCCAAATTAGATCCTTTATTTCAAACTCATAATCCTTAGGATACAGAGAACAATAAGCGAAACATTGCTTTTCATGAGGCAGGAGATGGTCATAACTAAACTTCAGTGTGGACATAATACCTCCCTTTCGATCTATGACTCCAATCTCTTCGTCTCTAAGTTGCATCCATTCTTCCTCGGTAGTTCTAGAATAAAGAAGTCCGGCAATAGTCCTAATTGCAAGTGGGACATTCGCACATTTCTTTATGATCTCTCTACCAATGTCTGCAAAATTCGGACAACTCTCCACTTGGCCTTTTCTGAATGCTAAGCTTTTAAACAACAACCACGATTGATCCTTAGAAAGGCCATGCAATTTATAATAGGGTTTCACCGTACTCATATTCAAAGCCACCACATGAGACCTAGTGGTCACAAGCACGACGCTACCTCGTTTGCATTCACACAACAAATCTCTCAACCCAATCCACCAATCCCTATCCTCATCCCACACGTCATCTAATACGAGCAAGAATTTATTCCCTTTCACAAAATCTCTAAATTCACACTGAAGCTTTTCCAAATCCCATTGGTGCCATCCATCAACCCTAGTCACAGACTGAAAAATCTTTCCAACCAACTCTTTGGGGCTAGATATCCTATCCGAAATACATGCCCAATATGTAAACTCGAAAAATCGTTTGACCCTTTGATCATTGAAAACAAACTGAGCCAACGCGGTTTTCCCTAACCCACCCATCCCAACAATCGGGATGACAGACAAAACTTCCCCAACATTGTTGAATTTGAAAAGCATGTCTACAACAACGTCTCTATCTTTATCTCTACCTATGACCTTTCCTTCCGGTATGAAGGATTGTGTCTCTCTTATGTCATCTAGATTCAACCTAGACTAACAATCACCTACATTGACCTCCCTAGGCACAAGGTCAAGACCATTCATAGTATCTTTCAATTGATTCAACTTACACAAGATACTATCACCCTCTTTGGCCACTTTTTTATTCATTCCAGCGGAACTCAACTTTTGGGGCAAGAAACGTACCATTATCGAGCGCTCATTTTGTCTGCGATACACATCAACCTCTTCAAACAAATCTTCCAACTGGCACATCACGCACTTGAGCTCTCCAAGCCACCGTTTGATAAGATCCCCCCGCTCGCCTTCATGGTGTCTTTCGGCATCCGAAAGGCGAGCTTGGATCATGGTCATAGTGACACGAAGCTCGTCCAACTTCTTCATCCCCCCAAAGTAAGGCGCTAACATTCCAGATATGGCTCCAGCCACATATGGCAATACTCTCACAACAAGATCAAACACAATAGCTTCAGCCATTTCGCTTGGATATCTCTCTCACTCACTTAACTTTGATCTCTCTAGTTAGCTAACTTTGTGAACAACAAGGATGAAATTGAAAGCAATAGACCCAGGATGCGAATTCTTCTATCTTTTAGGATCAAGGAGACCAAGAAAAAGAAAAGGCAAAATGCCCCACTTGGGTTTTAAGTCTGATTCAACTGTGTAATGAATACATTGTCATCAATTCCCCATCTCCAACTACCCAGAGAATGAAAAACACAGCCATTGAAAAGTAAAACAATCAGACATTCAATTCTTCCATCTTTTATGATCAAGGGAGTCCCAAAAAAAGAAAAAGAAAAATGCCCCACTAGGGTTTAAGTACACTGTTATCAAAACAGCGAAAACACATCCATTGAAAAGTCGTAAAACAATCAGACATTCAATATTCATAAAGAACGGGTGCAAACTTTTCTTCGCGCAAACCCTAAATCCCAATTGCAGGAGTTGGGAAACAGTTGAAAATCAATGACAAGTTGACAAGTGAGGAATCTAATTGAATTGAATGGTAATTAAGACAACTGTAGAGTGATCGATTCACAGCTTCATACTGAGAACTGGAAATGCGGAGAGAGAGAGAGACGTACCAAGGAGATGGGGTCGGTCGGATGGAAAATGGAGAGAAACCCTAGAATTTATTAGGGCTCCATTTGATTTCCTCGCTGCTGTGAATGTTGTGGGACAGAGTACTGATTTCGTACCAATTTTCTTTCCTACTCGATTTGATTTTTGGCGCGGACGAATATTGAACCTTTCCACGCACGGCTGTAATTTATTGCAAGGAACATGGTAACCATCTTGACTCAAGATGGTTTTTAACCATCTTGAATTATTTATACTTCACATTTTTGTAACTTTTATTAATATTTTCTTTAATAATTATATATATTTATCAATTATAATAATATAATACTTATTGGTTAGGTGAAAAAATATAATTATAGACTAATGTTATCAATCATAGTAGAATATCCACATTTTATACATAGTTTTATATTTATGAAATAAATATAAATAAATAATTATTTTTAAATTGTTTATAAGTTGTAGTAACCCTAAAAATAATGAAACATACCTTTAGAATGATTTAAATACACTTACATTTCACTTTATTAGTGATTTAGAAGAAATGCAAGATGGTTAAGAGTCATCTTGTGTCAATATGTTTATCATTTTCGTTATTTTGCAATTTACGCCGTGTTCTTTTCTGCGGTTGGCAAACTGCGGTGCCACAGTCTACCGCAATTTACCACAACCCGCCGTATTTTACCGCAAATTATTACTCTTCTCTCTCCTCACCTTTCTCTCTCCTCACTTTTCTCCTTTACTTTTTACATTCTCTCTCCTCACCTACCCCACATGTCACATACTAATAACCTACCACAATTCCACCACACCCCACCACACCATTCCGCAAAATACCGCATAAAAGAACACGGCCCTTTATTAGATATATCGGAGCATGTAATCCATATATGTTAGGTTTATCACTTTTATTATTATAATTGAGTAATGTTCGGGTCAGGTTGCGGGTCGGAACTCACATGATCGAAGATCTGGACTTGGCCTCATTCGAACGTTGGGTCGGGGTTACTTGACCCAGACCCTGATATTATGGGTTGGGTGTTGGGTAGACCTGTTAATGTGGGTCAATGTTACAATTTTAGATGGTGACCCGACTCGGCCTCAAAAAGTTGGGGCCCCGAAGTATGGTCGGGCTGGGCTCGGGTCAGGGGTCTGTGACCCAGCCCGGCCCACTAACCCGACTAAATACATTAACTTTTTTTAAAAAATCCTATATTAGATTTTATTTTTTGTGATCCGACGACCCGACTAAAAACATTAGTTTTTTTTTTAAAAAAACAAATCCTAGATTAGATTTTATTTTTATGGCCCAGCCCGGCCGAACCGACTACTCGACTAAATACATAAATTAAATACGTGAATTTTTAGATTTTTTACATAGAAAAAATCTATCTTATATAATTGTCGGTCTGTTGACTCGGCCCGTGGCTCGTAGGGTCAGGGCTCAGGCCGAGGGTACCTAACTCGATAGTAGGGCTAGGTCGGGCTCGGGTCAACGAGTCAAAAATTTCCAACCCGATGACCCGCCCGACCATTGAACATGTTTAGTTGCTGTCGGGTCATCGGGTAGGTCAACCTTATAAGTTGAAATTTAATGTATTATTGTTTTATCCATTTCCATTGGAAAGAATTTTAAAATTTTCTTCTTTTCAACACATAGTGCCACACATTTACCCATAAAATTCTAAACTTCAAATTCGAAACAAAAAAAAAATCCAACATCAAATATCTAATTTATTATAAATACCAATTATTCTATTTAATTTTTTTAATGAAAAATTATATTATAATATTATATATATATGTATTTATCAATCATTGGATCGGGATGAGTCAAGACACTCCACTCCTAAACTTGTCTCTAATTTGGTCAGGCCCCCTAAACTTTCAGGTCGGGTTGGGTCGACTTAAGAAGAATCCTGACCACATGTCGGATCGGACTACACGGGTCCCCAACCCAATGATAAGGTCTACTGGTAGATTATTTTTTTTCCTGCCAGTGACAAATTCAACTTGGCCTGTTATTTTATACGGTGTTTTGCGGTATGATCTGGTGAAATTGTGGCGGGTATGGTGGAATTGTGGTGGGTTATTGGTAAGTTGAGGTGGGTTTTTTGTATATATATACAAATATTGTATTGATAATTGTGAAAAAGTAATTGGAAAAAGTGAGTTGAAATATTGTATTAGTAATTGTGAAAAATAATTTGTGATGGGTTGTGGTGAATTGTGGTGGAATAGTATGTTGTGTTGGGTTGTGGGCCTTGTGGCAAAGTGGGGTGGGTTGTGGCACCGTAGATTCCCAACCGCAGAAAAGAACAAGGAAATCAGCCAAAAATTGCCAGCTCTGTGAATAAGAATGTTCTTTTGACCTTTTTTTGAAAACAAAAAAAAGTTATTTCTTAAATTCAGAACTTGTTTTCCATAAAACTCTCACGACTAAATTTATAATGAGCTCAGTGAAATATGCTATGCTGAAAAGAACAACATGCCCTTAAAATGCTTTGCATTCCACAAGTTACATCAATAAGCATAAACTCCAAATACGTGTAATATACATTGTTCACTTGCAGATATTTCGAAGCATAAACTCCAAATACGTGTAATATATATCAGAAGAGAACACCGGGCCCTTAATGCTTAGTATTCCACAACTTACAAGAATGAGCATATACAATGCAACCAGCTTTATGTACAAATGAATCAAAGTTTAGCATACAAAACCCATTAGAGGAAAAAACTGAGACATATATACAGATGTTAGAAACATGAGCAGATAGAAAACCGGGCGAACAGATGAGAACAACTATACAATGCAGTTATGTTGGAGCCACTCCTGAATCGCAGAACGAAGAGCTCGGTTAGGCACGAGGGTGTGGTTTTCGAGCCTCATGTTAGTCATGGGTGAGGTGTCGTGCCCACCATCGAGCCAACCCTTGATCGCCTCGGCTTCGTATGTGAACCCGTCTGCGGCTATTTGTGGATCCTGCATTATTTCCTGCCCACCAAAAACGAAAAGAACCCAGAAAATTAATCGATCTGGGTAAGGATCGAGGACGGGCCTGGTGTTTGTTTAGTCTGTATGTCCCGTTTCATCGCATTTTTCTTTGTGTAGAAAGAACTCCTAATGTGGGTCCCACTTACGCGGTGTTTGGAAAGATCTAGATGTACTCGGCCTTACCTTAAACACTTATGACCTATGTTTCAAAAGATTTAGTGTTGATGTAAGACCGCCTTTCACGGCTACATCCGGATCTCCTTAGACCATGCATAAGCGGAGCCCACACTGGGAGTTGTCGCATTTCGGAAGATCATGAAATTCGACAAGTTTAGACAACTCAACCAACAAAAACATGCATGGAACACAACAAAGAACAGAACAAAACAGAAAGGTGATGGGATGAACTGATGAAGAACTAATTAGTTACCTGAAAAATAGGGCAAAGGAAGTAGAACGGCGCATGGTCATCCCCAACCCTTCGGATGGACCCTAACCCTCGACACGAGGCTCTCATCGGCTCGAGCACCCGCCACACCTCGGACCCGAGCTCGGGCCGGTTCCTCCCATTCATATCACAACACCTCAGCGCCACCTCAGCGAGCTGCTTGGCCTGCACAAAGGGCCAATCCCCGGCCGAAGGGTCCAATATGGCATCAAGATTGTCATTGTCCAAGGCCCATTGGACCTCCTTGGCTATCCCTAGGGCCGGTTTCCCGGTCAACAAGCGCAACAAAATGACCCCGAACGAGTACACGTCGGACCTCGTGGTGAGCTCCCCAGTCGCGAGGAACTCGGGGTCCATGTAGGAAAAGGTGCCCCTTGGCTCGGTGGTGAAGAACCGCGCGGTTAGGTCACTGCCATCCGAGGTGGTCAAGCCGCAAATCCCAAAGTCACTAAGCTTCAACACAAGGTTGGCATCGAGGAGGATGTTGGAGGGCTTTAGGTCGCCGTGGATGATGCTATTGGGGTGGTTCGAGTGGAGGAACACGAGGACCGAGCATAGCTCGGCCGCGATCCGGATCCGGGTTTGCCAAGGAAGAGGAGGGGTGTTGTCCTTGCAGTTGAGCCGGTCCTCGAGGCTTCCGCCGTGGAGGTACTCATAGATGAGGGCCCAGGATTCGGGGCATGCTCCGATTAGGGTCACCAAGTTTGGATGTCGTAGTTTGCTTAGTACATCCACCTGAAAATCATGGAGTAGAGATAAATTTTGGACCGTTTTTCAAGAACACGATAACTCCGCGAACACGGATTAGTTTAAGTGGTTTGACATTGGTTCCCCTTGAACTACATGAATATCTCTCAATGAGCCTAGAAAAATTCAGATGTATGCAGCCTTATGTGGGTAAATATCACTATTCTACTTCAAGAATATATATGAATCAAAATGACAACCGTCAAAATATAAGGTGTGTAAAAACAAAATTCACAAATTCCGAACAAAAGTTACCTCTTGTTGAAACTCTCGAGGGCCTTGCATGCTATCGGGATGAAGTATCTTTATGGCCACTTCCGCATGCCGTAAGAAGCCTCTATATATGGTCCCATACCCTCCTTCCCCGATTTTCAAATCCGGGTCAAACCCGTTAGTAGCCTCCTCGATATCCGCAAAAGAGAACTTTGAGAAGAACACGGGAGTATGAGAATCCGAAGATCCCTCCCCCAGCCATTTTTGTTTCCTTAAGAATTCCACTTCTTGGAGGGCTCTATCCCTCTCTATTTCTAACGCGTCCCGTTCCTCCTTGTACTTCTGCAACAATTCCACGGCGCTCATTATTTTCTCTTCCATTTCCTTCACCGAGTCATCTAGCTTCTCGATTTGGCTTTCGAGGGACTTCTTTTGATCAAGCACCTCGTCAAGTTCTTTTGAAACCTTGTCATTCATGGTCTTTGTGTTTTCAAGCTCGTGTTTTCCCTTAGCCATCTCCTCTTCGATCTCTTTCCTTTGTCTCAATTCTTCACTATACAATCTTTCCGCCAATTGTGCCTGCCAAGTTCCCAGACATAAGTTCTCCTCAGCTTATTTTGACCGAACTTATTTTGAACTTATTTTTCTGAATTTATTATGGATTTACTTTTTGGATTGAACCTATCTTACCTTGCGAATAGCCTCCATAGTCTCTTTCTCCGCTTTTCTACGCCTCATTGACTCATCAAAAGCCTCCCGCTTAGAACTTTCGGCCTCTAACATCGCTTGCTCAAGGCGGTCATAAATATCGTTATTCAAACCGCTTTCCTGCTAAACCACATACCAACTTCATTAAGACCCGTTCTCTTCAACTTATGTTTTTAAAATAAGTTCGGTAACATAAGTTTAGCAAATAAGTTCAATTCAAAATAAGTTCAGTTGATAAGAGCAATGGTCAATTTCTTACCAATACACTTGGAGGGGATGAATCACGATACCGGTTTGGGGTTCGTGGGAGAGCCATCAAGTCAAGGCGAGACTCTCCCCCGTCTCTAGTGATTGCAAACGACGAACGGGGTGAACTGAAAACCGATTGAGTTTCAGGTGATTGAATCGACGACTGTGAATAACTGACTCGTGATTGTTGGTCTAATTCACCAGAGCTCCCTTCGTACCCACCAAAATCGAAAAGTGTTAGTTTGGAGTTTAGTTCTTGGCTCAAGGCTGATGGAGTTGATTCGTTACTCTCCGAGGCACTTGATGGCCTGCTTTCGACACCCGGGCTAGGTTGTTTGACACCTTCCCTACATCAAAATGTTATGAAAATCTGTATTGTCAACTCCTAACAACATCAACATTAAATCACCCTCCAAAAAAAACATCATCAACATTAAACAAGAGAAGTCTCATCAGTAAAAGACAAGACAAGACTCGGATGTTGAAGCAACTACGGGTCGGGTTTTTTCAAGGGTATGAGAGAAGGTTGGATCAGGTAAAGGTTGAAACGTCGAGTGTTCAAAATAAGAGAAGAATGGATAGATTTGGGTTGGGTTAGGTAAAGGGGACACTCACTGGCGTAATCCCATGGAGACTCGACCGGCTCATGAAGAAAACCGAGAAAAACGCTCTTACATGAAGAGGGAAAGAGCTACTAAGATTCGGAATTATTTCATGAAAACCTATACTTTTTCTAAACCGGGTACTGGCCCCGATCTCAAGCGTAACCATCAGCAAGCTTTACAGGCCAGGGGACAACAGGTAAGTCCCAAACTGCCCATGACAATTATGACCCATCAACCCCACAATCTCCACCGATGAAAACCTATATTGTTTATAAGTTATCAATGCTTTCGGCTCTTTTTGTATAGCCATCGGAAGCACCTCGATGGATTGTCTTCTAATTAAAACTTCTAAAAGAAATTGTTCCTAGGTGAAGAATCACAACTATGTTGTTAAGAGCCTCACCGAGAAAAACACTTCCAGAAGAACCTAGGGTGTAGCATGAGTAAAAGCATCGGTTTACGGTTACTCAGGTGTTTGCAAATTTACCAATGCTTGCAAGTGAAGGATAGCCATAGTGGAAAAGAAAAGTTTCATGGCTGACCTTACTAAAATACTAAAGAATTCCTTTTCCCAAAAAGGAGAAAAGGAAAAGGATTAAAAAGAAAGGGCAAAAAAAATATGAGGAATCTAACTTTAGTGTTCTTTTAGGGAGTTCTTTATCAAAAGAGGGAGCAAGTACACAAGACAAATATTAAACTTGATACATCTAGACAGCAAGGGATGAATACCCTCAAATTCATCTGAAATGTTTGAATCTCTAATCTTAGCATTGATTTATCGTCGCCTTTTTGTAGAGAAAGATTTATCTATTCAATTGAAATTCCGCGAAATATCAAGTCTCATATTTGCCAACAAAGTATTCATGAGACCATAGACATGGAGACTTGTCAATTCAGGCGAGCGGGTCAGTTTCGAGCCGGGTTTGGTACGGGTAGGTTTCGGGTTTGTTTATGATTTAGGTTTGGAAATTCCGGGCCTGGCCTTAAACTTTCCGGCGGGTTCGGGTTGGGTCAAATTCTGCTAGTTTGGCAACAAACTCATTGAGAGAGATTCTAAATTAGGTTGCAAAATTAACACATGACAATATGAAGGGGGATGCTTTTTCATTGTACAACCGAACCTAATGGCGTACCTTGTATATATCAATCGGCCCCTGCATACAAACCAAATGTGACAGAAATCGGGCGCATGTTGGCGGACATAATTGGCCTTTTTCGACTTAGGTTTTTCCATTCTCCTTCTGTAGCCATGCAACAAAAAGAGACAGAATGTCAGAGCTAGTTCTCTTCAGCTTATTTTGACTGAACTTTCCGAACTCCAATAAAATGACTTCTAACAACACGAAGTACTAAAGCGGGATCATCGACACAATAAAATGAATAAAACAATAACACATCTCAAACCTTGAATATCGATTGTCTGCGGCAGCACCCATGACAAGCCTACCAATCCCGTGTTTAGACACGAGTTCCACAATGCCCTCCTCTATAGAGTTGGCTTCAATATGTATATTCTCAGCTCGTGCCTGAAAAAACCGAAAACATGAATTGTTGTTACAGTAAGAATGTGAACAACTTAAGTTTCCATTAGGTGATCAAAAGGCCAAAGGGAAGAAACTATACCCCAACTTGAGCACAGAAGTCCATATAATAGTCTATAGTTCTAAGCATCTCGGCCTTTTCATTTTCTCGAAACGCCTGAAGTTCCTTTGCTCCTACTTTACTTGCAGGAAATTTCCCTCCCACTGCCATTGGGCAAGTGTTCAACACAAAGTATGACCATGTTGAGCAAAAAGAAAGACAAAAAGGGCCAAAAAAAAGGGGGAAAACACACCATAGATCCAAATATAACACAAACAACAAATTTATCCTTCAGAATGAAGAATTAACAACAACAACAGGCAAGCATTAAGAATTAACAAAACCTACATCCACCAATACAAACACTAAGACCCCACACCCAAAACTTTAAACCAAAAAAAAAAAACCCAAAAAAATATTCAAATCAAGTAAAGAAATGAAGAAATTACTTGGCGCACATGGATCATCTCAGGAGGAACATGAACATGAAATATCAAATATGTATCATTCAAATTGAAGAATAAATAACAACCATAGGCAAGCATTAAGAATAAACAAAGCCTACATTCACCAATACAAACACTAATACCTCAAAAAAAAAACCAAAAAATCTTCAAATTGTGCAAAGAAATGAAGAAATTACTTGGCATGGGGATCATTTGAGCAGGAACATGAACATGAACTATGCAAATCATCTTCCCCTTTGAATTCTGCAAAGCCCATATCAATGTTGACTTGCTTTCCTTAACCTCTTTCCCTACTGCAACATAAATCTTGTTGTATTCCACCATTGTTAACCCTCTTTTGGGTTCCTCCATTGCATCGATTTCTGGGTATTTCACTCTTTCTCCAAATTCACCATATAATTCACCTCCTATACTTGAATCTATAATTGGGGAAGTATCGATTTCCGGGTATTTCACTCTTCCTCCTTCAACTTCATCAACCCCAAAATCATCCATCCCATATATTCCCCAATTCTCAAATACCCATCAAAAATACCCAAAATTCTGACTGACCCAAATTCTCCCTATCACTCAATTCAACAGAAATCAACACATAATCAAACAAATATTTGAAACTTGATCACCCCCAAAACCCTTCACACCATATATTCCCCAATTCTCAACTACCCATAAAAAATACTCAAATTTCTGACTGGCCCACTTTACCCTTATCACCCAATTCAACAAAAATCAACACATAATCAAAAAAAATCTAGCTGAAATTGAGCTTCAACAGAAAAACCCAGATGAAAGTTGGCTTCTTTCTAGGGAAGTTGATGAACTACAAATGTGGGCAAAAAAAGGGTTAGTAGAAATCTTTGAAACTTGATCACCCACAAAACCCTTCATACCATATATTCCCCAATTCTCAATCACCCATCAAAAATACCCAAATTTCTGAGTGACCCAAATTCTCCTTATCACCCAATTCAACAAAAATCAACAAAAAATCACTGAAATTGATCTTCAACACAAAACCCAGATGAAAGTTGGATTATAGATGTGGGCAAAAAAAAAGGGTTAGTAGAAATCTTTGAAACTTGATCACCCCCAAAACCCTTCACACCGTATAATCCCAAATTCTCAATCACCCGTCAAAAATACCCAAATTTTTGAGTGACCCAGATGAAATTTGGGTTCTTTCTTGGGAATTTGATGAAGTATAGATGTGGTAAATAAAGGGTAAGCAGAATTCTTTGAAACTTCAACGAAATTTCAACTAACTCAGTGTAAAAAAAGATGGGAAAATGACAAAATGTATATTGATTGAAAGGGTTTTGGGGGCAAAAGGGTTGATTGTCTTCGACCCACAAGGCTTCTGGGAAAATTTTGGGGAAGAAAATTTAAAAAGTTGGCACCATCAAAACTTCCAAGTGGAATTCAGACAAAGTTGAGATATTATAGTATTGTTGATGATGCTGACTGTTTCATTGATGAGTTGACAGATTATTAAAATATTAAGATGTTAATTGTCGTTAAATTTAAAAATTTGATCGTAAATTTTTTAATTATATATAATTCTACCTCCGTCCCAAAATATTTATCCTTTTGACTAATTTCTTTACCTCAAAATATTTGTCTCATTTACAATTTCAATAACTGTAATTACTTTTCTACCTTTGAATAATAAATTTATTTTTCACTTTTTACAATTTCAAAGTAGGGACATTTTGGATAAATTATAAACTTTTCACCTCAATTCTTAATATGCATTGGTCTTCTCAAGTTAGGTAAATGGACAAATATAATGGGATGGAGGTAGTCATTTATTATATAAAATTGTCGTTATTAAATTCGTAACGAAATATATTATCGTAAAAGTATAATATTGTAATTATTAATAAATATTATATACTCCCTCTGTTCGATATTAATTGTCATAATTTTGACTTTCATAGTCTTCAATATCACTCTTTAATTGATAATATCTTATATTATATGTTATTATAAATTACAATATTATACTTTTATGATAATATTTTTCCTTACAAATATAATGGTGATAATTTATATAGCAACTGATCATTATATACATTGAGAAATTTGAGATCAATTTTTTTAAAATTTGGCTGCACAAATTTCAAAAACGACAATCAATATAAAACATAGGGAGTAAGAAATTATTTATGAATTAAAATCAATAAAGTGAAAATTAATATGGAAAAGGGGAGTAATTTCTTTTAAGTTTATTTATTTATATTTATTTAATTGTTTTAGGTGAATTGGTGAGGTCAATTGCCTTGCTCTACTAAAAGATCAAGCATACAAGCTATCAATAATAAATGCATAAATAAATAAAGTAAATGAGAAGTTTCTAAGTAATAGCAATTAGCCATTTATGAAAGTAGGGGTTTATTTAATTTTGATGGCCCACAAAATATTTGTTTTTCATATTTGATTAGGATTTTAAGCTTTGACAATCTATTAACCATTTTAACACAAGATCATCTATAACGATATGATGTCATGTATCACTCAAACAATATAATTATGAAATTTTGAAAGTTTTATCATTTGGTTTGTGGTAATCGATTTTAAGTTTAAATTATATATTGTTATTAAAACTGGTTTTAAGGTTATGGATTTTTTATAATGTGGTTCAATTGACGATTTATTTTAATATATCCATATATGAAGATTTTCGATTTTATTATTAAGTAAAATTTTCCCCTTAAAATGAAGGAGTTCTTAATAGTTACTAGTATATATCAGTTGAACAAGCAAATATGTAAAAATAACCAAAAAAAATGGTCAATGTTCAATAAGAGGAAAGTCAAATGTGAATATTTGAGCACATGAATGGCTAAAGAGCACCAATTCCATACAAGAAAACTTCAATAAAAATTATATCATCTATCATGATTCATGATCAAATCAATACATGTTGTAATTTTAAGACTTATAATATTTTTTTTATAGAAAGACTTATAATTTTCTTACCATGCAATATCTTTTCAACCCAAAATTTTATTGGGTTATAAGAATTATTGAATATCCCTAATATTATACCATAATAATAAGGTATTAGCACTTGACTTAAAAAAATAAGGAGAAAAAAAAGACATTGACCAAGACCTCAAGCATTTGAGTCAATTCAACTTACACACCTTGCTCAAAAAAAAAAAAAAAAAAACTTCCACACACAATAATCTATACCTTACTTTAATTATTTTTTTATAAAAAAAAAACCCAACTAGTCTATAAAATAGTCAAATTTATCCTATCTACATATTTACTGTACCTCATGTTCAGGAGTATTAAAGAGAGCGTTGACAATAATTTGGGTACGAGTAAATTTGGTGTCGGTCAAATTTGGTCAATATCAAAATTTAGACGAGAAATTCATATGCAAACCCAATTTTTATTCGGGTCAAATCGGGTCGTACAATTTGGACAAAACTAAATTCAAGCCAAGATTGGGTTCGAACAAAAGAAAAAAAGAAATACTATGTTCAAATATTCGCCCAATATCAAAATTCGTACGAAAATTCTATGCCCAAACTCAAATTTTCAGGTCAGACAATTAAGATTTTTCAGGTTGGACAAAATTTTGCAAGCTCTAATTAAACCTGATCAAAGTAAAGTTTAGTTACCAAGGCCATGATTGAGCTTGACCTTTGTGTCTTAATTAGATAGGAATAAATTTATAATAACAATAATATTCCAGTTCTTAAAGTTCAAAAAACAAAATGGAACTAATGATTATATATTCCAATGTAATATATTATAATGCCATCTTTGTTCCTAATTATTTGTCACAATAACTATTTTATCCAAATCAATAAACAAAGCAAACAAGGTAAAAATTTTACAAATTGTCAAAAATATTCTTGAAATACCCTTGAAATGAGCTAAAAAGCTTATCTATTAGAGATCGAATGAATTTTTGATTGTTAAAATTGTGAAAATTAGTTAATTTGAAAAATAAAAAGGGGTGGGATCAAAGAGAATAATTATTATATTAAAATTTTATTCAATTTTCATCTAAATTGCAAAAGAAGAAAAGAAGAATTGAAATATGGTGAATTTGGGCTGGATTAGAGTTTGGACTGGATTGAATGCCTTAGCCCAGTTTGCTCCCATTGCCTATCAATTTGGGCTGATTTGAGGTCCAAGCCCAAGTCGTTCTTCAAAAACAGATTGTTCACAAGTATACTTGTTAATTTTCGAGTCGACAAGAATTCGCTCGAAAATTCTGGGTTTTAAACACATTTCTCAACTTAGGCCCTGTCAAATTCATGAGTAAAAAATAGTTGGGTAAAAGTTAAATTTTGGTAACTTTTGGTAATTTTTTGTAACTTTTGGCAAATTGATGCCAATATGTCAAAATTATTATTATTTTTTTAATTTTTTAAGTTTGGTAACTTTCTGTAAATTTTGATAAATTTCAATAAAAACTGGTAAATTTGGGTAAATTGTATTTATCCATGAATTTGACAGGGCCTTAAATCTGTAAATTAGCGGGTCAAACCCGACTCGCTCGCTTGGCATGAAAACTTTATGTTTTAAGCTCAATTCTATCAAAATTTGCGATTTTTCCTTAAAATTCATGACTATTAAAATATAAGTACAACTCATTCATTTGTTATTTCTCTAATTTAAGTTAAAACATTTACAATAATTTATCATTCCTAGAAGATAATCGTATTTCATTATACATATCGTACAAAAAATAGTATTTACAGGCAATTCTTTCTGAAAGAAACAACAGAAAAAGGTCGCATTCATAACTCATTAGGTCCACCCGAAACCACAGTACACAGCTAGTATTTATCCGAATCCGGAATATATTCCACTCATATTTATCCGAACCTGATATATACCCGACCGGTAATCCGTCGGCCCGACTGAATTGAGAGGTCTAATCCCAGGAAATTCCCATTTATTCATCACATATTAACATCAAAGATTTACAGCTTGTGCATTCAAAGGAGGTGGAGAACAACATCAGAAACAGAATGGATTCTACTATCATTGTTTCTTGCAGTTCCCCAACAGATCCAAAGCACGATATACACCCGACCCGTATTTTAACCCGTCCGCTTGAATTAACAGGTCGATAAATAATCCGTCATTGTTTCTTGGAGCTCCTCAACAAATCCAAAGCAGAGAGGATCTTCTCCTCCAACTGCTTGTCCACAGTATCAGATTTCTGAACTTGTTTTTCGAGCAACAATTTCTGATCCAGCACATATCGAAGCTCTTCGAGGGCCATGTCTCGTTGGCTCTTCGTAGCTTCAAGTTCTTCCCTTGCCTTAGCTAACTCGTCTTCGATTTCTTCCCTTCTTCTCAACTCTTCGAAATACATACTTTCTGCTGCTTGTGCCTGTCAATATGGTCACAGATTTATGACGCGTTCTTTTCAGCTTATTTTGGACGTAACTTGTTCTAAATGGAACTTATTCAGTTTTTCTGCACATATTTTGTGCATCTTATTGTCGAAATGAGCTCATCCTTCATAACTTATTCTGGACTGAACTTAGTTCATACGTAGTTACGTCTTATTTATGACTGAACTTATTCTGAATCGAACTTAACTTTTGAAAGTCTCAAACTTTTTTGTGACAACTTTTTGTACATCTTATTTATGACTTAACTTATTTTTCTGGACATATTATGGACTGAACTTATTCGAAAAGAAATAAGCAGAAGAGAACAGACATTTTTCAGAGATACTACCTTGCGGGTTGCCTCGATTGCCTCTTTCTCTGCCTTTCGACGTTTCATGGACTCCTGAAATGCCTCTCTTTTCGCGGTTTCTGCCTCTAAGATAGCTTGATCAAGCTGTTCATAGAGCACATCATTCATGTTCCCCTCCTGACATCATCACCAATTCAACAGCTTCAGAATACTACTAAAATTGCCTTTTTGACCCGAAAATGGCAAAACTAATCAACCCTAAACCCTAAACCCCAAAACCCGAATCAATCTGTTACCAAATACATTCACTTTTGTAAGACAGGCTTACTTGACCCAAAAATGACCTTTACATTCTTACCAATGCATCTGTTGGTGGAGCTCCCTAAAACCCTAAACCCCAAAACCCTAAACCCTAAAACCCCAAAACCCTAAACCCTAAAACCCCAAAACCCTAAACCCTAAAACCCCAAAACCCTAAACCTAAACTGGAATTAATCTATTACGAAAGATGTTCACTTTTGTAAGACAGGCTTACTTGACCCAAAAATGACCTCTACATTCTTACCAATGCACCTGTTGGTGGAGCTCTCCCTAAACCCTAAACCCTAAACCCGAACTGGACCCGAATTAATCTGTTACCAAAGACATTCACTTTTGTAAGACGGGCTTACTTGACCCAAAAATGACCACTGCATTCTTACCAGTGCATCTGTTGGTGGAGCTTTCTGATGTTTTTCTTCAGGTCTCGGAGGAAGAGCAAGTGATTGAACTGATGAAACGTCGCTCTCTCTTGAAAACCGGGCTGAATTCGAGTTACCTCCTGGTGCAGAAGATCGAGGAAATCCAGAGTATGGAGACAAACTGAATGTCGAAGATCGATCGAATTCATCCAAACTGCTTGCTGAGCCTGTCCTGCTGATGGGGGAAGACCATCCACTGGTAGACTGTGTCACTCTTGACTTTGCAGTTGCTGGATCACCTTCGTTTTCGTCGTGCGAATGCATCTGTTTGCTGCCTTCCCTGCATTGCAAGCAATTGTTGATGGAGAAGTTAGCATCAAATGAGGATCATACATACATACATACATACAGACAGACAGACAGACAGACAGACGGACAGACATATATACATGTATTTGAGAAGCTTTCTTAGGGTCCATTGAGATCAATATCACAAGCAGTTTCGTGTACTGTATTAAAACTGCGTAAGTGGGACCCGCACTGGGATCGAGTTGTTGTACTATTCATGTCTCTCTAGCTGTTACATAAGCTCGCAAAAACGATAAAGAGGGAAGATAAGACTAGACCTTGTATAGATCAGACGGCCTTTGCAGATGAACCAAATGTGACAGAAAACAGGTGCATGTTCGCGAACATAGTTAGCCTTCTTCGATTTTGGCTCCAACATCTTCCTGAGATTCAATCAAAACAGAAGGATTGAATGAGTAATATGTGTGCCAAGACTATATATATGATTCTAACTAGGACAAGTTCATATATACACACCTAGAATATCTGTTGTCAGCTGCTGCTCCCATGACAAGCCTTGCAATCTTATGCTGTGATATGAGCTCCACAATGCCATTCTCTATACTGTCTGTTTCTATGTACAGTTTCTCTGCTTGAGCCTATCCTAAGCAAAATATGCAAATGTTAACTAACAATTAACTAACATGTCATAGTTTAACTAACAAAAATTCTACGTATCCTGGAAAGTGGGACCCACACTGAAAGTATTTTCTAAGCAAGCATCATACGAGCAACCTTTGTTCACGTTTTATATGTCACTTGTCCTATGTTTCACTGTCTCCGGTGTTCTAATTTGATTGACGATTTCTTCACATGATGTTTTATAGGAAAGTCACAATGTTATGTTGTTATGATAGTAGTTACTCTTACGAATCTAGTGATAGTACTTTCTTGTAACAGGTCATTGTATATGTTGTAAATGGTAAGTAACAAGTCATAGTTTACTAACAAAATTATGCGGGTTATTCTCGAATCAGCCTAAAGTGGGACCCACACTAAGAGCCTGTTGTAAGCAAACATCATATGAGCACATTTGTAAACAAGTTACTTCCTGCTTCCTGTTTGTATAATCGGTCATTGTATATGTTGAGAAGTTAATGGTATGATCGAAGAAATTACCCCAGCTTTGGCACAAACACGGAGATATTCATCCAACATTTTGCACATTTCTTGCCTTTCCCTTTCTCTATGCACCCAAACTTCCTGTTCGGACAACGAGCTTACAGGGAACCTTGCACCCACTGCAAAATAGAACGATTCCGAAAAGACATTCATAAGTCCTATTGCAAAACGAGGTGAAATTTGAAAATTCAGAGAGACCCGGTGGGGTTAACCCAAGATTTTTAGTCGAGATGGTTTCACATGGTATCAGAGTCAAACTGAAGGGTTCGAATCTCATCCCAACCATCATTGGGCCTTCAGCTAACTATCAGTTTAAGCTTTCAGTTGAGACAATTCCGCACTATTACAAGCCAAAATAAGGAATGAGATCAAAGAAACTCACATATAGATATGGTTTGTGCTGGTTGATGAACATGAACTACACACACTCTTTTCCCTCCTGAGTTTTGAAGTGCCCACAAAATGGTTGATTTGCAAGCTTTGAAATCTTTGCTCACTGCAACATACAGCTTCTCATCAAGCACATCAACAACTTCTTCGCCCCGAATCGAACCCATTCTAGATGATGTATGAATGCTAGACATAACACAAGATCACTTCTTTATGATCAAATTCTCACAATTAGACCCTTTGGATGAAGTTGAATATCAACTAATTGCACAGAAATCCCAGATTTCTGTAATGTGTTAACAAACAAACAAGTTGATCATATGGCAAAACAAGCTCGAAATCGGGCACAAATTGCAAAACCCACATAAAATTTATGATCATATGGCAAAAACAAGCTCAACCCAGAATAGGAGAAAAGGGTAAAAATGAACCCAGAAAGGCAGAATCCTGAAACCTCAAAATTGGCACAATTTATGATCAAATTCTCATATTTAGACAATTCAAAACATTGCAGAGAAACCCAGAAACCCAAAACCCTGAAAAATCTCAAGAATGAGTGTAAACTATCAGAAGAAATCCCTGTAAAATGAACCCAGAAAACCAAAACCCTGAAAAATCTCCAAAATGGGTGTAAATTTTCACATCAAATTGAAGCCATGAACAACCCAATTGATAGAAAATGTCAAAGTCAGTTTCAAGCAATAATATACAATAATATAGTACTTGGTGATTGAAGTAGACTGGGGAATCATTGACTGGTAATAAAATCATTCGGCCTGTTGTGATAGAAAGAGACACTTTTCCCAGCAAAAAAGGGTTTACTTCTTCTTGCACTGATAAAATAAGCCAAAAAATATGAAACCAAATAATTCAATATTGAGTTAATGCAAAAGAAATAGTAAGGGATTTGCAGGGATATACCTGATTTTGAGAATATTGTTATCAGATTTTCATACTACAAATCCAGAGAGTCCAAATTTTCAATTATTTATATGTCACTTTCTTTGGCTTCTAAGTTGTCCTTAATAAGAAACAGAAAATGCATTGATTGATTTATGGCTTATGGCAAGTACCAAGGACTACTGATTATTCTATGCCTTCTTTTTTTCCCTTTTTTTTTTGTTTATTTTTAGGGGTGTATTAGTGTATAGAGTATAGATGATATTACGGGTCATGGTAAGACTGCATGCATCTGAATTTCCCAAACTATGCATAGATGGACTAGTTTCGTGTCAGTTTTGAACGCTTTTTAGATTCACTTGAAATTCAAATCTAATGTACTTTTCCTCTAAACAGCAAGATTGCATTGACTCACTTCAAAATCGGTTCAGTTTATGTCAAATTGCGTAGTTCTTTTCGCAATTTCAAGTTCAGTTTGTTGAGATATCATTCGATTCGTACTGATTCAGACACAATCTTAGCTTTTGTCAGCTTACAACACATTATAAACACACAAAAACCATCATATGCTTAAAATTTTACTGCTGATAAGTGATAACAGACATTACAGTTTCAGAAATCCATTGCAATATGTCAGAGTGGATATTTCAACATGTCTAAGACAGAAAAAGCCGCTTTTCGGTCATTCATCCAAACATGTCTAAGAGATCAAAACCCGTGTTTTGATCATACATACACATTCGAGGGAAAACGGATATGTGTTACGTATATGAAAACGAGACTACACTGCTGATAACAGACATAACAGTTGCAATATTGTTGAAGAGTGTAAAACCAGCATATACTTTGGTCAGAAATTCAATCGAAAATGGTAACGAATACGCGTTATATACATGAAATTGGGTCGATATATGCGCCCTTATGGATCATCGTAGTAGTGCATCAGATTGATGGTAGATGCGAGTTTCTCCCCCAGCATTTTGAGCAGGACATTACAGTTGCTGATCTGGTTCTCGAGCAACGATTTCTGTTCCAACGCGCCTCGAAGTTCTCCTAGAACATGTTTTTTTGTAAACTCAAGTTGTTCCTTGACCCTAGCGAGCTCGTCTTCGGCCTCCCTCCTCCTCCTGCATTCCTCGTGGTATACACTTTCGAGTACGCTTCCCTGTCACAATAGTTAAGTTCAGATAAATTCAGTTCGTTCTGTTTGGAGACTTTTGGCTTCAAAATTAAGGCCGTATTCTCACCACCGTATTTCGTTCATAATAAGCTCAGTTCAGAATAAGTTCAGAAAAAATACGTTCAGCTCGTGAGTTTTATGCAAAAAGTCCCATATAAGGTATAGAATCAGTTCAGAATAAGTTCGGTTAAAATAAGCTGAAAAGAACAATCCCCTAAGTTTGACTCCATTCAATACGTTTAGAATGAGCTCGGAAAAATAAGTTCAGTTCAGAATAAGTTCACTCAAAACAAGCCGAAAAGAACAGGTCCTTAGGGGGGCAAAGATTGCTATAGGGACAATAACAATACCTGGTGAAGTGTCTGTGTCTCCATGAGGGAAGCAACATTATCTTCTACTCGACGAGAGGTGCTCCCTTCAAAAGTAGGCATTTTTGCTAGCGACGGTTCCATTGAGGCCCGGTATATGTCCCTCATACCCCTTTCCTGCACAATTTCCTACACAATTCATAATAAGTTCAGAAAAGTTCAGTTCAGAATAAGTTGAGTCCGGATAAGTCCAAATAAGCTACTCAAGTGCATACCAATGTTGGACTGTCAGAAAAGGAACTCCGGTTCTCAGGAGAAGGGTGAGACATCGGTCCTGACCAGGGCAAATTGGGTTCTTTGACTGACAAAGACGGCGAATATGACATGTTGGTGTCTGCACTCGATCGTGGGGGTGAAGGTGACCAGTTAGTATTACGGGGGTCGAATGGTGGAGCAGTAGGGTTTTGGACTCCATTTTCTGCATCACTGAGCCTTCCCAGGCTCGTTGCTGCTGCCCTGTATGTATGAATCCGTTGTCAATTGAAGTTTTAGAACAAATTACACGTGTTCGTCAAAATAGAACTCCTTAGCAAATCAACAATAACAACTGCCAGTATGGGTCCCACTTTTGCCGGGGTCAGGGGATGAACCGGACCCTAGATAAGGTCCGGTTTTGTGCTAATACCTTGACAGTAACTTACGATTTTTGTTGGCATAGATTGTATTGCATAAGTATCATTTCATGTGATGATTTGCCAGAGTAAGACTGTCTAGATCTAGATCTTCCTGACCTATACCCTGCATAAGCAGGACCCACATTGAAAGTCGATCATTTTTCAATCAAACTAGGGTGAAATCAGTAAAACTGGTACAAAGCGTCAGACTGTTGTAAGTCAGGAGGTAAATATGTCTGAATTGAAGAGACCAGCTAACATTCGGTGATGTTTGTCGAAGTAAAACCGTATGCGTCTAAATCTTCATAGCCTAGACCCCACATAAGCGGGACCCATGCTGGAAACTATTCACTTTTCGATCAAACTAGGGCGAAATCAGAAAAACAGGCATAACACAAATTGTCAGACTTGTAAGTCATTCAGAAGTTAATTGTGCCCAAAGAGAAAGCAGCTATTAACATTCATTCACCAATATTTGCCAAAGTAAGGCTCGCCGACATCTAGATCTCTATAGACCCTATATAAGCGGGACCCACATTGTCCGGTATTTTGTTCAAAGCATTTATTCAGGAACACAGAAGTACATATATCAGATCGGACCTTGTATGTATGAGATAACCCTTGCAGACAAACCAAATGTGACAAGAAGGCGGCGCATTGTCCCGAACATACATGGCTTTCTTCGACTTCAGCTCTGTCATGCTCCTGATTCGACCGCCCCCCAAAAATTGAATTACTTAGTCTCATATAAACTGTGATTAATCAAAATTAGCCCGATTTTAATCGATCAAACTAGTGTATGTACCTTGTGTGTTGCCTATCAGAAGCAGCACCCATGACAAGCCTTCTGATTTGGTGCTGGTTTATGAGCTCCACGATCCCCGTCTCAATGGAGCTTGATTCTATGTATAGTTTCTCGATTCGCACCTGTGTATGTATATATATCGAGGTTCAAAGTTAGAAATACGCGGGTCTTTTTGAAAGTACATTTTCTAAGAACTTCTGACAGCGGAAAACTCAAAACTGAACTGTAATGTAATGAACACAACTTCAACTGTCGATATAGATCTTACCATACACACACAAACACACACACACACACATACACACACACACACATACATACATACATACATACATACATACATACATACCCCGGATTTTTGACAGAGCTCGACATATTGATCCATGATTTTCGACATGTCTCTTCTTTCCTTTTCTCGATAAGCCTTGACTTCTGCTTCTCCCACTCTTTCTGCAGGAAAATAACCCACTGGGAGGCGGGAAAAAGAAAAAAAAGATGCCACAATTTTCATTTGAACAGTCATCCACTATCCGCTACTTAAACCGCTATCCGCTACGTAAACCGCTATCCGCTACATAAACCTCTATCCGCTACCTAAAACGCTAATTTTGCCGAACAGGGCCTAGACCTTTTACCGCGGTAAAACTGGTACTGATCATTACACGGTTACCCGAGCAAAACTAGGTATATAGATTACGCGTTATGATCATTGAAAAAAAAAAAAACAAAACCATGCATTAAAATGATCCCTAATCAATACCTAGCAAACAATATCAGCATTCCAAATTTTTTTCTACGCGATAAAATTGCTTCAAGAAAAGCTAGGTCTAGGTCACGCGTTAAGGTCATAAAACACAAAAACTCACGAAAATTAGCCGTTATACTACATCAAATCGAACTTCGAAAAAATAAAATTCAGAAAAATGATGAAGAAATGTACTTGGAGTAGGGATTTTTTGTGCAGGTTGATGAACATGAAGAATACAAACTCCTTTTCCTCCTGAATTTTGCAGACTCCATACCACATTTTTCTTGCATTCTGAAACTTTTTCACTTACTGCAATGTATACCTTTTCTTCAATCACCTCCATAATACCAACAACAGTAACGACAACTTCCAATGTGGGTCCCGCTTATATACGTTACAGGACGGTCCAAATATAGACAGTCGGATGGAATGATTGTTTTCGTCTTCTCAGGAGCAAATGCCCAATGAAAGGTTATGAGAATTGAGGTTTATATGTAATATCTTACAAAAAATCTCGTCAAAGTGGGACCCACTACGAATTTTTGGTAGTTTTTTCAGAAGGATTTCTGAGAATGTATGATGAACTACAACTGTCATGACTCATGGGAAGAGTTTATATGATCAGAACTCAGAATGTTCAAGGAATTTTGGGAAGTGAAAATAAATATTAGTTTGACTTTTTTTTTGAGTATTTTTTCTCCATTTTTTTGAAGAATTCAGAGGGAAGTTGAGAGGTATATGCTTCTGATGCTGGGCTATGTACCTGATTAACCAGTCTTATACTGCAGAAAACAATTATTTAATTTATTTTTTCTTAAAAAAAAAGGAGGTTCAAGTACATGATCTTGTTGTCCATCTATTATATAAGTACATACATTATTGTTGACCCGAAAAAAGAAAAAAAAAATAGGGTCCTGTTCGGCAACTAGATGTTAGTTGTTTGGCTTAATTATTCGGATTAGTTGTTTGCGACAAAAGTATCTGATAAAATCAGTCGCAGATGTTAGTTGTTTGGCTTAACTATTCGGATTAGTTGTTTGCAACAAAAGTATTTGATAAAATCAGCCGTTTGTGATAAACTATTCCATAAAGTTACTTCAAATAATTTTTTGAGACCTCCAAAAAGCCAACATGGAAAAAACAGTTCAAGTAGTTTTCTTTTAACATTGATCAAAAAGTTAAAAAAAAGTAAAATGCAGTCAACCAAACATAGTCTAATATATATATATATATATATATATATAGTGTGCGTGTTTATATACTGTATATACATTCATGTATCTAAAACATGTGCTCCATATATTTACGAATGAACAACTATAATAATAAAAGTGAAAACCTAATATATGTGACTGATCAATCGTAATATTTGGAACATATGCTCTTGGTTTACACTTACACCTATAACTTGCAATATAAACGGGCATAATATAAACGGGCCCTTCCCCATGTGAGCCCTATCTCATAGCCCAATACAAGGGTGTAACTGGGCTGAAAGGACAAAATGTGTATCTTTAATAAGGCCCAAGGCCCATAACTCGTTACTCTCCTACATTTGAGTTGCTCTCTTAATAGACTAAATAATAGACTAAATAAAATGCCTCATTAATTTCCTTTGCTTCTTTTTCATGAAACACTAGATCCGGAACAATTTCTAAATCTTAGATTAATTGAAATCAGTTTCTCTTAATTGCAAAACTAGAGATTAGCTTACTACGTCCAACTCATTCATATCCTGTCTGGGCGAGATTTTGGAGTATTGATTTTGTTTTATTTGTTCTCTCGGATCTTACCATGACTTTGCTGAAATGTGGATAGTATTATTGGTTGATATAAGACTATTTATATCTAAATTTTGTTAAATTTTAGGTTAATACGGAGTATATAACTTGCATAATAGTTGCCTTTTTCTCATGAACAGTGAGCTACCCTAATAACTCTACAACTTATCAACTCTACAATTTTTCACACACACCAACCTTTTCAGTTAAAAAATATTATTGTAATACTATCTCTGTCCCTTTTTTATTTGTCAAATTACCTAATTTCTATGTCCCTTTTTATTTTTCAAATAACTTTACTTTTATAATTCTAATAATTATAATATCCTTTCTATTCCTAATAAGTGGTAAATTTTTTACCACATTTCAAAGATATTTCTAAGGGTATTTATGATAAGCTGCAAATTGTTTATTCACTTTCCTATACTTGTCAATTTTCTAGAAGTAGTTTTGGTAACAATTATTTAAGGAAAAATGTAGTACTCCCTCCATCCCTTAATGAGTGTTAATTTTTCTAACTACCTTGTCCCTTTTTATCTGTCAATTTTACAATTCCAATAATTAAAATACCCAAATTACCCTTAATTAATGAATTTGAATTTTATTTACCTTTAAAATTTTCCTTTATTCCTCTCTTTGCATCAAAATTAGTGGAAGGATATATTTGTCTTTGAACAAACTTTTTGCTATATTTCCAATGAGCATTGGACTTATAAAGTTGGTTATTTTAACAATCATAAAGGGACGGAGGGAGTATTTATTATGTGATTTTGATCACTATTCTAAATGAACACTAATCCCATGTCCTATTGTGTCATTGGACTTAATAGGGCCCAACAACTAATAATTAATAATCTAAATGAACACTAATTAATCTCATGTCCTATTTTAATTAGGGTTTGCTAGTGCTACATATCTTTCAATTGATTTTTTGGGGCCCAAATCCAATTCACTTTGTCTCTTGCTCTTTGTTTCTTGGCTCACTCTAAATGCCTACCACCTCATCAACCAAACAATCCTTTATTTGTAAAGCCTACTTGTATTATTGTATAAATTCTAATAACTAAACATTCTTCTCCTACCTCATGAATCTTATAAAATACTCTCCCTATGACAAATGTATAGTTCATTTTTAAATAAATGGCCTTAATTTTATATCATAGAAAATATTCTTACCTTTACTATGGACTATAGTTTGAGAATAGAGAAAATATACTCAGGGTGAGAAAAAAATCGAAAATTCCAATCTTGTCTCAGTCTTGGGCTCCTGGCCAAGTCTCGGTTCCAACATCCCGTCTACTTAACCTCATTTTCCAGTCTTGATCATGATTTCCGGTTATTCACACACACATATGTAGGGAATTGATTACACGCGCATAACAGTTTGGTGAGCATAGATGAACATCAAATATTATTTTTGAGGACATCAAAATTGTTTTAAGGGACATCAAACTTGTTTTATAGGACATCAATTCTGATGTTTACCATTCAAACTTATCTATATATTATATTAAAACACAATCCAAAATTCCAAGACACTGCCACATGTCAAGATGATAGAGCTTCAATAATTATTTTCCAACCCTCATCTATTATCTATTCTATTAATATATTAAAACAAAATATGCATGCCCAGCAAGTTGCCATGTGGCACTCTCATAGTCTCATGTAGTAAATTCGCAAATTCTAGTATAAGACCGTCTCATGATAAATTATCGGGAGACGTCCTACTTGGCAAAGTTTGTCAAAATGAAAACACAAGAATAAGTTGGAGAGTAAAATCAATCTGCTTAATTAATTAATTAAATTTTAAAAAAAAATAACATAGATTAGGTAATTATTTTCTATCCGCAAATAGCGCACACGTTTTAAATGGAACAATTTCCTAAATATCTTTTACAAATTATATAATTATAGGTGACTAATAAACCAGTCAACGGTGACTATATTATGTTATCTCAAATTTGGAAACAAATAACAATATATCTATCAAGCGAATTAAAATACAGGTGACTAATATTAAATTCTTGGGGTGACAAATAATATGGTATCTCGATTCTTAGCATATATATGTGACTAATATTCGACATTAAATTTAAACGTATTATTTTTCCAAAATCGTCAAAAAATCTGATTTTGAAAGGATGAAATTATCTAAATTTAACTAATATACTAATATAGTTATACACACTATTATAAATAGTCACACATAAGTTATCAAGAACGACATTACAATTCTATTGGTATTTTTCTTAATATTAATTGTACTGATGGAACGACTAATCTTTTAACCATGTAATAACTATTTCAATGTACATTCATATGCCACACATTTTCACTTCATATACAAATACTATAATTATACAAAACAATATATACCCATGAAGGTACATAAAAGCGTTTATTTGAAAATAGTAATTTAGTAACAAGTGTATTTAAATATAGTCATATAAGAATACATAATTAGTCATATTTGGCGTCATATATACGAATACATAATAATTATTAATAAAGGTACGTAAAAATAGTCACACAAAAATACATCATTAGTCATATTTTGACGTCGTTTGTGTTTATTAGTCATATATATATATTTAAACGACCTATATTTTCAGATATACTCTTCAAAAAATCTGGATCATTTTTCCAACTTCCTAAAATCAAACATGCTACATTCATTTATTTGAAAGTTACGAAGACTTTGGAAAAAAATTATATTTTGAATGTAGCATGTTTGAATTTGGCAAATAATATTAAAGCTTCTAATAACTCCACTTTTTGGTAAATATAAATTTTTCCCTAAATAGTCATCTTAAAACGTGCTACATCAAATATAAATTTTTTTCCTAATCTCACTTTGACAAATATAATCTCACTTTGGCAAATATAATTTTTTCCTAATCCGTAATTTGGTAAATAATTTTAAATCTTCAAGCATATTTTTTTCTTTAATTCTTCCATACCAAACGGGATATATTTTCCAACTTGATATTTTATTATCCAACATACATTCATTTATTTCCATTTCGTACATATTTCCTCATCTAAATTTGGAAAATAATCATAACCTTCCTATTATTACAAACAAAATACTTAAATTTTCCAAAAATAAATAATTTCAACCTTTTAAAATTTTTATATGTGACTAATTTTCTATTTTGCAATGACTAATATTGTGTCCTTGGTTCGCCGAGATAATCTAAGTTCAACTAATATACTAATATAGTCATACACACTATTATAAACAGTCACACGTATTAGTCATTTTTTTCAAACTCCCCAAATTTAAACGTATTATTTTTCCGACATCGTCAAATAATACAATTTTAAAAGGTTGAAATTATCTAAGTTCAACTAATATACTAATATAGTCGTACACACTATTATAAATAGTCACATGTAAGTCATCAAGGACGACATTCCAACAAATATTATATAGTATTAACGAAAACATTCATATCACCATTGTACACAAATAATGACATTGTTGTATAAAAATGCAAAAGTCCTCATCTACTAACCCTAAATATTAAAATCACCAAAGTTAAATAGTCATACAAAAACATCAAAGATTTAAACGTACACTAATATATTAAATCAATTTTTTCGTGGGTGTTTTGATTCCAATTTCATCAACATATATGGATCCATTAACATCACCATTTCCTCGTGTCGTATTGGGTTTTTTCTTCCTCTGAAAGTGACTCTTGATTCTTTGTGATCTTCCTTTTGTCGTAGCTCGCACGGGATCCAATATAACATTAGTCATTTTTTCAAAATATATTAGTCACCTATAATCCAATTAAATTATATTAGTCACCAATAAATCATTAAATAATATAACATTGGTCACATTTTCAAAATATATTAGTCACCTATCATCCAATTAAATTAATGGATGCAAAAGCACGATATATCAAACAATCAAGATAACATATTATTAGTCATCCATATATTGAATACTATCAAACATATTATTTATCACTTCTACACTATTTATTAATATGATATCAAACATATAACATTATTCACTTTTTCAAAATATATTAGTCACCTATAATCCAATTAAATTATATTAGTCACCAATAAATCATTAAATCATATAACATTGGTCACATTTTCAAAATATATTAGTCACCTATCATCCAATTAAATATACTAATCTCGATAAACATTACATTCCCCGAACCGAGTATTCATGGATTGATTAAAAACGATTACATCACGCTATATCAAACGATTACAAATCACAAGCGAAAATTTCAAAAAATCAAAATAGTAGTCAACGAAGTATATTCAACAAACTTGCACCTTCAAAACATTTCTCCATTTTCGAATTTAAATTCGAACAATGGTCACTAATTCAAATATTCACACTTTCAACATTGACATATAATCCCGACATCCACAATCGAATATATGTAACAAGATTTACTTACCCAAGACGACCATGTTATTCGAGGACGGATGACGATCTTTGATCTTCCCGCAGAGACGACGATGTTATTCGTTAGGGTTTCAGTCAATAGGAGGAGAGAGATTAGAGACTATATATATGGAGAGTGCAACACACACGCGAATTAAGAGAGTGACCCTCTTTTTGGTTTTGTCTGACGTGGCACCCCGTCTCACATTATTTTAACGTGAGACGGTCCTATATAAGATATACTCTAGTAAATTAAACTCCAAATATTTTTAAATCATAATAAATTTCATTATTGAAGTCTCTTCAACTTCCTAAATTTAATTGATAATTTATGTTTTGAAGAGTTTAATCACTATAAATAAATAAATTTATACTTTATTATAACACAATTATGAAATTAACTTTAAACAAATTGAGTATAAAACTTAACAATTATTGAAATACTTTATTTATTTCAACACAATTATGAAATCACTATAAATAAATTAAGCATAAAACTTTACAATCATCAAAATAATATATATATATATATATATATATATATATATATATATATATATATATTAAAACACAAGCACCTAAGGGAATTACAGACAAGAAAAAACAATTTGGGAAATTTGATTATTTCCAAAGAATATTCAAAACCTCACAATTTAATACTTTCATAAATATATTCTAAATAAAAGAAAATCTTAATATTTGATTTAATACAGAACTAAGACATTCCCTCATTTATCTTTCATCAATTTTATATTATAATATTTCATCACAACATAAGAAATAAAGTATAATTGATATTAAAGTAAAATTTTCATGAAAAGTCTAGACTATTATTTTTGTAATTTCTTTAATAACTATTTTTTAAAATATAATTTTTATTAACACTACTATATATATTTCTATAGATAAAAAGTTTAAATTATAAGTAACTATCATAAACTAAACAAGAAGTTTGAGTAAAGGTAGATAAAAAGAATTATAAAACAGACAAAAAAAATCACAAAGTCAAAACCAAAAATCAAGAAAATAGAATTATCATAGTCATTGTAAGTTGTAATTTTCTTTACACTAACATTAATGTTCATACAAGAAAATAAAATAAAATATTTACCGATAATTTCAATTTTAACCTATAGCGCCACTAATTTATATTATACTGAATGTATAGATAAGGATTTTAATAAGTATTTAATTTAGAAGATAAATACTTAAACATTAATTTATAACGACATGAATTTTTGAAATAATTTTTTTATATTTTTCTTCAAAATAATTATTATAAAGTATGGTTATTTAATAGTGATATAGATTTTAATATACTTTCACCATCAAATTATTCAAATGATACCATTGTTACACATTTTTTTCATTATTTCTAATTATCATTCAAATTATTTTTTCATGAATGAAATAATAATTATTATAAATTACTCTAAGAAATTACAAAAAATTATTGAAAAATTTTCCGGGCATAGCATGGGATATCAAAGGCTAGTGTTATTTAAAAGAATATTTGATGTTCATTTATGCTAACGTGCTCACCAAACTGTAATGTTCATATGATCAATTCCTATACACACGCACACACAAATCCGATCCGATGGATGATAATAAAACTAACTTTCATCCTCATAAATCAGCTAGTGATTATCGAAAAAAATAAAATCAGTTAGGTAGATATGATTTGCGAGAATCATGCACGAAATTAGATAGAGAAAGATTTACTTCCTTAAATTTTAGGAATTGAGTTATCCAGATTTAACTTCATTATTATCAAAAACTAGAAGAAAAAAAATAGAAGTCAACACTCTATTAAGATTATATCATGGGTCTATTTCATCCAACATCATTATTACTTTTCACACTTCATGACCACACTCCCTCATATCCATGACCACGCTCCCATAAATTAAAATTATATCAATGTTTTCCAATCATATCAATGACCACACTCCCTAATATTTATAACCACATCTCCTTAAATCAAATTATATCTTTGTTGTTACATTATATCCATGACCACAATCTCTAATATCCATGACCATACACTGCATAAATTTGTTTCATAAATTTGTATACATGCTAAACCCACCATCTTTAAAATTTACACCTAGATATACCCAATACACTGCATGAATTTGTCCACACTTTGTATACATATAAAATTAACTATATAGTTCACCATATCAAGAAAAATTTGGTCCCAAATTTTAAAGAATATACATTCTTTTTGCTAAAGATAATATGCAATCTTTTCGAATATGACAATTACAATATATTATTAGGCCCATAATATTTTAGCTTTCCTAATCATTTAGGAAAAGTTTTGTGTTTCTACCTTACATTACACATTGAACATATTGTACTATTTTTTTAAATTTTTTTTTTCTGGTCCAAACATATTGTACTTATTTTAAATTAAAACAAAATACAAAGACAAAGGTAGAGGTTTGATGTTGCTAGGCTAACTTCTATATGAGAACATCCCTATTATTGTCTTTATTCTTTAAGCAAGTAGCAATTTAGTGTAATGTGTTTAATTTGTCTGGATGTGTATTTGGGGTATGATAGGGAAATTTTGTTATATATTTAATACTAATAATTGGGAAATTATTATTAATAACAGGAAGATTCCCCTCACTTTATTAGGCTTTATCATCTTGTACTTTATTATTTAAATATGGTGTTAAGTTTGATGAACACATATTAGGCTAACTTCTATATTAAATTTTGTTATATATTAAATTATTATTTAAATATTTAAGCATGCATTTCCTACTTAAATTTCGGTAGACTTTTTGTGTAACCACCATTTTAGCACTACTCCCTCCATTTTTTTTTAAATATATGTCACTTTGATCAATTTCTGTTTTTCATAATATCTGTCATTTTACAATTCTAATGCAACATTAATGACAATTTTTTTCAAATTTACCTCTTACTTCTATAATTCCCGATACAATTACATAACTAAAATAGAAACTTAACTCTTACTTTTGTCATTTCCAATACAATTATCATTTTCAATACTAATTTCTTAAAATATTCCCAAAACTCAAATGTGACAATTATTGAGGCAAGGAGAAAGTACCCCATCCCTAAATAATCGTTATGGTAATTATTTTCTGAAAGTCAATGTGTATAGGAAAACTAGTAAAAATGAGATTTTACCAAATACGTATGCGCCTAACATTGTCCAATACAAAAAGAAAAAGAAAAATAAAATATATTCATTAATGAAAGATAAAATGAAAATATCAGTGGTTGAAACTATAAAATTGACAAATAAAAAGGGACAATAAAGCTTATAATTTGACAATTATTTAGGGACGGGAATAGTAGGTGTTAAGAATACTCCCTATCTTTTTGTGTGATTTTGAAAGATTGTGAAAAAATATCAATATCATAAAAAAAATTACAGGATGGTTAGTGAGAAAAGTAGCTAAATAACTTTACTTAAAATCAATCATTAGTATTTCATTCGATGAATGTTAAGGGTAAGATTAAAAAATAGTAATTAATATGTTATGGGGATGGTAAAGTGACAAATAATATGAAATGAGTAAAAATAGTTAAATTCAGATAAAAAAGATGGATGGAATATTTAATTGAATGATTAAAGCTTTCATTTTTTTTTTTTGAAATCGGAAGTTATATAGGAGATCTTTGAAAATGCAAATGTTTTAAATCAAGATGCTTCTTAATTTTGTTAAATTACACCCTTTTATCAAAAAATATAGATGAATTTATCAATAGCTTATTCATAAGTGCAGATACGAAGAAATTTGTGATGGATATATTGTTATCCATATCTATCCCTTTTTTTCCTGGGGATTATCTTAATTATGTTATGGGATACTATATCAAAGATGTTGTAATCAAGTGACAGTCATCCTTATATTTTCATCCTCCATTACCATGTTTATATCCTTTTTACATGGCTCCACAAACCAGAAACCGAACATTATTAAATTGAATATCATATGTCTATAACAAGGTTGAAATCATTGAGGGAAAGTATATTCTTTGTGAGATGATTAGCAATTTAAGTTACTTTAAAAGTTTGTGTTCTTGTGCAATTAAACTGTTAAAAATGTATGTTTTACTTTGTTTTGACGAGTTTTTAGAATATTGATTTTCATTTTCATTTTTGCATATTTCATTAGTTTGAAGATTGATATCACTGATTAAATTATATAAAATTACTTTTTATTTACATTTTTTCACAAATATACAATAACATTTAATTATCATTTCAATTTCCATAATGATAAACCAATTCAAAAGTTGACCAAAACATATAGGAATAATACAGTATTACAGTGTATACCATATTTATAACGTTGAGTATCTATTGACTTGAGCCATAAATAAAAATATATTATATACTTGGTGGTCAGGAATTAATATTGTTGGTGTGATATCAAATATCTGATGACAAAGCCTCATAGAGATTCTCCCATTAATTAATTAATCAATTAAATGGTCTCAAAAATAACTAATTAATTAAATTGATACAAACTAATATTTTAAACTTTTAAATAAATATTTAAAATACATTATTTTTAAAAAATATTTGTAATGTATTAATCATTGAGATTGAATGCCCAAATTGGGAAATTTTTTGTTGGATTTAATTAATAAATTTTTATTCACCTAATATTGCAAAATAAATAAAAAAAGAAACAAGTACCCAATCATATGTTATGATCTTTGTTAGATTAGATAATCTATAGAAAGTCAATGGTCCATTTATTAGATGAGGTTGGTGCTCTATAACAACAAACAAATAGAGTGACAAATCAAATGTTGTTAAACTTAATTAGTTGAGAGGTTTAAATTAGCTTTGAGAAGAACTTGGTATCTTTTTAGTTGCCAACACAAGTAATTTGGAAAAGGAGGTTATCATAATGTGCAAGTTATATGGTACTTATATTCAAAATTACTGATTTTTTAAAAAATATTTGTATTTAAAAAAAAAGAATTTTTTAATATTAATATGTTATATTTTTGGGTATTAGACAATAATGAACTATTACAATTTTATTGTATGATAATACTCCATACACTTTTCGGGTACTGTTGGATTTTTAATGTAACTTAAAGCTTAATTCTGGTGCTTAGCTGTCAAAAACAACACTCACCCCAAAGTAGAGTATATTATCGTCTAAAAACTTCAACTAAAAAAGGTTTGATAAATTAACATATTGTATGTTGACATTTGCAAACAAAGAGATGGTACTTAATAAATTACTCCTTATCATTCATCTATAAAGCTAGCCAATAGTCATTCTTAAAATTACCACAAAGGATTGAACTGTCTAATGAACAAATTAGCTTTATTTATCGTTGGGTTTATATCATTTTAAAACTTAATATAAGAATTAATCGATAATTTTCACATTTTATGTTTGGTATAGTTACAAAAATAAAAAAATAAAAGTCGAGGAATAACGATACATACATTTATGGTATATGTTACTCAAATCAACCAATATTATATTGCACATAAGTCTGAAGGTTAGATCGGTAAACATATTCTCTCCCTATTCATGATTTAAATCAATTCAACTCCTTAATTAGATATATTGTCTAAATTGAACAATAATAATAATAAAAAAAAAAGTAGAGTGTTAACTGAAAATTTCATAGTTTTTAGTTTTTACACATACCGGCATACATACATCATGTCTTACTACATTCCTAACTTTTCAAATTAAATAGCTCGTTGGAATGTAACATGAAATTCAAAAATTTGGACCATTTTCACATATAGACATGCATATATACTATAGTTTTATATACATTTCGTGTTGCGGTAGATTTCCAATTTTCAAACGAGACAACCCATTAAAACTATGTTTGTCAAACCAAGTAGTTGTGAGACTCCTATTTACTATTTAGGATGAAACTTATAGTTATATACATAGACTAGACGCTCCCATGCATGCATATATATATATATATATATATATATGAATTGAGATGATGAATAGAAGTATTATGTGAGAAGAAAAGTATAACAAATCATAATCATTGGTTTCAAGATCAAGGGTGGGTATTAATCTTGTTTTTTTCTTCTTTTTTTTTTTGGTTGGAAAAATGTGAATAATAAATGTTGCAACTTTTTTTTTGGCTGGGAAAAAAAAAGCAATTAATACAGTGTGATTTCCAATGACATGTTAGTTAATTCGCAGCTCTAGATAATCCAGAATGAATATCAACTATACCCAAAATAAACATCAACTATACTATAAATGAACACTACATATACCCAGAACATCAACTATATATATACCATAAACGAACGTAAACTATATCATAAATGAACCCCACCTATATAGTTGTTATGGTCCTTTTGTGCATGTGTTTTTGCAGCTTTGTTAGCTTTGCTATAAGGACATTGGAATCACTTATATGATGAATCAAAAATGACTTTAACAACAAGCAAAGGTACCCAATAAATGATTGATGTATTATTCACCACCACCACCACACATTTTCTGTATATGTATTTGCCCTTTTCTTTTTTCTAGTCATAAAAAGTAGGAATCTATGATATTATCCAACAACAATAACATATCCTACGTAATTTTGTTAAGGTAAAGTATGAGAAGATTCAAACGCAAACAGTCAGTTTTCCACCGTATATAAAAGTGCATGCATGAAGAGCCTGAAATCATGATATATTATCCTAGATAATCTTATTAAAATAAGATCTTGGAGGATTCAAATGTAAACAGTCTTCTCTCTGTATACAATAGTGCATGAAGAGGTGGAAATTATGATATTATTCGTTGTCGGTAAATTTATCATGTTAGAAATGAAATTATTTTTTTGGATATTTAATAATCGATTTAAGTTTTTATATTGAGTTAGTTTTTATAAATGGTATCAAATTAAGCCACTCGGAACAAATATCTAAATGATAAGTTTATGTAAATTTGAGTTAAAACATAATGTTGAACATGGGCTACTATAGAATACACATTAATTATCTAAACTAATGGGTTATTGTTATAAAAAAAAATTTAGTAAATAATAGGCTACTCATCAGTTTCAACCCCGCATTAAATTTATATTGAGGGCCCCGCCAACTTCTCCACTCGTTGACGAGGAGCTTAAACCGCCTAACTCAGCGGCAGGGCGATGGATATAGGTCTATGGTAGGTTTCGAACCCCCGGCCAGTGTTTCCACTTCATCCCCTAACCAACTGAGCTACACGATGTTGGGGATATATATATATATAATTTCACCGTAAAGGTGGTAGTTAACACGGTAAGTGACCATTATTCTTATTTTTGATATTCTTCATTCATATTCAAATTTTGATGGAAACAAAATATTTTCCGTTATTGGATCGTATTTTAATTATTGTTAGTGTTTTACTCATCAGTTCTGACATATTTTTGATAAATGCAAGATAACGCAACTTATCGCAACTTATCAATTCCATTTATTATTTCCTATCGCAACCCAACGCAACCCAACCGCAACTTACTGAAACGCAAACGCAACGTAACACAAATCCAAGGCACAAAAGAACGGGCAAAAATTTTATAAATATAGTTATTTGTCCCATCCCTAAATTTTCCCATGCAATGTCAGTTGCATTAGCTTGGGACTTCATTATTACATATCTTTCTTGTTTGAATTCGAATGGAAGTATTATCATGATTATCATGATTTATCTCCATCTCCATCTCCATTTCTTTCTTTTTTCCCCCCTTTTCTTTTTGGTGATTGTACATCACAATGATTATTGGCACCTTGGATCTGAAAAAATCCGGTTTGGACCAACTCCGATTTTGATATTGATCCAATTAACCGAATATTCAAATACAATATTTCTCTTTTTATTATTGTCAGAACCTAAATTTAGTTTTATCTAAATTGTCCGACTTGAAAAGTTTGATCTAAACATCAATTTCTTATCCAAATTTTAACATTGATCGAACTTTACAAACCCGAAATTTTTGCATGATTACATCACATTATCCTTTGAAATTTATGTAAAATTCATGTAAAAGACTTTGAGTAAGATTCAACCCACCTTAATTATTACGAGTAGTACTTTAGCTCTATAGTCAAAAAGATGGATAATTAGAATGGATTTCTCATTTGAACCTTTTTGTCAACCTATAACTCCTATATAAGATTCTCAACAATAATAAATAAATAAATAAAAGTATTGGGTATGTTTGGTGGACCGTATTGAACATTGTGTTACGCTCTTAGCCTTACTTTGATGCCTAATTTTGATTGACTGTTTGAGTATTTATTATTTGAGTGTGACCATATGATAATATCTCAATGATCCGTACATCACGTAAAATTATACTCCTTTCATTCCATTAGGCGGAGCTAGAGGGGGGATGGCCCCCCTAATCAGTGGCGAATCCAAAAATAAAATCAAGCGGGTTCAAAGTTAAACATAAAAATTCATAATACAAATAAAAAAAATTCATTTTTTTTATGTGGTTCAAGACTATGCTCCTACTTACTTTATTCAAAAGAGTATTGTTAGAGCTTGAAATAAATCGTGATTGAGTTGGTAATTTTTTGAAATACCTTTCCACTTGAACTAAAAAAAAGGATTATAATAGCAATTATTCAAGCAAATGTCATTCAAACAAATTATATTTAAACAAAAAACTAAAATTAGAAGAAAATTGAACATAATAAACCTACAAAAATAATAATCCAGATAAATTTTTAAGTTTGATTGACAAATTCCACTAAGCCAACTAACACATAGCAAATGGAGTAATATTTCTAAGAATTATTCTATATAATCACACTCAAATCAATCTAAATTGAAAATCGAATTTATTACTCTATAATTGAACTAAAATTTGAAGAGAATTGAATAAAAAAAATAATAAAGGGATCTTTGTGGTGGAATTATGTAGAGTTCATGGATGAAATTCCACCCCAAAAGTGTTCTTGAGTGCAGAAGAATCCAAGGAATTCTATCAAAATTCCACTTCCAACGTGTCGCGTTGGTACTGCTCTTATAATTGTAATGGGCTTGCCAAATTCGAGTTAAAAAAATTAAAACAAGGCTCAAGGGCAATCTTAGGACTCGAACACGCGACCACTACATGCCTACTTTGGACTAAATACAGCGCCCGCCACTCAGCCAGAAGCTTACATGTGATACGTAATCGTCATAGATTGTAATTATAAGTTTTACCCAGGCTTAGTTTTTAAAACAAAACATTTAATTTCTTTTAAGCGGGGTCACGTGACCCCACGCTAGATCCGCCCCTGCCCCCTATACTCCAGAAAGCTTATATGTAGTAACCCGTGTAAAGGTTTGCATGATTAATCTCATAGTTAAATGGTAGTTCCTTTGGAAGGAAGATATGTTGCATCTTTTGGTCTCTAGTTCAAACCTTAGTTGGTTCAATTTTAGTTCCTTTGACTTTGGTGGCGATTTTTGTGTTTAAAAAGTCATCTCAATTTGCTTATTCATTTATTTAACTTTCTATTATTTTCTTTATTTTTTTTAAAATTTTATTCACCCTTTGTATGAATTATAATATTTATTTCATCTTTGTTTCCTACCTATGTTTTTGTTTATTTCACTTTATACTATATATATGAAGTACTAAAGTTATAAATATTTTAATATATTTTAAAGATACATAATTTTAGAAGCTTATGTTTTCTTATTCTTTTTATCTTTATATTTCATTACGGGCTCTTTCAAAAAGGTTCTTTTTTTAGGTCTGCCAGAATAAGTCTCTTCATACACCCGCGCATAGAGAATACTATCTATATCTAAATCCTCCTAAACCACACGTTAGATAGACTTTCTAGAGTACACTGTCGTTGTTCTATACTTCATTGTGGGGTTAAAAATCTAATAAGTATCTTTTCTACTAGATTGAACGTGAAAGACCATAAAAGAGTTTGGATAAAAGTTCAATAAACAAGTAAAAATAAATAATTTGAAGATTAAATCTATGATAAAGTTGACAAAAATATTAATAAACTGGTCCCCCTATTAAATATTTTCTGGCTCCGCCCCTAATTCCATATTAATTGTCATAATTTTAATTTTTACGGTCTTCAATATCATTATTTGATTGATAATTTCTTGCATAATATATGTTATTAATAATTGTAAAATTATATTTTTATAATACTATTTCTCATTATGAATCTAATGATGATAATTTTAAATAACAACTCATTGTATATATTGAGAAATTTATGATCAAAAATTTTAAAATTTGATTGCACGATTTTCAAAGACGACAATTAATTTGGAACAGAGGGAATACAATGCCAAAATTTATTAATTTACATTAACATTTTGAAAACTATATACTTTTCTAGAGTTGTACATACTTTTTTCGAATGATTCAAAATCCAAATCAGACGAAGAGTATGCAATAAAAAGTGCACAAATAACAACTAAATATCACAACAAATGCATAAAGATGATCAACGCATAAGTATATACTATCAACTAAAATAATAATTCATAGATAATTTTTCTTTTTTGCTTTCCTTTATGGAGATATATAGATATATAAGATCCAAGTATATACATATACAAATAATTTGGACGTTGTTTTAGTGAATTCATATTCCTAATAGAATTTAGAATGTGAATGAATTCGATTGTATTGTATTATGTAAGAATTGAAGCGTATTTTCTTCTCGCAATATTGTGCGACAATTGTGTGTGATACTCTCATCCTTTGTAACCATAGTTATTAAAATCCCGATCCTGATTTACGATTCTACGATTTTATGGTTCAAAATCGTCGAAACGATCCAACAATTTACACACGATCCACGATCCTACATAGGCTAAATTCCGATCCTAACTTCCCCATAGTTTCGAGTTAGGATCCCGATTTAACAACCTTGTTTGTAACCAATTTGATGATTTTTTTTTGTGGACATTTTCTAGTTCTGTACAACTATCGACAAATCCTACTATGAGAGGAGAGTTCATTTAAAGAACCATGGTTATTCTGTACTAAATGAAAATTTGCATGGTTGCAAAACCTTAATTTCCTCATAATGTTAAATTATTCCTTTGACATGCTATAATGTTATTCCTTTTTGGGATATTCAGTTTGAAACGTCTATGACTGTTAACTTGTTTTGCCTTATGGGTGGGATTGACTTAGTATATTTGGATCATCTTTTCATTCGATGTCCAAGTGATTTTAAGGTTTGGGACTTCAAATTAGCACATGGTTGGATTAGGACGTCCACCCACAGAATAATAACAACAAACTCTTATGGGAAACGTTTTTGCACACCAACCCCGAGATATATATTCTTTTATTTCTCTACGAAATGTTTTAGAGGAGTTGCATCAATAACTTTCTAAGGAAATATTGAAAATTGTCTTCTCTAAAATATTTGGAGGGGTTGCATTCTCACAGTCCCACAAATATCATTTTCTAAAAGCTTTATGAATAAGAAAATATTCAATAAAAAGTGATTGGTTGCTAAGATTTCCAATAACTATCAAATTTGAAATAAAACTACAAACGCTACCACACAATAAAACAAGCCTAGATAAGTAAAGTAACTTACGATTCAAGAACACTAGACATAGATAAATGAACATATACTCGAGATTTAATGTATGAAATCCAATCTACAAAGTGTAGAAAACTCTAACTATAATAATTTTTTTTTGGAAAACTATTAAAAAGGTCTTATATATAAAAAATCCCATCTAGTAGCAATAAATACAAATTTGATCAACTAAATTAAAATTTAAATTCTTTTTAAATCAAAATTTACCCTAATAAGGGTCTTCAAATTTATGGGTAAATTGAATTTAATCGTTTTTTACATAAATTTACTAAAATTTACTAAAACATACCGAAAATTACCAAAATTAAAAATATAATAATTTTATATATTAGGATAAATTTGAAAAAATTTAACAAAAACTATCAAAAATTACTAAAATTTATCTTTTACCTAATTATTTTTTACCCATAAATTTAACTCTCAATATTACATTACATAATGAAGCCAAAATCTCACCATCAAACCATCATGGGGAGATAAACCCGCACAAATCCAAGATCTCTACACAAAAATATTCTTCACACGATCACATATCAAATACCCATTATACCCTCCTCTCCTCATCCTATCTACAGCCTTACCCCTGTCTTCTTCTTTTCTTTCTTTCTCCTTTTTATAAAGTCAAAAAAACCCACCATTGCTTTCTCTCATCTTTCTCTCTACTTTCTCTCTCTACTTTCTCTCTCTCTACACACAACTCCACTGAAGAAATCATCGCATATAAAGAATCAGAATTCCGCCATTGTTGATGATGATTGATGCTGAGTTACTAATTGGTAAACCCTAAAAATCCCTCTGCAAAAAAATAGTTTTTTTTTTTCTTTGACAGATTCTTCTTGAAGCAAAGCAAAATATACCCACATTGTGGATTTCTGATTGTTGATTGATTGATTAATGTTTAAGGGTCCCAGCTAATCTGGGTATTTTTAAAACCCTAATAATTTTTGCTAAAGCTTCCACCTTTCTTCTTTATCACACTTTAATGGCTGCCCACATGCTTCTTTTTATTTTTTATTTTTATTTGCATTTTTTGGGTGATGTTGGAAAATAGAAAAGTAAAGGGGGGTGGGTCCAATTTTCAAATTGGGAATTAGGGCTTTTTGGTCGGTTTATCACTTTCATTTGTTTGGGGAGGTTTCGTGATTCTTTTGACAATGGTGAGTTTTAGGGTCCTGTTGAAGTTTGGAATATATTGATTGAGTGTATGGTTTATACACAATTGAGGAATGTCCAAATGGGTTTTTTTTGGGGTTTTTTTTCATGATTTGCAAGTGGAAGAAAGAACCAAATTTCAAGCTGAATTGGTAAGAGGGTTGAAAGTGTCCTTTTTGTATGAGGTTGAATGTTTAAATTGAAGATTTGTGGGGTGTTTGTTGTTCTGCAAGTGAAAATTTTGCATGATTTGAGTGGATAACATTGCTGCAAAGATCAGATTGCAATTGCTGGTTTTTGAAGTTCTGAGAAAAGTCTTCCAAGGTGATGGTTTAGGGTTGTGGATGATAGAACAAGGTCTCACTTTGGGGTTTGTTTAAGTGCCCGAAACCCGTGTTTGTTGAGGTAAAACTGCTTGCATTTGGATCCATATAAGCGGGACCCACACTAGCAGTGTTGTTGTTTTGTTAAATTTCCTAGATGTTGATTTAGGGTTGTGGATGATAGAACAAGGTCTCATTTTGGGTTTGTTTGTTTGAAGGAATTTTCGATTTCCCAAACCCATGCTTGGTAAGGGAAAACCGGCTATATTTGGATCCGTATAAGCTGTACCCACACTAGGAGCGTTCTTGTTGTGTTAAATTTTCCAAGATGTTGATTTAGGGTTGTGGATGACAGAACAAGGTCTCATTTTCGGTTTCCCAAACCCGTGTTTGTTAAGGTGAAACTGCCTACGTCTGGATCCGTATAAGCGGGACCCATACCGGGATTGTTGTTGTCGTGCTAAATTTGCTGTATTTCTATTTGTTTGATAATTGGTAGTATAAACCACTCAAACTAACCCTTTGTTTGTTTGTATTTGTTTACATATTTATTAATTTTCAAATTCGGGTTGTTGAGAAAGGGAGCGGGGAGGTGGTTTGAAATTCTTGTGTTTCTGTTGCTTATTATGATGTCAGAAATTCTTCAATGTATATCCCAAAACTGACCTAATCTTGCTAGGGCAATATTGAGTTATTTTTGGGGTACCAAAGTTAGCATTTGAGGTAACCATATATGTGATCATAGACTGCTATGCTTACTGTAAATGTCAAAATTTTTCAAAAATTTGTTGGTGAATGTCAAGTCTAATAAATGCCCTATCTACTTAACAACCTGTTCCTTCATGGGTACTTGAATTTTCAACTTATTTTTATCCCTCTTGTAAGTTTCACAGATCTAGCGAATTCCACGCTGTAAAATTTCGAGCTCATGCGATGATTCTCTGTGTATTATTATTTAGTTTCATTGTTACTGTTTTCGGGGTTTCTCTTGGTTTCCCAAATGGTTTTGTTTCTGATTTTGGAAAGTTTTTTTTTTTTTCTTTCTCGGGTCCGCTAGAATTAGCCTCCTCATGCACTACAGTTAGTCCTGGCAAAAGCTGACCTGACCCAAAACCGACCCGTTCTTCAAACCTAAAATATAACAAACTCAGAATATGGGGCAAACCGAACCCGACCCGAATTGACCGTTCTAACTCCCGTGCATCATCTGAATCCCCAAAGACCTTGCGTTTTGTTGTTGTTGTTGTTGTTGCATTGTTAATTTATACGGGTTCCATTGGTTAATCTGTTGCGCCTTTGATCAACAGGTGAATTTTTGTAGTGAAGTTAGTAGTAGCTGAAGAACTGTGGTCACCATGGCGAAGAAATCAAAAAAACGGGTTGCTAAGGATCAATCGGGCTGTATAAAGAGCCTGATTCACAACATATTTGATTTTCGCCAGGGTCGATCGTCCCAGAAACTGCTTCAGGATAAGAAGCACGAGAGCAAGCGCATTGCGAGTAAGATTTGGTGCTGAAACCATTTGAGTGCATTTGTTTCTTTTTCCTTGGTCAAATATCGAATTTAGCTGTTCTTAGGAATGCCTTGTTGTAATTTAGTTCTGGCCTATATAGGTAAGTTCTGTAGGTTTAGTTCTTGGTGAAGAATTAGAGATTTGAGATTTGCATAAACATCTGGATTACTTGTATTCTTAGTTGCTCACTTTGGCAAGAGTTTGAATTCGAGGACTGCTTATATGGTTTTGTGGGTCATTTTTTCCCCCGCACCCAGAAACAAGCCCCCTTCCAAAAAACTTTTAAAAAAGTAGGGCGGTAAAAAGAATAAATGGGGGGGAACTTTAAAAAAAATTTCCCCCGATTTCTTCTTTTTACCGCCCTATTTTAGTTACCAGGAACGCTTCCCGGGTCGTTAGTCCCAGAACGTGGGTCGCTATTTTTTACACAAATTTAGTCCAGTTTTGACTTCAGAACGCTTGTTCCGGGAACGCGGGTCGTAGGCGTATGTAGCGTTCCCGGTAACTATGATGAAATGTATTGGTAGTTAACAGCAAAGTTGAAGAAAGTCGTTTTGTGCAAAAAAATTACTGATTGGCTGAATGTGTCTGTGTTTGACAGGGGCTGCTTATCCTGAAATTAAACTCGATTCCTTGAATGAGTCTTCTGAGATCGGTATAGAATCGATTGTAAGTTCTTATTCTTCGATTGATCTCTTTTTTATCTTCTATTTTGACAAATACACGACTTTTTCTTTATAGCTAGTCTCCTATGCATCGACCCTCCCCCAAATGTCTTTTTGGGCGGGCCTATTCTTTGATTAAATCTTATAATTTGGCAAGTTTTGGTAAATTTTGTTAAGTTTTGGTAAATTTTGACAATCGTTCAGGAAGGAGTTCAAAGTGAAACATCAACCGCTGATCCAACTAAGATGAGCGTGAAAGAGCTAATGGCTGAAGAGATGATTGCTGCGGTTGATGGGGCCCACGTTCCGAAGAGCCGTAGACGAGCAAGGAGCATGACTTCCCTTAATATACGCACCGATGCCGACTTTAATGCCCCTGAAAGTTTGGTTCCCAAAAACCCTAATCATTGGCGGCACAAATCCTTGAGTAGCATGCACCTAAATGCCATGGTGGACGAGCTCTGCAGCCAGATCCGCCACAAAGATGGTGAAATTGGTGATAATATAACAACAACCCGGGTCATCAAAGATCCTTCGGTCAAAGAAGAGAAGCTGTGGGAGGCGTCCCGGGTGTTAATAAGTCAGTTTTCCAAGGGCAAAAGCGTCAACGAAGACGGGAAAATCCAGGCTTCGAAAGAACTTGTGGATGCCCTTCGGATCATTGAGTCAAACAAGGACGCGTTTCTGAAGCTCCTGCAGGATCCGAACTCAATGTTGGTGAAGAACATCCAAAACATGCAGGATGTGCAATTTGAGGGGGGTAAATTCAAAGTCCTCGCCGGCAGCGGTAAACAGAACAGTAACTTCTTCTGGAGGAAGTTGAAGGGTCTTGAGAGAAACCCGTCAAGGAAAAACGATCCTTCCGAGGATTTGAACAAGATTGTTGTCCTAAAGCCCGGTTCTTCGCCAGCATACGGAGACGAAGAACAAGTTAGTACTAGTACCAGTAGAGCTTCTTCTTCTTCCGGGTTTTCGTTTGCGGAGTTTAAGAGAAGGCTGAAGCATGTAATGGGAAAAGAGCATCATCAACAACTGATAGACAGACAGCCTAGTGTGACAAATCGAGAAAAGAGAGCCGGTGAAAATATGCCTCCTATAGCTTCTCCAAGTAGGGACCACTTCTTCATCGAAAGGATCCCGAAATCTTCTCCCGGGGGCAAGAAGGGAAAGTTGAAAGACGGGTCAGAAAACGATGGGAAAAGGGTGTCCAACATATACGTCGAGCCGAAGAAGCATCTTGCCAAGATTATAGGCAATGAAAACACCGCAGATGATGCAGACGGTCCAAAAATGCAACAACCCGCGAGGTCCCTAGGAGGGCTTATGTCCCTTTCCGGTTTTAGTTCGCCTAATAATCTTTGCAGTCCAAAACTAGAGGAGACGGGATTTTCTCAAGCTGATGATGATCAGATTAAGCTGGAAACAGATGATGATCACAGACTTGAGATCGCAACTTCTGAGGGTATAATATACATACATGTTTCAGTTTTATGATTTCGCGGGTGGTTGTTTTGGTTGAATGTGTAATAGTTCACAATGGACCGACTCTGATGTGTGTGATCTTAATGCAGATGTTGTTGGATTACCTGACGATGCCGAATGTTGCAGAGAAAGCGACCGAATGGAAAGTTCATTCAAATTGGGACCCGTGCAGGAGCCCGGCAGCACTATTGAGCAGTCTGACAATGCTCTGAATTCGGATAATTGGCACTCAGCAAGATTAGGGCAGGTGAGCAACCTTGTTTGTTTACGATGAGCAACTGTAAAAACGACAAAACTCTCTAAGTGGATTCCGCTTTTGTGAGTTCTGAGGAGATCCCGATGTAGGCGGGTCTTCCAAATAGTTCCCTATCTGGGCCCCGCTTTTGTGGGGTTTGTAGAGAGCGCTAACAAAAACTTGAGTCCTGGTTAAAGTCGGGTTGGTTAAATAGGTCAATGTTAAATTCAACCATTACCCAGTTTTATTATCTGGGTCGGACAATTCAGTGATACATAAATCTGGGTCATAATCACGTTCAGACAATAGAAATATGAGAAATATTGGGTCCGAAGTTTCGCTCAATAATTAAACTTGGACAAAAATCTATGACCGGGTTGGACAAAGTTTTGCTAGCTCTAGGATCCCGATGTAGGGAGTCTTAGATCCCGGGGTAGGCAATCATACCTCAATAACAAAATGTTGTCATTACGGGTTTGTGAACATATTTTCTGCTTCGTTTTTTGCCTGCAGGACTCGTGTACTGAAAGTGAGCCATCATCTTCTCAAGTTGCATCGACAGTTTCTTGCTCGGTGACTGTAAAGATTGAAGATCGAGAACTGATGAGCGATGCGACAAGCAAACCTAGCCCAGTATCCGTGCTGGACCCGTTATTTTCAGAAGACGTCGTCAGCCCTCCTGGCATCAAATCCATAAGTGGTATGCAGTATGCTTCTTCAAATGATATATATGAACCACATTCATTTACATTCTTTGGAATGAAGTTACTAATGGTATGCAAAAATCACAGCTATTCAACCTCGACAAATCCAATTCGACGAAGAAACCTTAGCACCTTCAGAACGATTTCTTCCTTGGCATGACAAGACTAGCGCGGAGGATGAGAAGCACACATTCAACTTTGTGAAGGCTGTGGTGGAAATGTCGGGGTTGACTTGGGACGAGCTTCATAGGCGAACCCTGTTCTCGGACCATTTTATTGATCCGTCGTTGCTCGATGAAGTAGACTTTCTCCCCGATTTGCTCCCGTGTGACTTCAATCTCCTCTTTGACCTGATAAACGAGGTCGCCATAGAGATTGCTTGGTCGAATTTCGGTTCCATGGTTCCCTTTTCTAGGACGACATTGGCTCAGTCGAAGTTGAAGGGCAAGGATGTCCTCGACGAGGTATGGGGAGGAGTCCGGTGGTACTTGGAGCTCGAAGGGTCTCAACTAACACTGGATGAAGTCATGTCGAAGGATCTATCGAAGTCTAGGGCATGGATGAACCTACAACCCGACACGGAGACCATTGGGATTCAGTTGCAAGAGGCCATTCTTGAAGATCTTGTGGAGGATGTGATTTTGAGCTCTATTCCGCCGTAGATTTTCAAATGGCAGTCTTACCTCGACAAACATTACTGTTCATACAGAGAGATTGATTCCGCGAGAGTGACAAAAGAGTGAGTGTGGGGTCCGTTAGGCGGTCCAAATGGCAGTCTTATCTCGACAAACGTCATTGTTCATGTAGAGACTGATTCCATGAGACTGACCAAGAAGAGTGAGTGTGGGGTCCCCGTTGTTAGGTGGTCCAAATGACAGTCTTATCTCGACAAACATTATTGTTCATGTAGAGACTGATTCAGGTGATAGTCTTACCTCGGCAGACATTGCTGTTCATAGAGAGACTGATTTCACGAAACTAGATGGGCACTCGAAGCCCTGCATTAGGGTTTCGGGTAAATAAATAACATGCCCTAGCATGATTGTGACAATTGCTATGGAACAACTCCTAAGCATACCAGAATAACTGACATGGTGTCTTTTGCACTTGGAAGAAGTTAGGGAGATCTTCTAAGTAGTGTATGTACTTGGGTAGTTTAGGGTTTGGTGTATTTAGCATTGTGGGATTAGGGTTTGCTGGTTTTGGGTTGATAATTTTTTACTTGTCTAGTTTTCTCCCCAGGTTTAGTGATTGATTCTGATTTCTGACACATTAGGGTGTGCTTATGTGTAAACTTTTGAGGAATAAAAGTATGGAATGAGAATTATACTTTTACACATTCAAGTATTCAACTCCTGCTCTCCTATCCTGTGTTCATATATATATATATATATATATATATATATATATATATATATATATATATATATACGGACTTTTATGAATTAGATAACAATAATCTCTACTATCAATTTGAATTTTGGTTGGTAGCCTTTCAAATTACGGTCAAACATTGGAATTGTCCGACCTGGAAAAACCAGGTCCAGACAAATGTTTTTCATCCAAAATTTTATATGACCGAATATTCGGACATAAAATTCCTTTTTTTTGTCCTAACTTGATTCTAACCCGAACTTAAATCCACCCGTATTGTCCGACTCGGTTTGACTCGAATAAAAACCAATTTTGAACAAGAATTTCTCATCCGAATTATGATATTGACCGAATTTGTCCGACGCAAATTTTTGCGAGCGTTGTCCCTGATTTCTAACACTATGCATTAAAAACACAAAAATATAAAAGATTATGATGATATATCTATCAAAAACAATAAAAAAAAAATGAAGGGAAAATAAAAGGGGGCACCAACGGTCAACCACGGTGAATAACAGAAGGGTTGGTAACCTTTCAAATTACAGTTGGTCTTCCACTCTTCCCGCGTATTTTCCCTCTTATGAGTCTCTTCCTCTTTGTCTTTTTAAGATCGCGACTAAATTAACAAAAAAGGAAGAAAAAGATTTAAATCCAGATACCCTCTGAAGTTAGCAACTCAAATTCGCCAAATTCTCAGGGTTGGGAATCATGTTTTGCAATTTAAAGATTGCACACAACCTGTTCGACGAAATTACCCAGAGAACAACTCTACTCGAAGCTCTTCCATGTGGATTTTCGTAAAGAGGAAAAAGAAGAAGGATTGAAATCCCAGATGCCCTCTGAAGTTAGCAGCTCAAACTCGTCAAATTCGCAGAGTTTGGCATCATGTTTTCAAATTTCAAGATTGCGCACAACCTGTTCGAGGAAATTACCCGGAGAAGAACCCTGCTCGGAGCTCCTCTATGTGGGTTCCATTACTCTACATTGGGCGACCCGGGTACGTGTTTGGTAGATACGTTTCGTGTTTATGACAAAACCAAGAATGTCTTTTCGTGGTCTTCAAATGTATCGGAGCTAGTGAAACAGAACCGCCCTCAGGATGCCATTCGTATGTTTAAACAGATGCTGATGAATGGGATGAGGCCGAATTATGTCACTGTGTTGAGCTTATTACGTGCTGTCAGCGCGTTGGGAATTGAGACCGTGAAACTCGGGGTTCATGGGTTAGTGATTAAGATGGGGTTTGAGTTAGAAGTATCGGTAATGACAGCGTTGATTGGTGCGTATGCCAAGTCTTCTGACATGTTATCTGCACTGAGAGTTTTCGGCAATGTTCCCAACAAGGATTTGATCATGTGGAGTGCTGTGGTTTCAATGTCTGTGAAGAATTCTGAATACACGAAAGCTATCGAACTATTCAGGCAAATGCTGTCTGAAGGTACACAACCTAATGCTGCAACAATTGTCGGTATCTTGCCAGCTTGTGCCAAACTCCAAGCTCTGTCATTTGGGAAAGAGATCCACGCGTTTTCCCAAAAATCGGAGTTTTACTCTGAAAGTAATCTCCAGAACTCGCTCATAGACATGTACGCAAAATGTGGGAATATGAACCATCTTTCTCGGGTGTTTGCCGCGGTCCAAAGGAAAGATTTGGTCACTTGGAAAATAACCATTCATGGGTTTATTGACAACGGTTACCCTAGAAAAGCATTGTTCCTCTTCAATGAGATGAGACTCGATTTCTCAGAAGTGGATGATGTTGTTCTCTGTGACGTGATTCGTGCATCTTGTGATGCTCAAGAGTTGAGCTTTAGACTCGGGTTACACTGCTTTATCATAAAATCGGGCCCTACAAGATCAGTTTCCGTGGAAACGACCCTTCTCCAAATGTACTCAAAATTCGGCCTGGTGCACAAAGCTAGGTCATTGTTCGACCGCCTTCATCCCAAGGATCTCATTTCTTGGAGTGCCATGATCTCTGCATACGTGCAAAACGGTCACCCAAACGAGGCTTTTGACACATTCAAGCTTATGCAATCGGAAAATGAGAACCCTAATGAGGTAACCCTTGTTAGTTTACTACAAGCTTGTTCTTCATCCGACATTCTTGAGCTCGGTGAGAGCATCCATGGTTACATAACTAAGTCCGGGTTCTTGCCTAATACGTTCCTAGTTTCGTCTCTGATTGATTTGTACTGTAAATTCGGGAGGATAAAACAAGGCAAAGCTCTTTTCGATGAAAGTCCCGTCAAAGATCTCATATGTTGGAGCTCGCTCATCAATGGATACGGGATAAACGGTAGAGGAGACGAGACCCTAGAGACGTTCTCCGACATGTTGGATTTCAGGATCATGCCAAACGATGTTGTCTTTGTGTCGGTTTTATCCGCGTGTAGTCATTGTAGATTGGAAGAGGAAGGTTGGCATTGGTTCTATAGCATGCAGGACAAGTACCGGATCGAGCCAAAGCTTGCCCATTATGCTTGTATGGTGGACTTGCTTAGCCGTCAAGGGAATGTTGAAGAAGCCCTTGATTTTGTGCTTGACATGCCGATTGAACCGGATAAACGGATTTTGGGGTCTATTCTCGCAGGATGTAGGGCCACCGACGGGCCGGTTGAGGTACGAGAGGAGGTGGCGAAACGGGTCATTAGACTTGATCCGAATAACGCCGGTTATTATGTTTTCTTGATGGATGTTTATGCAGAACAAGGTCGATGGGATGAAGTTGAGAGGGTCAAGAAGGTGATGGATGAGAAAGGAATGGAGAAGATCAAAGGATATTAGCTCTTTTCTTAATTGGTTTTGGTTGCTTGATGTGTTTTTGGAAGGTATAGCATTGCATTCATGATCCATTGGATAGGGGTGAGTTGGACCGGGATCCCGGAATTTTCGTAGGTCCCGGTCCCGGTTGTAAATGGGAAGCAAAGTTTAGCTCCCGGTCCCGGTTGTGACCGGCAGCGGTTTCCTAATTTTTTTCACCCATTATTTGATTTATTTCCATTAGAAATCAACATAAATTATACAAGTTTTCTCTAATTTCACAAATGTGGGCGTCAGTTTGCTTACATAGCCACTTTTTCCCAAATTAAAATTACACATCTAATACATAATGTTTTTTCCGGAAAAAATATGTTAAATTCGAAATAGTAATAAATAAAACAAATCTAAATAGCAAGCATAACTTAAATAAAACAAGTTCATCAATCGTCATGAAGTCACTTGATTTGTTTTATATATATATATATATATATATATATATATATATATATATATATATAATAAACCGAGAATCGGAACCAGGAAATGAGGTCAAGTCCTACTCCCGGTCCCGGTCCGACCTAAAACGGGATTTTGGAACCGGGGCTTGACCGAGAGCGGTACGAAATCAGAATTCCCGAAATTTTTGCTCACCCCTACATTGGATTGGAAGGTATCATTGCATTCCTTTTTTCAACCGGAATCAATCTCTCTGAATTTTTCCGTGGAAATTCAAAGGATTAGTGGGTAGTGACCCGTTTCAAAATCCTTAGTCAATCAGAAGTTCAGAACCCATCTCTCTTAACTTTTAATTCAAGGGTAAAACTGTCTTGTCATTCTTATTTCTATAAAAGACATTTACAATGTCAAAATTTTAATCTGAAAACTACAGGAACTTTTAGTAATGTGATGAAGAATTTCGAGTCAGAAAAAAAATATGAATGATAGAATTACATTCATTTTGTTTTGACAACTAGCTTATGTTTTGTTTATTTCCAATTACATAACCTTCAAAAACACACAATTACATGCTACTTTCAAACCACAAAATGCTCTACTTTCTTCCCAATCGAGATCGATACAAAGACAACCAAAAGACATACATACATTGACATATATGCAACTACAATGAAACCGAACCCGAAAAATGGAGGGAAAATAATTGAATTCTGAAGTTGTCCATCACCTTCTCCTTCTGGAGCTTACATAATCATATAGTAGTGAAAAAAACAAGTTCAACATCACAGGAAGAATTACTAACTAAACTACCAGAAACAAAGTAGGGGTGGATTTGGGGGGGGGGAGTGTTTCTCATCTCTAACTGTTTGTTTTTACTAACAAGTTAGCCAAATTCAACATCATCATCATCAACAACAAATCTACAATGGCAATGCATCTTCTGAGAAATCGAAAAACCGAAAATGTATGTGTTTTCTGCCGCCAGCTGCATTTTACAACATATTTGCAGATTTTGCTTACTACAACCCACAGCCAGAAAGAACGTCCCCAAAACCCGGGGCTCGGCTCGGCTCTCTCATCTGAGTAGTGATGAATAATGTGACAGATATAAAAGAAGAAGACCTCACATTTTGTAGTTTTTACCTGATTCGGACCAATGAGAGTGGTAGGTACTGTTTTGGTCCCTGCTATATACAACACAATCCTGAGATTTTCTGCCGCGTGCATTTTCGAAATGAAGCAGAGAAAATCCACCCGAGGATGGGTCGGGTCGGTGCCAGGTGGGATAAAGAGCTGAGACCGGGGTTGCCCGTGGATCTTCGAAACCCGAAGGGCAAGAGGGTAGTTTCAGAACAATATGAGATCGTCGTTCCCCGGGCTCCACCACCTTGGGCAACAAAAAATCCAAATGAGGTTTAAACCCGGCTCAACTATCATCATCATCATCATCTGCTCCATTTTCAGGCGACAAATTCCAAATCCAAATGAGGGTATTCGATGTAAAGAAAAACCTGGTACCGACAATTAACTATCATCATCCACGGCACCGATGTAGGTGAGGTCGGTCCGCCTCACCCGGACGGCCCCCTTCAACCACGGGGACGCCTTGAGGTTCGCGTGGTCCCCGCTGCCGCCGCCCATGGCCGCCCCGCCGCTCGAGGATGGGCCTGACCCCGCCCCGTCCTCGAGGAGCAGCCACGGGTCGACCTCCATGTCGTTGTCCGTGGGGCCCGACGCCGGCTTCTTCCCCATCACGGCGGCCGCCCCGGCCGTGGCGGCCCGGACTGACGGGCCGTTCTTGGGGGCCGGGCTGAGTTGACCTGGGAGCGTCGTGGAAACCGTGCTCGGCTGGAGCGCGGCGAGGGCCGCCGGGGGGATGAATGGCGGCTGGCACGAAATGTAGGCTCGAGGGTTTGGTTGGAGGACGGGCATCGCCGCCTGGATGCGCCACCGGATTGAATCCGGCAAGCTCATGCGGTCCAATTCACTCTGCAATTTTTTTTTTTAGGAAAAAGGTTAAAAAAATATAGTAATATGAGCATCCTACAAAGTTATGTAGAGTCGAAAAAAAGAGACTATCCACAAAATCTACCACATCGAAAGAGAAGGAGCTAAACACAATGATTAGATGCAATTTTTCGCGATTTGCTCGTGTGTGTGAGTTGAGGTGAGAAAACCTAACTTCTTGATGTATCAAAGCGGGTCAAGCTCTCAAATCTCAACCATAATAATACTCCCTCCGTTCCTAAATATCTTGCTGCCATGAAAACTGAATGCAAATTTCTCAATGCATGTAACGACCTATCATATGAAACTACGATCATTAAAAAAAGAAAAACCGTAGTGAATGTATTTTCAAAAATCGAAAACATATTTCAATCATGCATTGGAGACCGTGAAAAGTTAAAAGCAACAGATGTTAAGATATTAAGAAATGCACATCCATAGAATGTCATTTGAATGCAAGAACCGGAAAAATGATCAAACCTGTAAGCTATCGATCACCTCCCGATCAAACCCGGAGAATTCTTTTGTGGAAGCATTGGCAGTCTTGGATGAGGATTTCGGTTTCAGCCAACTGGGCAATGAAGTGCTCAGCAATGCATGTAAAACTAGCAGTAACCAATCGAACACATTTTTGCCCGATAAATCCAGAGAAACCACTGCACTCGTTTCCATCTGTAGCTCTGCCTCCTTCAACGAAGCTCCACGGCCCGGTTTCACGGTGAAGTCCGTATCTTCATACACAACCCTACTTCCAAGGAGGCGTAGCACAACTGACGCCAGCATGAATCTTAAACTGCGGCCCGATGAGTCCCTGGTAAATCCATCACAAATAAGTAGTAAGCAAAACGGTGACTATAAAAAACGAAACACAGTATCAACTACCATCAAGCGAGCGTGAGCGTGAGCATGTTCTTTCGAATGTAAGGTTGAGTAAATTTGGCAAAATTTAGGTGAGGTTGGTAACATTATAGACAAGTTTCTGTAAAACTAACAGAAATGAATGATGGGTAAAATTGGGTGGGGTTAATTTGGGTAAAAATTGATCGCTTACCTCTAAAAGAATGCAACCCTAGGTCAGCAAGTCCTGTCCAAAGTACCCCCATTGAAAATGCAACAGTTCCGGTAATTTTTGGGCAAGTTTGGGCCGATTTTTGGTAAGTTTGGGTCAATTTTTAATAACGGGTAACTTTAGGCAAGTTTAGGCAATGTTTACCAACCCATGATTTACCCACCAAACAGACACGGCGTTGCTCCCATGCCACTTGAGATGGGTACCTCGACATGGGCACGACATAGTCCAAGTGACAGATTCTATTCCAAATCCAAAATAGAAACAAGAAAACCGTGCGAAAACACGGCAGTACGAAAACAGAAAATAAAATCAACACTCGATGCGTACTCACCCATCTGCACATAAAGTAGGAAGCACTCTGACGAGGAGCTGTAGCCGCAATGACACGGAAGCCCTGAGAGCAGCAGCGGTTGGTGGAGTTGAATCCGGTGCTGGTACTGCGGCCCGCCTGGCCACCACGGGGCTCCCGCCTCTAGAATTCTTACTACGGCCGCTTGTCTTGTTAGAACCCTCGGTTCCTGAAGGTGATCCAGCCTGCTTGCTCGAAACTCCACCCGTGATCCCGCTTATCTGCTGCTCAATATTATTCATCTGCTTAATCAGTTCTCTAGCAAAGCTACAGCGAGCGTCGTCGGAGCTTCGATCGATGCAAGGAAGAAGCAGCTCGACAAGGGCTCTCTCTGTCACAAACTGCTGTTGATTGTCGTGATCCGGTGATGATGATGATACCAGTTTATTAGGGGCACCCCCCTTGACATGTTTCTTGCTATTATTGTTGTTATCGTCTTCTGCGACCACTTCTCCTTCTTCGATGGACCGACTTTCAAACCTCCTTTTTCCGATGGGACCGGAACTAGGACTAGAACACCAACCCCACGGCTTCCATAGCTGAGCCCGTGTAGAGAAGCCCTTGCCTTCTGCCAAGTGCACGAGCCGCTGCCTTATAGATTTCCTCCCGAAGAGCACGTCGGCCCCCTCTAGGAACCATCTAACATGCAGCAACATCGACTCCTCCAATGACCTCCCAAAGAGATGCACCACTTCCGAAAGAAGGGGAGCGGCGTCTGGCCTCACCAACAGCCTCGTGAGGACAATCGGGATGAAGTTGCTATCGTTCTCCACGGACCCGCCCTTCTCAGAAGCCTGTGAAATGGACCGCATGACCTCGGCTATGGACGTCCCTTCGTTTGAATCCAGCTTCTCGACGAGGGTCTGTTCGATAACGAAGAGCCTGAGCTCAACCCACTGCCAGTGAAACTTCGCAGGTTGCAGGGTATCCAAAGTGCGCACGAGCTTATCCGAAATCTTACCCTCGTTTTCCACGTAATACTGGAGCTTCTGATCATCCTGTGAAGAAACAACAGAATGCGGTAACTTACACTCGAGCAATGCATTCAAGAAAAGCCGGGAGCGCAGAGGGACGAAAGCTTTTGACTTCAAATTTCTGTCCATCCCGTTCAACTCCAGAACTGATGCAAACTCGTGATCGGTGGAATCAGAACTCACGAGATCGAACAAACCACGGGTGTCCCTCATGCATATGTCTCTGAAAGGCGAGTGTTTTATCACATCACTCAAAGCCAAGGCTAATGACTGAAACAGCTGAGGGATCTCCTCCCGGTTTCCCATGGTGGTGACATTCATGATGAACGGCCTCCAAATCAGAAACCCAAACAGTGAGTAAGCCGGGGGTAACACCAAGTTAAGAGGAAGGGTATGTTGCATCCTCGAGAGGGCTACTACGGACGGTTCACCCAGAAGCTCTGCAATTACTCCATCAGAAACGGTCCGGCAGTTCCCAACAAGCAGCCTGAACCAATGCACGTAAACCTCGATCGCATTTTCCACCTTGAGAGTCCCAACCGAAGACCGGGCATTCCCATTGGAGTGGGATCTCGTGCTCCTCACAAACTGCATCAAATCCAACCCTTCTCTGAGCCTAAAGACCGTCACTAGCCTCTCCAGGCTCGAGACCCCGTGTATGACTGCCCCGATGACGAGTGCTGAAACAGCAGCAGCAACTTTCGTGGCCCGCCCCGCAGCAATTTTAGTGGGATTATTTGGTCCGTCACTCGATGAGTTGACATTCGCCTCGTGGATCTCGGGCGACAACTGACCTCGATTGCCCTTCCCGGGGGCAAGAACCCCGGCAAGGGCCGAGGATGCTTCCACGGCAAGAGCTATTTCAAACGCGCGGCTGTGCCTCTCGCCGAGTGCTTCCTTGAGAAGGCAGAGGCAGTTTATGTGAATCCGCAACACACGGCGAGCGAAACCCAGGGAGCCCGTCGGGACTTGGCAGTTTGTGTGGTTGGTAACGGCTGTGAAATCGGGCATTTTAGCGATAGCGGGGCCCACGTTGCCTACAATGGCGGAAACAGCGGACGACACCAAAGACGGGTCCCCTTCTTGAGCAGCGCCTCCAGTCTGTCTAATACAGTCCATCAGCCCCACTACGATCTGTTGCGCAATCTGATACCCATCATCCCACTTCTCAATGCCGGCAGTTTTCTGAGCATTAGCAACAAAGAGCTTTCTCTCTTTGCCGAAAAGATGGTGCACGGCGTCATCCACGTATCTCTGCACTAATTCTCTCATACTGACTCCCGTTCTAGACAGCCGGTTCCCAGTTATCTTCTGTCGGATGAAGTCATCGAGATCCTCACTTCCTGCTGGAACGGCGTAGGAAAACCCGAATTCCCCATTTTGCAATCTCACCGATTCAAGTTCAGAAAGAAGCCGCTTGTCACAAGTTGCCTTGAAGCTTTTCTCCCACTCAATGATGCTGCTAACGGTGCTGTATTTCTTCAGAAGGTACCGAGCATACAAAAAGGTAGGCGAACCGGTGAGCTTCCCGTTGGAGGCCACAACCGCAGCAGCACGATGCATGGCGGCGGACAAAACTTCAGGAATAAGGTCCACTGCGACAAGTACGTTCTCGTATCTGAAGACAAAAGACACAAACACTAGAATATATAAAGGGCAGGTTTGGCAATAAAAAGACGACAGACATGAGCAAAGTACATAATATTGAAAGCCACCCTGATTATAAATTCACAACTGGAATCAAGAAATGCAAATGCTTTTAAAGGAGTAGGGTGCTCCGACATGTAATGATAACTTCAAAACATGAGGAAAAAAATCATAACAAAATCAGCACATCCATTTGTTGTTCATCAACCACACCCATTAAAGACCAAATTAGGAAACTCAATGAAAATAGTTGCCAAACAGAGTGGTAAAAATATTATGGACACCATAACAGTGTAACCGTACAAACCTTCGGATAGAAGATAGGAGAAACGCCTCCCTCACTTCACATGCATTACCATCCACATTTCTCGGCAAAATCATCATATTCCTTCCACCATGTATAGGCGTATTGACACTACCAACAGCCTTAGGCAAGAGCCAAATAAGAAACCTGATCGCCGCAGGTAAATCGGTGCAAATGTCCATCAAGTACAGTATGAGAGACAACTCGTCCTCCCCGAGCTTCCACTTGACAGACAAACTCTTTTCCTCGACAGAAGGCCTATTAAGTTGTTGTTGGCTAACCTTGGCACCGGCCTTTTCAGCCTCTTCAAGAGCCTGTTTTACACAACTCATGAGCCAAACAGATACGCTCTTCTTCTCCACAAATTTCAGCCGCTTCAACATCTTCCCGACAGAAAAAACATTGACGGTGCCGGTTGCAACACGAGTCCCATCATTGGATCTTGGAGGAGCATCTCCTTCGGGAACCGGGCCCCGATGGTGGGGACAGGCTACCCTATTATCACACACGTGGCTCGTAGATGCCCCTTGGCTACCCTCGATCCTTGCAGCAGCAAGCTGAGCAAGGCTTTGTGTCTTGCGCACCATCTTTTGCCTACCTCTAGTAGGAGCCTGTTTGGTTTGTTTGAGCGGTTGATTTTGATCTACCTTATATGAATCCATTGATTTAGGCTCCTTTCTAACCCACCAAGTATCTTCATCATCTGAGGGGTTTAATGTGGGACCCGCAAGAGACGAGTATTTTTCCTCGCCCAACTTCTGTCTCTTGGCCCTTCTACATTCTTCACAGCCCGGCGTGGCTTCTGCAGGACTTGTAGAAGAAGGCTTCAGGTTCACCACCTGGGACTCATCGACTCCAGCTTCAGGAGAAGATTTCGGGAGATGCAGTAAATCTAGAACGGAGCTTTTTATATCCCCAAGTTCAGCATCATCCTTGTTTTTACCGTGGGAAGTGTTAGACGGTGAGCGTAACATCGTCAGTTGATACAAGGAAGTTACCGAAAGATCCTTCTGCGGCACTAGATGATCACCTTTTCGTTTCTTAAATGAATTAGCAGCATCATTTGGTACTATATGCTCGTCACCAAGTAACCCGCGAAGAAGAAGCCGCCTTTCATTTGAATACACATGTAAAGCTTCAAGGAAAAAGGCCATGTCAGGGATCCGTGCTTCGTCAAAAACATCACGCATGCAAGACCCCGGAAGTTGTTTCAAGACCCTGTGGTGTCTCTTCCGCCTTCCCAAGTCAACACCGGGCCCAATTTTGTCCATGATTCCACTCACTATAAGCTGCCTCACGTACGCATGCGGAGAAAATATCCCCGACCGGATCAACTCCAAGAGGAGCAATTGCGTGCGCTTAAAACCTTCACCTTTTGGCGCCTCATGTTGATCTATCCAACACACTACGATATCATGCAAAGGACTAGGGCTATCAAATAGATATGATGTCTCCACGCTCCCATAACTAACTTTCCTATCATAGAAATGTCGAACGGCTCTCTCAGAACCCTTCTTCCCCTTGCTAGATCTCTCGATCTCCCTAACCTTCAGCTTCATGAGCCTCACAGCTACATACAGTTGGGAAAAGTCTTTTCTTCCAGTGAATTTCACATCATGAACCGGGGCGGTCCTAAAATCCCTAAAATCACACGTGAACCACTCGCACAGAAGAAACACCGAGTACACCAAGGAGGTACTAACAGACCCTATCCACTTTAAAGATGATCTTAAGCACGGGCTTACTTCTCCGATCCAACTTTCATGAACAGAGGAGGAATCAGATAGATCTTCAAAGAGAAACTTGTAAGCTTCTTGTATGTCTCCTAGCACAAGGGCTTTATCCAAGGCCTGCACTGCCCTGGCCACATTCTGCCCGGAATACCCGGCACTACTGGCAGCTTTTGCCAGACACACAGTGCGTTTCTGGATAGATGAAACTACACGGTTTAACCATGATGATTGGTGTTTGGTATTGACATTACCCAACACCGATTGGAAGCAATCCAAAGCTACAAAAGTATCCGGTACAGAAAGTATAAGATATTGAAGCATCTCAATAAGGGCAGAAGATGTATATGCCTTGTGTGAATTATCTGGTACCGCTACATCAGAACCACCAGCAGAAGACGGTCCCTTGAGATAACGAATACTGACGTCCACAAGTTTCCGCACATAGGTCTGGCATAGAGTAATAGTTTCCAAGAGATTGTAAATGATAGGCAGCAAGTACTGCATGATCACAACCAAATCTTTCTCCTGCAACAAACAAACAATATTTGTGTCACCAAGATTAAAACCAACCAAAAACAAACATTACTATGAACTCAGAAGTAGCGCTGTCAAAACAAAGCGGATCCGGGTCAAATTTTGGTAGGCCGATTTCAAAAACAGGACGAAAATTGATGGCCATTACCCAGTCTTTTAGGGTTGGAAAAACCGGACTAACATATAATCAGGTCAAAATCAGTTTGGACAACAGAAACATAAGTATCGTGTCCGAATTTTCGGTCATATTCGGTAAAAACAATCTATCACCATACCCAGTCTTTCCCACGAATTAGGGTATTCATGTCGGACAACATTCTGACAGCGCTACTTGGAAGGACATATTCTATAAATCAATTAGCCAAATAATCAACAAAAAAAGCACCTGAAATTGAAGAAAAATCCAGTCTATCACTTGAGACGGGATTACAAGCCCTTCCGCATTGTGCCAATTCAAAATACGCACCACATACCACCACTTAAACTGCAAGGATGGTTCTTCAGCATCAACCAGTGCTGAACCTGGCTCACTCTTCGGTATCACTGATCCTGGATAATGTATTTGGGGTGACCGATCCCTGTTCTGGGGGATCGTCTGCGGATTATTCTTTGAGATTTCATCTAAAAGGCACTGCAAGTAATCGGTAACATCTTTTGTCCAATGCTCTGAACGAGTCAAGTAACTTCGGTCAGAAGTCCCAGAAGAACCTGGCCGTATCTGCAAAATTACAAAAGAAAAATGGTAAGTAATCAACATAAATACTACTCCCTCCGTTCCATATTACTTGTCGTCTTTGGAAATTGTTCAATCAAATTTTAAAAATTTTGAACATAAATTTCTCAATATATACAATGAGCTGCTATATAAAATTACCACCATTAGATTCGTTACGAAAAATACTATCATAAAAGTATAATATTGCAATTGTTAATATAATATGATACAAGAAATTATCAATCAAAGAGTGACATTGAAGACCGTGACAGTGACAATTAATATGGAATAGAGGGAGTACTCTAAAGACACCAAGGGGACACTGCCCATTTGCAAAAGGGGGCAAAATACGAGAACACTATGCCCTCAAGCTCTCATCTATAAGAATGCACGCTATTTTACATATATTTCTAGCCACCATAATGCACCGAGTTCACAGCCAAAAATATTGTCAAAAGACACCAACTTTCTTGGCAAAGCACAAAGAGACCAGAAGAACGTTACCAACACAAATCAAGATTACAAGTTGCATCTATCCAAGATAGAGTTACTTCAAAGTTACAAAATAACGGCATGGAAATAAGAGATTAAATAGTAAAACAAAAGTAAATGGAGGTTCAACTGTTCAACCACTCCCACAAATAAATTCCACAGAAGTCAGAACAAGCATTTATGACATGAAAGAGAGGCCCTTGAATAAGTCAATTCTTTCATGCATGTCACATAGATCCATCTCCATAACAAGCAATGAGTTATTTGGCAAAATTTTCAAGAATATCTATTAAATATGTCCCCTTGAACCATCAAACACGGCTTTTTTCTTCCACCTTACCTGATTAAGATAGGTTATTTTAATAAACCAAGTTGCTCTCAACAAGGGAACATTGTTTCTGATAAGAACTTCGAGTAGGGTCTTTTTCCTATAGCCACCAGGGACATGATCAGCTAAAGATCGTAGGCTCTTGTGATACTGAGATAAACCCTGGAAAAAAGAGCAGCCGGAAAGCATTTTAGGAATTAAGAAAATACAGCATAGATCTATTAGCTTTCCCAACATCAATCAAAACCACAGATTAGACAATTAGTAATCTGTACTCCAGTGAAAAATAGCGCAAAAGGCACAAAAAAGCCCGGCTTTCTTTTTAAAACTAAGATTTTGCCATAACAAAAAACAATCATAGGCCCCAAGAAATGTTCCCCACAAGTGCTTTCATTCCCTAATATTTACAAGAGGCAAGAGATCCAAACAAACCTCGATCCATCTCCTTTTGAAGTCCTCACTAAACGACTTCTGCTCGGGAAAGATGCCCGGTTTACTCAGCAGGAGACCAGAAAGGGGCTCACCATAAACTTGGCCAGCCTGTAGAGATTACAAGAAATACAAATGTCAAGCACACGAGTAAAAATTAGACTGGCCAAAGCTTCGTCAAATATCAGCAAGCAAACAAAAAAGCATTAATAGCAAAAGTTTAATCACCTTCCGTTTCTGAGCACGGGACTCATTGATAGCCCTAAGGCGTTTTCCAATTGCCTGCAAAAATAGTAAGAAACTCAGAACCCTCTCCGAAAAAAATTAAAGAACGTACAGGAGAATATAGTTGTATCCAAGAGATTGTTCACCTCCTTGCATTTGATAACGACGGGCTTGGAGAATGTGCTAACTTGGCTAACTGAAATCTCTTTAGCTTCCTGAAACACACAGCAAAGCAAGAAATTTACAAAGAACGCAAGAACCAAGAGTAGTCTATTAGAAACAAATTCTCATTACACGGATTGTAAAGAATGATATGACCCAATTTCATTGAGTACATAGACTCGCATAAAGTTGACAGGTAAGAACAAAGAACCAGTATGCAAAAAGAAACAAATTAAGCACACATAACTACAATCGTTAAAGTCTCAATGCATATCACTGCCCTGACTTGAACCCTTTTTTTTTTTTTTTTGAATATGATAGCACAATGCAATAGTATGCATAAATACTATTAAAAAAAAAAGTCTGCAACAATTTGCTTTAATCAGAGCACTATGCATTAGTAGTTTAGTACTTTTAAAAAAAAAAAAAAAAACAAATCATTACCCTTATTTCATGTCAGGCCTTTCAACAATTAACAAGAATATTGATAGATTTCTGTCTTCAATCTATCCAAGCCTAGAGGTTTTCCATTCCCCCCCCCCCCTCCAAACTAAAAATCTAAATTTCAACAACTGTGAAAGCAATAAAGTAAAATAACTAAATGCCAGCACATATATTATGAAATGTAGCTAAGAACAGCAGAAGACGCAATACAAACACAATAAGAGGGGTTCTTTTCTTACCTCAAGTCCCTCAACCGTTTCCCGGTATCCATTTTGCACATATTCCTTGGTGAGGGTCTCCTCCGGACAACTTGGAGTTTGGGGATGGAAGTCAGGCGGGCCAAGGCTAAACATAAAAATATTAACATTCAAAATGAAATCATAAGACAGATTGTTAACCAACAACGCTCGGACAAAAAAGAATCACGATTTGTGCTTGTTGTGAATTATAACTCGAAAGTAATAAAAAGAAATGGGCCGCACAAACTTATTCTAGTTCCATGGCACCCTTGCCCTCCCCTCCCCCCCCCCCCCCAACACAAAAAAAAAAAAAAATTTAAACAGAAAATAATCGGTGGACAAGATATATCAAACTGTTCTGCATGGAGAAACTGGTAAGTCTTATCATTAATCCCGCGAAACGTATCTATATTTCAATGAACAGACACGATTTCAGAGGGAAAAAGATGTGCAGGTTACCGAGAATTGAGTGGCTCCTTCTCGCACTTCAACTTGTATGGAACCAAAGGCGGAGCCCGCCTGTAAAATTTAACAGCAGATGAACTTAGAGGACTGAACGTATCAAATATCTGAATGCTATTGGATTTGCAAAGCAATGGAGTTGAGACATCAAAGAAAGCAACATGAAACACTGAGTAGACTTTCCAAGAATGAGCAAGTAGCAATATCTGAATGCCCTCAGGACCATAGTTACCAGGAAAGATTCCCCGATCATTAGTCCTGGAACGCAGGTCACTAATTTTTACACAAATTTAGTCTAGTTTTGACTTCCGAAAGCTTGTTCCCGGAATGCAGGTCGCAGGCTTATGTAGCGTTCCCGGTAACTATGCCCAAGACACAGAAAGGAAACAAAAGGCTCTATTTAGTTATTGTTTTGTTCTCATAAATACAAGTCCAAGAAACCAAATCTGGCATTTAGAATGAGCAATGTGAGTTGACTTTCCAAGAAGGTATTAAAAAGACTCAGAGAGAAACCAGTTAAAACCTTGACGTTAAAACCACGCCCAAATCGACTTTCATGGACCTAGCTAGACTTCATACTAGATTTGAATTGGGAAATCAGTCTTCGATCTCATTAATATCCCATTAGCTCTACTACACAATATATGAGAAAAGCTTATTAACCCATGATATAATACAACCGGAATAGTGGATCTTACCAAAAGAAGGTCAACTTTCTCCAAAATACTCACACTCAGTAGAAACTAGAAAGTCACTTCAGCATACTCATTCAACACCAATAGCAGACGAGTGGAAATAGAAAGGGCCAAAATTACTGAAATCACAACTCCAGGAGCAGAAAACTTCATCTGAACATAAGCAATGGGCCCGTCCCTTTCTAGCCTAACCCCATAATCCTCAAATAAGAATCCTACAAAAACCACGACCCTAAGGATGAAAAGTCCACATATGAAAATACAGGTTCAAAATGTGGTCATTCCGCAACAAAGCAGCCACATTGGAAACGTTTTGGAGTTGGGAAAACCAAGTACTAACTCCCCGACACCGCAATCCGTAATACAATAGCCGCATTAGAGCAACTTGTCCCCAGCAAGACCAAGACCGCATTTCGAACCCTTAACTTCACATGTTAGGCATACTCCTATCGTCCAATTTAAGAACTCTTGAATACACCTATTCATCGGCAACTCTTATAATGTAAACCCAACTCCATCATATGATAGAAAGAAGGTTCCCTCACCAGAAAAATGTATCTTGACTAGCAACTATCACCTAACTACAATAAGCCACAACTATTATTCCAATACAAAATCATCAACCTTGGTGTTAATCCCGATTTATGTTACACTTGGAGACAGACTTGACAAAATTTGACCTGACCAAAAACCAACCCAAACCCGCCTGAACATTTACGGTTTTGAACATGACTTCCAAACCCAAAACCTAAATAAACCCGAAACTGACCTGTACTAAACACAGGTAGCTTACATCGGAAATGCCTAAACAATCAATCATTTGGGACATACCCTACACACATTTGGGGCACGGACAATTTCATATCACATATAATCATCAAATGTTAATGCTTCTTTCAGGGACGGAGGGATCAACATGTATTATACTGGAAGCGGATATTACAAACAAGCCATTTACCTTGAGTTTATAGAAAAGTTGCCCGACAAGGAAGACGAATCGGTTCTTCCAGAATCTCTGCCAGAGATTCCCCCAATACCACTGTTATTTACTGCACTAGTGCAACTAGCAGCATTGTGATACCTTTGCATTTCTCCAAACTATCAGCAGCATACTGCCTCCAGCATCCAAACACTATGATTTCACACAACCCTCGCTCCCAACAAACTGCCATTGAAATCCACACACACACACACACACACTTCGTAATTTAATTCATCACCAAAAAGGGCAGAAATTCACAGCTATTCACTAAGCCAAATGAGGGAATAAATCACACTCCAATCAAAATATCTAAAAAGAGCAAAAACAAGAGAGCAAAACATACCTGCATCAATAAACAATACGCAAATCCGAAACCCTCGAACAACAGCAGTTCAAATCCTAAACCCTAACTTCCCGGTGGGGGGGCAACAATTACACCCCGAAATCAACTCCCCAATTCGCCAAACTCCAATCCCTAAAAACCCAAAAACAGAATTAGGGTTTCCGACCGCAAAGATCGACCACCCGACCTGCGAACAAAAAACTAGGGTTTTTACGCAAACCCAGAAACAGGCGCGAAAATCCCACAACTTCCGAGACTCAAAACAAGCAAGAAAGAGATCAATCCGCACCTTCTTGCAGCGAATCGAAGACGGCTTTTACACAGAAGGGGAGACAGAATTGAAATTGAAATTGAAATTGAAATTGAAATGATTGTTTGACTAATGAGCTAATTGGGGGTTTGATGAAGAAGATGACGACGATGACGAAATTAGGGATTTGGATCGATTCGTGAAAAAGGGTGTTTATGTGTGCGATTTGTTGTGTTGTTGGAATCAACGAGCACGAGCAAGAGATGAAGAGAGAGAAAAAGAGGGCAAAAGAGAGATCTATTGATATTGAATTGAAATTGGGGGTTTTGGTGCTTCTTTCTAAAATGTTTAACTAATCCTAATAATTACTTACTCTCTAAACTTTTACTAAACTTTTTATCATTTTTTATTGTAAATTAGGGTATATCAAATTCATGAATAAAAATAATTTGATATAAAATAAATTTTGATAAATTTTGTTAAATCTACACTAATTATGAAAATTAAAATTTTTGTGTTTTTTAGTTCTGATAAAATTTAATAAATTTAGGTAAAAACTTATACTACTAATTTTATCCAGATCTTTTATAGAGCCTTAAAATATAAAATTGGGTCTTTAATAACTTTTATTTATTTTTTGTCCGAAAAAAAAAATATTTATTTTGGGTGGGTGTTGGTTTGAGTGTAGTGTGGATGTGGATGTGGATGTGGGTAACTGTTTTGAATTTTAATATCTTTTTGGGGATTTATTTATGCTTGTATTATTCTTTCCCATTTATGTCTTGAACCCTTTTTGGTCCCATTTTAGGCTTTTCTAGTATAAGAAAGAAATATCTATGGTCTATTTATCATTCTTTTACTACTTTATTACACAAGACATATATTGTATTAATAACTTGTTTCACATGGATTTAGTGCTTGTCAAATTCATGGATAAGTTGAGTTGAATAGTTTTTTTATCTAAAATTAACGAGAATTGCTCAAATTAAAAAAACAAAAAGATTTTTAATTTTGATATATTATGGTAAATTTGACAAAAGTTATCAAAATGTACCAAAATTTAATTTTTATCTAATTATTTTTTACTGTAAATTTGATACACTCTTAATAGGTTTATTTGATTAGATATTCCCACATTGTTATTTGATAGTTGATACTTCAAGTTTTATATTAGCCAGATTTTACCAGAAAAATGAAACACATCCTAAGGCATAAACTAAATTATTCGTTGATTTTCTGCAATGTTCTTAATAAAATCTCATTTTTAAAGTCACTAAATTTGTCTTATGGAAGGACTCAAAGATCTCAAGTCTCAACTTCCTAGTCTTATTAAATCTTACTTAAATAAATGAGAAAATTAGAATTTTGCCCATTGAAGTTTAATCAAAGTGAAAATTTAACCTCAAGGTTGGGGAAATTAGGCTTATCCTACTTGAAGTTTGGATCTTTTATTATTTTACTCCTTTTGTGGCGAATGACAATTTTATCCTTATAGGATGGTATGAAAAGTAAGGGTGGGCAAAAAATCTGTAATCCGCGATCCGATTCAAAAATTCATTTATCTGATCCGAAAAAATGAATAATTAGCGGATAATTTTTGAAGTTGGGAGATCGGTTAACCGATCCAAATTTTTTCCCCGGATCATGGATCGGATACAGATCGAGGGTTGAAAAATTCGGACAATCTATCAGTTATCCGAAAATCCGAAAATAATTAATTTTCAACTTTTAACCTTCAAATATTATTTTTTTTATGGTAAATTAGTAGTCATTAGCGTAGAAAACTAGAAATGTAGCACAATACATAAAGTTTACCATTTTGAACCCATTAAGGTAAGAAGGACAATGATTATTATTATACGAGTGCTTTATAATCCGTGAATATACGATTATCCGATCCGAAATTCGGTTTAACCGAGACTTTCGGATCAGATACATATCGCAAATTTTATTATCCGACAATTCTGTTAACCGAAACTTTCGGATCAGATACGGATCATGATTTTAACTATCCGAATATACGGTTAACCAATCTGAATTTATCATCGGATCGGTTAACCGATCCATGCCCACTCCTAATGAAAAGTCTAAAATAACCCTAATTAAAAAATGAAAAGACAACTTTACCCCTCCAAAAAATTAATCAGTTAATTTCACTGTGTGTTGCCGCCTCCTTCATGTTCAACTTACGTTTCCCCTACTATAGAAATTTTATGTTAAGGGCAATTTTGTCCATTAATATTAATTTTATTAATAATTTGATATGAAAAAGGTTGTATTTAATATTTAATACAGAGGTTAGGTGGGTTAATTATTAGTTGATTCAAATTTAAGGTAGGATAAAACTAATTTTTAAAACCTTAGGGCTAAAATCCTACTTTCACAAAATCTTAATGGGTAAAAACCTAATTAGTTCTTAAATAAATTACAGAATGACTTTTTTGTAAATTACTCAAAGATCTTTCCTCCTTAAATTCTGAATTGTTATTTAAGAGACAATTACAACTGTTGGTTTTTTTTAAGAATCAATTTCATCATTGGGATATAAACTTAATTTAACCGTTAGTAAAACCTAATTGATAACTTTCACGTAACTTCCTCTTTTTCCTCATTATACAGTAAGGCCCCGTAAATTTCATGGGTTAATTGAGGTAAGTAGATAATTACCATAAATTATCGAAAGTTACCAAAAATTACCAAAATTTACCGAAAGTTATCATAATTATCGAAAATCACATGACACGTGTAAAGTAGGTTTTTTTTATTTTTTTCTTTTATTTCAAAAACACAAATTTACCCATATAAATTTACCAAAAGTTACCAAAAATTACCAAATATTACTAAAATTCATCATTTACCTTACCTCAAAATACCCATGAAATTTACAGGCCCTACCTCCCTCTATTCTTATCCATAACATTCACAATCTATTCTCCACTGTTTCTTTCTCTGGATTTTCAACGTGGCACCAACAAACCACTCTCTTTCTATGGATTCTAAGAAGTTGATGACGATGATTAATGAAGGTGTGAAGTTACACAACGATGAGGATTTTCAATGTGGCACCAACTACATATTATGGGGATGGTCATTATGGAGGATGAACAATTGATTCATGGATGTTGATTGAAGCTTTTGTTGAACTCTTTTGTGTTCTTTGTAACTAATGTATGCCCCTTTTCTATAGTCTTATGTGCCCCCTAAAAAAAATGGAGGCATCAGGTTTCAACATATCGTTCTTTTGTGCGTTGCGTTTACGTTACGTTACGTTTAGTTGCGTTGGAAATGGTTAAAAAGTAATGATAATTTGCGTTATGTTGCGTTGCGTTTTGGTGCGTTAACGCATAAAATAACGATGCCTTACTGTATTGCAGAATTGTAAAATAAAACTAGAGGTTGTGGACTCCAAGATTGTTACAGAGTTTATTGATCATTATTAGGGTGTATAAAGTGTATCTCATTCAGTGAACTATAGTGATGGTGTGAATACAAGTGCATGGGTTAGCAGAAGTGTACTATGTACAGGAGAGACATCATATTCTTATCTCTTCAATGCAGTGGAAGACCACTCTGAATATCCTTTTGTTCTGCTTCCCTTCCTCAAGCTATTGTTGTACTGTTATATTTTACTCTCTGGTATAATTTCGCTCTTATCCATTCCGTATTAATTGTCATGTGATGTCATTAATTTTTTCAACATTTACAATATTCTAATATACGCCTGTCATTTACAGTTTTCAATGTCAATCTTTAATCAATAATTTTAGCATAAAATTTTATCAAAAAATATAATATTATACTTTTGTAATAGTATTTTTTTTATTAAGAATTTAATGACATCAATTTTGTATGATGAATCATTGTACAAATTAAGATATTAACGGTCAACGTTTTTAACACAATTTCCTGGGCGACAGATAAATAAAAACGGAGGTAGTAGTACTGTTATTAAATTCATAACAAAAAATATCATCATAAAAATATAATGTCGTAAATTTTTAATAAAACATATAATAAGAAATTCTTATTCAAAGATCATATTTTGGACCATTAATATGGAAGAGGGGAGTAAATTGTTTAAATTGATATTTGGTATGTTTTTCTTGTCACATTTTTTGATATTTTTATATTTATCTCTCTATAATATTTATATTTGTATTTTTCTATCTAAATTGATACCCATTCTGAAGAACGGTAAAAAAAACTAGTAATAAAACAATTCTAAATAATCCGACTTGTGTACCAAAAATGTATAGAAAAAAATTACAATTTTTGTTTATCTAAAAAAGTATACTATTTCTAAATCAAAAATATAATATAATATAAATTTATTTTTGGATATTTTTGTCTTAATTAATAGCTCTTTTCAAAATCATATAAAGGCTAAAGCTGGAAAACAATATATGAATATCCTTAATTCAATATTATGTTTTTAACTTACCATTATTAACTTATCATTTTCATTTTCCACTTATCTAATATATACTACATCTTTCCCAAATTATGTGTCACTTTGGACATAATTTAAAAAATCAATAAAACCTCCCATCTACATTAATTACCTCATTGAAAATATTGAATGAAATTGTGAATAAAAAAGAAAAATTGAAGAAAAAGATGTAATTAATAAGATTAATTTGATACATTAGTAATTAATATGTTATTGGAATTATAAAGTGACATATATTTATGAAAAAAAAATAGTTAAAGTGATATGGAAATGAGATAGTATAACACTTGAAGTCTTGAACTACTATATTCCAAATATAAGTGGGCTGAATTATAATAAAATAATATTATATAATATTCTAGTCATACCATGTTATAATTCAAAAAATAATATAATCAAGGCAAAATATATTATGATCCTCCACCCGTTAAGAAGTTGATCATTTTTAATCACATATTGTGCATTATTGTGAAAAGAAAAGACTATCCACATTGAATATATGCTTTTTCTATAGCAAACTATGCATGCCATTTAGATTTGCATAATTAATAGGGATTCAAAGTTCAAACAAAGATTAATCAATTCATAGAATATCTCAAAAGGGAAATGACGAGATAAATAATCATTGATACTTCATTCACGATATAACTTTATATTTACACCGACTATTAAACAATTACACACTAAAATACTTCCTCCGTCTCTTAATGAGTGTCAATTTTCCTAATTACATTGTCCATTTTTATTTGTCAATTTTACATTTTCAATAATTAAAATACTCATATTACCCTTAATCAATCAATATGATTTTTATTTTACCTTTTAAAATTCTCATTTATCCATCTCTTTCCTAGAGCTGGCTAATAGGTCAGGTCGAGTCGTGTTCGTGTTCGTGTCAAACTTAAACGGGTTTAAAATTCTCCGACCTGAACCTAACCCATTTATTAAATGGGTTGAAAATTGAAACCGTTTACCGTTTAAATTTTAAACGGGTTGACCTTATTTTGACCTGTTTACCCATTTAAGTAAACGTGTTAGAATAAATTTACCAATTTACCCGTTTAATCATTAACTCATTTATACAAAACAACTCATTGTGGGATCGAAATAATGACATATCATACTCCACAATTTGCGTGGTAATATAATTCGAGTTATACATAAATAGATGTCTTTTAATTCATAGTCAAATATGAATATAAGTTAAAATTACAAGTCTTACGTATATTTCAAAGAGTATTAGCTGAAACATGCACCTAAGTTTATTAATAAACGGTATAATTAGGTAACAATTATCGAGCAAACGACTTGACCCATTTAACATGTCTAATTAAACGGGTTAAGTAGGTGTTTTTTCGTGTCGAAAATTCTGACCTGAACCTAACCCATTTAATTAAATGGGTTTACCGTGTCAACCCATTTAATTAAACATGTTGAAAATTTTTACCTAAACCCGTTTAATATCGTGTTATGTTCAGGTCGGTAATCGTGTCGTGTCAGCTTTTCCCAGCTTTACTCTTTCCCTTAATGAGGGATATAACTGTCCATATATAATTTTTTCACTCTATTTCCAAGGAACATTGATTTTGTACACTTAAAAATGGTTAGAGGAAGTAGTGCATTGCAGGGATTTTAAGTCTGATTTTAAAAAGAAAAAAAGAGAGGAAATGACTTAGGTCAGACACATGAATTTTAGGGTTATTTAATGTAAATTTAGTTAAAATCTCAAAAAACACGTCAAATGATTTTCCTCCGACCGACACAAATGATCTTTAATGAGTCGTCAATATCGAAACTCGTATTAGCTAGAGTCCAACAAAATAGTACAATATATAATTGTTCAATATTTACACTCCCAAAGTATAATATATTATAGTCAATAATCCATATACTTGCACTCTCAAAGTATAATATGTTGTCCAATATTCACACTCTCTAATATCTATGACCACACACCGTCAAATGTAAAATCAATGACTAAAATTTACTCTTTTCACTTTCCTACCTAAACCCTCTTCCTACAGGATTAACTCCCTTACTTATAGTATTAAGAGAAGTTATACAAGTCAAACGAAAATAAATTAAAGTAAAAAAAAAAAAACAAATTGTCACATTAGGTATATTTGTATTTAGGTTTAAGATAGAAATACAAAGCCATGGCATTCACTCTAATTTTATGGATGATTCAATGTGGTCGAAAAAATGAGTAAATGGTTTAAACTTAGCTGATATTTTTACATGTACGTTATTTTGTTAGGTTGGTTGTAATTTTCCTAACTTATCCAAAACTAACACAATTTTTTAAAAAAGCATGTACTCTAAAAACACAATTAAAAAAAAAACATCATAACTTATCCAAACAGAACTAACCTAATTTAAAAATAACTCATTCAAAAAACAGGGCTTTAATAATTTAAGCATTATTATTCTCTACAAATAGATTTGTGACAATTATAAATACTAGTGTACTATTTCCCCCATTCTTTGATATCTAATTATAAACTAATTTTATTTTTCACAATATCTTTCACTATATAATTTATATACATTATTAATTATTATTTATCATGTTTGACCCCACTTATATCGTTTTCAATAAAATTACCAACTCAAAATATGGTTATTTTAATTAGTATCCAATATGTTAAATTTTTCTATTTTTTTGAGATTTAACCTATTTTAATATTTTTGTAGACCTTAGAAGTAACAATTACTTAAAACTTCTTTAATTCTTTTTTAAATGGGGAAAAATAAAGGTTGTTAAAATTCATGAGTAGTAATAGTTCGGTAAAAGTTAAATTTTTGGTAATTTTTGATAATTTTTGAAAAACTTTTAATAAATTTATGCTAATATATCAAAATTAATTTTTTTTAATGTTGTTAATTTTTAATAAATTTTGATAAATTTAGATAAAAGTTGATAAATTTTGATCAATTAAATTTACGCATAAATTTTACCGGCCCTACATCGGGAATTTGGGACAATGCAATTTATTAGGTGCCCCTAGAACATGTATTCCGGATGGTCTGATTGTTCACTCACATATATTAGATTGTTCACCACAAATATTATTACGATGATTGTTCAATTGTAAATATATGGAGGACAAGATTAAAGCGAGAAGGAAATAAAATGAACCCTAAATTCTCCAACAGTGCCCGGTTGATCGCGGGAGATTTTGGTGGCAAATGCTAGCCGGATCGATCAAATAGGTTGAAAATTAAGTGCATCTGAGACAACGATTTTGCAGGAAAAACAAGAAAGCAAACATTCCATTTCTGCTGCGGGGTATATGGTTCTTATATGGCGATCGTGATCATGAATCGTTATGAGAATAGGGTTTTTGAGCTTGTTGTAATCTAATTGATGATGCGATGTTTGATTGCTTTTGATTTTGAGTCTGGGTGATCATGATGGCTCTCCCCAATGGTGGAAATTGATTATACCTAGGTTTTGTTCGTTCGATTGATTTGGGTCCGAACATTAACCTGAAAATTTCAAGGAAAATTTGTTGTTTGGTGCATATAGATCAATGTTGAGGTTGGATTGAGGAGCTGGAGTATGGTCGATTGGCATGGAAGGTAATTAGAATGATTATATATGAGTGATTAGTGCAGTTTTTAACTCATGATCAACATTTTGGTAGATGTGAAATTGATGCAAAAATGTAGATTTGTAGGTCACTGATTCTGATATGTTATATACATATACTGTTCTTAGTCAATTTCTTGGATTTTCCATTGTATGATCAATTTAGATTATCTTATACTTTCCTGAAATACCCGTCTAAGCAGGCGATTGTGTCTTTCAGGTTGCTGCTATGATTGGATTATGGACTCAGCAGCTGGAATGGATGCATGAATAGGGCTTGAATGAGGTGAAATTCTCCCAATTTGCTTTTCGAATTATGTTGTTAACTGAAGTCCTCAATGAATATGGTTCGGAAATCAGAACTTCATATTAGAAATCATCCTATGTTCTTTTAGAAATTAAGGCTGCAATTTAGACCTAATCTTCTTAATTCTTACTACACTGATGTAGTGATGTCAATAGTGGTTGTGATACAAATATATTAGTCTCTGAGCGGACAAGAATGTGTGTTAAGATAAGACCGCCTACATTTGGACCGCACATAAGTAGGACCCACATTGGGCGTTGTTACTGAACTTATATCAAGAGTTGGGTGAATGTAGCGGTATTACCCCCTAACTTAAAAAATTTAAACTTTAGAGAGACCGGTCCCGATTGACTTAAGATTGTAAAATCATTCACTACTTGCTGCTCCATGGAAAAGATGTAGAAGAGGTTAACTTCAAAAGACTATATATACAGTGAGATTATGGACATGTTTTCTTTTCCTTGCAATCACACCTTCCAAATAAATGGCTCAACTAAAGCAGCATTAAAGCTTTATAGCAAGCTGTACTGATTCTCAAAACAGATTTTCAGCCATCCTTATGATTTCAAACTCAAACTTGGGCCTGAGTTCTTTGCTTCTGCTGAAAGTTCGGTGAAAGTTTCATTTGCTCAAAAAGTTCTGAATTCAGGTAAACATCAAATGGGTGGGTTGAAATCACTTCCAATTCCAAATGTTCTAGGAACTATATGAGCCTAATATGAGTTAGTGCTAGGCAATAGAATTTAGTCTCTCAGAATCAAACATCCAATATACAAGGGTCTGACTTTTCATGGCTCGGATCACTTTTCCTAGCCAGAACGAGCCATGAACAACCCCCATAAATCTTTTTGATGTTTAAGCTTTACAGGTGTATGTCATACATATGTCACAAACCGATTCCAAAATTTGGAACAAAGATTATTTGATTTTAGTTTACTTATCCACATATGCCAATAGTCCTTCTGAGGGCTTGTTTGATCATCCCTTCTGATGCGAATGCGGTTCTCTGGATCTGAAATCAAAAGGAATTGAGTTAAACATTAATCTCAAAGTCTATCATGCTATGCTAATATGCTAAATTGCTAATTAGAAGTTAGTTGACCTCTTCTTGAGTTCTTGTCTCCTCTGAAACCCTATTAACAACTCATTCGGAGATGGGTATGGGCATGTGACACTTCACACATCATGGAGACTAAAAACTGGTGAAATTTTCAAAAATTGGACGGTTGTGGCTCTTGGATCGAAATCCAATACCTCAAAAACCCCACTACAAAAAATGGGGTGTAGGCAGGTCTCATGTAGCAATCTTACCCCTAAATTTAAAAAAAAAAACGAGAGAGACCAGTTACAATAATTCCTGCCTTAGAAAATTGACTATATAATAATCCTATTCTATATATAATTGTCCGTTACAATTCAAGGGGTATAAAGGGATTCCGATGGCCCACACTATGAATTATGATAATCCAATATCCCTTAAAAAATTAGACCAGTAAGTTTTACAAGCCGAGCATAAAGGGTACCTTACCCATGACAAGCATAACCCAACAACCCCACAATTTCCACCCATGGGAAAATATTGCTTTCCACCAAGAATTGAAACCTTGGGGGGGAGCTCGGAAGATGGGGGTGGTTGCCAACTTGGCAACTACCTCTTTGGTTGGAGTGCTAGATTAGATCGATGTGCTGATATGCACTGATAGATCACAAATATCACTTATTGATATACTGACCTTTGACTTGAGGAACAATGAGAGAATGCCATTAAGAGTTGATGATTGAACTGTATGGGCGTCCAAGTTGAGCTTGTTTGCCACTTCCATAATATCAAGCAACAAGTGCTCCCTCCAAGGGCAGTTCATTCTTACAATCACCTCATCTTCTGCTACTTCAACCTTTACATCTAATGTCCAAATATCTCTCTGAATGTCCATACCCAAATCCATGTCGGTAGTAGTTTCATAAATTTCAGAAGCCTTCCTCTTTTTTACCAATGTCTGCTTCTCATCCTCAACCCAGATATTGTAGTTATCAGATGTATGTTCTAACAAATCCAAGTCTCTCATTGCACCACTTCCTTCAAAGTCTATGCAAGATTCTAGCTCGTCAACTCTAGCCTGAAGCTCGTTCAGGTATTCCATTGTGTCCATGAGAATACACTTCTCATCTGTCTGAAATGCCATCAATGTCGACGATATTAGTTGTAGATCTGAGGATATGAAGTAAAGGATGTCTCCATCTTCCTCTTTGGTTCTGATTTTTGGTAAGGAAAGTTGGATTACAATAATGCCCACTTATTAGGGCCATTGGATAATAATAGTAACCCTTACTTTAGGAATATACTACAATATTTGATACTTTGCAGCCATTGGATTGCAATAATCCCGAATCCGGCTCATTGAATAGTAACATTAGGTTATGAAATCTCCAACTTTTGGCGTTATTTATCACAATATCCTGAACTTCACATTTGATTCTAGGGCAGCCCAACCTTGGGTCGACATCAATTAAACTCGGTTTTTTTTGTGACGTGACGGTGTTTCTTGGGTGATATGTAACATAGAAGTGTGTCTAAACCAAAAAAACAAGCGCCACATCATAGAAAAACCGGAGGTTAGTTGATGTTAACTCAGTGTTGGGCTGCTGACAAATACCACCCCACAAAGGTTGGGCTGCTATGAGTCATATATAAAGTTCGGGATATTGTCATAAGCAACCCCCAAAGTTGAGGATTTCAGAACCTAATATTGCAATTCAGTATACCATGATCCATACTATAATACTATATACATATATAGAAGTGGGGGTTAACCACAATCCAATGGGTGCAAATTAAGGATTACCGTGGTACATTTCCAAAGTAAGGTTTATTATTATTATTATTATTATATTATTATTATCATTATTTATTATTATTATTATTATTATTATTATTATTATTATTTATCTATGTAGTGATTATTGTAATCCAATCTTTCTTCTGTCTATGATCTAGAAATAGGAATTGAATATCCATACCTTAGTTATTGAAGGAAGAAGCGAATTTTGGTCTACTGCACGAAAGGCTTGTGGCTTCCAAGGGTAAACTGTAACACTACTTCCCTTTTTCTCCAAGTTGTTTGAGGTGTTGTAAGAATGCATCAATGGTACTTTGAATAAGATAGTCTTCAGGGTTTTTTGAGATGCTTGCGTTGTGAAATCATGAACGATGAAATCTTGTGTCCACTTCACAAAGCTGGATCTACAACCAGAAATAGGTTCTGAATGTGGGATCTCGATGTTTTCCCCACAAAAGTTTTGGAACAAACACCCATGAAAAGTGGTGGAATCTTGTAGGGACGGGCTTATATTGTCCTCAATTAGATGCCAATTTTCATTGCAGTACTCATTCGAGCAATCGTCGAGGGAAGCTATGGTAATTTCTTCCAATACATTGTGACTCGAGTCATTATGTTTGCATGAGTCATAGTTCATGTCTTCTACGGAAGGATAGAGCCCTGAGAAAGGTATTGTGTCCGCAATTTCAGGACCATTTTCGGCCACCACTTTTGTTGTGTCTGTATTATGATCGTCGAAATCTGCATTGTAGTAGGAAGCATAGGAGTGTCTTTCAGAGCAGATGGGCTTCTGAACCTCCATAAGAGCAGTTTTGATGTGTTGAATGAGGTTCAAGTCTTCCGGGACCTTGCAAGAGAAAACAGTGTTATGGTTGATGGCTAGGTCAACTGCATGAATTAGGTCAGTACCTTGGGCAACCCGGAAACAATCAGACTTTTTGTCCGAATTCTGACATTGACCGGTTTTTTCTGGGTATGGACACAGAATTTTTGTTATTTTCATTGTCTGAACCTGAATTTAGGCTCATTTGATTTGTCCGACACAAAAAAGTTGGGTACTGGACATCAATTGCATGAATTAGTTCAGTGCCTAGGGCCGTCGAAAAACAGTCCAACCCAGAAAAAAACGCATACTGTCAATAGATTTTTTGTCCCAGTTTCGACAATGACCATTTTTTCCAGCTATGGACACAAGATTTTTCATATTTCTATTGTCCGAGCCAGAATTTAGGCTCGTCTTCGATTGTATGAGTTTGGTTAGTACTTAGGGCCGTCAAAAGCCCATCCAACCCGAAAAAACCCGGATATAGTCATAAATTCTTTATCCAAATTTTGACATTGACCGGCATATCGTACGGACTACGGACACAATGTTTTTCATCCAAATTTGTCCGCCCCGGAAAAAGACCAGGAATCGGGAATCAGTTTTCCGTCCAATGTCTGATTCGTCCAAATCCGAAATTTCTCAAACCTAGATATTCGACGGCACTATTAGTACTTACCAGGTCTGTTGTTCCCAGCTCAATCACACCACCCATATGTGGGAGGCAAATCACAGTCTGCAAAATGAATGATAAAACTGATTTGTAAGGTCATTCAGAATGACAGTTTTGTGGTTTCCTATAGAAATGCAAAGATTTTGCATAGTGATGAATGTGTTTTTAATAATATGAGCAGAAGAAGATGTGCCGAGTTTAGTTTTCAGCCAGTTCAAGTTCTGTACTTTTAAGTGTTATAATGGTCGCATAAATATGATCTAAGAAACTATTTCTAATTCTCAGTGCGGGATGACGGAAATTACCATACCTGAAGAGATGCACTCTGTGGATGATCAGCATTTGAGGGCAACACATTCAACATGAACACAAAAGGAAAAAAAGTTAGATTCTTTGACTGGATACGGTATGAAACTCTACCCATTAAAGAACACTTGTACAGAAAAAAATCTGAACTCTTGCAGAAGCAGATGTTACCTTTGCTAGTAACGAGCGAGAGAACAGTCTACTGTCAGCAGATTGTGCATCAAACAGCCAGATGTGCTGCCCAGTTGACATTGCTCCTCCAGGTAAACTGCTCAATCATAATGTTAACATCGATGAATTGACAGACTTTAATTTGCTATGATAATCACACTATATAGTTTACAATCTTGGTTAATCGGAATTGTGATCTATGTTTATGTTGGTTGGGAGGAACAGGAGATGGTGATTAGGCGCAAACTCATAGAGAAAATGTTTACTGAGTTTGAGAGTAAAATTTTGGCAACTTGGACTAAGTACAACCAAACGTAGGAAATTTTGTCAACTTGGACTAAGTGCAACCAAACGTAGGAAATTGTCAACTTGGAAACTTTGACTAACTTTCACAGGAAAGTTTTCCAACCAAAAACACTATCAACTTGAACCAGCTAGGGTCCTAGGTGTTATTTCCCTCTTTTGGCTCTTTATTTTTACCTGAAAAAACTAAAAGTATTTATGCAACGTTTGGTTGGAAAACTTTGTTGGAAAAGTTAGTCAACTTTCCTAAATTGACAAAATTTCCCATGTTTTGTTGTATTTATAGGATGGAAAAACTCTGACGTACGACCCCTTATTTTACTCTCAAGCTCAGTGAACATTTTTCCAAAGGAAACTACGATACCGACCCTTAAGAATATTTCAAAAATAAAACAAAAGTCCGCCCCTCCCAGAGTAGCTTCCTAAGGGACTCGTTCTAATTATAATTATAACGAGCAATTCTAAAAATTGGGTCAATCAGATCCAATGTCTCTGACATTTTTATGCAAGGATAAGAATGCTATATACCCCCCACGCACAAGGGAAACACATTTGAGTTTCTACACAACAACAATAACAATAAACTCACAAGGAAAACACATTTGAGTTTGAATTTCTACATGAATGCTACACAACCGAATATCTTAGAGACAGATCGAGAATATCGATGGCATACCTTTGGCCAAATTTGAAAGTGTAGGACATGCAAACCAAGTAATACCACTCTAGATTGGACAGATCCTCAGGAGACAATGCCCCAGAGGGTTTCTTTGCTCCTTGTTCAGGCTCACCATCTAAAAGTGACAAGTAAAGCTTTCTCAACTGATCACTTCTCTGCATTCCCAGGCTTTGGACATCAGAATCCTTGGCCTGAACTGTTTTTCTTGTCTTGATTTCTCCATTGTAGTACCCTTCACCCCATTCCAGCACCCTGCAATTTTTTTCGGTTTGAGTTTGTGATGTAAGTATGAACGAGGAATCAGATTATCCACAAGGGCTGCATACTTTTGGATCCCCCAAGACTTGATGAAAGCGGGACCCACCAAAGAAGATAAATCGATGACCCATCACTTCATTTTTGCCAAAACTCATATTGAGTATTAAGTTTTATAGGAAACCATCTCATCATAAATTAGCAATATAGCTTTTTTGTGGCTTTTTATCAATACAGGGGTACAAATTACTAGTCACATGTATATTGAAAAGTCATGACTAATTTCACGTGAGATGGGCTCACCCTATAATTTGTGCATTTTGAACATCAAAATTCCAAAGTTTCTTAGATAACTAGATAATCCATGACTAAAAGAAGATGAATCTAAATTTCAATGCTTCTATAGATTCATACTATTAGCATATCAAATGAAACACTCACCCCCCCCCCCCCAAACAAAAAACAAAAAACACCATTTCAAAGTGAGCTTCATGTTCATAGTAATAATATATACTGTCAAGACTAGAAATATAGATGAAAGTGATGAAACACTAAGGCTCCGTTTGGTCTTTGGAAAATGAAATGGAAAAAAAAAATATATATCACTTCACACTAATCTAGTATAAGATCCTTCATGTTCTCCTCCAATCTATCCCTTGATTTTCTCCCTCCCCAATCCTACCATCTCATTTAGCCTATCATATTTCCATCTCACTTTCCTCTCATCTTTGGAAGGAAAATGTTGATGGCAAAATCAATGTAACTTTTCCATTATGCTTTCCATCTAACTCTTTTTCCTCCACCTTTTTAAAGCCAAGTTAAGGAAAATAAATGATGTTTCAAAATTTTTTCTTTCCATCCTACTTTTCAAGGACCAAACAGAGCCTAACATCTCTCCTCCCCAAAAGAAAAGGTACTTCTATGTGAGATAATTCATGTTGCAGAACTGAGAAGATTTTTAATAATTAAACAAGAAAAATATAGAAGAGGCCACCTGATTTATACTCCATGCTTTCATATTCATTTTGTTGGTAATAATTTTTACTGTCAATACTAGAAATATAAAGATGAAGAACATTGCATCATACCCTTGTTGAGTAGTTGAGAATGCCCAGAAAATTGCATAGCTCCATTGAACACTTCTCACTGCTACAGCAAGTTTCTTCCTCAGGCCGTCTGTCTGCCGTGCCACATTTTCGACGTCCATCCTCGTTTAAATCTCCAACCAAATAACTCTCAGAATCCTGTACAATTTTCAAATTTCGGTATCAAACACCCGAAATACGAAAACCCCAAAAAAATCCAGGCAAAGAACCAACACTCGAGAAACGAACCGATTTGAAGAAGATTGTTTTTATGTTACAGAAATATAAAGAAGATGAAGGACTAGAAAAGGACAAAAGAAAGTAAGATAATTGCTTTCCTGATGTACACACAGAAGGCCCTTGGATTTAACTTGTTTTGTCTTGATATTCTTCATTATATTTATAGGCATTGCATTTATGCTAAAAGGGCCACAAAATTTTCTGTCTCTTATGTTGTTGGGTTTTGGTCTGTTTGTTCATATGCTCCCTACATGTGCATTTCTCATTGTGTGTGTCGTAGCGCTATTGGCTCGTGCTTTGTATCTCTATCGAATGTCGTTTCATTGATCTGTGGCTGATAGAGGAGGTGAAGAACACAAATTGACATCAACATGAGTGAGTTCTATCTATTTGCTTCCGAGTTTTGTGGAGATAAACATTCGTGCTTGTGATGGGAATCGGTGTATTAGTGCTGGTATGAAAATCGGTATGCAGATGACTTCTCGTGGAGAGAAGCATTTGGAGTGTTGGGATTCAGTGTGTCTGTTTGTACAAAAATCTATATCTACGTGATTTCTGACTATTGGCTTGCTTCCTAATTTCGTGAGGAGAAGAATTCGTACGTACTTATGATGGGATTCAGTGTGTTAGTGCTGGTACTAAAATCAATATCTACATGATTTCTAACTATTTGCTTGCTAAAAAATCAACATAACATGATTTTTGTTTGAGATGGGATCCAGTGTGTTGGTGCTGGTATGTTTACGACCAATTGTATTTTCAAATATTTGGCGGTTTACTTCTTAAGTGTGTATGACTAACTTTTCGAATAAACAATGAATGCACATGTGCTTTGTTGAGGAGTTTACCCAATGCATCGGAGGACGAGACTTGAAAAAATCGATCTACGTTTCAAATCATCTGAAGTTGATCAACTCTTCATAGACAAACTTGGGAATCGCGATTTTAAGTAAGATCAAGATGTGTACCTTGATAAGTTTGAATAACCTCAAGTGATCAAAAAATTCTCTAGTGTGAATATTCACACAAGGATATGTATTGTATTGTACTAATAGTAAAGGTGTAATATTGGTTAAAATAAGTGGACTTTTTTTTTTATGGGTATTTATAACAAACCTCTAGTGGTATTAAAGGTAATTTTCATCATTTCTTAGGATAGGTTTAGATCTGGCAAGTTTTGACCCGACCCGAACCTGTTTGAATTTTTTGGGATATTACCCAAAATACACCGGACCTGAAAATTAGAGGGTTAAACCTGCCCCGTCCGTTTGACCCGGATTTTTAAGTTTAGCTTTATAGAATTTGTGACTTTTCATTGTAACTTTTAACTGTTAAACTATAAGCGCAACTTATTTATTTGTTATTTCTCTAATTTATGTTAAAGTAGTTACAATAGTTTATCGTTACTAGAAGATAATCATATTTTATTATGTATATTGTAGAAAAAGTAGTATTTAGAGATCATCTTTTTAAAAGAAAAAATGGAAAAAGGTTGCAATTATAACCCGTTAAATTGACCCGAAACCAAAATATACTACCTGTATTTACTCGAATTACACCCGATCTGTATTTAATCTAACCTGGTATACGCCCGACCCAAAATCCACCTGCCCGACCGAGTTGATAGGTCTAGGTAGGTTGGAAGGAAGTTTAATACTTGATATTGGACAATATGCTTTTTATAGTTTTATATCTTGAGTGAACTAATTAAGTTACTTGTACTCAAACATTTCCATGGTTGAATTGTCAAACTTTGAAGAGATTTGTCTTTTTGAGTATACATTGTGTTCCTATTCACTTTAAAGTATATTCTTTTCTAAATTTAGACAGATAAAACTTGTGTTTTCCATATTTGAATTCACATGATTTTAAAGTTCACACTTTGGAATTGTTCTGGTGTATATCGAGGTCCCGTGAATACAGGTGGGGTGTATTTTGGATTTGGGTTAATACGGGCGATATATTTCAATTTTGGTCAGCCCGACGGGTTATGATCGCGACATTTTTCCGTTTTTCTTTAAAAAAATAGTCTCTAAATACTACTTTTTTTACAATATACATAATAAAATATGATTATCTTCTAGTAACGATAGATTATTGTAACTATTTTAACTTAAATTGGAGAAATAACAAATAAATAAGTTGCGCTTATAGTTTAATTAACAGCTAAAAATTACAATGAAAAGTCACACATTCTAATAAAGTTGAACTTAAAAATTAATTTTTCGGGTCAAATGGGTAAGCTGGGTTTGACCCACTAATTTTTGGGTTTAGTCAAGAAAATCGTGTTCAAAACTTATAAATTTCAGACAGATTCAACCGGGTCATTGGATCAGATAAAAAATTGTCGGGTCTACTTATAGTACATCAGATAAAAATTGACATTTGCATATGATTAACTAAAGGTTCTTGTAATTGTTAAGTCACTATACAACAGCCCGAATAAATCTTACGTCATGCTGACGTCTACATATGATGAATTACAAGTATTTTCAAAATGTTAAAGTCACTTTCTTAGGGCTTGTTTGGTAGCGCTAGTAAAATTTCGGGTTTGGATAAATTTGGGTCAGACAAATTCGGATAAAATTAAAATTTAGTCGAGAAATTCATGTTTGGACCCAGTTTTATTTCGGGTTGGACAATTCGGATGAAACTGAATTGCGGTCGAAATCGAGTTTAGACAATAGAAAAAGATAAATTTAATGTCCGAATATTCGGTTAGTATCGAAATTTCAGATAAAACTGAAGATAAATAAATATTATAATGCCTTGACGGTATGAATCTAGGTTGGTAACACCAACTTTACAACCTTTTATAACTTTAGATAATCGGAAAAAAACGATCCTTTATCTGTTATACCATTACTAAGTTAAATTGGGTAACTCGATAATGATGGCATAAAAACATTTAGGTGAATATTTGCCATATAACATGGTAAAGGCCCTCTACATGTGTGTACACGTTGTGAATCGTTGTGTTTTAAGCGCATGAAAAACGTTCAAGTCACTTTCAGCATCGAAAGTAAAAAAGAGAATTTACTCAAAAACTAAGTTGCATGCTTACATAACCCTAGCAATTGCAGAAAGAGAAGTTGCCTCTTAAGAATCTTTAATGTGCAAATTTGTATCATCCTTGACCTTTAGCTTAAGGTGGGAATATTTCTAAGGCAATGCTAGGGTTTTACCTTCATTTTCCAATGGGAAGAGTTGCTTATATGCTTAAACCATTGGCTTAATTACTTTGATTTAATTTCTTTTATGTTGTTATTTTAGTGTTTAGGTTTAGATATGTGATTGTATGTTGTATATATTCTTGATATTCATAGTCTTTGTTCATACTAACTAATTATCAAGTATTTTACATCCTATTATAAAAGTGTTCAGAGTAATATGTTTAGTACTAACATTGATAATAAGCCATGAAAAAACAAATTTTCATGAGAAACACGTTTAAGCGCAGTGTGGGGATTTCAAATGTAGGCAGTTTTTTCCCCATAAAATGAAGTTTATGAAGAAGTCGATTCCTATGGACAAGAAGTGTCTTCATTGAATATAAAAAATTCACCCAATTTAATAAAAATTAAATTCAACTATTATTTTGGTTGAGAGAAATATGAAAACTAATGTGATGAGAAATAAGATCATATAAACTAGTTAAAATGAAAATAATATAATGTGTGAATGAGATTAACTTAAACTAAATCAACAACTATTTAATTATGGTAATTGTTGGACATCAACAATCACTATAAATATTTCCTTAAATTTTAGCAATATAGCTTCCCTGAAACTGCAAAAACTAATTTACAGTTACCAAAATGATACTCCCTCCGTCTCAAATTAATTGACATTGGGCTAAATATTAATTACTAACCAATTAAAAAGAATACCAATATGAAATTACCGTTATTAGAAAGATGTTTTATTAAAAATTACAATGGAGGTAGTTTCATATTGTAACTCATTGTAATTGATGAACAATTAACGGTCAAAGTTTATTCAAAATGTCAATTAATTTGGGGCGGAGGGAGAATTCTAGCTTCGTTTCTACATCCAATGCAATAGACGGATGAATAATCCGAGTAGTTAGAGTAGCGCTAGCAAAATTTTGTTTGATTTAAATACTCAAATTTATCTGGCTCTAAAAAAACGGGTTTGGTCAAATATTTTCCGGCTGAATTTTAACGATACCGAATTGACTGAATATCAGGACACAATATTTCTCATTTTTCTAGTGTCCGAATCTAATTTGACCCAGATTTTGTTCCGAAAAGAAATTAGATTTGAATATCAATTTTTTGTCAAAATTTTAACACTGCCCGGCCCAAATTTAACTCCAACCCAAATTTTTGCGGCGATAAGTAAGAGTATTGTTATGAGTTATATCAAATTATCAATCAATTGAGTACTTGTGATGATCTATCAAATGGTCTTCTTTTATTGGTTACTTAGGTCAATACTTTGACATTCCTTATTTATTTTTTTAGTCTTTTTAGAAAAAATATTCATCAATAATTAGTGGTTGTAATTACTCCAGCCTATAGTAATACTAGTACACAGTAAGCTCTTGATTAATCCATAAACATGTCAGCCGTCTTAGCTCAGTGGTAGAGCGCATGGCTTTTAACCACGTGGTCGTGGGTTCGATCCCCACAGACGGCGTTTTGAGTGTTTTCTCATATTTTAACAGGTACTAATTTGGAGATCATTTGTTAAAAATCCTTTTTGTATATTATTGGGTGTTGATTTAATTAATTATATTAAAAACAAATTAATAATCAGGATATGAATTCTTTTAATTTAGTGGTAGAACTTGTGGCTTTTAAGTTTTAACCAATGTAGTTGTAGGTTCCACCCTCGTAGATATGGATGTTTATCATACTTTGTTTTTTATTTTAGGATTTTTGAATGTTAATATATTATATTTTAGAATGTTGAAGAATAATGCAATATATAATATTTTTCTTGGACGTCAATATTTTGAGTGTATTGGATATTTTTTACAACTTTAGCTTAAATTCCAGTGCATAATCGTCCTTAGAAAGCTAGTTTGGTTTGTGGCCAACACCAACTCCAAAAGTAAAGTATATTAGCATTCAAAAAACGTTATATAATACATTATTTTTCAACATCCGTAAAGTACAGTGTTTGACACACTTGGTAATCTCTTCCATCACCATAAGTTAAATAGAAAAACTCATGTTTAGTCGATGAACATACAACAACTTATTGTAATATTGTTTCGCACATAAATAAATGCATACCCCACCTATTTTAAAATCCGTTATTTATGACATCGAGTATCTATATAGCTACAGTTTTCCTTCGAATTTTGATATTGACTGGTTTCTTTTGAAAAATTGGACCCATTGTTTGGATTTAATGTTGATCCATATGTATTTTTGGCAAAATCATCTTACCCATTGCGCCCCAAAAAAATTTTTGGTAGAAGGGACAATGGTACACCAACTTTCCATCTGAATTTTAATATAGTGGACAAATCAAACAACTCCCAAGTTTTTATCAACACAAGTTCGCATATCATGTCATGGTTTTCGAAATGTTTTTTATATTGTTGTTTTTGGTTTCTCAAATTGATTTTTGTTGTGATCATCGGAATCAACAGATTCATGCAATTATGAACATAGGGAAAAGACATTCTTATTAGTTGTGTAGCTTTTCCTCATGTATTTGGAGGCATGACAAAAAATCTGGTCACAAGGCCGCGCATAATATGAACCAAGTCTGACCAATAAGACTAGAGCAAGTTTGGGTCAGGGTTTGCCCACACTGAGATGGATATGGTTTCTGAATGAATTTGCTTGCTTTTTTCCCTAAAAAAAATATTGGGAAAAGACGACCTATATTTGGATCCATTCGCACTGGGTTAAGTTGTTATTGTAGGCTGCATACATTGCATGTATCGGGTAGACCTGTCAATTCGAGCTAGCATGCCATATTTCGGGTCGGGCTTGGTATTGCTCGGCCTCGGGGCTGAAATTCGTGTGCAGAACCCTAGACATTCGGATGGGTTCGAGTCGAGCCAAATTCTGTCAGGTAAAGAATGGATTCATCAGAGTTGTACTTGTCACACGTGGCCCTCAACCTCTTGGGGATATTGACAACTCATTTCTTCAAATTCAATAAGTTCGAACCTCCACTTAGCTTTACTCAAGCTTCATGTTAGACGGGGTGGTACTTGTGATATTTCGACTAAGAACACATTTTATTTAGGAGTTTTTTTATGTGAAAATAAATGTTGAGAAGTTAGACATGGAAGGCGCATCTAGTGTAGTGGTATCATACACTACAAGAAATATGGTTATTTGTGGCATCAAATTTTGCCACAATATATAAAAATAATGCTACAATAGCCTTTTGTGGCATTTTTTGGAAATGCCACAAAGATGCCACAAATGCCTTGTTACAAAAGGCTTTTGTAGCAAATTTCAAATTGCCACAAATTGTGAGGTTTTTGTGGCATATTTCAACTTGCCACAAATGTTAAAATGCTACAACACTATACAATTTATAGCAATTTTACTTTGCCACAAAACTAATTTTGCCACAAATTTATAGTATTTGTAGCATATATGAGTTGCTATAAATATAATATTTTAATTCTAAAAGTACATTTGTGACAACTTATATTTGCTACAATATCTATTTTTAATTATTGGATAATTGTAATATAATTCATAATATCATTTGTAATAATTTAGAAAATAAATAATGACAATACGCACACAGTAGACAATGTATACTAAACATGGAAACTTTATTCATAAATCATAATTTATGTATATCCAATTTCTAAAATTTAAAAAAATTGCATGGTTTTGTTTCTTAGAGTGGTAGGGGTAAATACTCCTATTATTCTAAGCTAATTAAGAAAATAAAAATAACATCATGATAGCCTAAACTAATATCTTCATGCTTCGAAGTCTCAACGAACTTCACATCTGCAATACCGTCTTTGTTTGCATTGTATACCGTGCAAGAAATCCCTAATTGAATATGTAACTGCAAAGAGAAAAAAAGTTCATTACAATCATTCTTAAAAATATGCTACAAAAAATCTGGTACCATATCCCCTAAAAGTTGGTCATATCCTAGGCAAAGTGTCTTCCATATCAGATATACATCAAAATAATAAGCTCATGGCCACACGCCGAGGTACATCACGAGCTACATGCTCGGATTCCAATCAGATATAAATATAAATAAATGTATACATCATAAGATAATCATCATACCTTTATACTGTCTATCACAACATAGCACCCTTGCCATTTCACCAAAATCCACTATCAAATGGCTCCCAATCAATATTCTAATATTGTCCGAAACAATGAAACTGCTCGCCCCACATACTTGTCAATTAGCTGCACAAATTTATCCATCAAATTAGGTATGAATGCAAGCTATTATAGAGATACACATAGAAGTCAGACCACAATGCAACCATGTCCTAAAAGCCTAGTTTACAACTATGAAAGAAAATCAAAAGAAACCTATAAAATAGGGAAGGAATGCCCACAACTTCTCAAGCATAAAAGAGTATTTAATTATCCTGAAATTCCCTGTCAAACCAAATAGAAGTAAAATCAAGGCTTCCAGAACCATTCCAGAGAGAGCACGATGCAACCAATTTCTGCTATAACTAATTCTATTGTCACATTCGAATATCTATAGACAAAAATGAATGTTCTGCATGCAATATCACTACAGTAAAACGGCACAAAGAATTTCAAAAACCTTCAACAATCATCAATTTCATAAGCCATATAGTTGCTTATTCGTGTTGCAGCAGTTATTCTAAAACCCTAGCTGGTTTGATTTATGTAGAAGGATTACATGGGGTCAGGGACAGGGGAGTTTCCCCCCCTTCACCTGGTTGATTTGATTTTATTCATATTCCTCTGCCTTTCTTACTATTCGCATTCAACAATTGTCCAGTGATAATATACATCATGGAGGACAAAAAAAGTTAGTGACTTCATTACATCCATTTATTAGTGGAATGTGTCACTACTACAACGAACTCTCAAAATTCACCAAATTATATAGATTGCTCAAGGTATTACATACTCAACACTCCAACAAAGGAAATACTACTGTCAGGGATTCCAAGTCAGTCGCTTGGCTATCACATGAACAAACAATTTCATAACAAGAATAGAAACCGCAACTAAAATAAAAATACAGCAATAAGAAACGAAACTAACTAAGACAGTAAGAAATAAAAAGTTTAACAGTATGGCATATTTTCTAAATTTGTACATATATTCTAATCAAGGCCCATGAAAAAAGTAGATAACAGTGACTAATTAGATTTCTGAATTCAATTGAGTTTACACGTTACAAATGACAACTTACTTGTCAATTAGGCCGGTGATATTTTTCACAGCTCTAGATTTGGGAAAAAGAAACCTTTGATGTCTCAATTTTTTAGGAACACTAGACTCGTTGACCTATAAAATAATTAAGAACAAAAACATCCTTAAATAATTATAATTATATATGCTAGTTTAAGTAACAAATAATGAAAATTAACAACTTACGTTTCCATCTCCATGTACGGATGAAGTTGATGGTCACGTTGATTTCAGGTAGCTTTATTTTTTGATCAGGTTGGATTCGTGTCCATTTCGGATAAACTAGTTTTGGCATTTTCAAGTCCAGGCCAGGTCAGATTCAGGTGGGTCATTTAGAATCGGGTTAGTTTTGTCATGTCTAGTTTGATACCTTTGATCAAGGGGATTTGGAGGAGGTTTGGAAGGGCACATCTTGTCTTGATATAGTGTTGGACTCTGGGGCCATAATGAAATGGCTCGTCCTCAGTGAACCTCTGCAACACCACCTGAAACTTCTGGAACTCCCCGGCGACCTGGTTGTGCTGTCGAAACCCATCCGGGTCGTGACAGGGCAGTTGTTGTGCCTTCTGACGCTGCCATTTCAGGGTCTCCCATGACAGGCACAGCTGCTCTACGTATACCAGCTCCAGGTCCCTCTGAAAATACCTGATCAGTTTCTGAACTGGGTCTGCCTTGTGCTTTCTCAGCTGGTCCGACCATAAATTCTGGGCCAGCAGGGACATCATCACTGGAGCTGATGATGATGATCTCTTGTTTGAAGCCAGCTCGTCTTGGTTTTTCAGCTGAAGAAGACCTGTAAGCAATTTCAAATAAAACAAGGGACAAACAAGTAAATAAATCAAATGCATAAAATATGAAAGAGAAAAAGGCAATACCCTCCAAAAGGCAGAATTGCCATGGGTTACAACTGCCCTCATACTGCAATAAGTGACTTTGATGCCAAAATTAAACCATTCACACCCTTAAGCTTGAACCACACCTTGGCTTGTGTAGGTTATGGAAGATTTGGCAAGAAAGAGTAGGTATCTGCAAGTTCAATACTGTAAGTGACAAGTACATAAATTAACATTTAAAAGGTAAGAAAGGATATACAGAATAGTTCACCATAACAATTGAAAAGAAAATAAACAAAAGTTTCACACAGATAGCAAGTAGCAACAAAGAGAAGCTAATATGTAATGGAAAGAAATAGCAAAATAATCGCTAAAAGACAGAAAATGAGAAGCTTACAAAATCCTATTAGAGTATTGCAGATACTTGATCAATTTGGATCAAATGAAATGACCTTTTTAATAGGATGCATGGAAAAACACAGAGCAAACATTAAACTAAAGTTGATAGAGTTTAACCCAAAGAAAAAAGATGCAAACTCCTCTCTATGTGAAATAAGACCCGAGTTAAACTCTCCTTAGGAAACAATCTTTCATAGCATGACCTTGGTACACCCACCAATGAAGTGTATAATTGGCATGAACAAGATGCAAACTCTCCGTAGAAAACAATCTTTCATAGTATCACCACAGTGCACCGACCAAGAAGCATACTGGCATCTTTTTCTTACCCTCAACATCTAAATCTTTCCCTTTTTCACGATCTATTTTTCTCATCAAATCCTTAAATTTGATACTTGCTGTTGAACTTATCTGCAATTGGCAATTTTTCTAAGTCCATGATGAAATATTGCTCACGGAACTAGCAAGTTTTACCCTCTAAGTGAACATACAGATGCAACAAGTAGTTTAACTATCAGGAAAAAAAATCAATGAGATTTAACTGGCTTAAATTTGCAGCACCAAACAATTAGCTATATATGATAACCATAAATGACCAGAGCTTATACAATAACTACTTAGAGAATATCAGGTCCTGTGATTTTGCAACACGCCTTAGTACACATCATCTTTGAACTCTTTCGCAATTTATCAAAATTGAGACCAAGGAGCGGGGTTTACTACGAACATTAGTATCATACTTGTAAAATTCCTACTCAATGTGAAGCTTATTCACAACAGTTGAATACTCATCACAGCAATTGAGTATTCGTCAAAAAAAGGCAGTGACCAACGCTTTACTAACAAAATGTTTCCATACTCATTTTTAATGCCTAATCAATGTAAAGCTTGTAATATTCCTAATATCAGAAGTGACAGAGAAGTTGCACCTCAAACAAATGACCTTCATGACAATTCAAACGCAATCAACCACCTTAATTGAAAAACAACATTTACAAATGGCTCAATTTCAATCTTTGGTTACTAATCCAAAAAAACAATTGCCAAATCGCAGAGAAACTAAATCTTAATCAAAATCAAGAAACCAAATTGAAGCCGAATGTAAACCCTAAAAACAAATACCTAAACACTAAAGTCAAAACCTTGAAATTGAAGTTATGAAACTACATAAAAAATCAGAGAATTAAAGGATAGACAAATGGAAACTCACAATGAGTAGTGCGTAAGGTCCGGTCGCCGGCGAAAGGAGGTGGGGACTGCGGTGGGCGGTGGCGTCGGTCTCAACGTCTGGGAAGTATTTCAAGAACCGAAACAATAATAAGATGACGTGACAATTCCAAAAAAATTCAGAATTACCTTGAGTAAGGGGTGGAGATGGTACCATGCAATGAACGAGTTGAGGGAACTCGACAGTTGCAATGGCGGACCGTACAATTTCAGTGTTTGATGGCAATGGCGGACTGACTGTTTGGGGGAGAGTTGGGTGTGCCTGGCGCGATTCTTTCCAATCAAGATTTGGACTTTGATGCTGTAGTTCGTGGTAATTAGGGGGGAGAATGGTAGACTATCCACGATTTGGACTTTGATACAGAGACAATAGACCCTAGAAAGGAACAGGAAATTTGGGGTTTTGTACGATTTGGTTGGGAAAATAAATCTAAATTAGGTTTTTCTTTATTAAAATTGAAAAAAAAATAATTGGAGGGAATTTAAAATTGGGCTGGAAAAAATAGGAATGAATGTATGATTTGCTGGAAAAAAAAATCGGAGGGAAATATAATTTTGCTGAAATTTTTATTTTCTCGCCTCTTTGAAAATTATTAAGTGTCTTTTGTAGCATTTTAAGTTATTTCTTCTGATAGGACTCACTTTAATGATAAATCGTATATCTTCTTATTGTTTACAGCTTTTGCATATTGTGGCAATTATAAATTTGCCACTAATAAATTGCCACAAAATATAGATTTTCTTGTAGTGATAGGACCCTCCCATGATATTGACCGGGGTTCAATTCTCCGGATGCTCATTTTAATTTTATCGTTTTCATAAGGTGATAAAATATACTTCTACCAGTTTTACAATATAAAATATTTTTGGATAAAATATACCTCAATATAGTCCCACTATGCGAGGATTAAGGTGGTTTAAATGTAGGCAATCTTAAAATTAATATTTGATAAAATACATATGAACATTGGAACGAGTGAAAAATAATTAGTATTTTGGCCGGAGGAAGTAATTAATTATTTAAAATTTATGCATCAGCCGTCTTAGCTCAGTGGTAGAGCGCGTGGCTTTTAACCACGTGGTCGTGGGTTCGATCCCCACAGACGGCGATTTTTTCTCCCTCTATTTTTTTTCTCTCTCCTCCCCATTTTCCTTCCTTCTTCTCCCGCCAATCTCAATCTACGGCCCACATTCCATCCTCCTCCTCCTCTCCCCTCCTTCCACGTGTCACCACCCGGAGATGGCTGCGCCGCCGTTTCCGAGTCAACTCGCCCTGACTCGTCGGAGAACTCTCTCCTTATTCGCCTCCACATTCTCTGCTCTGAATCTCTTTCCGTCGGATTCGGGTCGGAGAGTTCCCGGCCGTATCGTGCTCGGTTCCGGGTCGCCGGGTTTCAGAGCGAAGAAGGGGGAGGATGGAAGGGAGGAAGTGGAGAAGTTCGAAACGGTTGTTAATGGTGGTGATGAACACTCTTCGCTTGATGATGATGGTGATGAAAATGAGGTACCCAGTTGTTGTTTTTGAGTGAAAATAGTTAATTGGACAGTCAATTTGAATACCCATCTGTTTGTTTTGTCGTAATTGGTAGAGATATGAGTTTTTGGGTGTGAATTTTGTGTATGACGTTTAATTGAACTTTCAGTTTCAATACCGTTGTTTAATTGGACTGTCAATTTGAATAAGTACTTTGTTATCGACTAAATTTGAATACCCATTTGCTTTATTCATCGTAATTGGTAGATATATGAGTTTTTGGGTGTGTGTTTTGTGTATGAATGTTTAATTGAACTTTCGGTTTCAATACCCTTGATGATGAATTGATGATGATGATGATGAAATGAGGTACCCAGTTGTTGTTTTGAGTGAAAATGGTTAATTGGACTGTCAATTTAAATACCCGTCTGCTTGTTTTGTCTTAATTGGTGGAGATATGAGTTTTTGGGTGTGTATTTTGTGTATAAATGTTTAATTGAACTTTCTGTTTTGATGATGATGATGATGATGAGGTACCAAGTTGTTGTTTTGGAGTGAGAATGCTTAATTTGACTGTCAATTTGAATCCCCATCTGCTTGTTTTGTCGTAATTGGTAGAGATATGTGTTTTTGGGTGTGTGTTTTGTGTATGAATGTTTGATTGAACTTTCAGTTTCAGTACCCTTGATGATGATGATGATGATGGTGATGAAGATGAGGTACCCAGTTGTTATTTATGAGTGAAAATGGTTAATTGGACTGTCAATTTGAATACCCATTTGCTTTTTTCATCATAATTGGTAGAGATATGACTATATGAGTTGCTAGGTGCATATTTTGTGTATGAATGTTTAATTGAACTTTCTGTTTTACTATCCATTTTGTTATCAATGAAATTTGAATACCTACTTGTTTTCATCATAATTTGTAGAGCAGGAGCTATAAGTTGCTGGGTGTGTCACAAAAATTCAATTTTTGGTAATGGTTTTTTTGTTACAATTTCTTATCCGTTTTAAGTGTCTTATGGAATCAGTCTCTCAGTCTCTCTATGAACAATGATGTTTCTTGAGGTAAGGTTGCCTACATTTGGATCTCCTGTGAAAGCGGGACCCACACTATTAGTCGTTGTTGTATATCTTCTGTTGTTTCTGTTTCCATTTGACATTTTCTTTCCATGTTTTGCTATTCCTGCCTTCAGATTGCAGTGCAGTTTCCAAAGGTACAAGAGCGCGATTATACAGGAACTCCTTATGTTCCAGTTTATGTGATGTTGCCAGTAAGTATCGTAATTCCGTCTTTAAGCCATTTAACCATCAATGGTACTATAGTTCATCTTTCTTTTTATGGGAGTCGAGTCGCAAAATTATTGCCCATTTAACCATCAATGGCATTTAATATCTTATGTTTCCTCTGAAATCAACATAAAACATTGCATTAAGTGATGTTCCTTTAGAAATTTTCATTTCCCGGGATGAACTTTAGATATGGGACAGAGATAGTTTTTCGAAATCTCCTTCTCGCAGTTATTGGCTCATACACTGCTATTTTTCCTGCTGTAATTTTACTACATAATGCTAACTGTTACCACCTGATAATTTCTACTCTTGTGTGTGGTTACAGTTAGGTACTGTTGACATGAACTGTGAGCTAGTCGATCCCGAAGGCCTTATCGAGCAACTAGAAGTTCTGAAGTCGATTAATGTGGATGGTGTCATGGTTGATTGCTGGTGGGGCATAGTCGAAGCGCACGCTCCGCAACATTACAATTGGAATGGTTACAAAAGGCTGTTCCGAATCGTGCATGACCACGGACTTAAACTCCAGGTATAATATATGTTCCAAATGCTAATACATTGAAAAGTCGAGCGTTAGAAATACGCAAAAAATGGGTAAATCGGGTTCGAGTTCGGTAAGCAGGCCATTAATCCCTGAAAAGTACAAACCCTAAAAATACTCAATCGCTTAACTCAACTGGGCTGATTTGGTCCCTCATTTGCTTGCAAAATCGGTGTGAATTCTATCGACGTATGATGAATTCAGCTGCTAAATGGGACAGCAAAATGTTGCAGGTTGTCATGTCTTTTCATGAATGTGGAGGTAATGTAGGTGACGACGTGCACATTCCACTCCCGTCTTGGATCACAGAGATCGGTCAGAGTAACCCCGACATATATTTCACGGATCGCCAAGGCAGGCGCAACACCGAATGCCTGACATGGGGAGTGGACAAAGAACGCGTCTTGAGAGGTCGCACTGGTGTCGAGGTATACTCCAATCTTAGTAGACTTTTCGGTTTTGTTTTCGTCCCCCATTTTTGAAATATTGTATGGGGTTATTGGATTATGATAATCCCTAATGGGGCTTTTTTGGCTGGTGTCGAGATAGGTCTATTTCGACTATATGAGAAGCTTCCGAGTGGAATTCGACGAGTTCTTCGAGAGCGGAACCATCTCTGAGATCGAGGTAGGATTGGGTCCTTGCGGAGAGCTACGTTATCCGTCTTATCCTGCAAAGCATGGTTGGAGATACCCGGGAATAGGCGAATTCCAGGTAATTCATTGTATACGATAGTGTGAATAATTTTTCTATAATATAGATACTCGAAAAATGACCGTTTCTTCACCTTAAATTCATTACGGGATCAATGGAAACCCGGACCAGTCTCTTTGAATTGCAAAACTTAGGGGGTTAGACTTCTATGACCTTTTCTTTCACCTTAAATTCATTAAATTTCGGAGTATTGGATTTGGATTCGGATGAGATAATGTGAATAAGATGTGAGACCCTTGACATGATTCATATCAAATGTTCCGGTTCGTGCAGTGCTATGACAAGTACCTATTGGAGAGTCTCCACAAGGCCGCCGAGGCTAGGGGGCATGTGTCTTGGGCTAGGGGCCCCGACAATGCGGGTTCATACAATACGACGCCTCACGAGACGGGTTTCTTCCGTGATGGTGGTGACTACGACAGTTATTATGGTCGGTTCTTCTTGAATTGGTATTCGAGAGCTTTGATCGAGCACGGGGACCGTGTGCTCTCTCTGGCAACCTTAGCCTTTGAAGGCTTCTCGATCGCTGCAAAGGTGAGCATCTCTCGTTCTGGTTTGTTCTTTAGGTGAGTTATTACCCACTTTACCGGCAAATTCTTGGGTAGACCCGAATAAGTTCCATCTATAGTTACTAGGAACGCTTCCCGGGCTGTTAGTCCCGGAATGCGGGTCGGTAATTTTTACACAAATTTAGTCCAGTTTTGACTTCGGAATGCTTGTTCCCAGAACGCGGGTCGCGTGCATATGTAGCGTTCCCGGTAACTATGGTTCCAGCATGTCTTTTTCTTTATATTCTTCATACACCCCTCCCCCCCCCCCCCAAAAAAAAAAAAATAATAAAAATGGTCTTTATACATCCAAAAAAAGGGTGTGAGATGGGCTACCTTGTTAGATAGATCAAGGTGTACCTAAGAACAAGTCTAGTTTACGGTTTACCTGACCCAAGCCAGATTTATCCATTCTTTCCGTATACCTAAACTTACCCGGCATTACCTTACCCTGCTTTATATTACCCCTCTAAAGAGATTACAGACCTGGCGTAATTTTGACTGTCCGAATACCCAGATTTGTCTGTGTTAGACCTGGCTCAGATACCCTTGTGAGGCTCTGATACCAGTCGTTAGGATCGAGGTAAAATATAGGTATGCCTAGTATTTGCAGCGGAAGAGGTAATTATCAGGATGTATAAATTGAGAAAGAAATATAACAAGATCAGTAATTAAAATAGAGAGTATAAAGACACACGATTTACGTGGAAACCCAAATCGGGAAAAAAACCACGGACGGCAACGGAGCAATAATCCACTAGTATAAGGGGAGAGATTACAAGAGAGATCCCAAGGGGCTATATAACGCAAGGGGATCGACGGCCAGATCACAAGGGGTTAATAACACTAGCTATATAACGCAAGGGGATCGATGACAGATCACAAGGGGTTAATAGCGCAACGGGATATATTGAAGACAAAAAATAGCTCTCTAAATGGCTCTCACAACCTAGGGATGGGTAGAGGTGAAGAATGCTCTGTGTGTGTTTGTCGTATGCCGTAAGTGTATAGGTTGATAACAACCTATATTTATAGGAAAAACTCTCTATAAACCTAACTTGACTACCACTCCAATTAAATTTGAAATCTAATACAATTAGGAAATCTAATATAATAAGGAAACCTAAATAATATCCTAATACAATTAGGAAACAAATAATTGTGGGATCAAACTAGATTTTGGGCCATAAAACCCAACAGTCTGACCATGTAAATCAGGTACAATCACGGATTTTTCGTCCGAATTTCAACATTGGACAATCTAACCGAAAAATCGGACACGGTATTTCTTGTATTTTTATTGCCTAAACACGATTTTGATCTACATTTATTTCTATCCCATTTGTCCGACCAAATTCACGGCAAAAAAACCAGGCAATGGTCATCAATTTCACCCGAACCTGAATTCTTGCTAGTGCTTTAAATCCTTGTTCCGTGGCCGGGAGAGTCCTTGAAAATCGAAATGATTTTCTCAAAAGAATTCCTCGCGGGTCTCTTAGAATCGGCCTGTATTTGTCGACGCGAGACTGTCTACGTCCTTATTTATTAATAAGCGGGACCCACAGTGGGAGTTGTCGTTATTATTGTTGTTGTTTACAAGGACAAACATTGCAGGTGTCGGGCATCCATTGGTGGTACAAGACAGCCAGCCATGCAGCCGAGTTGACAGCCGGTTTCTACAACCCCGCCAATCGCGACGGCTATGCTCCCATTGCTGCAATGCTGAAGAAGCACGGGGCCGCCCTGAACTTCACGTGCGTCGAACTCCGCACCACCGACCAAAACGAGGACTTCCCGGAGGCCCTTGCGGATCCCGAAGGCCTAGTCTGGCAGGTGACCAACAAAACAACTTCTTGTAGGCCTGTCAATTCGGGCAGGTCGGGTTTGGTATGCCTTACATTCTAGGTTTGAAAAACCGGGTCGGTCTTGGGTCGGGTCAACTTTTGCCAGGCCTACGTGTTTGATATTGGAACCCTGTGAAAGCGGGCCCCCCACTAGGACCAGGGTTGTTCGTGGGTCAGTTAGGTATGTTTGGTTCGGTCAACTGGACTTTCAGATAATGGAATGTGTGATCCGTATCCGGTCTGAACACTTCGGTTAACCGGATTGTCGGATACAAAGTGTGCGATCCATTTCCCATCCATCCAAAAGTTCCGGTTGTTAACCAGCACTTTAGTACTGGGGCAAATTAATGGATGATCAATGTTATTTACTCATACAGTCATACTTGTTTTGCCATTCGGGTTTGTCGGGTTTTCAGGTTCTGAATGCAGCATGGGATGTCTGCTTACCGGTCGCGAGCGAAAACGCTCTTCCTTGCTACGATCGGGCCGGGTACAACAAGATATTGGAGAATGCAAAGCCTCGGAACGATCCTGATGGGAAGCATTTGTTAGGGTTCACTTATCTGAGGTTGAATCCTATGTTAATGGAGACTCGCAACTTCGTGGAGTTTGAGAGGTTTGTCAGGAGAATGCACGGTACGATGCTCGCTCGTCCAATGTTCTCTTCAGTCTATTTTTGAATGAACTTATTCGGAACTTACTTTCTAAACTTATTGTAAACCGATTTTCTGAACTGAACTTATTCTTTTGGAAATGCCCCGGAGGAGAACATGTCCTAAAGTAATGTTTTTGTTGACTATCGCGGCGCAATTTGTGCATGGGAGTTGAGAGTAGCCGCTAGGACCGTCAAAAAACCATCTGAGTCGCATATTTGGTTATTTGGTTCAGTCCAACCTGGAAAAAATCGGGTACAGTCATATATTTTTCGTCCGAACTTTTGACATGAATCCATTTGATCGAAAATCCGGGCACAACATTTTCCATATATCTATTGTCCAACCCTGATTTGACCAGAATTAGGCTTGTCTTAGTATTAGCCACCTAAGATGATATGAACCCGAACTTTTGACTGCCTTAGTATTAGCCACCTAAGATTTCCTAGGAAACGGGCGAAAAGCCTCGGCAAGTGATGGTTGTGTCTAGGGCTAATAGTCCTTGTCATGGTATATGTATTTCCTTGACAATCTTTTTACAGGCGAATCGGTTCGAGATCTTGATCTTGCATTTGATGAAGGGTTCGATGAAGATCACGAGACGGCTTGAAGTTCATCTTTCTACTTTCGACATTTGTTTCGGTCTATGATCGATTTTCAAGGGCCGAGACTTGTGAATGTTACTAGCATTAGCAGTGATCATTGAAGACTATGGAGTAGTTGTATAGGGCCTTTTTGTGTGTATGTATGTATGTATAATTCTTGGTCATGCCTCTTAATATTTGTGTTGCTAAGAATTAGAGGACTTATATGGAGTCAAAATAGTTGTATGAGTTTGTAGTTTGTATAGTTAACAATATTGTAAAACACTCGAATCATGAATTACAGGGAAAAGGAAGAAGCGTTTGACAAAATATTTATTTATTTATTTTTAGGTTGGACCATGATTTTGAGCGGAATTTAGTTTAGTTCAAATTGTCTGACATTAAAAATTTGGATCAGGACTAACTTCAGTAAAAAATTCAAGTTCGGGCCTGTTAATGTTAAAATTTGGACAAGAAATTGATATTCGGATCCCGATAGAAAAATGAAAAGTATTGTATCTGAATATTAAATCAATGTTAAAATTCAGACGAAAAATCTATGATCTAACCTGATTTTTTCGGGTCGGATACATTTGGGTATTCGGTCCGAATAAAATTTTCTCAACGCTAACCAAACAATAATTTCTCATTCGAAATTTAACATTAATCGACTTTAACTGACCCAAATTTTTGTCAGCACTAACACAAGGATGAGGTACAAGGGCAGGCACGTGTGAGGTGGAGGGGGTCACGTGTTGGGCATGCGAGTGGGGCCCATTTCCATGTGCCTGGTTCTTCCCTAACACGCTTCATCTCCCCCACTCACACGCGTGCCAACTCCCTCTCTCGCATGCTCGCACGCTTCATTCCTCTTTCTCTCTCCTTCGCCGGAAAATCTCGCCGGAATTCTCCCCCGCATTCCGGAAATTTCTAATCTTCCACCGGAGATTCCTCGGTTTCAATTTGAGATCGTCAATTTTCAGGTATGACCTGTTTTTCTGGATTAGATGATCTAGGGTTCTAGTTTCTGGGGGATTTTGTCTACTTTTTTCAAGGAAAAGGCAGGAATTTTTTTGTGGATTTGTGTCCTTTGTTGAAAATTAGGTTTTTGTTTGATTAGCCTCTTGAAATTTACAATTTTTCTCTCTCCTCCGCCGGAAAGTCTCGCCGGAATTCGCTCTCATCCCGGAAATATCTTATCTTCCACCGTCTCCTTGCCGGAGATTCCTCCCGATTCCTCGGATTCGATTTGACGTCGTCGATTTTCAGGTTTGACCTTTTTTTTTTCTGGATTGGATGATCTAGGGTTCTAGTTTCTGGTGTAAAATGTGGATTTTGTAAAAAGTTGGAATTTTGTTATGGATTTATGTCCTTATCGAAAGTTAGGGTTTTGTTTGATTAGCCTGGATTTGTATTGATGTACATAACCACTGGATAAGGTAGCAATTAATTTGTTGTTTGTTCGTTCAATCTGTCTACGCATATGATGTGTAGTTGTGTATACATTGGGATTAGTTTTTTTTTTTTCCAGCATCCAACGTCATATTATTATAATACGTTAATTAGATTAGATTCAGGTTAATTTTTAAAAAATAATATCTACGTCGAATTCATCTTAATTTCGAAATTTTGATTACATTATATCTTGAATGCAGAGTTTTTGTGAAAATCTGACAAGTTTAGAATCGAACATTTTGTTTTTGTGGTTGAATTGGTCTGTATTCTCATTTCCAGGTGTGTAAAAAGAGGGCCTTTTTTTATTGGAAAACCCTTGATCGATCGAGTTTATGTTGGAATGTTCGTTGTTTATGCAACCATGCTTCTTGAAAACACAACTACATTGATTACTACACTATGGCGTTCCATCCACGCTTTCAATTCAAGATTATTGTGGTCTAGGTAGTAGTAGTGGTAGTTATAGTACTAAATTCCTAAGGAGATGAACACGGTAACCGACATGCAAAAGTTGATCGGAACTAGTGAAGATGACGAAGAGGAAGACATGGAGATGGAAGCAAAAGAAGAGGACGACTCTCTTTCCGAAGGTGTTAAGAATTGCTCGTCTTCTTCAATGATGGTCAATGTGGACGGTGAATTCGTAACTAGCAACAACAACAACAACAGCAATCGGTTTCATTATCAGTCCCAAATCCAAGGCCAGCCGACCCCCCAAGGTGGGGTCGCGCGTAGGTCCCGCCCGCAGGAGGAAAAGGAGAGGACGAAGCTGCGAGAGCGGCATAGGAGGGCGATTACTGCAAGGATCTTGGCCGGGCTCCGCCGCCATGGGAATTATAATCTTAGGGTTAGGGCTGACATCAATGATGTGATTGCTGCTCTAGCGAGGGAAGCGGGATGGGTTGTGCTTCCGGATGGTACCACATTTCCTTCACGATCTCAGGTATGCATTAGTGTACTTTTGGAAACTCATGTTTTCGTTATAGTTGTCGGCATTGTCTTGTGGGGAAGAATGTAGCATGTGGCTATATGTTGAATGGATTTGGTGATTTACAGGATCTAGTTTAAGTTGCCTAAAGTTGTTTGGTGCTGCAGAACAATTGTGTGTTGAATGTAATAGTGTGCGTTTGGTAGCTTCCCAGGAAAGACTTTCCGGCGCGGAAAAAGTTTGTTGAGGTTGAGAGTGAAATGATGGCCCCCGCATCAAAATTTTCCCCACTAAAAAAGTACAATGAAAAATGGAAAAGTTTGTCAACTTGGGAAAGGCAGTGCTTGGGGAACACTTGGTTAGCAAAAGGCAATGGTGCACAAAACAGATGGCTATCAGCATTGTTTCCAATTCGCGTTTCATTTAGAAATTAATTAATATGCTTTAATCGTTTGTTTTCTTGTTCTTCTATGGTAAAAGTTCTCTTCTTAGAACGGCCTGCCAATATATCTTAACCTGTATGTTGAACCTAATTCTATAGATACATGTAAATTTTTCAATGGCATGACCGTTCTATTTGATGAGTTTGTTCTCGAAATTGTATGTTTGGATACCCTTCATGCAAGAAGCACTCCATTATTTCCATATCGCAATTATTTGCCTGAATTACAAGTCTTACATTACTCGTAACCTAATATCATAGTCTTAAGAGTTATACGTGTGCAACTTTACCCATATGTGTGCAACTTTACCCCTACAAGTTTAGAAGCTGCCTTAGAGAGATGATCCCATATTATTGCTAGCTCATTTTGTCGAGACTTGGTGTTTCCAAACTTAAAATCATTTTTTTTATTTGATTAGGCCTCGAGATCTTCTGATGATCCTTCAAGTCCATCCGCTATGCCTATCTCTCAGATAGTACCCCAACAGATGCAGGCTTCTTCATTTAAACCGGGTTTCGCTGGCTCTCAAAACTCAGGGGAATACAACGGGTGTCAAACAAAAGGTGCCTTTGTGACAACACCTCCTTATGATGTATCCTCCAGTTCTCGATCTCATGCCTCCCCTACATTAGTTAGTAGGGGAGAAAGGATGGACAACCATCCTCTTATGGGCACTTTGGAGACTGTTGTTAACAAGCAGGTTCGTCGTCTTTCTCATGGCTTTCATTATGATATTTTTCCGGGCGGCAGCAATAATAGAGAGCTAACTCCATTGCATATTTTCTCGTCAAAAAGTAACCAATGATATTGTATAGAAGTTTAAGTAGAGACAAAAACTACTATCGATGGACGATTCATGCATTATTTTTGCCCTCTAACCTCTGTTTAACATCATAGGTGGTTGATCCGTCTTCAAGGCTGCATGAGCAGGACTTTGCTGGAACTCCTTATGTTCCTGTTTATGTCATGCTACCTGTGAGTTTTTATCTCAACTACATTTATTGCTCTCAGTATTTGATTTCGTCACCTTGTTGTGCTTTTTCTCCTTGTTTCCGGATGTGTTAACCTGTATGACTGTATCTGGGGCTCTTGACTGTAATAAAACACAAATCCTTTGTCAGAAGCAAAGTGATGATTATGAACGATGTTCCTTTTGTGAACTGTCTTGGTTCCGCCAGAATCAGCCTCTTGATGCACTCCCATGCATGGGGGAAGGCTGCCTACTATGTTACTCCAGCTCTTCATATTCCATGCCGTACCCGTGTCGGACCCTCGATATCCGGACAAGGATACGACACTCGACACTTCAAATTACAATAAAAATATGCAAATTTTCCTAAAAATAGCCGAGTCCGGCACCCATATCCATGTCCAATATGGATGCGGACCCGAGTCTGAGTAACATAGGCTGCCTATATCCCCTCATGCCTCGCATTTGCCGGACTATACTAGGGTTTATCGTTGTTGTTGTTGTTTGTTCATTTTTGTGAACTGTGATTGTTTGATTTTTGTCATATATTGCGATACTTACAACGTTTGTCGCTGGTTGGACACAGTTAGGGGTGATAAACATGAAATGTGAACTTACCGATCCCGATGGGCTGCTGAAGCAGCTGAGGATTTTGAAGTCGATTAATGTCGATGGTGTTATGGTTGATTGTTGGTGGGGGATAGTGGAAGCACATGCTCCACAGGAGTATAACTGGAACGGCTACAAAAGACTATTCCAGATTGTTAGAGACCTAAAACTCAAATTACAGGTAAAACTTACTAAGTTTTTCCGGACTGACACATGTTGAATATATCTCTTTACTTTTTATTTTGAATTGGCTTCTGTGAATCTTAAATAATAGTTTGATATAGGATCATAGTTGGGGGAAATTCTTTTTTCTGCCCTTTTTTTTTATGCCGCGGAAGGGGGCGGGTCCCATAAAAGATAAGATTGGTTTTTCTGCAGGCGTTCTGTGTAACATGATGTCTTGAACTCTCGATATTAAAATGAGTTGGATCTGTGCAGGTTGTAATGTCATTTCATGAATGTGGAGGCAATTTTCGCGATGATGTTTGCATTCCATTGCCCCTCTGGGTGTCAGAAATCGGCCGCAGTAACCCTGACATTTTTTTCACAGATAAAGAAGGACGAAGAAATCCCGAGTGCCTTTCGTGGGGCATTGACAAGGAGCGGGTGCTTAGAGGTCGAACAGCGCTTGAGGTACAGTGTTTGACTTGTTTCCAAGAATAGATATTTTCTTTTTTTGAAGGGTAAGTACTAGTAAGCTTTATTATTATTTGAATTTGAAATTGGCAACCACATCTTCGGTTATTGCGATTGTTATTTGAATTTGAGTCTTGGTGGGGACGGGGGAGCGGGGAAGCTGGGGGTGGTTACTAACTTGGCAACCACATCTTTGGTGGTTGAGTGGTTCCAAAAAAATGAGTTGAACTGAGAAAGGAATGTTGCCGAATAATCAGAATTGGTTATTGTTACTTGAATTTGAAATTGGTTATTCATAGATTGGCAAACGGGTCACTCGGTTAGGTCTCAGGTTGGACTGACTTAGAGTCATCAGGTTGTTTTTTGATTTCATTTTGGTTTCTGTTTGGATTGACTTTGGGTCACCTGTATTTTGGTTCAACCGAAACTTAAGTTTGGAAGAAAATGTTTAGTTTGCATTTGGGCAGTTGGGTTCAATTTCGGTTTTCAGTCCACCTGGGTAGCTGCATCAGCCCTTGGGGTATCAGATACTTGCATGGATTGGGGTCATTTGTGTTTGGGTCGTGGTTTCGGGCTATGTTACTCCGACTCTTCATATTCCATGCCATACCCGTGTCGGACCCTCGGTATCTGGACAAGGGTACGACACCCGACACTTCAAATTACACTAAAAATATGTAAATTTTCTTAAAAGTAGCCGAGTCCAACAACCCATATTCGTGTCCAATATGGACACGTGTACCCAAGTCTGAGTAACATAGGTTTCGGGCCAGTTTCTGAGGTCAAGTTTCTTGTCTTTCTATAGGATCAATTTAGTATTAGATTCCAACCTTGCCTATGTATGGCAATGCAGGTGTACTTTGACTTCATGCGAAGCTTCAGAATAGAATTTACTGAATTTTTCGAAGACGGGATCATTTCTATGGTTGAAATCGGGCTCGGTCCATGTGGAGAGTTGAGATACCCCTCTTGCCCCGTTAAGCATGGTTGGAGATATCCAGGCATTGGCGAATTTCAGGTTGTTGCCGAGCTCTTTTACTTTTCTTGCCCTCATAGTCTTTCTATTATCATATACTCCACCTATGTTACTCCAATTCTTCCTTCCATACCCATTTCGGACCCTTGATACTCGGACAAGGGTACGGCACTAGACACTTCAAATTACAATGAAAATATACAAAATTTCTTAAAAGTAGCCGAGTCTGACACCCGTATCCGTGTCCCATAAGGACACGCATACCCGAGTTTGAGTAACACACACACACACACACATGTATATGAGAACGTATCGTGTGAGAAATCGCTTCTGGTAAGAATATGAGAAATAACATTGTGGACATGAGAAATACCATCATGGACATGGTATATCTATGTATCATGTCCACGATGGTATTTCTCATATCCGCGATGCTTTATTGCTGTATATGTATACATTTTCATCGCTCGCCTGTCCTACTTGTCCGGCAGTGTTATGATCAGTATTTGTTGAAAAGCTTGCGGAAGGCAGCTGAAGCCCGGGGACATTCTTTCTGGGGTAAAGGGCCCAATAATGCTGGTTTCTACAACTCCCATCCCCATGAGACCGGATTTTTCTGTGACGGCGGCGAATATGATGGCTATTATGGAAGGTTCTTTCTCAACTGGTACTCTCGAGTCCTGGTTGACCATGGCGATCTCATACTTTCCTTGGCAAAGCTAGCATTTGAGGGAACCTGCATTGCTGCAAAGGTGAGCTCGGGTTTGTCAACTAGCTGTTAGTTGTTTGGATTGGATGTTTGAAGGAAAAGTGTCAGGTAAAATTAGTTGTCTGTGAGAAGCTTATGTTCGGAATGGTTTGGATTTGGATTAGGCGGTTTTCGGGTCGGGTTGAATTGGAGTCAGGCCGGGCCGGATCTGGTTGGGTTACTTCAGGTTCGCGTCCATTTCGGGTTGATGAGTTAGGGCGTTTTCGGGTCGGGTTCAGTTTTGCCAGGTCTTCCAATTACAAGGAAAATCTGCAAAATTCGTGTCCGAAGAATATTATCTGTATGAGACACCTAAACCCATGTCTGAGTAACACATAGGTGTCAGTGGTGCAGTTTCAGCTTTGAATTCCTTAAAAATAGCAATCTTAACACTCAGAGGCGACACTTCAAATTACAATGAAAATCTACAAGGAAAGAACATGGCGTAAAAGTTAACTTTTACGTAATCTTACCCAACCTTACTTTTCCCATATTTAGAGGGGCTCTGCTCTTTAGAGTTTACCGGTCAATCTTGCCTGATTTTGAGACCCTCGGTCTTCAGATTTTCATGTTATTGGCTGATTTTATTTTTTTTTCACTCTAATCAACTGCTGGACAGCTATCAGGTGTGCATTGGTGGTATAAGACTGCTAGCCATGCAGCTGAATTAACCGCCGGGTTCTACAACCCGTGCAACCGAGACGGTTATTCTGCAGTGATGTCCATGTTAAAGAAGCACGGTGTCACTCTGAACTTCACTTCTGCTGAAGTAGGCATGGTGGACGCGCTCGGTAACCCCTCTGAAGCACTCTCAGATCCCGAGGGGCTCGCTTGGCAAGTAAGCATCCAATCGCGCACTTATTTTCTTGCATTTCATAGAGTTGTAGGTAGCGAATGGTTTTTAAATCTCGGGTCAATTGGAACCAGTCTCTCTAAATTGTAAAATTTAGGGGTATGGTTGTTACACCTGACCCCTTCATACCTCGCCCTGTGGCGGGATTCCGAAGTATTGGTTCGGTTTTGGTGTTTCTTTTTTCCCGACGAGGGATTGTATGAAGTACTTCCTTCTACCATAATTGTAGTTTTTTGAAAGTCGAGGAGATGCCAAGACAATGGTAATAATAGATGAAAAGGAGGGTTGTTGTCTTCACCTTAGTTTGATTGAACTTATTCTCATTGAACTTACCTTTGGAGCCTGTCCTGAACTTATTTTGAACCCTTTGTGAAAGCTTTTCCAAAGTCTGAACTTATTAATCGAACTTAGTTTGAAAAAACCGGAAAAAGTGTACCATTGTCAGCATGAATTAGTCATTGCTGAAGATTTGAGACGATGTCATAAAGTTTGAAGAGGCAAGCTTATTGTGCAGGTGATGAATGCTGCTTGGGATGCTTGCATTCCTGTTGCTGGTGAAAACTCGGTTCCGTGCCACAGTAGAGAAGGATACAACAAGATACTGGACAATGCCAAGCCCTTGAGTGACCCGGATGGACGGCACTTGCTATCGTATGCCTACGATAGGCTCAGCCCGCAGCTCATGGATCGAAACAACCTCGTCGAGTTTGAAAGATTCGTCAAGAGGATGCACGGTGAGAGTTACTACTTTGTGCTCTTCTCGTTGGTCTCGTTCTTGTTGTTTGTACAATTCCTGGTAGATTAGATTCAATCTTTAGGGTTTAGGGCGTTTGGCATTGGCTGAGCTAGACCTGTTAATTCGGGCGGGCAGGTCGGGTTCGGTAGGGTCAGTTTCGGTTTATTATGTTTTAGGTTTGAAAATTCCGGGCCTAACCTTAAACTTTTGGGTCGGGTCAGATGCTAAAATAGAAAAGCTTTCATTAGACCTGCCAAAACTGACCAGACCAGGACCCAAACATGCCAAAGTGAATTGACCCGAATGGGCCGGAACTCGAAATGACCTGACCCTACCCAACTCCGACTTGACACCTGAATTTACTGTTCACCAAAGTTATTCGGTCTAGAAAGACAAGCTTATTGTGCTATAATTAAAACCATCCGAATCAACTTGAGCCAAAAACAACCCAACCCGAATGTTGTTGACCCAAACATGACCAGCTCGAACCTGACCCGAACGACCCAATCGCCAGGTTTAGCTTTCGTGAGACCTGGGTCAGCTCATCAAGCCTATATAGCTTACATCAGGTTCGCCTATGCCCCCAATGAAACACTGGTCTTTGGAGACGATCACATTAGTTTCAGCCTTTAATTTTCCTGTTTATTATATATATATATATATCGCTTTTAACCTCCTTACATACATGTGGACCTCCCCTACTCTAATTCAACAGGATCTTACGTATCTTGTCGCTAACCATGAATTGCAGGAGAAGCTGTTCTTGACCCCTGCATCTAACTGAAGGGTTAATTCTCGAGTATTTTCCGACAAATGGCTGATGAACGAACAAACGAACAAACGATAGGACTTGAATTTTAGACGACATTAGTGTATGTATATTTCAGATTGATTGTACATGAATAGATTAGTGAAGAAGAAGTCGACCTGATTCGTATATTGTACCGAATCTATCCTAGCTGCATTGTACTTGTGCCTAAATGCATTATTCTTGGATTACTTCCAATGGTATCTCTCTATATATTGCATTTGTTGCATTGCATTTTTCCTTTTCAACTTTCCAATGCAACCATACTTCGATATATATTATGTGTTCCTGAAGTTTATGTCTCAGGGTATCCGTATGTGAACAATAACATTATTATTTCGGGTTATTTGCATGTGAACAATTACACTATTGAAAGTGAACAACCTAATATATGCAGTGAACAATTATTGAAGCACAAAATCCAAAACCATGTAATAAATTGCAACTATACTTTGTATCCTTAACTAATAACTTCTCACCTTCAAAAGAAGGCATATAAATACTAAGATGGCCTCAAACAAGTAATACAACATTCTAACATCATGCTCATCCTCCTCTCAACCAAAATTTCTAATATTCACATCTCCTGAAAATTGGGGGGAAAAAAACACAAAGAAAGAAACAAAGAATAATCAAAGAATAAGACCACAAAGCGCCACCCAATTGTTGTTATTAGGGAGATCCAGATGTACGGTAGTCTGTGTCAACTATTTCCTGAGCACCATATGGCCGGATTCATCGGTATCGGTGAGACGGCCCACAAAATCGCCCCAGCTTTCTCTCCGCCTCCTCGATGATGCCAACGATCCTTCACTACTCGACATGTTTAGCAACTTTTGTTGTTCCCCGGCCTCAGGATCATTGAAGGTTCCATAGGGAGAAGGGACGTATGAGTGAGGAACATCCAACGCGGCGGCTCTCTCTAGGGCTTGTCTGTATTCCTGACTATGTTCTCGGGCGATCCTTTCTCGCCTTTCCATCCTTTGGTTCGGTGGGATCTCCATCACTGGATCGTTCTCCATCATTAACTAGAAAGTAGTCACAAAAGAAAGAAGTAGAGTAAGTTGAGCACTTTGCGATTCCTCATATCATACGTGTGACATTAACGGCCAAAGATAGCGCAGGCAAAGAATCAGGTCCGGGTTAGCTTCCGTCAGTCAAATCCGGTCATTGTTGAGATTCGGACGATAAATTGATGTCCGGACCCGGTTTTTGGGTTGGATTGTTCGAACGGATCTAAATTCGGGTGAAAAATCCAGTTTCGGACAATAGAAAAAAGAGAAATATTATATCCAAATGTCCGGTCAATTCAGCCAATGTCAAAATTGGGTTCGGGCCAAACCGGGCTTTTTCCGAGTCGGAGAATACTTTGCCAGTGGTAGTCATAGAAGATGGATTCTGGTCTGGATCAACAAGATTTGAGTTGGTTCGGGTTCATTTGATTATAGTCCAATAAGCTTGTATTGCGAAGAGAAAATAACTTTGGTGGGGAACTGTTTTGGCCCATTTTCAATTCCGGGTCCATTTCGGGTTAACTAGCATTGGCATTTCCGGTTTCGGGGCTTCAGGTCTAGCATAGAAACTTACATTGAGAGCAATTTGGGATTCTCTTTCGATCCAAATGATCGCATGGTCCGGAATCGCGTTGCACGAGAGAATGATGTGCTCAAATCTTCCATCAACAGGAACTGCTGTCCTCACTATAGGAGGAAGTCTCTGAAATCTGTCACAAAATGCCATGATTTATGAATACGACAATTTTTACATATATCGTATTTTTTCTGCATATTGGAATCAATCTCTCCACAAACAGACATTTGCTAAGGTTGTAAAAAAAGACTTGGCATACCTACAAGACTTTCGCTCGACAATGTGATATATTCGGCCCGGTACATACAACCGCCTTGGATCTGTTATCATCTTCTCCTCCAACATACATGTGTCTTTAATGCACATTACACATAATAAGCATGGTAGACTGAAAATATACGAGTGAGTTTGGTTATCATCTTACGCATGAGTCAAAAATTATACATATAAGATTACTACAACAACAACAATTCACGATACAGGTCCCACTATCACGGGGTCTGAGGAGATCCAAATGCAAGCAGCCTTACTCAGTCGGGTCTGTACTTTCAAAGGTAAAGCAAGGCTGGGTAAATTTGTGTTGAGTCGGTAATATTGCGTAAGTTTGGTAAAATTAATGGAAAGAATGGGTTTAAATGGCCAAAAATTGGGTCACTAAAGCTCTTTTAAGACATGTAACTCCTCACCTAATGACACACACTTTGACACTAACAAGTTTACTTGACTAAGTGACTTTTTTCGATATTCTTATGTTTGCATGGAGCAGAGACCGAATATTCTTTTTACAAGTTTCGAACCGTTGTCTCGTTCAACTACAAACACACACGCACGTTATTCCTTGATTCGTAGAAAGAAAACTCTATGGTCTTTCACTCTTCAATGACTAATAAGGGTTGCATTTAAATGATGTCAAGGGCATACGATTTACCAGATAAGTGACTTGAACACATCTTCCAAATTAGCAGTTGTCCGAGGTAAGAAATCATCCTGTTCACACGTCGAATAATATCCCATAAGAAATTCAGCCACAAACAAACATTGGTGAAGCATAGAAAGTGACAATTCATTCAGACAAGATGTCGGACAAAAGAACTATGGATCAAATTCGATCATTATGCCAAATTCTAGAATGAACTCTACATACACCGGGAGATCATCATCATTGTCATGCCATTGTTTTTCTATGACTCTCAAGAACCTCGACATAAGATCAAAGTGTACAACTACGACACAAAATATTGTCAAAAGAATCAAATGGAATCATCATTCTCATACCTGAAGCACGAGAGAGTTTATGACATCGGCGTATCGAACAGCCAAATTCAAGGACATGCACCTCGCAGGAGCCATTGCATAGCACCGGATCCTCTTCCTCTCGGGGTTCCCAAGTTTATCCCGGTTTTGCAAAGCCACCAATGTCAACAAAGACACCACCCCGGCACCCAAAGAATGACCCGCGAAGGTCAATGTGTAACCCGGATATGTATCGAGCAAATCCTTCAAAACCCCACACTCGGTCTCGAAAACCCACCCGGCTGCCTTCAAGAGCCCATTGTGAACGTACCCGCCATCAAACGAAGCCTGCCCTAGTCTGTTATCGAACAAGATCGCGTGGTCGCTCTCCCTCCCCATATCCAACCCTCTAACAGCCAGCACTATGTCAGCATTCTCGTGGTCGAGATACACCAAATAAGGGGTCACCCGGCCCCCGGTATCCTCATAGTTCTTTCGTAAAACTACCCAATCGGGGTCCATCCCGTAGCCACCCGGGGGTGCCCAAACGGGGTTCCGAAGATCATCCTCGTACACGGCTAAAATGTACCTACAAAGGCGGGGTATGGGCTGAAATTCCTCCACATTTGCGAGACCCCAAGTCTCGCTCTCGTGGCCCGCGGTGTATATGCACCTCTTCCAAGCCCAACGAGCACAAGCTAGGCAATATACACATTCAAGCACGGGCAAGCAACACGTGATTGACATAATTTGATCAATGTTCAAGGCACATTATCAACCTCAACACTCAACCGTACTTAAAACAAAAGGTTTTCAAGTTCCGAGTTTTGTGAATGCTCTACCTCTACCCCTTTATGGGTCAACAGTAAGCTCGATCTTGAGCAACAAAAGCAAACGACCAAAAAGATCAACCTTAATAATATCAACCTCAAGAGTACCAAACCTAAGGTCTCAAATTCAAATCACGTGAATGAAAACAAACCGTGATTCTTATGGGTCAACCATAAGCTCGACCCCTAGCAACACAACAAAGGACCCAAAAAAATCAACCTCAACAATACCAACACAAGTTGGTTCAAGTGATTTTGGCACTTTTTCAAGTCTTGCGAATGGAAAAAGGCGTGATGCGAGAGCTCTACCCCGCTTTACGGGTCAACAGTAAGCTCGACCTCAAGCAACACGCCAAAGAAATCAACCTCAACAACACCAACACGGGTCGGTCCAAGTGATTTCCTCACTTTTTTGCATCAAAAACCCCTTTATGGTTCAACAATGTTGACCAACCAGACATTGCAACTCAACAAACACCATGGAAATGCTCATTACTCCCAATTTCTACCAAATTTCCTATCTGGGTATTTGCAGAACAGTTGAAATTACACAAAACAAACTCAGTTTGAGATGGGTTGCTGAAATTTTGACCAGAAAATGAGCATGGAACTCCTCATTACTCCAATTTCTACCAAAATTCCTATCTGGGTATTTGCAAAACAGTTGAAATTACACAAAACAAACCTCAGTTTGATATGGGTTGCTGAAATTTGACCAAAAAATGAACACCCTAGGGTTGTGATTTTCAAGCCACATCCTCAAAAATTCCTCATCAATCTAAACTGGGTATTTCTACAACAGTTGAATTCACAAAACCAAGCCCCAATTTGAGATGGGTTTCTCAAATTTGACCAAAACAAAAGGTGGGGTATACAAGATTACACCCCCAAATGCAAGAAAGAACCAACGTTTCTGGACTATAACTTCAACAAGAAGGGAAAACCCCCCAATATTCAACAACTTTTACCTGGAAAAATTCACAAATTTCAAGCAACCCAGAAAAAGGGACTAAAATGGAGGAGTATCTGCAAGTTCAACAGGCAAAAAAAGCAGAAAATTTGAAGGGGGTAAATCTGAATTGGGTTGCAAGTTTGAAGTTTATTTCTCTGGAAACTGGTACGAGAAATTGAGAAAGAATCATAGGGAGTGTTGATTGTTGTTTTGTTTGGGTGTGGGGGTTTTTATTTGATGATACAAACAAAAATAAGAACAATTTGAGTTTGATGAGACAGGCAGGTGGTCACAAGAGGGACAAAAAAACAAAAATGGAGAAGAAAATGAGTGAAGGGGTAAAAGGTAGGAATAGAATCAAAAGTTTTACTAACCCGAATGTCCAAATTTGACTCGAAAAAAATTTGATTTTGTCCAAAATTGATTTTGACCTGATTTTAGATTTTCTCGAATTGTCCGATTCAGTTTAACCTGAAAAAAATAAATTAAATCCGAACATCAATTTTTTAATCCAGATTTTATTATTGACTGAACTCAAATTTAGTTGGATCCAAATTTTTGTCAGCATAAGGTGAGAAGAAAGATACAAACAAGTATACCAAGGGGAAAAAAAAGACAAATTACTTTTTCTATGTAAGTGTACATTAGTGGAATCAAATCACATTTATTACTACTAGTACTAGGGAAAGGATTTATTTTGTTATTATTACAAATTTTAAAATAATATTTTCGGACAACGTATGAATTATATCTTAGGGGTGTATTTGGTTGGTCAATAACCCCGGGGAAAGGATCAACTTTTCCGATTGACTTATTTTTCTCATGTTTGAATGTGGATTGATTTTGGGAAAGTTTTTATGATGGGCCCACCATTTTCTCCATTTTCCTAGGGAAAATTTTCCTCAGGGGGGCTAATGAAAATTTTCCCAGGGAAATTTTTCCCATGGAAGACTTTTCATGGGAAATTTTCCCCGTGAAATTTTTCTCATTGAAGACTTCTCATGGGAAATTTTCCCCGTGAAAATTTTCCCTGGGGTTACTTTCAAACACTTCCTTAAATTAAAGGGCTCTTAATTTTTAATTGGTTTTTGAATTAATTGATTTTAATTAGATTTATTAAAATAAAAATGAGATGAGTCTTGGAATAATACATTTTTAAGTATGTTGATTTGATATAAATTTATATATTTCGTTATTAAATTGAAAAAATGATATAATTGACTTCTATAACTACAATACTATGTATAAATTGTATAAGATTATATTTTTATCCGTGGAATCACAAATTAGCGCCTAAAATGTACTCATCTGATCGAGTTTATTCGATTAGAGTATCATTTATAATTGTTGGCGTATTTAACACATTCTAAGGTTTTTTTTGTGTAATTGATAGTAATAGTATTTAACAAAAAAATGGTGTAAAAAAAATATAATAAGTACTAATCAATAGGACATATAAATTATTTCAAGTTGAAAATGGTGTATTATATGGATTGATGAAATAGCTAAATTCATATGAATTAAAAATTCAATTATTCTAATGGAGTATTTATAATAAAACAATATTGGTATCTTAAATTATGAAGTATTTGTAATAAGACAATATCAGTATCTTGCGATAAGAAATATATAAATTTTGACATGTATTTAAATAAATTTAGATTTAAATTAATGTCTAAATGTGGTGTGCAATAGTGATACATAATTGAAATACGTGGTACATTAATACTTCCTTCATTCCATATTAATTATCATATTTGGAAACTGTACAGTAAAATTTTGAAAATTCTTGACCATAAATTTGTCAATATATATAATGACTTGCTATACAAAATTACTATCATTACATTCGTAAAAAAATACATATTATCCCAAAAGTATAATATTGCAATTGTTAAAAAATATCATATAATAAATTATTAATCAAAAAGTGATATTGGAGACCGTGACAGCCAACTAAATGACAATTAATATGAAATGAAAGGAGTAACTCCTAATGAAAATTAGAAATTGGGTAGGTTTAACTAATAGTCAAATGTTGAAAGTAGGGAAGGGGAGGTGGAGATTGGGTAAGTTTAACTAGCAGTCAAATGAGATTTTGTGTAGGTTTAACTAATAGTCATTTTAACTACTCCCTCTATTTCATATTATCTATCCATTAATGTTATTAATTTATCAACAAATAGAATGTTTTAATATACGAAAGTATTATTATTAGATTTATGAGGAAAAATACTATTATAAAAATATAACATTGTAATATTTGATAAACTATGCTTTATGAGAAATTCTTAGTCAAAGAACGAAAATTGGGCAACTAATATGATCGGAAGGAGAATTTATTGAATTTAGTTCTAATTAAACTTATTTTAAAATATAAGGTAAAAATAATGTGTCTGTCAAATTCATGGGTAACTTCATTTTACCAAGATTTATCGGGTTTATTTAAATTTAAAAAAATTTACCAAAACTTACTAAAGTTAAAAAACAAAACAAATTTAGTTTTGATACATTAGCATAAATTTGTCAAAAGTTACTAAAATAGTCAAAAGTTACTAAAAATTATCAAAAATTACTAAAATTTAACTTATACCCAATTATTTTTCGAAAAATCTTATAGTAGTTGACATCCATTATAAATGTATCCTTATTTTTTACCCATAAATTTGAAAGTAATAGACAATTGAATCTTTGTTTGATGTCAATGGCTGTCGTAGCCTCGTAGGGAATCTAATAGACAGATCCTGTTATTTTATGCGGTATTTCGAGGAATTGTGTGATGAGATATGGTGGAATTGTGGTGGGTGTGGTGAAATTATGGTAGGTTATTGGAATTGTGAGAGAGAAAAATAATAATTTGCGGTAAAATGTGGTGGGTTGTGGTAAACTGCGGTAGGCTGTGACACCGCAGTTTGCCAACCACAAAAAAGAACAGGGCCTAAAAAATAGTGTTAGTTATAATAAATAATTATTTGTGGACACTTGGGCGGACAAAATAAGAGTTGTTGGGCATGTTTGGCTACTAGCTTTTTGGGTAGCTTTTAGCTTTTTGGATAACTTTTAACTTTTTGACCAATGTTAAAAAACTACTTGAGTTGTTGGGTAAGTAACTTTTCATATTAGCTTTTTTGACCCAAAAAGTTAGTTTTCACAAAACTAGTTGATGAAGCTTTTTAAGGTAGCTTTTCACAAAAAGCTACTTTACCAAACACTTTTCCTGCAATCAGCTACCTAAACAATTAAAAGTCAAATCCAAAAACTATTAGCTACAATTTCTGCTGGGATTTACCAAACAGGGCCGTTCTCCTAATTCATATACTGGTCTCATATTTATAGTCCGTAAACATAAGAGTTGTATTATTTATGATTCTTCAATTTACGATATATTTAAATATGAGACCGATGAAATATATATAGCCTATCAAATTTACGGATAAACACGATTTATCAATTTTTACCTAAATTTATCAAAACTTATAAGAAGTTACTAATGTAAAAAAAATGATATATTGTGATAAATTTAACAAAAATTATCAGAAGTTATAAAAAATTACAAAAAATGTATCAAAATTTAACTTTTATAATTATTTTTGTACCTATAAATTTGACACACCCTTGCTCCATAATACTATGTGTGCTTGACACTGAGGGTTACTTTATTTTGTTCAAAAAATTAGCGCAAACTACAATTCGGGTTTGGATAAATTAGGATCAGTCGGATTTGGTCAATGTCGGAATTTGGATGATAAATTGATTTTCAGACTTAGTTTTTTCGGGTGGGGCAGGTTGGAGAGGCCAGTCAATTGGGGTGGACGGGCGGGATTCGGGTTGAGTTTATATCGGGTTTCGGAAAATGCGAACCAAGTGCATTTCAAGTTCGAGTAAATATGACCGGTGTATTTCAGTTTCAGGTCAACCAACGGGATATGATTGCGACCCTTTTTCCTTTTTTCCTTTTAAAAAATGGTCTCTAGATACTACTTTTTGTAAAGTATACATAAAAAATATGTTTATCTTCTAGCAACGATAGATTATTGTAACTATTTTAACTTAAACTAGAGGAATAAAAAATAATAAATTGCGCTTATAATTTTAATAATTAAAAATTACAATGAAAAGTCACAAATTCTAATAAAGGTATACTTAAAAAATTAAGTTTTTGGTTCAAACAGATGGGTCAGGTTTGACCCCTAATTTTTGGATACGTTGTATTTCGAATTTAGTCGAAAAAATCGTGTTCAAAACCCAGAAATTTTGAAGGGATTCCGGTTCGATTATCAGATCGGGTAAAAAAATTGTCGGGTCTAAGTCGAAAAGAGCTCCTGATTAACTAACAAGCCCAACGGGCCGAACAAATGGGCCAGCCCAAACGGATAACCCTAAAAATGACCCTCCCCCACTTCTCCTTTCATCTATAAACCCTAATTAGCATCGCCAGCAACCATTGCCGCTACTTCTCTCTCTACCCCGCCCTAATTCCCCCCTCCCCCAATTCACAGGTACTCTCTCTCTTTCTCTCTCCTCTTTCTTTCTCTATACTGATTTCCACCGGCGATTAATCTTCGATTCGTGAATTTCTAGGGTTTTGCGGTGAGATTCGGCACTATCAATGGCTCCTCCAGCTAAAGGTATGGCGCCATTTGCATTTAACGATGTCATGATGTTTTCGAACTTTATGATCGACTCGAATGTCGACTGAAAATGTGAAATTGGGACATACGAATGGTTTTTTGATGATTCTGTATGTTATTTGTTTCGATGGATAGTGTTAACGAAGCATAGGGTTAGGATTATGAATTTGATCCATGCTATTGCGTACGTGTGTGTGTTTTTCATTATCGCATTGTGTAGTGAATCATGTTTAGGTTGTAGTCTGAAAATAGTTTCGAAAATGTATTTAAGGAGTCTATATGTTGCGTTACTTAGATGGAAAATGCGAAATTGGTCCATACAAATGGTTGTTTGATGATTCGCAAGTGTTGCCGATGCTTAGGGTTTGGGTTCTGAGTTGATATCCTTCGGTGAAATAGATCGATACGATTATGCGTGAGTGTGTTTTTTCTGCTAGCGTTGAGTAGCGAATCATGTTTAGGTTGTAGACTGGATGTATTTTGAAATCAGGATTTGAGGAGTTCATATGTTATGTTATTTCGACGGAAAACAAGGTATATTGCTGGGATTAAAATAGCGCGAGGTGCAAAATAGCGCAAGGGTCCCCGAGGCGCACAAAAGCTCAATTTTGCTTCAAAATCATGTAGAAGCTATATTTTCACATAATGAACTCAAAAATAACATAAAAAATTAGATTAGACACAATTAATATGACGAAAAATCACGCAAATATGCTTGACATACGATATAATACTAAATTAGTCTTCAAAAGAGATAAACAAGCATAGTCATTTAAAGAAAACATAAAAAAACACATTACACTAGCAGAACCTCCTTCCCAGAGGTCTTATGTCCACAAAAGTCACAATAGAATACACTTATATTATTTGGATCTCGTCGTGAGTACTTCCAAGCAGAACCTCCTTCCCCCTCCATAACTCAGTCTCACACTCAGCCCACCCCCCCACTCCACTCACTGCCCAACAGACCAAAAGCTACAAAATAAACAGCAGCCACAGCAACCAAATTAAAACAGTAGGCAAGCAAACAGAGAGCAAATAAAGATAAAAAGAAAAAGAAATGCTGAAGGAGCAAATGTCTGTGACAGTGTGACTCACTGCCCAGAAATTTAAAAAAAAAAAAAGAGGATGAAGAACCAGCAGGCAGCAGCAGCAGCACACAGAAGAAGAAAAGAAGCAGGCAGAGGAAGAAAAGAAGAAAAGAAGAAGAAGAAGAAGAAGAAGAAGAAGAAGAAGAAGAAGAAGAAGCAGCAGCAGAAGAAGAACGCAGAGGAAGAAGAAGAAGAAGAAGAAGAAGAAGAAGAAGAGAAGAAGCAGGCAGAGGAAGAAGAAGAAGAAGAGAAGAAGAAGAAGACATACCTGAGTTGGAGCAGCATGCACAGAGGCAGAGAAGCAGCACCACGCGTGAGATTTGTGAAATGAGGGAATTTCAGGCAGGCTAGGGTTTTTACCCAAAAATAAAAGCTTTTCCCTTGTTTTTTCAAAAATAGCACAGTAAAAAAAAGTAAAAAAAAAATTGAACAGTACAAAATTCATGTAGCGCGCCGCGCTTGCGCCTTTGCACACATAGCGCGCGCCTCGTGAACTGCGCTACGCCTCGACAGTTCGTAGCGCTGTGGGTTGCGCTACAGCGCCTCGTGCGCTATAGCGCGCGCCACGCGCGCTATTTTAAACACAGGTATATTGCCAGTGTTACCGAAGCTTCGGGTTTAGGTTCTGAATTGATGTCCTTCAGTGAATTTGATCCGTACTCTTTATGTCTCTGGGTTTGTGTTTTTCTTTCCTGCTCGCATTGTGCGGTGAATCATGTTTAGGTTGTAGTCTGAAAACATTTTTAAACGTGGATTTGAAATTGTTCCTTATGAGTGGTTGGTTGATACATTCCGTATGTTCTTCGCCTGGATGGATAGTTTGGTGTAGCTCTTGTGTTACCGATGCTTAGGGTTTGGGTTCTGAATTGACCCGCTTCAGTGAATTTGATACATACTCTTATGTGTGGGTGTGTGTGTTTTACTACTCGTGTTTAGTCTACTAATTAACAAGGAGATCTCATGTATTAACATTTCTTTGGGTCACTCGCTTTGTGGCGTTTGATATCTTGTTTTAACATTTAAAAAGTTGAACCCTCAGTGATAACATGAATACATTGCTGTATGTTCAAGATGTTATGTAGAGATATCTGATGTGAATGCTGTCTTCTTTGTCAGATGGGAAAAAAGCCGATCCTAAGGCACAGGCTTTGAAAGCCGCAAAGGCTGTAAAGTCGGGTGCTTCCACCTTGAAGAAAAGAACCAAGAAGATTAGGACCAAGGTCACTTTCCACCGCCCAAGGACACTGAAGAAGGCGAGGGACCCCAAGTACCCACGTATCAGCTCTACACCAAGGAACAAGTTGGACCACTACCAGATCCTCAAGTACCCATTGACCACTGAATCTGCCATGAAGAAAATCGAGGACAACAACACCTTGGTTTTTATTGTCGACCTCCGTGCCGACAAGAAGAAGATTAAGGATGCTGTTAAGAAGATGTATGACATTCAGGCTAAGAAAGTTAACACTTTGGTCAGGTAAACATCCATGTTCTTTCCCATGATGTGAATGACTTTAACTATAGATTGTGTTCCGTATTTAGCAGTTTGTTGTTATTGACTTAATCTATCACAAGCAGTGTGATATTCTGTTGGTGTCATGGGGTATGTAAGTTGGTTAGAGACTCGGACTTCGTGTTCAACATTGACACATCTGCCTAATCTGGGTTGCTTATCTCTGTGAGTAGAGTTCTGTATGAAACTCGTCAGCCATGTTACTCAAGACACCCGTAATATATGGATGTGAGGTGTGAGACTATGTTATTTCTAAGAAAGTTTTAGATCCTCATCATAATTTGCAGTGTTGAGTGTTGGGGTGTTAAAATATATAGTCTGACCCGAATATCTGGTTCAGTCTTGACACCGGAAAAACTCTTACTTTTCCTATAAACCGAACCGAATCTAGGCTTGTGCGAATTGTCCGTATCGGATGTGAGGTGTGACTTAATCTATCACAAGCAGTGTGATATTCTGTTGGTGTCATGGGGTATGTAAGTTGGTTAGAGACTCGGACTTCGTGTTCAACATTGACACATCTGCCTAATCTGGGTTGCTTATCTCTGTGAGTAGAGTTCTGTATGAAACTCGTCAGCCATGTTACTCAAGACACCCGTAATATATGGATGTGAGGTGTGAGACTATGTTATTTCTAAGAAAGTTTTAGATCCTCATCATAATTTGCAGTGTTGAGTGTTGGGGTGTTAAAATATATAGTCTGACCCGAATATCTGGTTCAGTCTTGACACCGGAAAAACTCTTACTTTTCCTATAAACCGAACCGAATCTAGGCTTGTGCGAATTGTCCGTATCGGACCTCAACTTTTCGCCTGGACCTGAAATGACTCGAACATGATTTTTGAAAGCCCTATGCAATAGAGTAACACAGCTTATTATCAAATTAACTTTTCCCAAATAAGGAATCGGGAATTAGGGCGTTGGATTCTTTGGGTGCCCGTAAGGTTCATGAAAGACCTTTGTATATTATATACTTGAGCCATTACTTGGTTGAAACCCCGGTTTCCTTGGTTGACCATGGTCTTGTTTTTGTTGTGTTGCAGGCCCGATGGGACAAAGAAGGCGTATGTTAGGTTGACCCCAGACTACGACGCTTTGGATGTGGCCAACAAGATTGGAATCATCTAAGTTGTGTCTCTATTTCTTCCCTAGCAAATGTCAATTTTGATAGGACCTAAACAGACTTTGTTTGATAGATCATCTTATTCGGCTACTTTGATGTGTAATCTCTTTCGGTTGCATTGTAGACCAAACCCCGTCAAAACGTGTTTCGATTTGGTAATGTTGCATGAGTTTTATTTCTCTCTGTTTGAATATGCGAAAGCCTTTTGATTTCTCGACCAGAAAGCCCACAGAAGTAGCTTTTTATTACAGGATCTGGTTGGGATGGTTAACCATTGTTTATGTTGATTTTATAGTAGCACGAAATTGTCACAGTTGGTATGGGTTTTGTAGCCTAAATACAAGATGGATTTACACTTTTTAAATGCTCAATTTGTCTATTTGCGATTTAAATGCTTATTATATGTGTATTAACGAACAGAGTTTATAGGACAATTATATTGTAGGAATGTTGGGTCAATTATATATGTGGGTAATGAATATGGATGGATGATAGATTTTTTTGAATGGATTGGTCAATAATCTTATTGGTTTGTTCCTTGTGTCTATAAGATCGTATTTGAAGTAGGAACAACTTATCCTATTTGTTGATAAGATTGGGTCAGGTAAGGGTTCGAAAATTTGGGTTCGGTTAATTTGGATAAAATAACTAGACCTAAACTCGAATGACCGAATTTAGCTAAATGATTGGATTGCATTTTTTGTCAAAGGTAAAAATTAACTATTTCTAGGGTCAGGAGAACATATTTGACCAAATCACTAAAGACAAAATTTGAGTCTCTTTTGTTGAATAGTTAGCACTCTCATAATTGAATTTGGCTAACCAGAATCTGAATATACTTCCTACCTCGACCGAATTTAAATTCGATCATGATTGAATTTTTAATTCAGTCAAAAGCCCCAATTTCTCGAGTCGATCAAATTTTTGACACTCCTAAGATCAGGAGAACTCATTTGTGGTTTGACTATTTGCCAAATGGAAACTAGGTGATAGGATAGATACGATAATTATATAACATGCATTATGGAATTGGAAATTGACGCATTGTAATTGATTGTGGACTCTTAAATTTACTTTTATGCTCACCGTTTCAAAATTTAAAGATATTATTTTTATATATTAATATTCGATAACTTTTGACAAATATATACCTTCTCCACTTCAATTGATTTTTTTTTTTTTTTGAGAGAAACACCGCCAAATGAGCTGGACTAATTATTATTGTTGAAAACTTTGTCCATGTCAGCCCGGGCCAAAGATTAAGATTCTTCGGGACCCTCTCCTATCCAAGCTCTAGTCTAAAAGAGCTACTTTTTTTTTTTTTTTTTTTTTTTTATAAAAAAATAGTTATCCATGGAAGGAGTGATTGCTAACACGCCAATGGGCCATTTATTAGATGGAACCAATGGGCCATTTTTATTGGGCTGGGCCAACTTAAATTGAAAATCCAAAAAATTACCCGCACTAATTTTTTTTCAGGTTTCATGTACAAGTTGCCATCCGCCATTGCAGCTCCTTTCTCCCTGCACCTCTCTCTCTCTCTCTCTCTCTCTCTCTCTCTCTCTCTCTAAAAGCTTAACCTAAAACGCTTGCTGTCTTCGAGCTGAGAAATTTAGGGTTTTGCGGCGATATTCAAACAGTCAATGGCTCCTCCTGCTCCTGCTACTGCTCCTGCCCAAGGTATGACGCCAACAATTTTACCAAGTTTTCGTTTTCGGAATGAGCTTGAATTTGGTCTGAACATGTGAATTTGATCCATACGAATGTTTGTTTGATGATTCTGTATGCTTGTAACTTCGATGGAAGCTGGTGTAGTAATGTGTTCTGCGTGCGATATTGAAGGTTAGGGTTTGGATTTTGGTTTGCTTGTTGTCTTAAATTTGGTTAGTGGTGTAATTTCATCTGCGCGCTTGGCTTGAATGCGGTCTGAACGTGTGAATTTGATCTATACAAGTGCTTGTTTGATGGTTCTGAATGTTTGTAACTTTGATGTAACTTTGATGGAAACTGGTGTACTAATGTGTTCTGCATGAGCTATCAAAGCTTAAAATTTGGATTTTGGTTTGCTTGTCGTCAGACGTAAATTCACATGATTTTTGAGGTTTATAGACTCTTATATATTGGTTTAGACTTTGGACTGCTGGTCATTCGAGTTAAAATTGCATAATTATGGAGGTATATTGTCCTCTTATGTGATTTTATCTGCTTGCGTTGCGTAAATGAATTATGTTATAATTGGATTGTAGTATGATAAACTGATAATATGTGTAACCTAGTTTTAGAGCAGTGCTACTACATATGTTTGTAATTTATACTCTCATAAAATCACTTACCCTTGTACCATAATGCTGCACCTCTCTCTTGAATAACCATTTTTTGGTCCCTTAGCTTCAGAAACAATGGGAGAAGCCACTCAGAAATCCGAAAACGAAAATGCTGTCAAGAAGGTTAGTATTGAATCAAAGAATAAGAAAAGGAAGCTGAAAGAGATAGCACCATATGGGAATTATCGCAACTACTATGGTTATCGTGTAAGTTTTCCCAAAACCTAATTCTCTCCTTTTCATTAAATTTGCTGGGTTAACTGTGGAAATTGATGTTGTATCCTATTTTCCTGTTGAAGTTTACATTCTGGAAAAGGTTTTTTTTGGGGAATCTAGAAGTTGATAGTTATGCTGAGTTTTTCTGTTTGATTGTTTTCCCCAATTGTGTGGATGATCGAACTCAAAGGACATAGAGGAGGGAAAGCAATTTCATTAAAGTCTTTTCATATTCTTGGGTTATGTTTTGAGTTAGGCTAAAAGATTTGAGCTTGTTTCATGATGTTTCAGGTTGGAAATGAGGTGGAGAAGGATCCAAGGTTTAAAGTATTCAGAAGGGAGTGGTTTGAAGGTAAAAACTGCCTTGACATTGGATGCAACAGTGGGCTCATAACTATTAATATTGGTAAAATCACATTCCTTCAATCCATTGGTTTAAAGCTTATGTAGGTAAAAGTTTTCATTGGTTTTGTTTTACTAATTCACTAATTTGTGCAGCTCAGAAGTTTCAGTGCCAGAGCATTCTGGGTATTGATATTGATCGCGGTAAGCTCTACACACTTGAAGGCATTTATTTATATTTAATATGGTGCATTCTGTAGTCTAGTAGCCTTTAAATTTGTGCATAAGCATGTATATAGAAACACTCAAACAAATTTGTGCTTGGATTACCTCCGCATGATCCCAAACATCTATCAACTTACAATTGTGTTTTAGTTGCAATGATCATTTGGAAAAGGTGTCTTATACCTTGTCGTTTCTACATGAAAAATTGAATATAGACGGACTACTTCTCACTTAATCACACTAATGATTATGGGAGAACAAACTAGCCTTGCCTGCCAACAAAATGCTACCACTAGCTCATTCAAAATAGTAATTTAGCACCCTCTACCTTCATAACTACATGATGAGAACTTGGTTTGGTTTGGTTTATTAAGGGGGTTTTTATTTGGTAACATGACACAATTCTTTGAGTACAAAACGTGTCACACCTCTCTATTAAGGGATGTCTGTTGATCCTTTGTGCAACTTTGTGTTTGTATTGATTTTTGATTCTTAAATAAAACAAAACAAAACAATACAAAACATAAACTATGAAATCCCACCCAATGAAGGTATGGAGGGGTCAGATGTAGCAGTCTTGCCCCTAAATTTTGCTATTTAGAGAGACTGGTTCTAATTGATCCAATTTTTTTAGAAATAGTTTGCTACCTACTGCTCCATGCAATTTGGAAATGTTCGGCAGAGAACATGTTAAAATGGTCATCCAGTGTATGTGAGAACTCTGACAGGGAGGAATTTTTGTTCTTTATGTCATTGGGAACTTCAATGGGAAATATTTTTTGAGGTTGTGATTAACTGATTATGTATGCAGAACTTTGACGTGAGAACTTTGACGGTCATGTCTTATGTTTCTATGATTTTACTCTTTGAGCATTGTTCTGTAACATACTAGGAAATTGGTTCATTTATGTTAAAAAGAGTTATCAATATAATAGAGTTGAACTATGAAGGTGGATAGCTGATTTGAGTTGCCGATTTTTTTTCAATCTTTTTTATTTGGTTCTAACATAGTTTTGTTTTGCAGATCGTATCAGTGATGCTGAAAGGAACCTTAGGAATGTAGTACGTAAAGAAAAGAGTAGCAAAAGTCATAGTAAGGTTGCCATGATAGAGGCTGCCGAAGGGGTGAGTAGCTCCGAAAATGGAAATGCTGAAACTATTCCCCCAAATCATGATGCTGTTGGAAATGGTGGCACTTCTGTCGAAAGAAATTTGTTCGATATTGTTTCTTTTCGTTGTGAAAACTTTGTCTCCAGTTGGCGTGCCCTTCCACTCAACCAGTATGACACTATTGTTTGGTAAGTTTGTTCCTTAGATACTGTCTGTACTGCCTATAAATAGAGTTATTTATTTCCTTTTGGTATTTTGCATTAAACCCTGACTCAAATTTTGTCATATCCAGTCATAAACATGCACGAGTCTACCTAGTTTTACAATTTGTTTGTGGAATTTTTTTTATCCACAATTAGAATAGATAGCTTGCCAAATAACATATTTTTGTACTTCAATGTTTTATGATATTTTGCAAGTAGCGAAAATTTATTCTTGCCATGGATGAAGCTGATCTTCTATGATATATATTGAACAGCTTGAGTGTCACAAAATGGGTCCACTTGAATTGGGGGGATGAAGGACTGATAACATTGTTTGTGAAGTTTTGGAAACTTCTTTGCCCGGTATGTGCTCTATGAATTATGCTCTTTGCCATTTCAAATACTTTATTCATTAATTTAAAGGTGCAATGATAAATATAACTTCTTTCGTTATTACAGGGTGGCATACTTGTTTTGGAGCCTCAACCATGGGAGTCATATTACAAGAATCGCCTTACAACAGAAGTGAGGATCTGTTTCTATTCATGCCTCGATAATTTGCAATAGGCGTGGACATGTTGGCCTCTAGAAACTAACGCGTCTCATTTTGTTTGTTTTGACCTTGGTTACAGACAACACAAATGAATTATAATAAAATATGCTTTAGACCAGAAAAGATCCAGGAAATACTTCTTGATAAGGTACTATTTATGTCCAGACATTTTGCTAATTCATACATGGATGACTGCAAATGACATTCGTGTTTGTTTCAATGGTGATGGCAGATTGGATTCAGAACGGTAGAGCATGCTACGTCAGGCGTCTCAGGTGCATCAGCAGGATTCGATAGACCTCTTCTAGTTTTCCGCAAATGAATGGTCAGTAATAGCTGCATTAATGTAGTATAGGTTCGATCTGCCTTAACCCATCATCTGTGTTTTCCGCATATGAATGGTCATATTTTTAACGAGTTGTTGAGCTTAGGTGACATCCCCTTGTTACTTGGTCATAAAAATACTGAAGATGCAAACTTGAAGGTAACAAGAATGTTCTGTTGGAGTGTTTTGACCTTGACTTGAAGGATATTAGCTTGAAAATCCTGTAATAAATTTCGTATAGTAGGGGAAATGTTGTGCTATATATGTTTTGGAAGTACTTGGTTATCATTTATCATGAAGGAGTGGTAGGTTGTTTATGTGTCCAAGATGGATTTGGGTATCTGAACGTGATGATGTCTGTGCTGACCATTGTTTGGGTGTCTGATGTGTATGATGTGTTCTTTGGCAGATGGAAAGGAAGCAGATCCAAAGTGTCATTCGACAAAAGAAAGTCACATCAGGAGATTTGTTTGGTGGTGGTGGTGGTGGTGGGGGGGGGGGGGGTGTTCTTGGGTTTATAAGCTTGGGCATTTAGGCGTTGTACACCGTACTAAGATATCTTTTGGGGGAAAGAGTAATGTCCTCCCCTTATGGGCGATTGGTTGGATTATTTTCCATGGAAAGTTGGTCAATTTCCCCATTTTCACTGTTTGGTTGTGTTTGATGGATGGAAATTTTTTGATGTTGGGTCCATTATGTTACACTTACACTTGAAATAGTTGGGGTGTTGTGGGGGGGAGGTTTCTTGGGTTTATAAACTTGGTCGTTTAGGTGTTGTACACCCTACTGAGATGTCTTTTTGGGAAAAGAGTATTGTCCTCCCCTCATGGGTGATTGGTTGGATTATTTTCATAGGAATGTGGGTCAATTTTCGCATGTCGACAAAGTTTTTACTTGTTGGTTGTTAGAAGGAAGGAAAAATTTTGATCTGGGATGCATTATGTTACATTTACACAAGTTTTTCTTGGGGGGGGGGGGGGGATCGATTTCGCTATCTGCTGTCCACGGCATCTGAAGAAGGTGGATCGCTGCCAAATTCGCAAGTATCAACTGATCACTCAATCTGCTGTGAAGAAGATTGAGGACAACACCACCTATTATCGACCACTGTACCGATGAGGATAAGGATGATGTACCACCTTTGTCAGGTAAACATTTATGTCCTGTTTCTAGCCATGAATGGTTTTTATTAGGTTAGGTAAACTGTTAGCCTTTAACTTACTAAACAGCAAGCAGTGCCATAGGGCATAGTCTTTTTGGTTTGATATGATATCGTTGTTGGTTAGTTTAGAGTCTTGTGCTGCACTTTGGATAGTATTCTGTATAGAAAGCTGTCTAATTAACTTGCGCTAATCAGGAATTGGGGTGTCCTTTTATAGTCTTGAATGATTTTTGATGTCTGTTAGTAGTACTTGTTAGTTAGCCCTTAACTACTTGAACAACTACGCAAGACCATTATCTCTTGTGGCGTGTTTGGTGGAGAGGAAAATATTTTCCATTTTCACGTGCTTGGCGGTTTAAAAAAATGGGAAAATTCATTTTCAGTGAAAATCATTCTCCCCCCTTACAATATCTTCTTGGGTTTAACCTTAAGGATGCGTTTGGTTTGTTAAAAATCTTGGGGAAATAGTCAATTTTCCCAGGTTGACTTATTTTCTTCATGTTTGGATCTAGGTTGACCTTGGGAAAAACTTTACCGATGGTCCACCATTGTCTACATTTTCCTAAGGAAAATTTCCCTTTGAGGGGGCCTAAGGGAAATTTTTCCCGAAGAAATATTTCCCATGAAAAGTTTACCTGGCAAAAGTTTTTCGAGTGTTCCTACCAAATGCTCCTCTTGAAAATTCATGTAAAACCTCGAGTTTTAGGAGGAATAGAACCGTTAGTTTCCTTACCGGACCGTTAGGGTTAAGTTCAAGTTTCGAGGACGAAACTTCTTTTAAGAAGGTAATGATGTAAAACCCCGAAAAAATCCAAAGATGTTGACCGTGACGTCGTTAATAAATTAGGTTTGACTTCGTGAATTATTATTATTCGTTTGTGTTTATTTATGCTAACGCTTGAGCTCGTAGGACCGTTGAGGGGCTAACAAGGGTAGAATAGTAATTTCCGCTGGTTAATATGATTATGTGATTAATTACGTGAATATTATTTGCTATGTGATTATATGATTATTAGTATTAATATTATTATTACTATTAATATTATTACTAGTTGTTTTTAGAAAAGAAAAATCAGATTTTCTTATTGGGTTGGATTAGGAGTGGGATTAGTATAGTTGGGCCTTTATTAGACTAATTGGGCCTAGATATGTGTTTGATATAAAAACCTCCCTCCTCTCAAAAACCCTAGCCTCTCCTCCCCACCTCTCTCTCCCTCTGCTGCCGCCCAACCACCGGCCATCACCCGCAACCACCTTCTCTCTCTCTCTCTCTCTCTCTTTCTCTCTCCCCTTCTCTCTGCTCGTGCCGCGCCCACCACCAGCAGCCGCCGCGCTGCTGCCGACCACCAGACGACCGCTAGCTACCACCGTCGCTCAGCCCTCTCCTTTCTCTCTCTCTTTTTCTCTCTTTCTCCCTCTTCCCTCTTGTCTTTGCACGCCCTTGCTCGTGCCACCGCAATCGCCTGCCTGACCACCGTCGCGTCGCCGTGAGGACCGGACGCCAACCTCGCTCGCCCAGCCTTTGCGAACCCTCCACCACCGTCGCTGCAAACTCGACATCGGCCGACGACTGAAAAGACGTGGAGTTGGGGTGAACTTGCTGCTGTTCGAACCAAGACGCACCACCACCCGCCACCGACGTGTGCCCAGACCGACGACCTCGCCGCCACCGCCTTTGACGCCGCTCCAGTCGCCGGAAACCGCCCATAACCCCCTTACGTAAACCCTAATATTCTTTTGAAACTTTTCTTTCTTTTTATTTATTTTCCCTTATTATCATTATTATTATTATTATTATTATTATTAATCCTTGTTTTAAATCTTGTATTTTGGGTAGTTAGGGTGTAAATTTTATTAAGTTGTTATTTGTAATTAATTTGTTCTTGTATTGTATTATTTACTTGTAATTTTTGTCTAAATTATTATGTGTAATTTTATGTTGTAAATTGTAATTAGATTAGGTTCTAATAGTTGGTTATTAGGTTTAAAAGTGGTTCTTTAATATTCTTTATATTCTTTATATGAACCTTTTTAGACCACAATATTATTGTATGTACGAATTTGGAAATTTATTACCTAGGTTAATTCTTGATTCTTGATTAAAGAAACCGCATGTTTAACCATCCTTGTTTTACTTCGTGAAATTCTTGTTGTAATGTTATAATCTTATAACTAATTCATGTTTTAAAGACTTTAAAACTTTGTTTACATGGTTATTGTTCTAAGAAATTTATTTTTTTTATTTCCTTGTACGACTTAGGTTTTCTTTTTTTAATTAAAGTGTTATTAAAGTGTCTTTCATGTGTTCTAAATTAAGTTTACTTCTACAAGTTTAATTGTTGGACCTAAGTTAAGTTGGACCTTATATCTTAGACCCTAAGTATCGTTTTAAGCCCAAATTAGAACCCCAAGACCGTTTGGTAAAGGTTAGAACCAAAATAACAAATTAATTAATCACCGTTATCGTGACAGTTTTGTTAGTGCCTAAAGATCGGGTCACCACGATTAGTATATTTGTCCTTTAATCGAACCCTTTGGACTGGAGATTCCCCTAGATGTTAGCTTTCATAGGAATTTTGCGGAACGGACTTTTGAGTTGTATAGCTTGAGTTATAGCCGTTTTACCAGAACCTGTCAGAACTGGACCAGTTGGAAGTTTTGGTACTTTTAGAGTCTTTCGAGGCTGATATGGGCTTAGTCGTCAACTTAAGAGTTTTAGTAGACATCCCGAGGTTTCCGAAAGTCTGAACTGGACCCATAGGATGTCGGGAAGTCGAGTTGTGACCCGTTTTATGTGAACGTTATAATCTGTCCTCTGTTTGCTTTTAATTATGAAAAATTGTTGAGTAAATGTTATGTGTGAACTTGTTCCTTGAATGTGTTAAGTGTAAACCATAAATGATAGGAACCTAAGAGTTCCTAGGGGATGGGTTAGGTAGTTGATAGTTAACACTAACTTCGTTAGAACGCGTTTTGATTAGATAATTATTCTTATTCTAGGCCGAGTTAGTGCGAGACGTTAGTGAGCTCAAGTGTGTTCTTCTTTTTGCTGTGCTGTGAAGTATATCAGGTAATGTCTATGCTCTAATCCCCACTGGGATGCTCTTTAAATGTGTTTTAATGTTTTCTAATCTGTTTTGAGAATTGCATCCCGAAAGGGGACTTTATGAGGAAAATGTGACCATCTGCTTTGGATAACTGTTTATAATTGTTCGTGCTTTGATTTTTTTTTATGAGTTAAGAAATTGGATGGTCTTTTATTAGTGGTTTTATTATTGGTTTTGATAATCTGGGTTGGGTTTGACTTGAGAGTTGCAAGATGAGTGTGAATAATGAATTAGTAATTCAAAGTGGAAACATAAAGCGGGTTGTTGTTGTTGACGCCTTTAACAGGCTAATATTCATGCGGGTGATAACCCCGAGATCAGGATTCGATGCCTGTATGGGTTATGTGCCAGGAGATCAGGGTTTCATCCCTGATATAGGATAGAGGTTATGATGCCCTTGATGGGCGACTGTTTGATGCCTTTGAGAGGCTAATATTCATGCGGGTGATAACCCCGAGATCAGGATTCGATGCCTGTATGGGTTTATGCGGGAGATCGAGTTGCACCCCTGATATAGGATAGTTGTTATGATGCCTTTGGTAGGCGATGTTCTTTTTGGGATTTGATATCCCGCCCGCGACTTAAAATATGGATTGAATGGGTTGAGGAAAACAGTTAAGGGTTCAAAGGTTTGTGAAGTGATTTGACTTGTTCCCTCTCCCCAAAATGAATTGAAATGAACTTAAACTGTTTTAAACGTTAGGGGTAGACATTATTGAGATTTCCCCCTCATTTTTGAAATGTTTTGTTTTCAGGTGAAGATCTGAATGTTGGGGACGGGAATTAGAAGTGAGGACGATGAGTCTAGAAGTCCTTGAATCTTTTTATTTTATTTTCGTTATGATATCTTCAAGTTTTGTTTTGAGTTGTTAGTAGTTACCGTTAGCAGAAAGTTGTGTTTTCCTTTCTCGCCTTGTGTTCCTTCGGGAATACGGCAGTGACGCCCAAACTAAATTTGAAGTCTTCCGCTAAGTTTTGTCTGTTAACGTTAGTTTGACTTTGACTTTCTATAATTGAATTTCCGGAGCGTTACAATTCAAGTTTCTAGTCCATGTCACTCCCTAAGGCCCAACTCTTGCTTTTTCTATCTCATCCAGCTTAAAAGAAGTATGTATTTATATAATATATATCTACCAAACAAGTGAAAATATCACTTGTAAACGTATTTTCCTGGGATATCATTTTACAAGGAAAACCATTTTTCATCCCTTGTTTTGATTTGATACTTTAGTTCCAACCATTTCTTTTGGTGGGTTATTACTCACTTTGCCCAATCAAACCCGAACTTCACCCTTTTCAACACTATTTTTAAACTTTGCCTAAAGTCTAACCTTGCTTTTTATCCAACCTTAGAGGTTGCATTTTGCCTAAACTCTAACCTTGCTTTTCAACCCATCAGATTCATTCTAGTCAGTTGTATGTTATTTTGCTTTGTTATTGAAGAATTGATTTTTTTTGTTTTTGTTTTTGTTTTTTTTTGTTTTTTTTTTTTTGCAGACCTGATGGCTAAGAGAAGAAGACATACATTTGCCCGATGCCAGGATATGCTCTAGAAGAATTTTTATTTATTTATTTCCTCTGTGAATTTTGCTAAGTTAATGGTTTCGTAATGGTCTTCTTTATGCTTCTCAGCTTGGTATTCCTTCCCTCTACATTGAAGGAGATAATTTAGTCCTCATTAAAGTAATTTGTGGAGAGGGTCATATTCCGCGGGAAATTTCGGTTTTGGTTCAAGATATTCGGGTTCTCCTTTCTCATTGTAACTTGGTTTTTATTTCTCATGTTTGTATGGATGGTAATATGGCTGTTGATTGGCTTGCTAAGTTTGGTCTTTCTCTCTACTCAGCAGTTTGGGATTAATGGTTAGAGTTGGGGACTTTTAGAGTTTCTATCAAATTTTCTAGAATAAACAAGTTGGTCAGTTATGAAATGTGTTTAATTAATGTTCCATGCTCAAGTTAGTTTGAAGTGTCAAAGTTTACATCAAAATTACGTTTGATTTGATTGATAACAATGCCAAAATGTCTGAAAATTAGGTTTGAATGATGACTACAGGAAGCTAAACCACGATAACAATGCCAAAATGTCTGAAAATTAGGTTTGTATTAATAATTCATATCATGCCTTATTTAATAGTTACACGTGTTTAGTTAAATAAGCTAGGTTTAGCTATGAGTCCTTATTCAATACTAACACGTGTTTAAGTTAAATATATGTTGGTCAAAGATAGGCCCATGAACGTAAATAATTATCAATCATAAATAAATAATATTCTAATTGTTAATAACATATTATATAAAAAATTATTATCTATTAAAAAAAAGATAGGCCCATGATAATTTGTCTTGGTTTATTTTAAGGGTGTGTTTGGTTGGTCCAAAATTTTAGGAAAATAATTAATTTTTTTGGATTGACTTATTTTCCCATGTTTGAATATAGATTGACCTTAGGAAAAGTTTTATAGTGGGCTTACTATTTTTTATATTTTTTAAAGAAAAATTTACCTTAGGGTGGCTCAGGAAATTTTTTTTCCATGATAAATTTTCCATGGAAAATTTTTCCTGAGAGAAATTTCCCTAGAATTCTTATCAAATGCTCCTTAAGTAAGCTTTCAACTATGCTTTTTTCTTTTCTTGGATAAACTACTATGTTTACTGGCGCTCGCAAAAATTCAGGTTTGCGTCGAATTCGAGTTTGTTAATGTCAAAGTTCAGATGAAAAATTGATGTTTGGACTCATTTTTTCTAGTTGGGCAAGTTGTATGAAAAATCTGGGTTGAAATTGGGTTTGGATAGTAGAAGAAATAGAAATACTGTGCCCGAATATTAAGGCAATTCGGTTATTGTCAAAACTCGAGTCGGACAAAATTTTGTCTGCGCTGGTGCTTAGTATGTTACTCCTCCTTTCTATATTAATTATCGTTTTTGGAATTCGTAGACCGTAAATTTCTCAATATATATAATGACTTGCTATAAAATTACTATTATTAATTAGTAACAAAAAGTACTTATCAAATTAATTATTGCTTAGTTAACTATTATAGACTTTATAGTCTCTAATATTATTTTTTGATTGATAATTTATTATGTAATATTTTATTAACAATTAGAATATTATCATTTACGTAATATTTTATTAACAATTAAAATATAATACTTGTAGTATAATATTTTTCATTATTAATATAATGATATTATATATAACAAATAATTATATATATTAAAAAATTTATAATAAAAAATTTTAAAACCACTATTAATATAAAACGAAAACTCACTAAATTAGGCGCCATGACGTCCACAAGAGGGGGTGGGCCCCAACTCTACCCTCAAAATTACTGTACTCCATTTTTTTTTTTGAAAAATCTAAATCCTCATTTTCCATGTTTTTTTCCTTCTGTGTGAAACATTACTTTAAATTCGAACCTTAAAATTCGCGTGTGTACAGTAATTTCTTACGATGAACAACGGTGTGTGTTCAATTGAATTTGCTTCGCTTCGTTGTTCATCGATCCTGTTCAGAAGCTTCAATATTTCTTTCGGGACCCTTTTCTTCGATTTCGTTGCTAGGGCTGAAAAATGGACATTCAATCCGGTAATCCAGCTGTTTTTCTGCTTCTTCAGTTTGATAATTACTCAATCCAGTTGTTCTTCTGCTTCTTCAGTTTGATAATTACTCAATTGTTTTGAATAATTTTGTTGTTTATGTGATTCTCTGTGTTGTTGATAGGATTGATTATAATTTGTTTATGAGAATTTGCAGTGACGGAATTTTTGGGGGGAGTTCCGCTGCTCAATCGACTACCGAATTCGTCTGTGAAGGAGCTTGCGCAGCTTGTGAAGCTCAAACAATATGGTAATGTTCTTGATTGTTCGATTTTGTAATAATTTTGATGTTTTTGTTTGCAAGAAACGAATAAATTGCGTTGTGATATTGTTTTTGCTGTAATTGGGACACTGCTCTTGCACATTTAAGTTTGCTCGATTATCCTCCATGACTTGCTTTTGTTTGTTGATGGCATTTGATTGTGTTCATTTGCACTGTAGACCATTGGTACTTGTACTGATGCAAATACTCCCCCCGTTTTTCGTGTGGTCAACTTAGGCTGTTAATTTTTCGATACTCCCTCCGTTCCATATTAATTGACACTTTGATTAAATTTTGATTGTTAATTACTCACAAATTACAATGAGTTACAATATGAAATTACCTTTGTTGGAATTTTTAGTAAAATATCTTTCTAATGACGGTAATTTTATATTGTAACTCATTGTAATTTGTCAGTAATTAACGGTCAAAATTTAGTCAAAGTGTAGTCAAGTGTCAATTAATATGGAACGGAGGGAGTATATATAATGAATTAATGATTCATCGTACAAAATTGATACCGTTAGATTCGTACTGAAAAATACGTTTAGAAAAGTATAAAACTAAAATTTTGATAAAATGTTAAGTGAAAAATTATTGAAGAAAGATTAACCTTGAAAAGCGTAACGGAGGGAGTAGCAAATAAAGTGTTTTAGATTTGCTTATTGATGGAGGAATTGACTGGTTATTTGGGTTGATGTTTTTCCTGATGTAGACAGTGGAAAATTTATTATTCGCAAGGGAGACGGTGAGGCTGGAGTTTATTTTGTATGTGAAGGAGAGGTGAGTCTAAATCTCGATTCCTATTTCTTGATGTCTATCCAGAATGTTTTGCTGGTTCCTGATAAGCTTGGTTCCTGTTGTGTGTTTACTGTAGGCTGAAGTTCGTGGACATGAAGGGGAAGAAATTCGACAAAAGTTCCTTTTGAAACGATTTGATTACTTTGGCCATGGTGAGTGGTTAGCTCATATTTCCGCCTTTTATTCTAAATTTAGAAATGATGTAAAAGAAAGAAAAGCCACACTCACAAAAATCACAGTGAAAATTAGCATAACCCGTAAAAGAAGCATGCTAGGCATTACCTGTGACCGTGAATAAAGAAAATTCAAATAGATTGGTTCTGATTGACCCAAGATTTTAAAAGCTACTCCATGGAAAAGATGTAGAAGGGCAATAGAGAGGGCTTTACATTAGTCTGTTACAATCTAAGTTGAAAAAGAATATATCCATGTTCAACTTATCTAGATTATGGACAAAACCACTCCCTTGCAACAAGCAAATATACTAATACAACTGGTGTTGTAGGTGCCCCCTTATTCGACACAGACGTGGAAGTAGTTGCATTATCCAAGGTACTCACTATGTCCAAAAACATTAATAATACTTGTAATCTTAAGATCTAAAGTAATGTACGGGTCAGATAAATATGGCATCATCTGATAGTAGCTAATGTTTGAGCAGGGAAGCCGCATACATCTTATGATTTTGGGATACTTCTGTTAATTATCAGGCAAGCATTGAGTGTATGCTTCCTTTGGGTTTGTTCTTTTCATGGGTATGGAAAGGTTGAGTAAAGTAAAGATTGTTAAGTTCAGGTACAAGATGAAAAGGTGAGTGTTGGAAATATGAGAAGAATTGGTAAATTTGGATCTAGTTGAGCTAGAGAGAGAGAGAGGGGGGGGGGGGCATGAATACCCTAAAGAAAAGACCCTTAAAATATCAGTTTTCCAAATTTGACTGTCGTCTAGGGCAGAGGTTTTAACTGTGTCTTTCATATGAACATTTCCTTTACTCAATTTCCTGTATTGAGTTATGCTTCTTCTATATCACTTATGACAGTTGACCTGCCTGTTGCTGCCCTCGGAGCATTGTGTTTTGCTGCATCCAAAATCAAATTTGAGTGCAGAAGGGCACAAGATGAGATCAATAATCGAAAGAATATTGCATTTGGATTTACTTGAAGTATGTATTAAAATGTCACTACAGTCTACAGGAACTTATTACATGCAAGCTTCTGTCCTTGAAATCATTTAACACTTTAGCTGATTAGATGACATTCTACCCATTATTGTTCTTGATTGCTCCATAATGTCAGAGATGTCTAACTGCATAAATGTAAAGTCCATAGGCATCGGCCTCTTCGTGAACTTCGGTTCATGAGGGGAAGACTGCCTACATCTGGATCCCCCAGACCGCACTCAAACGTGTTTCCCCTGGGTGTTTGTTGTTGTCGTTGTAGTATCATCACAGTCTTGAAAAGTCCAATTTTTGGCAAATTTTCATCTTTGAGTCCACTCTGCTATTTTTTTTGGGCTCTTTGTACAAAATTATTCAGTCTGTTAAATTTTTAGGGGTTTGGGTTTATGCATTTACAATGATCCCAACTTTTGGCAGTTAGGTTTCTGATAATCCGGAATTTAGAAATATGCCATAGTGCTCCGAACTTTACACTTTATACCTTACACCCATTTTATTCTGGTATAGCGAAACATATTTGAAGGCATCACCCTGGCAGATGCTCCAAAATTTCAAAAGATCTATGGAGGACAGTTGATCGGGCAGGTACTATTTCTTCTTGGTTCCTCTAACTATTAGGAGAAAAAAGCTTGAGTGAAAACAATTTTGGTCTCTTCTTTTTATCGTAGCAGTGGAAGGCGAAAGCAAAAGAGTTTAATGGATCAAATTGCTTTGTAGGATTGCCAATGTGCACCTAAATGTTTGGATTTGTTCTATATAGGCATTGGCTGCTGCATCCAGAACAGTTGATTCTCTGAAAATTATTCATCATTTACAAGGTTATTTCCTTCTTGTCGGGGATTATGACAGTAAGTATTTCTCTAAACTTTTTGTATGAAGTTATCAATCTTGGTTCGGTTACATGATCAAGAAACTCCCCCCCCCCCTCCCAAAAAAAAAAGGTTGACAACCGGTTGCACTCATCTATGTGAATACTTCGTATTTCATCTGCCTTGTTTGTTTAATGTTCGAAACATTGATGACTACTACGTGCCGATCAATGTGGTTCATTCAAAGACACGGCATGAGAAGATCTAGATGTATGCAACCTTACTCTTGTAAAAGATCATTTCCAGGACCAAAATGCGGATATTTGGTAATAATTTATGTATAAATGACCCATAAAATTAGCAAGCATAAGTGAGAAGAGTAGAAGACATTTGAAAACTATGCATGTACATCTAGTACTTGAACGCTAACATGCTAAAAGGTCAAAGAAAATGACTAAAGTACTGGTTGATTTTTTCTTATTGTGTAAGCCAAACATGGATACGCCGGCGGGTGAGATGGATTTCAAAATGTGACTTTGTTTTATCTAACTAATATAGGTAAAGCACCGAAGAGAGGTTGCCAAGTTGGTAACCACTGACTAGTAACCACTCCCATCTTCCAAGCTCCCAACCAAGGTTTAATTCTTGGTGGAAAGCAAAAAATATTTCCTTGAGTGGAAATCGTGCGGATGATGGCCAACCTGTAGAACTTACTGATGGTTACCCCTGAGATAGGGGCCAAGTGGTCGGGCTTACTTACCCTTTACAAAAAGAAAAAGAAAAAAACTGATATAGGTGCAGCATATCTAGCTGCTATCTTGGGGTTTGTTTAATTCAAATTAGAATTTTGTATTTTATCCTGATTTATGTGGTATGGCTGTCTGAAACTAGGGCATATCTTTTGACATATTTATTTTTTAAGATTGAGATTATGGTTAATATAGGGTTTCAATTTCTTGCAGTTCCTGTTGTGTACAAGGTCTATTGTCTACATGATGGAAATAGCTTTGCTAGCAGAAGAGTGGATGCACTACAAAAAGGAAAAGTTATATTCACACTGCACGCATCATTTCAAGTAACTTACCTTCGCCTATCAATACCTCATTGTCATAAATCCTTGTATAATTTTAACTTTGAAGACATAACTTTGTAGGATGCTGGTTGAACATCTTTTCTCTCAATCTTATTATTCATTTATATGTTTTCCTATCAAAAGAAAATTTTGAAGTAATTTCTGCTGTTACTGTTGCCTGATTAATTTTTCACATAAAGATTATGCTGTGATTGTTTCTCTGGTTATTGTGAGGCTAGCTTAACAGATAATCTCTAGTCTTGAATCTTAGTTCTTTTACCTACTTAATATTTTCTCTTTTTCTTTCTAAAACTCTCTGGGCTATGAAACTTCATAAGTACTTAAAAAAAAAAAACTAGGAATTTGTTCATTGTGATAATTTTTCTTTTTAGGTAGTAAAGGAGAAGTATTGCAGTTATGTGAATCTAAAACCTATATAAACCCATTTCAACCCCCATAAAGCCAATGTCAAATTCATGTCCCATATCATGCAATTGGACCGTAACATGTTGAAGTTTTTAGACCATTATTTTAGATTTTATGTCTATGAGATGAAAAACTGCTGCCCTCATGATTACCTTGTTCATCAAAGATATTAAAAATCAAGCAGTTTCCCAAATAACTCTGAACTAGCTGCTTGGCAAGTTTTTATGTGATCTTTGATCAGCCATAATTCCCTTAATCTTTTAGGTAGAGAAAAATGGGTTCGAACATCAGGCAGCGGTTCTGCCCTCTGTGCCACCTCCAGAAATGGTATTTTACAAGTTGTTTTTGATGTCTTACTTCGTAATTTTCTTGAATCTTTTAACAATCAAGGTCATTTCACTGATATTCAGTGATCCCATGATTCCATGAATTCCAGTTGTTATCGATTGAAGAGTTGCGTGAAAGGCGTATCTTTGATCCCCGATTTCCCCAGTATGTGGGTTTCTTTCCTCATTATATACTCTATTTACAGATTGTGCTTATTTACTCTATTTACAGCCTCTCATCTCCCAGGTTGTTATTTTCTTTCCTCATTATAAGAAATACTGTTACTTTCACAAATTCTAGCGTAAGAGACGGTCCTACATAAGAATTACTGTTTTACTTTATATCAATCATCAGCTGGTAAACTTGTAATGATTTTTTTCCCCATTCACGGGTACGGTTCTTTGTTGAATCTCCAAATAGGGCAGTTGTCACAAGATTTCAACATACAAACAAATCTTCATGCATTCCACCTTTTTCTTCACCAAATGTATTACAGACGAACGAAAGTATGCAGTGAATAATTTTTTATCATGCAAGTGAAAATGCTTCTCTGAACTTCTTCTACTTCTTCTAAGTGGAGTAGTTGGTAGTGAACGATTTAAAAATCTTGGATCAATTGGAAGTTGGAACCAGTCTCTTTGAATCGTTCAATTCAGAGTAAGATTGCTATATAATACCCCCACACCCTCTTTTACAGTGAGGCTTTCGGGTATTGGATTCGGATCTGTTTGTTTTCTTGTTTATTAAATTTAGCTTTCTCAGTGTTAGCTCCTGTTTTTCTATCCTAATCCCGAATGTTTTCCACTTCATGCACATTTTTGTAAATGTAGCACTCTCTGATATCTGAATGATGTGCTGGACAGGGTATACCGCAACAAGCTGGTGATGTCGAAATACAATCCATGGCCCATAGAAATACGATTTTGTGATCCAAGTACATACACTAGATATACTAAAGTCCCAGCAAGGTTACTTTGTTTTCTCTATAGCCTTGGAATTCTGTTGGATATCGAGCTATACTTATGGCTAGTAGGACATTTTGCCGGCTCTTCCAAAATTAATCCATTTGTGGTCTTATTTTCTGCAGCCTAATGTATTGGTTCCGGGCCAGAGGACAAATATCCCCTGACCAGGCTTTGCATAGGTAAGAGTTGGTAACCCTTCAGTGATTTAGTGGGTTGTTGGAGATGGATTTGGTTTCAGGACAGTGCATCTTTTCGTTTGGGTTGTATTATGGCCTATTCAATCTCTAGTTGTCCTGCGTTGATTGTTGTTGGTTGCATTGTAATTGGTTAACACACCCTTTTCTCGAAAGTTTTTCAGCTCCCTTAAGTTTTCTCGGAATTCTTTTCGTGGGCCTCTCGGAATGCAGAGTGTGCCGAGTTAAGACTGTCTATATGTGGATCTTCCCGTTCTAGGTGCAATCGGGACCCACAGTAGGACAAAGTAGTGCCCTTGTTGTGAATAGTTGTTTCTCAAAATTCTTTTCGTGGATCTTTCAGAATCAGTCTCTCAGCTTGTAGTAATGTGTGCCAAGGTAAGGCTCCCTGTAGATGGATCTTCCCATTCCGAGTGCAACCGAACCCACGGTGGGACGAAGTGTTGTTCATGTCGTTAATAGTATGTTGTTTCTCACGGTTTTTCTCGGGTCTCTTGGAATCAGTCTATCAGCATGCAGTAATGTGTGTTGAGTTAAGGTTGCCTCTATATGGATCTCCCATGCCTCATGCAAGCAGGCCCCTCACTGGGACGAGTTGTTCTTGTTGTTAGTAGTATGTTGTTGAGGCCAATACCAATACATATTACATGCACCTGAAGTTTATATTTCATGATATTTGCAAGTGAACCATCACACTATTGAGAGTGAACAATCAGATATCCGCAAGTGCACTGTCACACTATTGAGAGTGAATAATCTGGTATCTGCAAGTGAACAATCACACTATTTTGAGCAAAAACTCCACGAGCACGTATTCAATTGCAATATCAGAATGGCTGTCAAATATTACATTACAGTCCCATGCTGTCGTTTCATCAAATCTGTCTACTGATTTTCCTTTTGCTTTTTGGTCCCTTTACAGATGTGTAGTGGCTTATGCTTCAGATTTCATCTTCCTTCATGTAAGCATACATCCTCATCGGGCCAACGGTTTGAGTATTTATGGCGTCAGTTTGAATCATTCGTGAGTACCAGCCTCTAACATATATTATTACAACTGTGGCTGTTTGTTGTCCTGAAAATGGTTGTTGAGCTTCCTGTCATTGATTATGGAACCTAATGAGCTAAAAACACAAAAGATGTCACTCAAATCTCATTGAGTGTCCTCTGTTCCTTTTTTGGGGTGTGGGAATGTTGGGTAAAATTGGTAAAGTTCAGGTAAAAGTTAAAAGGTTGAGTGTTGGAAATGTGGAAAATGGGTAAATTTTGGGTTGGGTTATGTAAAGGGGCCGTTAACGCTCCTAAATAACAATCTTTTTGGCACAAATCTGCACGAAAATCCCTAAAACTTAACAATTAGTCAAGATCATCAAACCTTGGGAAGCTTAAAAGCGGAAGCCGTTCTACAAATTTTTGAGTCCATTTAGAACATGGTTACCTTATCTATCTGGAACCATTTAAACCAAAAGCTTAAGGCCCAATGATAGTTTTATATTCTAACATGCTCCCTCACGCGAATGCTCTCGGGGATTAAAGCATGGGAGCTGATGAGATTTGAACTTGAGAGCTTTTACTCGATATGACTGTGGAACCATTTCAACCAAAAACTTAAGCTGATAGTTGAAGACTCAATGATAGATTTATGTTCTAACAATCTCAACTTGTACACTGAAACAGCGATTTGTTTCTCCTTGTCAGGATGTGGTTCCATAGGCCAGTGAAAGCCGATGACTGGTTGCTGTTTGTAGTAAGCACAACAAACTTCAACTTCAATTCAATAGTGTTGTATTTATTATCTCCTTAGTTGCAGAATGTTGTTGCTAATGCTACTGCATGATGTAAAACACAGATTAAGAGCCCATCTGCCCATGGGGGACGGGGCTTTTGCTCAGGTCAAATGTTCAACAGGAATGGAGAGGTAATCTTGAAAACTGCATGTAAATGATCCCCGGTTTACCTAGTGTGGGTCCTGCTTATGTAGGGTCCGGAGGTAGTCATATGTAGAATGTCTTACTTCATCCAAGGCACCCCAGTGAGGGTCTCAGTTTACCCCAATTACATGCTCCTGGAGTATGTGCTTCGAATTGGGTCATTGTTCATTTGCATATACTTGGTTCACAGCTAATAATATAATTGTTCACTTGCATTTAACTTGGTGCACAAATTCCAAGGCCATATAATATATATCCTCCCCCCCCCCCCCAACACACACAATTGCTACACTAGCCACCAACCACCTAGTGTGGGACCCACTTATACAGGGTCTTAAGAGATTTAGATGTAGATAGTCTACCTTGTCCAAGACACCCCCAGTGTGGGTCCCGGTTTACCCTTCCCTGATTCTACACTAGTGCACGACCACCACCATTATTACCTAATGAGGTACCCAATTACACGGGTCTAGGTAGATTCGAGACAATCTTACCTCATCCAAGACGGATAATGTGGGTCCCAATCTACATCCCCCCCCCCCCCAAAAAAAAAAAATTGGTACACCAATATCACCTAGCATGGGCCCCACTTACATAGGGTTTTGGGAGATTCAGACATAGGCAAATGTAGGCCCCGACCCCATCCTTTCAAACACCCCCCCACCCCAGGCTACTAATTCGATCTAATATCCCTCGTTTTCCGTATCAGCTGGTAGTGTCATTGGTTCAAGAGGGTTTACTTGGACGCGCACCTACAGCAAATCCACCCATCAAAGCTAAATACTGACGATACATCTGTCACTAGTATTATTTCCACCCCTCCATTTACATTTACTAAGGGGAGAAAGAGTAAAAACAGGAAATACACAAGAAGAACAAACAACGAACGCAACTCAACCATATACGCATATTGAAGTCTCAAGTTCCCAAACATTGATGTCAAATTTGCTCGTTTTCTGACAATGGCGTCTGTCAAATTTGTTCATTTTCTGACAACTCAGTAACACTGCAGGAAGTGCAGCCACAGGTCCACAGGTCTGTGAATGTTACGTAGGTTAGTTTAGATGAGAGTTGGGTTGTTGTACTGTCAAAATTACTGTCTTGAATCTCTTGATAATTAAAGCCTTTTGAGTTTTTTGATCATGGCAATGAGGGAAGTTCCATGGGCATAGCATAGGGGAGAAGTTTGTCCTGATGCACATTGTTATTTGAGTAACTTATATATACTCCCTCATTTCCTGACTTTTATTTGAGTATATGTATATCCCTTGGAGGGAGTTGTTGTTATTGTATGGTTCTATGACGTCAATTTTGTATGATGGTCATGGATTGATATACATGTTGAAAAATTGATAGTTGAGGTTCCTAAAAGTTAATTGCGTGTAATTCATTGAAGAAAGGAGGAGTACATGTTTTTATTGCTCGTGTTTGTTTGTTTTTTTTTTTTTTGGATTGTTCAAAGCACAAATCAGGTTGTAAAGTTTGCAACAAAGTTACATAAAACACCATAATACAACATCTCTACCGCTACAATAAAATATATGAAAGATGCTCAAAACACAACAAAGTTGTTCTTGTTTGGTATTTGCAACCAACACCTATGGCTTTATTACAATCCCCCCCCCCCCCACCCCCCCCCCAAAAAAAAAAAGAGGAATACTTGAGAGAATTGAGGTCAATCCCAAACCTACTACTTTATTTCCATTTTATCTATTGCTTTAGATTTTTTAGTTGATTAAATTTTAAGAAACTTGAATATTAATTTATTAATATATACAATGATATATTATCCTAAAATAAATATTATTTCAAGAACATGTTGTGATATTCAATAAAATCTCATGCGATAAATTGTTGGTCAAATAAAGATATTGACCCTATAGAAGTAAAACCAGTTAAAAACAACTAATCGTGACATAAAAATTTCAACAATAGCTAAAACATGGTACACTTGTGTATATAACCCAATACATTTGTGTATGTACACGTGTATATTGAGAAATTAAAATGTGTATTTATATATCCATCTAGTTAAAAACAGATAAATGTAACGTAAAAGTTTCAACAGTCGCTAAAACACGAAACACTTGTGTATATAACACAATACACTCTGTGTATGTACACATGTATATTGAGAAATTAAAATGTACATTTATATGCCCATCCAAACTCTAGCTTCATTTTGATCTTGAGTAAACTTGTCATTATAATCTTTCATTACCTTTTAAAAACGTTTTTATTCTCAATTTTTTTTCAAAAAATATTAATATTATACAATTTTATTATATATATTAAATAACTAATGGTCAAAATTTTTAAAGTTAGCTGTATAAGTTCATAACAATATATATTAGTGAGTCCATCTCACGATAAGTTTATATGAGACAGTATTGTACTAGAATTTACGTTAGTGTGTGAAGATCGAATTTTATTTACTCCGTTTCATATTAATTGTTGTATTTGATTTCTCAATATATACAATGAGTTGGTATATAAAATTATCACTATTAGCTTCGTAATGTCCACTTGCAACATGCTGGTATGTACTTTCTAACCTTAATAAGCTTATCCTTTTTTCGCTTCAGAGCTGTCGGAATCACTCTCTATGAATGTTTGTTCATGGGGGCAAGACTGCCTACATTAGAATCCCCAAACCGCGCTCAAACGTGTCACATGGGAGGTTGTTGTTGTTGTTATTGTACTATTAGCTTCGTAATGAGAAATACTATCATAAAAGTACAACATCACAATTGTTAATAATATTATATAAGAAATTATCAATCAAAAATAACATTGAAAATCAAAAATGTCAAAATTATGACAAATAATATGGAATGGATGGAGTATTTATTGGTTTATTTCTACAAAAAACATTGATTTATTTATTTATGGTTTCTTTTCCCTGAAGACATTGAAAATTGTAAAATTTAAAATTATAACAATTAATATAGAACGGACAAAATAATTATTGGTTTATTTCGACAAAAAAAAAAATTGATTTATTTATTTATGGTTTCTTTTTCCTGAAGACATTGAACATTTATATATCCTCTTGCTTTTATAGGCTGCATAATTGATTTTCCGCCATTTTCAGCAATCTTCATCTCTCTCTCACTCTGACGAACTGGAGATTCTTCGATCGCCCAACGAATCATCACATCGGTTAGTCTACTCAGAAATCACTCTTCTTCCTAATTCTTCTTTGCTTCTGCTATTGATGTTTGATCTGCGCTTTTTTGCACGATTTTCTTCCCGATTGAAACCAGATGATTCGAATTAGGGTTTTCCCTAAATTTTAGTTATCGTATCTGTCTTTTATCCTAATAATTGAAAATGTAGTTTTAATTTCTTCTTTTTTTTGGTTCTATTGATGTGTTCATGCAAGCTGATTTGAGTTTGAACGCAATTTTGTAGATTGCGAATTGGATCATTCCTTGAAAGTCGAAGCAATTGGAATTAGGCATTGTTGATTTGATTGCTTATGGTGATGTGCATTGATCATGTGCTTGGAGTAGTTACTGGAATTTTGTTGATTGATATTTTGTGTAATTGTGAAGTTTGGCTATCAATGTTGAGTTTTTGTTGAAATTGTTTGGAAGTGTTTGGTTTGTATCTGTATTGGAAAATTGTCAGCTTGATAGTACAGATTATAGATCATGTGCTTCAATTTATCATCCATTAGGTTAAAAGAAGAAAGCTCAAATTTTGTTGATTGATATTGTGTATAATTGTGAACTTAGGTTATCAGTGTTGAGGTTTTACTGAAATTGCTTGGAAATGTTTGGTTTGTAAAGTAGGATTCCCTGCCAACGAGATCATGTACCCGTCAACAAGCAATTTTAGCCCGAACGATGAGCTAAAACCGAGTCACTCGCCATTGATAGAAGGGCTTCCGGATGACATTTCCCTATTTTGCTTGGCTAGGGTTCCGAGGAAGTTCCATAGGGTGCTCAAATGCGTATCGAAGAGATGGAGAGAATTGATATGTAGTGAAGAATGGCGAGCTCACCGAAAAAAGCATAACCTAGATGAAACTTGGATATACGCTTTGTGCAGAGATAAAACTTCTGATCAACTGAACTGCTATGAGTTAAACCCTACCTTGCCTAGGCACGGATGTTGGAAGTTGGTGTATGATTTTCCGTCTCGGTGCTTGAAGAGGAAGGGGATAGGGTTTGAATCTGTGGGCAAGAAATTGTACTTGTTAGGAGGTTGCGGTTGGTCCGAAGATGCTAGTGATGAAGTTTTCTGCTATGATGCTGCGATACACGCTTGGAGTCAAGTGGCTTCCATGTCAACTGCTAGGTACTTTCTTTCGGTTACTTTTCTTGGTTTCGTTCTGCAAATTTGGGGATTGTTGAAGTGGATGTATGTGTATGTTAGGATATATGTGTGTATTGATAGCGTTGTAAGATATGTGTTCTACTATTATGCTCGTAATGCCTGACCAAATAGGGTTCGCCTTCTTTCATGTTCCATTCAAACAATGAGGGTGTCATTCTTGGATTTTGCTGACTTATTTGACAACGAGCATGGTCCCTGAAATGTACCTTCCACCCCTAATATTACTGAGATATGGAGATGTTTGTATGTATAATTGCCTTCCTAAACCCTACTTTGGTGCCATCTTATTCCGACTTGTCATTTTCCCTACCGTTCCCGTATCAGACCCACACACTCTTCAACAAACTGTGGTAAGGCATGCAACTATGCAAGACTTCAAATTATGTACAAAATTTCTTAAAAATAGTCTGGTCCAAACTTGTATCCATGTCCATAGGTACACTAGTACCCATTTCCGAGTAAACATACTAACATAGTTTTGGTGAAATCAGTATTAAAGACAATTGCTTTGAACTCGCACTTGCAGGTGCTATTTCGGTTGTGAAGCAGTGGATGGAAAAATCTATGCAATTGGGGGGCACGGTACAGAGACGAGCGACCCGCAATCCTGGGACACCTACGACGCCCTCTCCAACACGTGGGAATCCCACTCGGACCCCAAAATCATCACCGACATTGAGGACTCGGTCGTGATAGACTCCAAAATCCACATAAGATCCCGCACGTCCGCCATCCCACCCCACGTGTCCACGGCCATCTTTGACCCATCAACCCCCAGATGGCTCGAGCCGGACTCCGACATGGCGCGCGGCTGGACTGGGCCCGTGGTCATGGTCGGCGAGACCCTCTACGTGCTGGACCAGAGCTCGGGGACCAAGTTGACGATGTGGAGGAAGGACAAGCGGGAATGGATCGCCTTGTGCAGGCTTTCGTCTCTTCTCACTCGGCCACCCTGCCAAATGGTGGCCGTTGGATCGCACATCTACATCATTGGCAAAGGGCTCAGCACGGTCATCTTCGATGTGTCCGAGGTGGGCCAGCACACGGTCAGGGTGAGAGCGGGGTCTTCGCTCCCGGTTATTTCGCCCGATAATGAAGTCATCCGTTGTAGATGTGTGTCGATTTGATTCATTCTTTGTTGTGGTTGTTTTGTGTATATTCATATCTACTTCTTATGGTATATATTGATTCGCCCTTTGGGCTTTAGGAGGCTAATTTCTTGCTGTAATTGTTCAATGGTCATTGTGGATGTCTTTGGATTCAGCTGTTCTTATAATGCAGGCCAGCATTTGGATGGCTAATTTCTTGCTGTATAAGACCTGTCAATTTGGGCGGGTCAGGTCGGGTTCGATATGTCCCGTTTGTTATATTTTAGGTTTGAAAATCGGGTCGGTCGAGTCATGTATGACTGTTCAATGTAAATGTATAAATAATGCAGGCTGTGTGTTTTTCTACTTTGTTGGGTTTGGCTAATTTTATCGGATTTGAATATTTGAATTTGTTGGGTACGAAAAAAATGATACCTCAAGCATCAAAGTCACCAACACTTGAACATATCCGTAAGAGATCAATAATTATACCGTTAATATTGTACGAATTTTAGCATGATAAAATGACACTGGCAATATCAAATGACAAACTGAATCGATATTACCACTGATGTAAGATAAGAAAGGGTTGTTTATATCTGAATCTCCGATAATAGTTGTAACTAAATCAATAATATGCTTGCAAAAGACAGTGCAGAACAGAGACACACCAGTATATAGCTATTTATTAAACTTGTTAGTTTTTAAGAACAACAAGGTCTGGGTGGTGTAGTTGGTTATCACGCTAGTCTCACACACTAGAGGTCCCCGGTTCGAACCCGGGCTCAAACATTTATAAAATTTTCACTTGCTTTTTTTAACTATATGTTAGTCTCAATTCTATAGACCGCATTTTTTTTTTGGACATATGGACCATATATTATGTACTTAGGATAACTTCCATTGCTCAAATCTTTCTTCCCCCATGTCACCTGAATTTAGACCCGGGCCTATAATGTAAGTGTTATTAGGCAGAAGTCTTCAACAACTACCAACTTGATGTCTACACTCATGTAACCTATGTCACCTAAACTATTCATTTTGCCCCAAATAGTCATGTCGAACAGTCAACACTTTAACATGGTTATGGACATTCGACACTCCATTTTGAACCAAAAATGCGGAAACTCTCGACATGGGTATGACTGACTGGTTTAATTCACAAGTATTTGCCAAGTCTAACGCCATACCCGCGCTAGACTCTTGACACTTCGACATGGGTATGATTGTGATTTGTGACTGGTTTGATTCATAACTATTCCCGAAATCGTTTTATGTACCAATACCACTCAAAATTATGTTCTTTACAGGGGGTAAGGTTAGAAAAGTATAGGCAAAAGTTAAAAAGTTTGAGTGTTGAAAAAATCGACAAAATTGAATAAATTTGTGTTAATAATCTGAAGAACAAAGTTTCAATTTGGGAGACAGATAAATATACATCGAACAGAGCATTTTTTTTTTTACTGTCAAAACAAGTGTATATGACATCAAATACATCTCCCCTACAATTACAAAATACTGCTGTCTGTCAAGATTCATGTGTCTGAGACAGCCATCTTTTATTCTTTTCTCATCTTCCCTTCCTATGTATATACAAACACCCATGGAGCTGAGCCCTTATATACATACATACATACAACTCAATCCTGCATCGGTTTTTGCTCTTCTGAATGCTCTTCCAGTCTACACAACTCACTGGGGATCACCATCTTCGCGGCCCGGTTTTTGCATCAGAAACCGAAACTGGTCTGGTTTGGTGAAGGATGGATGAGGATAGCATTGGCATATTATATCAGCCAAGACAACTGCAGTTACTGATCACACGGGTTTTACCCACCTGAGGGTGGCCTGCCATTAGAACTAGAAGAGTGTTCGGTGTCGTGGGTCTTCCTGGTTTTGGCAGCAATGAGCGCTTCGACGGCAGCTTCAGTGGCAATGGCATCCTGAATGTCGGAGCAGACCACCTTGCATAACTCGTCTAGTGAGAGCATGTGGAATGGCTCTTCAATGAGGACCCCCACCTACATTTCGGGTGTCGGGTTGTTATTCATTTGCAAGGAGTTTTGAAGTTTTTTGTAAATTATTAAACAACTCGCAGTGTGGGTCCCACTTTTGAAGGGTCTAAGTGTAAGTAGTCTTACCTAAACAAACATCGTTGCTTGCAAAGATATTGATTCCAAGGGAATTGAAATGGGGAGGTGTTCTATTCAACTCCAATATGGAGTAAAGATTTTACTGGGAGAATTGATTCCGGCACATCGGTTTTACAAAGGCAATGAATGAAAGTCATATGCCTAGGAAAGAATGTTTGCTGAGGTAGGTCGCCTATACCTGAATCTCTCCTTAGTCCCCGCATAAGAGGGACCCGGTGTTGTTGTATGGGACATGGCGAAATTGACTCGGCCCGGACCTCAAAATGGCTAAACTAACTAACCCAAAAAGGACCCGAACCTGAAATGACCCAACTTACCCCGACTCGACCCACATTCATGTTTCACCAAAGTTAATTGCTTTCGCAAGACAAGGTCATCGTACCAAAAATAAAGCGACCCGAAATCATCTCAGCCTTAGAAAGACCCAACCCAAACCTGACCCAACCTGAACCTTGTTGGGCAGAACATATGACCCATCCCAAGCCCGACTTGAATGACCCAATTGCTAAGTATTGCCCTCCCGTTCATTTGAAGAGATCTACACCAATGTTCATTAGGTTAAACTGTTACTTAGGTACTTACATGTCACCCCAAGTAACACTCTAAACCCTAAACACTGGACACTCGAGCAAAGTTAAGTTAAACTGTAAGGTGCACACAGAGAGACAGAGGAAAGTTTAAGAGGAAGAAAGATACCTCTTCTATGCAGAACAAAGAAGCTGCACTGATAAAAGTAGCGGGAACCACGATCCAGTGGCAATCATCCCACAGTATGACCGGCAATGTGAGGTGCCAGAAAACAAGGAACCTAGAGGTTAGCCGAGTGTATGCCACAGGAACCGGTGTGCCCATTAACTGTTCACATACACCAAGTCCTTCATGGAAACACGATATCTTCGGCTCCTGTGTTGTTGTGGCAAGAGCCCGATCAGAAAACCCACGAAATTTAGTTACTTATTTTCCTGCCACAAGGGCTCAATTGTCCTCCTAATGAAAAGATGCATCAAGTTAAGTTGAGATGATGAGCAACGGAAGATTACCAATAGATGCAGCTGTGTGTCGTGTAAATTCAAGAGCTTGAGGCTTTGCGAAATGAACTGAATGATGCGATAGGGCGGATGCTTTGAGTTGAGGACTAATGCTAGGTCGTCTGCTTCGAGGAGGTTTTGGAGGTCTTGCCTGGCATCGGATCCATAAAGCAAATGACACTGCATGAGAAATCCAGATGATCAAATTATGCTACATATAATAGAAAATCATATCATGCATGGGATATTCACTTGCAAATATCAGGTTTGAGTATAAACTCGGGGAACATTTTGGGTTCTGGTCGAGGAAGTCATGTTCAAGACACAAATTTTCCGGGTCGGGCCAAAACTTGACAGGTCTGGTCTACCCGCACACAGAGGATGGATAATCATAATCATAACAATCAACAACAATCCCAAAAACCCTTAAAAACCAATCCACCAACCATGCAATTCATCACGTGCTCCTCGAGTTCATGCTCCAAACAATGTTGCTATTCACTTGCAAATATGAGCATAAACTCCAGGTACCTTTCGGGTTCCGGTCGAGGAAATCGTGTTCAAGACCCAAACTTTTCCGGGTCAGGTCCGAACTCGGCAGGTCTACCCACATCCAAACAAAAACAAGCACACGCACACAGAGGGTGGATAATCATAATCAAAACAATCAGCAACAACAATCCAAAAAAACCCTCTAAAACCAACCCACCACCAACCATGCAATTCATTATGTGCTCCTCGAGTTTGTGCTCCAAACAATGTCATTATTCACTTGCAAATATCATAACTCCAGGTACATTTCGAGTTCCGGTGAAGGAAATCATGTTCAAGACCCAAATTTTTCTGGGCTGGGTCAAAACTTGACATGTCTACCCAAATCAAAACAAAAACAAGCACAGACACACAGAGGATGGATAATCATAATCATAATAATCAACACCAATCCCAAAAACCCTTAAACACCCACCAATCAAACAAAAAAAAAAAAACCACACACATGAATGACAATATAATCATCATAATCAACAACAACAATCCCAAAAACCCTTAAAAACCCACCAAACAAACAACATAAGCACACACATGAATGAAAGGATAATCATAATAATCAAACAACAATCCCAAAACCCTTAAAAACCCACCAACCAACCAACCTTAAGAGCAACAGGGAATGCCATGATATACCCCAAAAGACTCCTCTTGATCACCCTATCCCCCTCCACATTGGCAATCACCTGCCTGGCGAAATCATTCGTCCCAGCAATGATCTTCGTCCACGCCTTCCTCCCCTCGACGAACCTAGAATACGACGCCTCAGTCCTGAACACCAGCAGCAGTGCCAATGCCGGTGCAGTGAGCTGATAGGGCAACGTAGATGCCCTCAAAACCGGGAAACACTCCGGCAACAAACCCATGTCCACAACTGTATTATACCCAGCAACCACAACAGCGACCGAAGTGAAGAAAATCACAGGGGGGATCAGCGAGACAACAACCCTAGATGATAGCGAGGTCAGTACATGGCGGACATGGCGGAATGAGCTCCGATGTTCGACCCATTTGGCGTGGTCGTAGAGATTGCGCCTTTTCCGCATGCCCTTTTCCTGGACTTCATCGGCCCAATCTGTGAGGGTTTTGAGGAGGTAGATGGGGTTTAGGGTTCTTGAGATTGGGGGTTTGGGGGAATTGGAGAGGTGGATTTTGACGGGGGATTTGGAGGAGGATTTGGAGGGGAGAGGGAGAGGGTGGAATCGGAATTGGAGAGTGATTTTGGGGGTGAAATTGGAGGAGAGAGGAGGGTTTGAGGAGGGTTTTAGAGGCATAACCCTGAATTTGGGGGTGAAATTGGGGATTTAGGGTTCTTGAATTTGGGGGTGAAATTGAGGATTGAACTGGGGGAGGACTAGGGTTTATCACAGTGTAGGGAAGAATTGTCAATTGAGTGATGGTTGTTGGTGGAAGTCAATAATGGTGGTGGTAAAGCAGAGGAGAAGGAAAAAAGTAGTTGAAAACGGTTGTTTGTGAAGGAGATTCTGACACGTTTAATATTTGCTTGAAGTAAAATTGGATTTTTGTGATTTTGTTTTTAATATGGTTTTTTACTCAAAATAATCTGAAGTTGGAGGTCATTGATTGAAAATAATTCAAACTCACATTTTTGCTGAAAATAATTCAAATTCACTTCGGAATGCTGACTGAGGTCTATAGAAGATAACGAAGGAGAGAGAATACTGAGAAAAAAGACAAACAATTAGGGTTGGATAAAATTTTAAATTTTTGGGGTTGGAAGACTAAATTTATTATGTTAAAGTGTTTTTAGTTTTAATCATTTGCCCTGTCATTATAAGTTTAAGTGAATTGGAGTCTAAATAAGCTTAAAAAAATTCAAAACTAAAATCAATTAAAGAAACACGTACACAGGCTGCCTAGTCAGCTTTCCGACGCCGGAAATCAATTTCGGTTTAGTCTGAGTAAATATGTTAAAAGTTTGGATTATTTTCAGTCAAAAAGTGAGTTTTGATTATTTTCAACCAACAACCTCCGACTTCGGATTATTTTGAGCCAAAAACCATTTTTAATATGTGTAATGACCCAGCCCCTCTAGGACTGCAGACATTACAGTGATAATCGTTTATACGATCGGTAACTGGCCCCATAAATCACCACATTTTGATATTATTCCCATCCAAGTAAGTTTAACTGAGGAGTTCCAAACTGGTGATATAAGTAATCATTTCAATCTCTTTAAGTTACACTTAATATACTCAGGGTGTTACAATATGGAAATTGGAAAAAGTAAAAGGAGACCACGTAATTTGTATAGTTGAAAAACCAAAATGTTTGCCGTTTAACTAAATTTTGACTGTTAATTACTCACAAATTATAATGAGTTAAAATATGAAAATACCGCCATTAGAATGATAATTTACTAAAAATTACAATGATGGTAATTTTATATTGTAACTCATTATAATTTGTAATTAATCAATAGTCAAAATTTAGTCAAATGACAAACATTTTGGGACGAGGGTAATATTCTTTTATCCATGAAAAAAGAGAAGGATTATTTGTTTCAACTTAAATTGTATTCTTTCGTTTATATTTATTTGTTCACTTAACTAATTTTTCTTTTGTCTTTAATTATTTACATTACTAACGTAATTTTTAGTTTTACATATGTATTTTCCATCTCGTGTAATTAATTTTTACCAATTTAATTAATTTTACAAGTTTTCTCCCTAATTTTGGTGGCTATCTTGATTTTTCTCTAATCTCCCAAAGTAACGAATAAAAGGGACGGAGGGGCAAATAGAATAAATTAAAATGTCTCAGAAAGCCTCATATGTTTTTTTCCATTGAATAATAGATAACGAACGATTTCAAAATTTTGAGTCAATCAGAACCAATCTCTTAAAATTGCAAAATTTTGGTATAATATTTCTACATTCGACTCCTTTATGCTTTGTGACCGAAATTTTGAAGCATCGGTTTTAGTTTTAGAAAAAGAAAAAGAGGAAAAATTGGTGATGTTGTAGCCTTGTGGGATGTAGGGCAAACATGTGACACTTTACTATCAAGTGGAGAATAGTAAGAGGAGAAGAATCTCTCCCAAGTCTCAATCTTCAAATTTGTCTTGACGTTGCAAAGTTCATTTGGTGAATGACAATTGTCCTTTGGTGAGTGTTAGAATATCTTCGATTCAAATCAATAATATTACATACACGTAGAGTATATACTTTGTAATTTTATAGTGAACAATGGTCCCGATGTTATGATGTTGTATTCACACTTTACTTTCCTCATACTTCCAACTTACCATAGAAGTTGTAGCCTTTATGGCTTTATGGGGTTTAACATAATAACATTAGTCTCACAGCAACTTATCGTAAAATTTATTGTAAAATGTATCAAGTATGTTACAACGAATAAAGAATTGCCTAATACATGAGCTCATGATATATGCAACATATTGGCTTTGTTTTTTTCGATAACTGAGAGCCTAAAAAGGCTAAAAATTGCATCAAATATGCTGCAAAAATCCGCAAAACATCATATTGACTTTGTTTAGAATAATCTTTAGTTTACCAAAATTTACAAGTTTTTACTTAAATTTACCAAAATTTACCAAAGTTAAAAAACAAAAAAAATAATTCTAGTATGTTAACGTAAATTTGCCAAAACTAATCAAAATTTACCAAAAAATACCAAAAATTGATTTTACTCAACTGTTTTTATCCATAAATTTGACACACCTTAACCTGTTCTTCCTGCCTTGCACGGGCAGTAGTAAATTGTGCATAAAATTACAACCCATGTAATTTTTGGCAAAATTTATAAACTGATAAAACCCAATTTCTTAATCCAAAAAGCCACCATTAATCCATCCATAATCATTTGACTGTACAAAATTAGATGGCTCTGGTATTCTAATCCCTTGCACTCAGAGCTCTACAAAAACAGACAGTACATTTTTCTGACACCTGAAAACTGAAGCAAAATATACAGATCAAAAACCAGACGACCCGATTATATGCAGTTTGTTTTCTTTTTCGCCTCATCTCAAACTCGAATTCGAGAAAGGATGCACGCAAACCGATTTTATCAAATCAGTGTAGTCTTCTTGGGTAAAATGGTCATACGATAAAACTTTCTTTCTACCTGTTACTGGTCGATTCAGTTTAGTCAACTTGGAAAAGCTGGTCAATTTTTCCCGGGGATCATTTTGCGTCTGAGCCGGCTCTTTTGGCTTCGAGGGCGGTGCCCTCTTTGAGGGCCACCTGTGCCTCGGCCTCCATCCCGAGGGCAAAAAGGGCACAAGCTTGAAGGTACGAAGCGATGTGCCAAACCGGGGAGATCACCTGAGCCTGCATGGCGTCGTCTAGGGCTTGTTGGGGCTTGTCGGTCATGAGGTAGGAGAAACTACGGCGTGCATGGACCGTTGGAGAAACCATCCCGCCATCTATGAACTGTGCCAAGAACAAAAACAACATTTCATCTAATTGTCGGTTCTGAATCTGAATCTAGTACCCCACAAAAGTCCCGGTGCAAAATAGTGTGTGTGTGTTTTGGGGGGGGGGGGGGGGGTGATGTTGCAATCTTAAGCCTAAAATTAAAATTCTTCAGAAACTGAATCCGATTGACCCAAGATTCGGAATCTAGAATCTAGTACCCCCAAAAGTCCGGAAACAAGGTGTGGGGATATGATGCACCGGTTTTACCCCTAAATTTAAAAAATTCAGAGACTGGTTTTGATTGACCCAAGATTTTCCATGCAAAAGGAGCAGAAGGGGGTTTAAAAAGGCATTTTGCTTTACAACGTACGCTAAAAAGAATAAATCTTTTGTTAGCAATCTACATTATGGACATACTTTAATCTCAACATATTGCATTCAAAGATGGGGGATTTTGTTTACCCTTATTTCAAATGATTTGTAACTTCAAAATGATTTTTATCCCAAAAAAAAAAAAGACGGGTCACTAGGAATCAATGTCCGAGCAAGCAGTGATGTTTGTCGATGTAAGGCTAACCTACATCTACCCTGCGAAAGAAAGCTTATATTTTTGCTGACACAAGCAAAAGCACCGCAACCATGCAAAAAACGCAAAAAACCCTACCTGAGTGAATCGTTCAATAGCTGATTTAAAATCCTTCTGCTTGAACGCGATGTCGCCTTTTTTCTTCGAGTCCAGTGACTGCTGCATTTGGTCGGTCCACATCTGAAATGAGAGCTGAAATAATACACAAACACCTCAGATAAGCCTCATATGACAAATTTACGATAACATTGTGTCATGTAAAGCGTGCAATTAAGATCTACGTAGTCAAAAACGGAAAGCAGAACTTATGATAGAACATATACAGAACCTCATTGGCTACTCCTTCGTCGTCTTTGTATCCAAGCTTGTCTAAGATTTCATGAATAGCGGTCAAATTGCTCCTTAAACATGCCTCCCCAAGAGCAGATAGGGATACGGCTGAAGCACTATCGGGGATACCCATCAGAACATGAGACGGTACCTGATCGAGCATAATACGATGGTAAGAAAGTTTTCCAACCAAACACATGGTAGGTGTAATCACGTTACTCGACCGTTGGTATTTCTATGTTTCCTTTTTCAAAGTAAGACTCATAAAGCGAAAAACTTTTAGAAAGGGTTTCACAAGAATACCATGGAACTACAGAGTCCGTATGTGAATTGTGTTATTTTCCAACATAGGAGGACCGAACATTCGTTGTTATTCACAGTTATCTCAAAAAGTTTTGTGGGTCCCTTAAAATCAATGTCTCAATACGCGTTGAGATAAGTCTGCCAACATCCAGATCTACCTTGACTCTACGAAAGTGGGACCCGCTCTTGGAGCCAATGACCGAACATGAAAACATTCCAAAAACAGTAAAGAATGTTTAACTGACCTCAGTTTCCTTCTGAAGAGGAGTCAAAGCAGTGATAAGCGATCTAGTGTTGGGCCGCTCTTGCGGTTCATAGTGTAAACATCGAGAAGCAAGATGAAGCAACTCGGTACCATCATCATTGGAGAATTGTCCCTCTAAGCAAGAATCCGTGAGCATTTGAAGATTCCTATCCCGTATCAAGTCAAGGGCCTACAATAAATCCGAATATATTAGGAAAATTTCCCAAAAAAAGAAAATATTGCGTTTGCGTATTTAATTTTGCTAAAATCATGCAAGTCAAAGGAGAATGTTTGGAGGAACGACAAAAGAAACGAGAAAATGTATGGATACTTACATGACTAGGTGGTATGTGTTTTCCACTGATGAGATCGAGCAACATAGTTCCAAAGCTATAAATTACACTTTCCGGTGTTATCCTTCCTACAATAAAAAAGACAGCGAAATCATCATGATGGCAATAATCGAATTAGTCTCCTTTGAAAATGAGAGCTAGCAAACTCATAGTGGAAACCTAGAAGCTAATCACATCGAAAGACAGATCATTCTCAGTTTTATGAGTTAGATTTAGTACTAACAGCCCTTTATATTCTATTTCCCAATTGGGTTTTAAAGGGAATCCGAAAATACCGTCCCACGCTTCTTGCAAAGAATCCGTACGGAAACTTTTACATGAAATTTTTTTGCCCACCTTTTGAGTTCATTTAATTTTTTTTTACTGTCATGATATATCAGTTCTAACTTCTAACAGCCAGAACATGAAAGAGATCAAAAGGTACAGCACAAAAACATACCGGTTCTCAAATACTCTGGCGGTGTAAATGCGAGATTCGTGCTATAACTTTTCCCGTCTCTACTATTCTTCATCAAGCCAAAGCAGGAAAGCCTCGGATTACAATCCTGTAAAAATTGCCATATACGAGCCAAAACACCACATAATGAGTCAAACAGTACACATCAAACAACAAAGATGAAATCCGGGCGATGATTCTTAAGTTGTTATTATACCCCATCAAACAAAATTCGGTAAGCATTGAGATCATGATAAAGGGCGCGTCCTCTGCTTGTACAGTACTCGAGAGCTTGGGCAAGATATAGAACAACCCTCAGCCGCATCGCCCACTTCATCGGCTGTGTATCCCCTGTACAAATAACCGTGCACCCTTTTTTCAGAACAAAACTAAACGTGACACCAACACTGAAACTGACACCCCGGAAATTATACGGACAAGAACGTACACAGAAACTTTCGAGAACTCAAAATAAGCTTAATGTGGGTATAACTTTGGAAACATTAGGTTAGTGTAGAGTTTACTACCATGCTTTTCATGGTCAGATCGGTACCTAATACTTACCCTTTGCCTCGTGGCTTGTAAGGATTACTGGTGGTTTTCCCCGAGATAAGGGCATAGTGGGCGGGCCAAATTTATCCTGTTTAGTTTTGAAAAATGATCTAAAAATACACCAATTCTTTCTCTATAAGCCCATTGAATGTCATATATCTCAGAGCACCTTTCGTGCGTGAGCCAAGAATGGCTCACAAGTGGGGCCCACAATGTACGATAGAAGGAATTTGACGAGCTGCATTTTTGTCTTTAGCTACAAATTTTGGTTTTTCTTTTTCTTGTTGTTACTTTCGCATTATGGACCGGACCCCACTTGTGAGTCATTCTTGGCTCATGCAGTGCAACTGCTCTTAGCATTTATGGGAGATGAAGCTCGCAGAGCTGAATCTTGTCAGAGTCTGATGTATAGTACGTGATTCTAAGCATATAGATGGTGTAATACGATACGGTAATCGTCAAGAATGTTGGAAAGCACTCCAAACATCTTAGAAACCCTAATTTAAGCGATGAGATTGGAAAACTTACAATGGAAAAGATGTTTTGCTAAGGTGTTGTTAGGCATGTACTCGGCCACGAGCAGCCTGTGGTCGTTTTCACAGCAACAACCGAGCAGATTCGCCAACTTCTGGTTCCGGAGCTGACCGACAGCCCGAGCTTCTTCCTGAAAGTAGGGAGAAAGAGTAATTGAATAGGAGAATCGTAGCTCAGAAAGCAAACTCATTTATATATAACGTTGTCAATTAACGCAATGTCGAGTTCCTGCGATGTTAGCAATACATACAATAATCTAATAATCATGATGCATGAAAAGCAGAAGACCATGAAGAAACTGAGTAAATGCTCAACGGGTGACTTAACAAACAAGGAATGCATGGGACACGTTTTCGGTACTAATGAGTGTACGTTGAGCGATTAATACTATAAATGAATCCAAATAACCCAAAATCCCATCATCACGTGAAGTATGCAATATGGAGTGGTTCGCTATACTAGTTTGACCGCTAAATCTTGCAATTCAAAAAGACGGGTTCCAATTGACCCAAGATTTAAAAAGCTAAGGTTCAGTGAGGCATCTTGCTTTTCAACTATCCAGAATACGGACAAACATTGCGCAGTTAATAATACCAACTTAAAATGGGTAAAATCCAATCATCACGATAGGAGCATGACATGTCCTAGGTTTTCATTTCTACTCAAAGAGCGTATTCATTCTCCATGGTCATTAAGAGCGCATATTTACCAGAAATTGCCTGGCATCGGGCCACGCGGATCTGTTGAAACGTTTCACGACAATTCTCGTCTGGTTCTCTAGCTTCCCTTTATACACTACATTGGGAGCCTTTTCACCATGTTCTGACACAATGTTCTCCACTGCAAAACCCGATGTGGCGTACTTAAGCTGCTCATAGGTGAACTCACGAAATGCTGGTAAACCTAGCCCACTATCATCCTCATTCCCTGCTGAAAAAAGAACACGCACAACCTCAACTATCAGCCATGAAAATCTACCTAACTACCTACATCTTCTTCTGAATAATTATATATACTAATAACGCGTTGTACGTACCAACATCGGGGGTTTCGAGCACGGCTGTCCTAGTATCGGAACCGAGACAACACGGGATAAGCTTGGATCCCTGGGATCCCATTTCTGTGACAATAAAAATGAGGAGCCCTAGTTCCTTTTGCCCGAATCCTGCATTCATTACAATCCACAGATTTGCTTAGTTCTTTTTCCCTGAATCATGCATTCATTATTTCATTACAATCAACAAAAGGGTCCTGCAATCAAACCAAAACCGAAACCAAAACCAATACTCCAGAATCCCCGCATAGCGGGGCATGGAGGGGTCGGATGTAATCGTCTTATCCCTATATGTTGCAATTTAGAGAGTCCGGTTCCGAGTAACCCAAGATTTAGAAATCGTTCACTACCCACTGCTCCATGGAAAAGAAGGTTTAGGAAAAATAATCGATTTTCGACTATCCAAAGTATGGACCAACAAAAGGGTCATGCAATCAGGGGTGAAAAATGGTCAAATCAGTCATTCATTTAGCACTAGATTTACACTGGACTAAGCAAAATACTATCACATTAGACATTTTTGGTTTCATTACTACAAAGTGCATCAAATCTCTAGGACCATCTCAAATCCAATCTACATCAAGATGAACTCCTTTATCAGCCTAATATGAACTCTTTCAAGTTCAAGCAACATCTCAAGATGTGGTCCTACTTTTATGGGTCTTAGAGAGATCCAAATGTAGACAACCTAAGATTGGCAAACATCACTGTTCAAATTAAGCAAATTGGACCCAAAAACTCAACTACCCGACACCACTTCCATCTACATCAACATCATCAACATCCAAATTAAACATGAAACAATCTCCACAAACCCTAAAACACCAACATTTCACCAGAATCATACCCAATAACAAAAATAAACTGAAATCAAGCAAAAACAAATGGGAAACAAGAAAAATGGGGGTTACCTGATGATCAACAACAAGCTTGAATTTCTTACCAAAACCCACAAAGATTATCAACTTATAAGATCAAAGCTGCGACCTTTAGATCAGATCAAGGGTTTTGGACACAAAATTCACAACTGGGTATCTGAAAAACATCAAACTAAACCCAAAAAAATTGTATTGGGAACTTAAAAAATGGGTTGGAAATTGGGTATATATACACAAACAACAGTCAACAAACCCAGTTGAGAGAGGATTTGAAAGGTCAAGTTTTAGGGCTTTTGAGAACTGTTCTAGCTACTAGATAGATAGATAGAGGAGGGTGTATGATATTTGTATGGATGAATTAAAAAGTGTTGATTTTTCAATCTCTAATAATTCTCTCTCTAGCCCACAAAATACTCCTAATTGATTCAGATTCACACAGTAGAAGGAGTGAATTGAATGATTATTAGTTGGTCAATTTGGGAAAGGGAGTGTGGGATTTTGAATGAGCAAAAAAAAAAAAAAAGTGTTGAGAGAGTGTGTGTGTGTGTGAAAATGGAGGATTTTGTGGAGTTGCACGTGGGGTGGAGCGTAGACTTATGGTGGACTTGACTGTATGTTAGCCATGCCAACCTTTTGGGGCTTGCAAATTTTGGCATGATTGTTAGATTTTACTTTTGCTTTGGGGTGAGTAAAAAATAGGGTTATTCTTATCAGAGGACTTTATGAGAAAAGGTTGGGAAAATTTGGAGTGCATCCTAAATATTGTATGGTAGAATAATTAGGGTAAAGCGGATTATAAATAATACGAGTTATAAAACGGTTTGAATCATTTTGTGGGGGTCATAATATGAAAAATTAACTCACATTTACCAATTTTGTAATACTGCACGACAAAAAGTAGTTTGTTTACGAGATATTGAGGGGGCGATGGTTGTTTTTGGTCCACGCAATGCCCTGTCCTTGATAGTATTACGTATGTAAAAAGATTATAAATTTTTTTTAAATTTATACAAGTATTATATTTTATACTTGACTTGACCTTACCATGTAAACTTAATATTTTAAAATAACAGTAATGGTAAGCCATTTATTGAAATATGACACAATGGTAGAGAGGACCGTGCTAACCCGAGTGTCAAAGGCACATATGAATTTACACAATAATGGTAGGGAGGATTATCATTAGCATTTTTTTGGTACAAAGTACGACCTTTTTTAGAACAAAAGAGTAAAAAGCATAAGATATGTAAATACTACTAAAGTCGGCAAAAACTCGAGTTCGAGTAATTTCGTGTTTAGATAAATCGCATATTGGACGAAAATTTGATGTCAGATATCTAATTTTTTTACATATTTTTCGGGTCAGATAAATCGGATAAATAAAAATTTCAATCAAATTGGGTTCTGGTAATAGAAAATTGACAAAAAATTGCGTTTGAATTTTTAGTCAAATCGGTTAATATCCAAATTTGTACAAAAATTCTATGATTGTACCATATTTTTTCTTATTCACACATATCCAAATTCATCGGGCTGGACAAATTTTTGCCTAACCCTTTTCACTTCAATTCTAATCTTAAAATGGGCCCTCTAAAACGGATTGCAGCTCAAATGGGCCGGGTTAACCCGAATAAGAATTCAGGAATTAATCCATATCCATATAGCGCGAATTAATTTAGGGGTTTAGGGTTCTTCCTTTCTCCCTCCATTGTTGAAATTGAACGACTGTGGCAAGGAAAAATCGAAATTTCGAGACGCAAACATGTCGAAGAAGAACAATCTCGCTACTCGCAAGAGACAGCATGAATTCGACATCCGAAGTCAATCTCCCTCACTTCCCTATTCAATTGGATTATAATTTGTGAATGATCTAGGGGTTTTCACCGTCAATTATTGGGTTTAATTCCTCTTCTTATTCATCCAGGGGAGAATGCGGAGAAGGAGAAAAGGGAGAAGAAGCTTCAAGCCAAGAAGAACAAGATGAAGGTAAGTTTGATTCTCGCAATCGTAACCTTGAATGTGATTTTGTGAGTTAAATTAGGGTTTTGAATGTGAAATTGATATCTGAAGGTTGATGGAGGTGATAAGAACAGAAGAAAAAGAGTAAATTCAAAGTTTGATGTCATATGTGTGTAATTGTGTTAAATTAGGGTTTTGAATATGAAAATTGATATTGATGGAGGTGATAAGAAGCAGAAGAAAAAGAGTAAATTCAAAGTTTAATGTCATATGTGTGTAATTTGTTAGGGTTTTGAATGTGAAATTGATGTCTGAAGGTTGATGGAGGTGACAAGAAGCAAAAGAAAAAGAGTAAATTCAAAGTTGGGAAGAAGAAGGTGAAGACGAAGTTGTCAGCTTTGGCGAAAGCGAAAGCTGCCCAGGCTATGGAGCTTGATAACTGAGGTTTCTTCTGACTTTGTCATCCTCAGTTTGTTTTTGATAGTGTTGAATCCCTTGTATTCATATGAGTTAGGTTTATGCAGTATCTGTAGTTGTATTCATTTTCGAAACTTTGAATTGTTTGATCATTTCCAAGTATACTTCAGTGTAACTGTTTGAAGATTGGATGAAATGAGAAATTGTTCATTCATGCTGGAAATATATTGTGGCTACTGTATTTTCTGATAATATCGAATATGATAATTTATTATTGAATTGTGTTTGCGTTGTTTGGAACCGTGGTTTGTATCGCCATTGCTTTGCTTTGTGCAATATTTTGATGCGAGGAAAGCTTGAACCAACATGTGGAAAGAGCTTTTGATATCCAAGATGATGACTTTAGTGCTAATTTAAGGTGTTTATGTTGTAGTTTCTTCTTGTTATGTTTGTAGCAATTGTTAGTGCCCAGCCAGTTATCTTTACGTGCTGTTTGTTTTCAAGTCGTCTGTTCAAGTATATCTCTGTTAGCACTCTTTTTACTTGGACTGATCTCTTACACAGAATTAACCATAATATATTATTCTCTTTCATTTGTTTGCATAGTTGCAAATATAGGACACACAGCGTATTTTGCTCACACCTTTCCCTATTGCTTGGTAACATCATCATTCAAGCATAGGGAGCCTTATGCGTATAACTTATAGGATATGATAATTATATGCTGCCGTTGCAGTAGCAGCAGCAACAACACCACCCAGTGTGGGTACCGCAATAGATATATGATATTGATACCTATGTAGACAGCCTTATACGTATAGGATATGATACTCATATATAACATGATAAAAAGACCAGTTTGACTGCACTTTTTAGGCGTCGGACCAGGTAATGGCTATCTCCCCGTATTCAGGGGAGTCGGGGTCCACCCCCAGGGCGTCCCAAACAGCCCTGGACCCATCCACGACATTGTTCCTGCATGGCACCTGGAATCCATGCCCCATATCGCACCCTGCCGTGGAGTCACACTCGTCCACCACCTTGGCTCGGACACTCTGTCCGTTGCCGTTGATCACAATGTCCCTCCCGCATCGGGACCTATTGTCGTACCACCCGGTGGAGAGGGCTACCACCAGGGTGTCGTCAGAGTGGAATTGCTCGTCGCATTGAGGGGGGTCACCCCCGTCTCCTCCCTCCTCGAAGCTGTTGAGGGTCAGCACTGCCGCCGTCTGGCCGCTGACCGGCGGAGAGCACGTGTAGGTTTGATAGACCGACCCGGCCTGGCAACAGCTAGCCTCATTGGGGTTGCATTTGTCCGGAGGAGCCTGCGTCCCTGTTATGGACCCTGATGGGATGCAGTCTTGGGCATGGGTGACGGTGAGGGTGAAAATCGCGATGATCAAAAGTAAAAATAGAGTGTGGTCGGGTTTTTGGTTGATGGGGTTACCCATTTTCCTCTTTGGAAATACCCTTTGCCTCTTTCTCTGGATTGCTAGCTTAAACTGATTAAAAGAGCGGGTGGGTCGACTTGTCGGATGTAGAAAGGTGTGGATGTGATGCTTGGTGAATGAAGAAGGCTAGTTCGGGGTCTTTATATACTAGGAAACTTAAGTGTACTCGGTACTCCATGCTAGTTTTTCCTTTATTTATTTTACATTCTTTACATGTTTTTAAGACCAAGTCAACTCAACAATGCAACAATATTGGGGGATAAACAAAGATGTTCAAGTTGGAGAAGACTTCAAAGTCAATTGCTAGTTTATAAACAATGATATTGTCTGGAATTGGAAGACCTAGCCTTCCTTCAACTAGTGTTGACAGGACTTCCAAAAATTTGATCGACTCAGAAAAAAAAGAAACCGAGTTTCGAACAAGGTTTCTTGACCATTTTTGTTTGGGCTCGGGTTCCTCCATTGACAATATGCAACTAGTGTTGTTAGGACTTTATAAAGAGACGGTGTTGAATCCTTGCAGCCGAGTCAATCCATGTGAAAGGACCGTTTGGTATCCAAGATGATGACTTTAGTCCTAGTTCATGGCGTTTCTGTTGCAGTTTTTTCTTGTTTTGTTTCGGCAATTGTTAGGGCCCAACCAGTTGTCTTCACACACTATTTGTTTTCAACTCTTCTGTTGAAATATATCCCCGTTTGCTCTCGTTACTTGAACTAATCTCGTATAAAATTATCCTATAAAATTGATTATCTTATGAAATTGATTGGTGTGTTGTCGTGTATATGAGTTGACAAATTCCCAGCTCGGTAGCTTGTCTAATTGTTTTGTCTGGCAATTGTTATTGTTTCTATCTCTGTCAGAGACGGACTTAGTCTGAGATTGCTGTTCGATTATCTTATAAAATTGATTGACGTGCTATTGTATATGAGTTGATAAATTCCCAGCCCGGTAGCTTGTCTAAATTATTGGGTCATTGATAGGAATACTTAGGCAATTCAAGTGGGATGTCTGAGTTATGAATTATGGTATTCTCTATGTTGAATTGTTGTATATTTTCGACCAGATTTTAATGCATCCACGCTTCAAGTATAGCTAGGGTATTCATGTGAGACGACGTGTTAGAGGGTAAAACAGTTCCCAAGATGATGAATTCAGTTCTAGTTCATGGTGTTTATATTGTAGTTTCTTCTTGTTGGGTTTCTGGCTTACTATTCTGTTTTGGAATCAGTCTGTCTTATCTCCATGAACTCTTTATGTGGACTGATCCCAAATGCAGAGTAAAGACAATAAGACTGTGGCAATGTATTACGCGTATTCGGCAGTTAGATAGTGGATCTTTTTGGTAGTTATTTTGAATAAGTTCTCTCCATTTGCCAGAGTTTGGTTCCTTATTCTGGGGAAGGTCGCCTTCAGTGCAAGTTTTGTTCTCACCTTGGTGCGAGTCTAGTAGATCGGAAGATTTTTTATTGATTTTTTTATTGAAAGAGATTATATGGGTGTTGCTAGTTTTTTTTTCTTTTTTCTAAAGATGATTTAACAATAGAAGTTCATATTGTTCTATCATGACAATTTTTTTATCAAGAATATTGTAGATTTGGAGCAGGTCTTTGATCAGATTTATCAATAATTTTTTGAAGTTAAGAATCTATGTTGATGTTATAGATTTATTCTTGTTAGATTACTTGCGAATATAGAAAGACACATTACAATAATCCTTTTCAATCACACCCTATAGGATTAGTCACACATAACACGATGAAAAGGCTATTGGACCACACATTTTTGGCATCGGACCATGTAATGTTCATCTCCCCATATTTAGGGGAGTCCACGTCCATGTTCACGTCCAGGGCCGTCTGGACGGCCCTGGACGCCACCACGGCGTTGTTCCTGCAGGGCGGTTGGAACCCGCGCTCCTCATCGTACCCTGCGGTGGAGTCACACCGGTCGACCACCTTGGCTCGGACCTGCCGCTCGTTGCCATCGATCACGATCTCCCTCCCACACCAGGATCTGCCGTCGTACCACCCGGTGGAGAGGGCCACCACCGAGGTGTTGTCGGAGTGAAACTACCCGTTGCACTGAGACGCGACGCCCCTATCTCCTCCCTCCTCGAAGCTATCTAGGGTTAGCATTGCCGCCGTCCGGCGGGTGACCGACGGCGAGCACTCGTAGGTTGGATAGGGCTTCCCGGCCTGACAATAGGTCGCATTGGTCCGAAGGAGACGGGGTCCCTAGTATGGACCCTGAGGGGGCGCACTCTTTCGCATAGGCAATGGTGGAGATGGCGACGACGACGAACAAAAGAAAAATCTCAGCGGTTAGGGCCGCGATCGACGTGTGACCATGCCGCGGTGTCGCTGCATTTTGCGTGCGACAACCATGTCCGTTGGGTTTTTTTCATCAAATTTTTTTAAAATAAAACTTTGTAATTATTATTATTATCATTATTATCATTATTATTATTATTATTATTATTATTATTATTATTATTGTGTTGGCGGTCGTTGATGGTTGTTTGAGAGTGTTTTCTAGAGAGAGAAACTAGAGAGAAGTTAGAGAGTGAATTGTGAGGGTTAGCTGCGATATTGGAAATTATTATGAAAAAGTGGGCGACAATAGTAATAGTAATAGTAAAAGGGAGGGGCGCGGCAATAGTAAAAGGGAGGGGAGCGACGAATAGTAAACGTGTAAATTTATCCTCCCTATTGCACTCTTATTTACTTTATTGCATCTTTTGAACTATACTTAATTTTTCCTCAGGCTCCTTATATGATCTAAATTTTAAAATTCATATATTTAATAATTGATATGACTGATATGACCTGCATTATGCATACATAATTAAAAATTATACTACTTTATATTTGAAAATTTAAATATTTAAATGATGTGATTGTTGATTTATCTTTCCAAATATTATTTTACCTGTCCACTCTATCGCGCATTTTCCACCATTCCCACTTTACTGACCCTCCGACTGGCGACTGCCCACCTTACCTACCCTCTAATTATCTTACATTCTAAGGATCTGTAAAGTTGGATGGTAAGTGACTGAGGGTAGAAACTTATCGAAAGTTACCGTAAGTTATTGGAAGTTTTCGAAAATTATTAAAACTTACCGTACCTACCAAAAATAATATTTAGCATACAAACTAAAAGTTAAAGAAAATTATCAAGACTTATTGAAATCTACGAAAACTACCAAAAGTAACATTTATTATACTTACAATTTACTAGTGAACTTTAAAGGCGCTTTACCTCGTTGTCAAGGAGAATGAGAATATGATGTATTTCCCACTACCACTAGTGTTCAAGGATGCAAATTAAAATCTAAAAAAAAAATTAAAAGTAAGAAATTTAAAAATCAATTAAAACCTAGTGAGTAAAAAGGTAAGTTGACTTGACTTAAAGTCTTCCTGGTCCTGAAGTGTATGAGTAAAGAAATTTTATCAATCATAATTATCTTAAAATTTTTATAGAGGGGGGTCCAGGGTAAGTTTAGAGGGACCGAATTCGTCTTTATAAGTAGAGGGTTCATTCACCATATTTGATATGACCAAGTTTGGTGCTTACGGTGACATGTCTTGCAGAGAGAGTTATAGGGTGAGAGTTTTTTGACTAAGAGTGTGCACTTTCAAGTTGATCTGTATTAGTATTTGTGATCTTTGTAATACTCTTTTTATTATATTTCAGAAGGAAATAGTTCTTTGTACTCTAACACTCAATAAATAATGCATTCATTTTTATGCTCGACTTATGCGTGATTTTTTCCTAATTTGAATTTTCATGCTAAGTTCCTGTCCCCTATATTTTTGTATTTATTTTCAAGATTTATTTATAATAATTTTATTAACCCTACACAATATAGGGTGTATGACAATTCTCCCAAAGCTAAAGTCAAGTCTTTGTCCTTTGCCTTGGCTATATTGCAATTTCTTAACACTAAAGAAAAACAAGAAAAACCAAATATTTTCCATTTTGTTATTTTTTTGTGTGTGTATATATATGAAGTCCAAATCATCATCCTTCAATTCATCCCATAAGCAAATAACTTGCCTTTCTTAGCAACCAAGCAAGAAATCAAGAGAAAAAATGAGTAAACTCTTTAGCAAAATGGCCAACTATGGTCTAATTCTAGTATCATTTACCACTATTCTCACCATCTCCAATGCCAAAGCATGCATGCCATTAAATGTGACCCAGACGGGGCCGATTGCTGTGTGGCCGGACAATGGTACGACATGTACACTTGTTCGGCCCCAGTGACCAGCCATACTCCAGCGATATTAACCCTCAGCAACTTTGCTAAGGGGGGCGATGGAGGTGGGCCCGCCCAGTGTGGCAATCGCTACTACTCGAACAATGAACGAGTGGTAGCGCTCTCCACTGGGTGGTTCCATAAGACTCGCTGTAAGTTGCATATTATGATTAGTGACAACAGGCGGACTGTCCGAGCTATGGTGGTGGACCACTGTGACTCGACCAGGGGGTGTGACGCGGAACATGGGTTCCAACCACCCTGTAAAAATAACATTATGGACGCGTCGGAGGCCATTTGGGAAGCCCTTGGTGTGGGCAAAGACGACGGTAGGTACAGAGATATGCATGTTACTTGATCCTATGCCTAAACGCGAAATTTCTCGCGACTAAGTACTCTAGTGATCTTTTCTTTTTATGTTGTGTTGCCTTAAAAAAAGTATGTTGCGTGTGTTAGGCCTATTTGTTTCGAGTATTTGGTTTAATTCGAGTTCAGTTTGGTTTAGTCTGAGTCTTTTATTAAAGTCCTATGTAACTCAATATTGAATAAGAATGATCACGGGGTATATATAATCTATATCGTATATTTCGTCCATTTTGACTACATAATGTAGCCTAACCGAGCCGGGTCAGGCTTGGTTAGGCTAGGTTAAACTCAAGCTCGAGTCGATTCTTTTTAAAATAATTGTTTAATCTCTAACATAAAGTTGAAGTAATTCAAATAAAGTTGGTACTAAACATACATTGTGTTGGAGTATTTCAAGAGTTCAGGGACATAAAAGTTCAATCTATAAGTATGAGGTTGACCGTGAGGTCAACGGAAAGCTAAATGAGCAAGATGGACCTAAACGGATCGTGTCAGGCTTGACACGACCCGTGTTGGGGTCCAAAGAGTAGGATTATCCTGTACTGGTCCATCACGGACCATGTTGATCCAACACGGACCGTGTTGAGTGCAGTCAGCCTTAATGGCGTAATCCCATGATTTCAGCCTCCGGATTGATTGAATTGTAAGGATAATTGGGATTATTATTGACTGAGAATTCAGTCAATAATCATCCGTTATTATCCATAGACAAATCCCATGGATCATGCCCCCTTACTATGGAAATGATGCTAAGTTTGAATACTTCTCAAGGCCTATAAATAGTGGGCGTTTTTGCTCATTCAAATACACCACTACAACATCTTCTTCTTTTCCTAGAGAGCTTAAACACACTTCTAAGGTGTTGAATTGCAACACCATTCTTGAGAGTTTTTGAGAGATCTTGTACTTTGCTAATAAGAAGTTAGGTTTTATCTTTGAGTCTATTCACGATCTTGTGAATAAGTCTTAAGGGGAGACGAGTCTTAACCCTCGACTCCTAGCCACCCAAGTGATCCCTCATCTTATATGTGACCTTGTTACCCCATATTTCCAACATTGCAAAGCAAGGTAAAACAAACAACACACCCATAATTCCTATAAGAATACACCCAAATAATGGAAAATTTGCATATACCCGCCTTTTGGTTTATGATGTTCATAAATTTAATCCTGATGTTTTTGAGTTATTATTTACCCATCCTAAGCTTTTGAGGCAATTTTATTTAGCAGTTTTTCTGGTAAATTTGGCAAGTTTTCTGGTGAATATGTGATATGTGATGAAAATTGTTTGTTAAAATTATCGTAATTCCAGCCAACAAATCTCATCAGAAATAAAAAAAATCCATAGGAAAAGTTGCAATATTCGCTGAAAAGTAGCTAAATGAAATTGGTTCAAAAGTTAGGGTGAGTAAATATTAACTTAAAAACGTCAGGATTGAATTTTAGAACATGTTCGACCCATAGACAACTCGACCCAAGGCAAACAAATTGGAAAAAAAAAATCATGTTAAAACCAATAAAACCAACTGAAGAAGCAATTTATATCAAGTACGTACAATGCATGTTACAAAGTAATAAAACACCATAAATAGGTTAGAAATTAATTAACCCAATTGTTACTTCAAATTAAAGATACTTGATGACATTTATGCCTTTAACACTTGGTTAATAACCCAAAAATAAAGATATAGAAGGGTAAGTTTCAGAAATCAACAAAATTGGGTGCTGAAGCTAATGTTACTTTCAATGCAAGTGGTCCTCCAAACAGTGAAAATACAAAATTGTGTGATTTTCAGATGAATTTGACGACAAATTCTCCGTCTTCATCTTCATCTTCATCAACGTCTTTATCTTCATCAACGTCTTCATTGTTGAGAATATGAACAATACATTCTTGTGGTCTACTACGAAAGTATCCTTTATCTTTGTTTTAATCGTCGTCTCTACTTCTTTTCTTGTTCCCTGGTTTCGTCTGGTAATTATCTTCCTTTCCAAATTGTTACTCAGCCACTTGTTGATCAAATATTTCTAGGGTTTGTGATGTGTTCCTCATGTCAACCGTTTTTGGTATTAGTGATGAGTGTTCATATTTAGTAATCATCTACAAATTGTTACAAATACCAAGAGTTTAGTGCTTTAGTTTGAATCTTGATGGACAAAATTTTCTTGGTGAATATTGTGGTGTTTTCGGAGGTTTCTTATGGGTCTGCTTTTAGGTCGAGGCCTTCGTTGGACCTAGTCCGGTGATTGTGTGACCCCTTCCTTGTCGACATTTTATTATCCACCACTTTATTTGCTTCTTTGAAAACATGTTGAATTCAGCATCCTTCTAGCAAATTGATGAATTTTTTGATGTCACTAAGGTCATGCACTACTAACTAATGTATAGATGATTAATCATTGGTACTTTTGTCTCAGTCTAGTTTTGCAGGAAATTCAGTGCAGTTTACTTTTCCGATTCTCCTCAACTACTCGAGTAACCCAAAAGGAGATGAGTATGTGATCCTCAATTGTAGTACAAGCAATACGACCACAACTTGCCCTTCAAACTACCCGCCTAAATCCATAAATTTACCCTCAAACCGGTCTTGCCCAGAATATTTCCGGTGGATCCATGAGGATCTAAAGATATGGAAAGAGAAGGGGATCGACCGACAAATGATAGAGAGTTTCCCAGAGAACAACACCCATTTTAGATTGGTGATCGTCGATGGGAGAGCCTACGCAAAACTATTCGTGCAACCCATGGCGGTAGATAGAGCTTACAGTACACTATGGAGCATTTTGCAACTGCTAAAGTTATATCATGGGAAGATACCAGATCTTGATTTGGTGTTTAGTTGCTACGACTTTCCATGGATCTCGCGGGACAAATACCCCGGCGAGCAGTCAGCCTTGGCCCCACCTGTATTTAGTTATTGTAACACTGATTCTGGATTCAACATTATCTTCCCTGATTGGTCTTTCTGGGGCTGGTAATTTCTTTTGACATCATTTTCACGACCACCATTCATACTTAACTCGTATGTAGATTTTTTTTCGACAGTTCAAAGCTCAAAGGACCAAATAGTTCCGAACCTAGTCTTAAACTAGGTCTAAAACAACAATCTATATCCAACAACAAAATATGAAAAAACAACAACGAATTTGAATCCTTTGTGTCTAATGGTTAAGTTTTGTTTCGCTTAGCTTGCTTTTAATGGTTGATAATTGATAGTAGACTTTTATTAAGTACATATATGATTTCGGATAAGGAAGAGCTTTCATTTATCCTGCTTGCAGTTTTTTGACGTCTGATTTTGATTTTTTTTCAAAGTCATGGGTACGAATCACGAAAAATAATTCATTCTTGTTACTTTCAGGGCAGAGTATAATATAAAGCCATGGGAACCAATTATGAAGGATATCAAAATGGGTAACTTGAAGAAGAATTGGACTAAAAGGAAACCCTATGCTTATTGGAGAGGAAATCTAAAGAATTGCAAGAAAAGATCTAAGCTTATCGAGTGTGCTTCTATTGAGGAATGGAATGCCGAAATTATACACCAGGTAACTTTGTCCGGAAAATTCCAAATCAATATAGTCTTACCGCAACATGCATTCATACCTTCTGGTAGAGCTAACAAAAATCCTGGTCCGAGTAGTTCCGTGTTTAGACAAATCGAACATTGGACGAAAACTTGATGTTTGATACCTAGTTTTTTTCGCATATTTTTCGAGTCCGACTTGGATCGGACAAATTGGACCAGCATAAATTCAGGTCTAAATCGGGGTTCGGACAATAGAAATGTGTTTGAATTTTCGGTCCAACTTCAAAATTTGGACGAATATTCTATGACCATACCCGTTTTTTTATTTTTTATTTTTTTTATGGTTGGACAAATCCAGGTTATTGGGTGAGACATATTTTTCCCAACCCTAGTATGGTTTAGCTTAGGTTTTATTTCCCTTTTTTTGTACTCAACATCTTTTGTGTTCTACATGTTGATGTTTTACATCAATGAAATTAGTAAGTAAACTATATTAGTTGAATAAATTACCCTATGTAATTTAGTTCCCCCAATGTAAATAGTCATATATATGGAGTCTTTTCCTATGTAATTTACCAATTGGTATATATACACAGAGTTGGGACAAGGAGACCAGAGATAATTTCAAGCATTCTCATTTGTCAAAGCAGTGTACCCATAGGTGGGTTCTCATCTAATACATATTTTCCCAATTATGATTTGCATAAGAACCCATAAAGAAGGCAAAATGCAATCAAACAAACCACAAAGTTAAATGACTTGGTCTATTACATATGTACTTGTTCTTGGAACTCATTATTATTATTATTATTATTATTATTATTATTATTATTATTATTGCATGAAAAGCCAATGGAAGGCTGAAGATCACATCAACAGTGCTACAAAGATCAGCAAAACCACAAAACAGCAAAACACCAAAAGAAGATAGCAAAATAGAAACCAATAGCTAAAGAAACAAAAAACAATTGTTCCAAAAAACAACCACCTATGCTACAAATCACTCCAAGATGAAATATAACATTTTGTCTTCTTTTCTTTCTTAACATTCCTCTTCAAGTGTTCCCCCACTGCACGGTGATCACGTATAACCTTTATAACACAAACCTTCCTCATCGTTCTCCTCATGCATGCAGGCTTCGTATCGATATTGTTGAAATCTTTGAGCTTTCTTAGGAGCTTCATTTGATGTAGATTTAGCCTTGCGAAAGAACATATATAACCATCCTCCATTTAAAACTCAGCAAGGCCTTCTCTTTCTTCTTCCTTCTAACAACTTTCGAGCCCTCCAAGAAAGAATCCTTGATATCAGGAGAAATATCAAACTCAGATTGGATTAATAAAGTGTCGTTACTGTCATTTGGATCAAAACTCTAATGAGAAGAGTTTATTAATTTCCTTGCATCCCACCTTTTAGCTTTGTGCCCTAACACTGTTAATAAATTCCTTGACATACATTTTGGTAATAACATCACTATATTTATCGTTAGAATATATAAAAAGGAAATGCATAAATTGTACATTACTTGTCCACTAATTAATTTTTGCGAATTTCATTCGGTGTAATTTATGTAGGTACAAGATTTATATTGAGGGAGTTGGATGGTCAGTAAGCGAAAAATACATTCTAGCTTGCGACTCGATGACTCTTCTTACTGAATCGGACTCCTACGACTTTTTCACAAGAGGGCTTATTCCGATGAAGCATTATTGGCCGGTGAGGTTGGAAAATGTTTGCAAATCCATCAAATTTGCCGTGAATTGGGGCAATAAGAACACCGATAAGGTGCGAACAACTTAAGATGGAGAATCTAATGACTTTATTTTATAAAAATATAATTCTTGAACTAACAGATAAGAGAATATACCTACTTTTAGGCACAAGAGATCGGAAAAGCTGGCAGTGATTACATATTCGAACATCTTAAGATGGAGCATGTATATGACTACATGTTTCACGTGTTAAACGAATATGCAAAGTTATTGAAATACAAGCCCACGATACCTGACGGAGCTGTCGAACTTTGCTCGGAGGAATTAGCTTGTAGCCCAATAGGTCGAGAAACAAATTTTAAGATCGAGAGCGCTATAAATGCTCCTGCAAATGAAGGTCCATGCAACCTTCCCCCACCGTATGATCTGAACACTCTTCAAATTCTTGTCGAACAAAATGCCAAGATTTGGGAAACTGTGGAAATGTGGGAAAATGGACGCAGGTGAGATTGAGGACAAAACTATTTTTTCCATGTCCAAATGATGGCATTTTGAATTGATGGTTCAACACAATTTGTTTAAAATTTTGTATCTTATGGTGATTTAAGCATAGAGTTCTCATATTGGGGATTGTTTATAAGAAGAGCGAGAACCCTTAGTCATTGCCTCATTGGTGTTGGTTCTTTTTTCAGATCTTCAATTTTCAAATGCAAATGTTACGATTGTGTTTGACAATAGTATTTGGTGTAGCGTTCAACATTTTGATCAATTCAAACTTCTGAATGGATAAATATTAGTATTCGCTAAGCTAGCATACGTTCTAAGTAACATTTTCTAAAACGTTAATACAATTAATGTTTAGCGTCTGGAATAACGTTTCATTTTGGTCGGAAATATCCTTTGAAAATTTTGTCTTTGGAAATTAACTCCATCATTTTATGTCAAGCTTACATTCATGAGTTATCTCAACTGCTAAATTTACTGAACACAATGTCCTCAGAAACTCATGTAAACAACTATTCGTTATTCGTTACTTAAATCGTTATCTGCTACCTAAACCGTAATCTGTTGCCTAAACCACCATTCATTATCTAAATCACTAATTTGTCGAACATGATTAGTACGAGTTTCTTTCTTCTTTATTATTGAGAGCCATTGAGAAGTTGGCGTTACCAAGTTAAGAATTAAAAGCATAAGAACCAAGGCAAAACACTACAAAAACTACCATCATAAACAATGACAACAGCAACAACACCAGAAGCAAGAGAAAACAAACGGGTCACAAAGCTAGGGCAGATATGTTACAATCAAAGCCTATCTTGATTTGGTAGTGTGCCAATGAATAGGTCATATCCATTTTTTTGATTATTCAAAATCTGAACAAGCTGAAGAGTTCGTAATGCCATATCCAATTTGACTATCGTACTTCCATTATCTCTCCGCATGATAAGGCATAGAACACAAAATCTCATACGTAGAATGTTATTATCGATAAGCTTGTGGAGTAGTTGAAGGTAATCTCTTGAGCTTGAAGGTTTCAAACAATAAAGCGATAGTGAAGCATTTCGAAAATTTATTGAGGACTACAAAATGAGATATCTTCTTTGTCTTTCTTATGGTCGTTTTAATTCACTTGTTATTTTGACTGCAATTGCAATTTGTTGTACTAGACTTTTCGTTGTTGTAGGGTTTTACCCGTGTGTTCATATATGTACAGATATAAAGACACACACATATACATATATATCTTCATGGGAAACAAATTTATAAAATAAAAAATTGATGGTAAAACTATTCTTTCTACAAACAAATTTCATCACAAGTCACTCTGCTGGAACAATTGTTCAATTATATTGGTTCCAACTTCACATGGTTTGGAGGTAAATTATATTGGTTCAAAGGGTCAAGGTAAATTATAACTCAAAATGGAGAGGGGCAGATAATTGGATTTATAAATGTCATAAACATGAGGGTGGTATGTTCAAATTTTCTATCCTAGATTTACCTAGGTTGATAGACCACAACATGCATGAACGTAACATTTTTTCTTTTATTATTTCCTAAACTTCAATTCCCCATATTTGTTTGTCTTTGGCTTTCTACATTGGCTGTATTCCACCCATTTTCAAGTAGGGTGTGAATTTTGTGCTTTTGGCAATTTATTTCGGTGAATAAAATTGGCTAAAAGGCTGCTAATTATAAAAAAGTAGGTAGATCCACAAATGTCTAGTAAACACTGAATTGGTGCACAGTTTATAGATATTCAATTTTTTCCCCATATATTTTGATAATTTAGTTGGATCACAAAAATCCAAACATAACTATTACAAACCGTCAAATCAAATTAATCAAGTTAAAATATTATGGATTGCAAAAATTTAACAATAATGAATCCTGATTGATCTTTTATGTAAATAATTGCAAAAATTATGCTAAATGCATTTTTTTTTATCAATTGCATGTTAAAAAGTAATAAAAGCACCATCATTAAGTGAAAGAAATTAACCCAAATGTTACTTCAACAATACTTAATGAAATGCCTTTATTACTTGCAATTAGTTAATAACTCAAAAAATAAAGAGAAAAAAAATACGTTCAAGAAACAAATAAAATTTAGTTAGTAAAATACTCCTTGAATTATAAAACTATACATTTTGCAGAAAGGAAAAGGAAAAAAAAATTCTTAGCATTTTTCCACAATGGAATACATTGGCCAAAATTACTTGAGAAATATTACCTTTTTTTTTTCCTCCCAAAAGTTTAGCCTTCCTCCCCAAAATGTGTGACAACACTAGGGCTAAGCTATCATATATGCATATATCTTTCTAGAGATGAAAGGATTAGGTGACGATGCTGCTGTTGCTGCTACTACTACTACTTCCGATACAACAATTGTTTCTCCAAATAACAAAAATACAAAATTGTGGGATTTTCAGATGAATTTCACGACAAATTCTTCGTCTTCATCTTCATCTTCATCTTCATCTTCTTTGTATTTGTTGTTGCGTATTATGAACGATACATGCTTGTGGTCTACTACAAAAGTCTCTTTTGTTATTGTTTCGGTTTTCATCACCACAACGTTTCCTGCATCTTGGTTTCTTCGGGTAATTGTTTTATTCTTTATGTTATATATGATTACATTTGGGGCGCCTTAATCAATCTTGAAGTGAAACGAAAATGTGGATATAAACAAACATTAATAAGAGGTGTAGTACACCACAACTAAAAATATGTGCATTACCGACCACTTTTTTCCAACCAATTTAAAATGGTTGGAAAACCAACCATTTTAGCAACCATTTCATATTCCAACTATTTTTCAAAAATTTTAGTGGGAAAAAAGGTTAGAAATTCCAACCACTTTTGCTAAATGGTTGGAAAATTTTCCTACTATTTGAAAATGGTTGGAAAAATGGTTGGAACACCTAACCATTTTTCCAACCATTTTCAAATAGTAGGAAAAAGGATGATAGAAAAAATTTTCAATCATCCCTTTTTCCCACTAATTTTTTTGAAAAATAGTTAGAATATGAAATTGTTGTTAAAATGGTTGGTTTTTCCAACCATTTTAAATTGGTTGGAAAAAAGTGGTTGGTAATACACACATTTTTAGTAGTGCACTAATGCATGAGTAGAGTACGTAACCATCATTTTTCTCTCAGTCTAGTTTTGCAGGAAATTCAAAGCAGTTTATCTTTCCAATAATCGTCAACAACTACTCAAACAACTCAAAAGGAGACGAGTTTGTTATCCTCAATTGTACTAAAAGCAATATGACCACAACTTGCCCTGGCCCTGCAAGCTACACGGTCCGTAACCTCATTTTACCCTCAAATCGATCCTGCCCAGAATATTTTCGATGGATCCATGAGGATCTAAAGATATGGAAAGAGAGAGGAATTGAGCGAAAATTGGTGGAGAGTTTCCCGGAGAACAATACTCATTTTAGATTGGTGATCATCAATGGGAAAGCCTATGCCAAACTATACAAGCAATCCGTTGTTGTAAATAGGGCTTATGGTACACTTTGGAGCATTTTACAACTGCTAAAGTTATATCCCGGGAAGATACCAGACCTTGATTTAATGTTCAGTTGCCTAGACTTTCCGTGGATCCAAAGGGATAAATACCCCGACGAGCAATCAGCCTCAGCCCCACCTGTATTCAGTTACTGTAAGAGCAAGTCCACATTTGACATTCTCTTCCCTGACTGGTCTTTCTGGGGCTGGTAATTACTTTTATCATCTCTTTCACCACCATCATCCCTATCATGTAAGGGAGCGTTTGGTAGGAACCCCATAGAAATTTTTCCTGGGGAAAATTTTTCCTTAGCCCATCGTAAGGGAAATTTTACCTAGGAAAATGTAGGAAATGGTGAGCCCACCGTAAATTTTTTTCCAAGGTCAACTTACATTCAAATATGGAGAAAATAAGCCAACACAGGAAAATTGATCATTTCCCCGAGATTTTTGACCAACCAAACACACCCTAAATGTATACCACAAAGATTAATTCTAGTCTTAAAACTAGATCTAAACAATGATACATGCCAAACTGCATAATCCGGAAAAACAACAACGATTTTGATCCATTGCCGTTAACGAATGAGTTTTATTTTGCTTGCTTTTTCATGGTTGTTAGTAGACTTATAATTAGTACATTTAGATTCTGATAACTCATATATCGCCAAGGTAGGATTGTTCTTTGGTGATCTTATCCATAGAATCAAAAAGACTTACATACACACACGCGCGCACACATATATATGTATCGAAATTTGAATATCGAGAAATTATTGTTTATTCTCCTCGAGGTTCTATCAATTGATTCTTTTAAAATTTACGGAAACCATTTATGAAAATAATTCATGTTTAATTTAGGCCGGAGTACAACATAAAGCCATGGGTACCAATGATGAAGGATATCAAAATGGGTAACTTGATGAACAATTGGACGAAAAGAAAACCCTATGCCTACTGGAGAGGAAATCTACGAAATTGGAAAAGATCACACCTTGTGAATTGTGCTTCCATTGAGGATTGGAATGCCGAAATTATACACCAGGTAACTTCGCCCGCTTTTTTTTTTTGGCCTTTTGAAACTAATTCGAATTTATCTCAAAAACAATACAAACAACGAAATAATAACAAAATCCAACAACAATGCCCATTGTATTTGTAGGTATCATTGACGCAAGGTTCCGAAAAACCCAAATAAAAACAGTCTTATCTTAGCAGTAGGGGTGGAAATGAGCCAAGACGAGCTCCGAGCTTATATAACTTGCGGCTTGCTTGGATTGATTTATATCTAATTCAAGAGCTGGAGTCTGAGCCAAGCTGAGCTGATCTTAAGCCAACCTATATGAGATTCCCGCCGAGCTGGCTTGTGAAAGCTCACGAGCCGACTTTGCTCATTTCCATCCCTACTTAACAGATAATTACGCGTTATAAGTTATCAATTGTGACATACGTACATAAATACAGAGTTGGAGCAAGGAGATGAAGAATAATTTCAAGCATTCTCATTTGTCAAAGCAGTGTGGCCATAGGTTGGTTCAAATGATATATTCATTTTCTTCGATTATTATTTATGTGAGAAAATAGAGATACTAGAAGGACAAATAATACAAACAAACCATTATAAGATATTATAAATTTATAACCGTTACAATTTAGATTATAGCTTCAACTATTGATTTTATTGGCCCTGTTATTTTATGCGGTATTCTGCGGTATGGCGTGGTATAGTGTGGTGAAATTGTGGCGGGTTGTGCGGTAATTGTGGCGGGTTATTGGTATATTGTGGTGGGTTTTTGTATATATATAAATATTGTATTGGTAATTGTGAAAAAGTAATTTGTGGTGGGTTGTGGTGAATTGTGGTAGAATAGTACTTTGTGGTGGGTTGTGGCAAATTGCGGTAGGCTGTGACACTATAGTTTGCCAACCGCAGAAAAGAACATGACCGATTCATTGTAATTGTTGTTTGGCATACATTCTAGGTAGAGCCTTTATAAGAAGAGCTTGTACCCTACCTTTTTACCACGCATGCACAAAAGAATGAGTGTTCTATTCCTAGATTCATTGTAATTGTTGTTTGGCATACATTTCATTGATAAGATTGTTGTAAAATTATTTTTACATCTTGGGTGTCGGAGACACTAGTTGATGTTATATATTATTTTCCTACTAATTCTTTCGTTTTGTGAATTTGATTTGGTGCAATTTATGTAGGTACAAGAATTATATTGAAGACATGGATGGTCTGTAAGTGAGAAATACATTCTGGCTTGTGACTCCATGACTCTTCTTATCGAACCGGACACCTACGACTTCTTTACAAGAGGACTTATTCCGATGAAGCATTATTGGCCAATCAAGTTGAAAAATGTTTGCAAATCCATAAAATTTGCTGTGAATTGGGGCAATAAGAACACTGAAAAGGTACGGAAAAAAAAATTACCATCTCTTTCTCCGATGACTAATCACATTTCATTTTATCGAATATATATATATATACATATATATATATATATATATATATATATCTTTATCTTGAATTAACTGATGTGAGGTTCTATCCACTTTTAGGCGCAGGAGATTGGAAAAGCCGGTAGTGATTACATATTTGAGCAACTTAAGATGGAACATGTATATGACTACATGTTTCATGTGTTAAACGAATACGCAAAATTATTGAAATACAAGCCTACTATACCCGACGGAGCCATTGAACTATGTTCAGAGGAATTAGCTTGCAGCCCAATGGGTCGTGAAACAAGTTTTAAGATCGAGAGCGCGATAAATGCTCCTGCAGAAGAAGGCCCATGCAAGCTTCCCCCACCATATGATCCCGACACTCTTCAAATCCTTCTTGATCAAAATGCCAAGATTAAAGAAACCAAGGAAATGTGGGAAACTGATGTCGGCGAGACCGTAACTGTTTTTCCATAAAAGATGGAATTTTTGAATTTATTGTCTAACAAAATTGTTACAAGTTTTGTATATAGTTGAAATCTCACAAGCAATCTGAGTGATGATACGTGTCTTAGGGCAAGACACAACTTAATGTCTTGCTCCTGATGAAATTAATACTTATTATCATTTTTAACCCTAATTTTTTTGACAAATACTATAATTATCAATTATAAGAAGCTTTTGTTAGGAATGTGTCCTAAAATCACCGAATCTCTTGATCTCACAATTATTTGTTTCCTAATTGTATTAGGATATTATTTAGGTTTCCTTATTGTGCTGGGTTTCCTAATTGTATTAGATTCTAAATCTATTTGGAGTGGGAGTCAAGTTAGGTTATAGGGAGTTCTCCCTATAAATAGGGTGCATGTGGAACGAGGAGTTTTACTATGTGGAGACTGCAGATGAAGGCGGTCCTGATCCAGCACGGTATACTGAAGATTGGGTGCACAAGAAGAGCCATATAGAGAGAGACTGTTGGGCAAAACAGAGAGACCAGAAGCAGGAGGGTAAGGATAATCACACCAAACCTGGTACCTCAAACTGCGTAGAGTCCGAGTCAGATGGTGATGGGTTTGTAGTTACGGATGATGCCTTGGCTACCACATCGAGTAGGATAGCTAGAGATGAGTGGGTTCTTGACACGGGGTGCACCTATCATATGTGTCCTCATAAGGACTGGTTCGAGACTTATGAGAGTGTTGACACCGGGGTCGTAGTCATGGGTAACGACACAGCCTACAAGGTTGCAGGAATCAGTAGCATCAAAATCAAGACTCATGATGGCATCGTTAGAACTCTCAAGGAGGTTTGTCATATCCCTAACATGACTCGAAATTTAATTTCTTTGGGTACTCTTGAAGCTAACGGCTGCAGGTACAAAGGAGAAGATGGTGTTTTGAAAGTGTGTAGGGGTTCCATGGTTCTTATGAAGGGAATCAGGAAGGGCAGTCTATACATCCTGCAGGGGTCTACAAAGATGTGGATCTGTGACATACCCTAAATCTTGATGAGTCCGACAAAGACAAAACCTGGCACATGAGACTAGGCCACATGGGCGAGAAGAGAATGTCAATGTTGAGCAAGAAGGGATACCTTGAAGGCGCAAAGATCGGCAAGTTGGAGTTTGCGATCACCGTGTCTACGGAAATGTAAGAGGGTTAGCTTTTCAAGGGCTAAACATACAAATGAAGGATCCTTGATTATATTCATTCAGATTTGTGGGTCTGCTAGAGTGCCATCACCGTGGCAAGCGCTACATGTTGACATTCGTGGATGACTTCTCGAGGAAGACTTGGGTTTATTTCCTGCGGCACAAGAATGAGGCATTCTCATATTTCAAGAAGTTCAAAGCTTTGGTGGAGAACTAGACAGGCAGGAAAATCAAGAAACTCAGGACTGACAATGGGTTGGAGTTTGTTGATTCTGAATTTACTGAATTCTGCGAGGAGCATGGGATTGCGAGGCATCGAACCTTGGTGGGTAAGCCTCAAAGAAACGGTAGCCGAGAGAATCAACAGGACACTCCTAGAGAAAGCCCGCTGCATGCACTCTAATGCAGGGCTTTGGAAGAACAAATCGTTCTGGGCAGAGGTGATATCTACTGCCTGCTACCTGCTGAACAGATCACCTCATGCCTCTATCGAATACCAGATTCCAGAGGAAGTATGGACAGGTAATCCAATTAATTATTCTAATTTGAGAATTTTTGGATTCCTGTATATGTCCATGTGAATGATGGGAAGTCGCTCTCCGAGTATTAAATGCATGTTTCTAGGTTATGGTCCGAGTCTAAGGGATATAGAACGTGGTGTCTGATTTGATGAAAGTTATTCATCTAGAGATGTAACCTTTAATGAAAGCGCTATGTTATCCGAATGGAATCTACCGGTACTTCCGATGATGCAGAAATCGTGAGAAGGATGCGGGAAGAATGGTGTTCGAGGTGGAGCAAGCTCAAGGTGGAGTCATGGAACTCGCAATCGTGAGCAACCATCGATGCTCTGAACCAACTCAGTTGATGAGCCCGAGATTGAGACGAATGTTCCTCGGTGGAGGAGCAACCATGCATTGCTAGGATCGTCCCGGGAGGAGATCAGAGACCCAGTGCGATATCTTGAAGAAGATGATGCTATGATTGCTTATGCTGAGTGTTGCAGAGGAGACTCGAAGGTGCCGAACCTTCTACCTATCGAGGCCATCTCTTGTCCGAATGCCTCAAATTGGATAGGAGCTATGTAAGAGGAGATGGAGAGTCTGCAGAAAAATCATACATGGGAGCTATGTGAGTTGCCGAAAGGGCGACGAGCTCTTACTGCGAAGTGGGTGTACAAGGGAAAGGAAGGTATCCCTGGTGTAGAAAGTGCAAGGTGGAAGGCCAGATTAGTGGTAAGGGGTTGCAACCAGAAAGAAGGAATCGACTACAACGAAGTATTCTCGCCAGTCGTGAGGCATACGTCGATCCGCACCTTGCTTGCCTTTGTTGCTCTATTTGATTTGGAGTTGGAGCAACTTGATGTCAAGACAGCTTTCCTCGATGGCGAGTTGGAGGAGGAAATATATGAGGCAGCCAGAGGGTTTCATCGTTCCTGGTAAACAGGAACAGGTATGCAGATTAAGGAAGTCCTTGTATGGACTTAAACAGGCACCCAGGCAGTGGTACAAAAGGTTTGATACCTTTATGGTAGGGCAAGGATACATAAGAAGTCACTATGATAATTGTGTGTACTACAGGAAATTTGAAGAAAGGTCTTTCATTTATTTATTATTGTATGTGGATGACATGTTGATTGCCTCCAGGGACATGTCACTAATAAAGAAGCTGAAATCTCAACTCAACCAGGAGTTTGAGATGAAAGACCTCGGAGCGGCGAAGAAGATTTTGGGTATGGAGATCCAAAGGGATAGAAAGGCAGGGAAGTTGTTCCTGTCTCAGAAGAAATATCTGGAGAAGGTGTTGGACAGATTCAACATGAGAAACTGTAAAGCAGTTTCAACTCTTTTAGCTGCACACTTCAAGTTGTCAGTGAGAACCGGTCCAAATCGATTTGGAGGTAAGGAGGATGTCTAATATTCCTATGCTAGTGCAATTGGTAGTTTGATGTATGCTATGGTGTGTACTAGACTGACTGTCCCACGCAGCTAGTGTGGTGAGTAGATATATACGCAGAATCCAGGAAGGAGCATTGGGAATGAGTGAAGTGGATCCTTCGCTATGTGAAGGGTACTTTGGAGAAGGGCATCTGTATGATAGAGGTAGTCTTTGCAACGCGTCGATGTTGCAGTTATGTTGATCTTGATTATGGTGGAGATCTGGATAGAAGACGCCAATTTCGTGGTATGTGTTCGTCATGTGTGGAGGAGCAATATCTTGGAAAGCTTCACTGATCTATAGCAGCCTTGTCTACTACAGAGGCTGAATATATTGCACGGAAGGAGTGAAGGAGGCCATCCGTTGAGGGATTGGTCATGGAGCTTGGAGTACCACAGGCGAGGCGTGGTTTATTCGCATCAGTGCTATACATCCGACAAAGAATGACACTTATCATTCAAGACCAAGCATATAAGCGTCAGGTATCACTTCATCAGAGATACAGTTGCTGCAGGAGAGATCGTGGTGAAGAAGGTTCATACTTCTGATAATCCTGCAGACATGTTAACCAAGCCTCTATCTATAGTTAAGTTCGAACATTGTTTGGACTTAGTTGGTGTTCTAAGCATGTGAGAGCCCTGCGGGGCCACGCCCTGCGTAGGTGCTTGTTGATGGCGGCGATCAAGATGTTTATCTGGACCGATGATTCGTTGATTTTAGTCCAAGGTGGAGTTTGTTAGGAAAGTGTCCTAAAATCACCAAATCTCTTGATCTCACAATTATTTGTTTCCTAATTGTATTAGGATATTATTTAGGTTTCCTTATTGTGCTGGGTTTCCTAATTGTATTAGATTCTAAATCTATTTGGAGTGGGAGTGAAGTTAGGTTATAGGGAGTTCTCCCTATAAATAGGGTGCATGTTTCTCCACCAAAAACACATCGGCAAACACAGAGAGCTAGAGAGAGAGAGAAAATATTGAGAGAGAAAGGGGTCTCACCAATATTTTCCCCTGTGTATCCTGAGAGATTGTGAGTTGAGTGTTGAGAGATTGTTATTGTAATCTCCTTTGTGGATCGCATCACACCCTGTGATAGTGATCAGGTTGTACTCCTCCTTTCTCATAGTGGATTATTTTCATGTCGCCGTCGTGGGTTTTCTCCGAGTTCTTCGGTTTCCCACGTAATTCTGGTGTTTGATTTTATCGCTTATTTTTCGTTCCTAAATTTTGTCGTAATATCCATCATCTCGTTTTCGATTCTATTATTCGCTTCCGCTGTTACCTTGCTACTCACTTTTCTCTAACAGCTTTGAATGTGTTGGCGACCCCAACAATTAAAATTGACACCCTAACGAATAAACCCCATACGTTGGGCATATTTTAGATGTCTTTTTGTAAAATTTAAAAATATAGATAAAAGTGTGATTTTATATCATATATATATATATATATATATATATATATATATATATATATATATATACACACATATATATATTATTATTATAATTATAGAAACCAATCATGTAATTTTTTTCAATTTAATTTACAAATATATAGGTTTTATACCATGACAAGACACTAAATATGTGTCTTGCCCAAGACATTTATCATTTTTGTTCCATGAAAATAACCTTTGTTTAGACTGCTAATAAATTTTTGTACTAGCTAGCTTATAAGTGACATTACATACGCTAGTAGGCCTAAAACTGTTGCATCAATTGGCTTGTTCTTTTATGAAATATGATTGTTAGTTCGAGAGGTTCTTGTGTTGCATATAGATCTGACAATAGGGTGAATCGGTTCGGATTCGTGTCTATTGAAGATCGGTTCGGGTTGCATCATATCAATCAATTTCGATTCAATGCTTGCATGGGGTGACATCGGGTGAGTTCTATTCGGGTTGGATCAAGTTCTGATTTGATTCGAGGTCATTTGGGTGTAGATCTTGATCATGTCACTTTTTGGGTTGCGGTTGATATCGGTTTCGGGTTCGAGTTTTCTTTGCGTTTAGGTTAAGATCTGATCCACTACAAAAGAGCAGGCCTACGACGACCGATAAAAAATGAGCTGACTGTTGATTGATAAATAGCGACTGATAATTTATCAGTCGCTGTACAGCGACAAATAATTATCAGTCGCTAGTATTTTTTTTATCAGTCGCTGTACAGCAACAAATAATTATCAGTCGCTAGTATTTTTTTTATCAGTCGTTGCTAGTCACTTATAACCAAAGACCGATAAATGATCGGTTGCTAGTTTAGCGACTGATAAATACCGATCGCTAGGTTTAGCCCGCGTCTAATATACAACGATCGATATTATCGGTCGCTGCTGGCGCGCGTCGACCAATAAGCCCTCTGAGCGACCGATAATATCGGTCACTGGAGCCCAGTTATGTTGTAGTTATCATCCATTTAGGTGTCGATTCAGGTTCAGGTTTAATTTTTTCAGTTCAGGTTTCAAGTCTCGGTTTAGTTTCTCCAAGTCTAGTTGCATGTCTAGCTCTAGATGGTCAGTGTAGGGTTAGATATTTGCTCAACTAAGGTTTTTTTTCCCCCTCTCCATCTCCCTCAAAATTGAATGAGGTTCTTCTTCGAGATAGATTGGTACTCTTGTTCTTCAAAGGTTTTTCAAAGCGAAAACTATTTCCAAAGCAAAACTTTACGTGAATCGTATGGAATCGGCCTCTTTGCAAATAGATGTGATTGCCAAGGAAAGACTGCCTACCATAGGACCCCTGACATAACACATAAAAATAGGAACCAACACCAAATTTTTTTTATTCTATTTCGGAATATGGCTTGCATAAGTAGATGCTAGCTTTTGGGGATGGGACAATTGTAACTTGTATGTTTGGTTGGACCTCAAAAGTTCTAAGTTATTATTAAAAACCTTTGTCTTCTCCATTTTTTCGATTGTTTAAAGTCCGAAAAAGCTTGAAAAAGTTCAAAGAAACATCATTTACACACCCCTAACCACAAAACCAAAATCTACATCGAAAGAGAGAGACAAATATCAAAACTAACACGATCAAATTAAATAGACATAAAACAATGACCAACACTTTTTCCCCTTGTAACAAAATAAGCAGGAAAAAGCGAAGGTCAATATATTTAATTGTCGCGATTATCAGTAGTTATCATGAAAATGGTCCATATATTATCTTGGTCTGGTTGCATGCCTAGTTCTTGATGGTTTGGTTGGGCCTAAAAAGTTTCTCGATAATCTCGTCAACTATCTAATTGTCACCGTAGAAAAGTAGCACGCTTCATTTGGTGCCGAGTTTATTTCAGTGGGTGATCCAACTTACCAAAATGAAAAAATATATTAAAAAAAAATCTACCGTTGCCTATTTAATAATAACATTATGTTATTCATGACCATTACCGGCCATGTATGTTTTTTTTATTCATGGGTAAATTAGATTAAAACGTGATCTAGGAGAACCTTTTCACAAAGTGTCTGCCTAGGTTTTCTTCATACAAGATTTAAAGAAAGCTTATATGAGGGACATGTTGATGTAACAAAATTATTACTCCCTCCGTTCTTTTTTATCTATCACTTTAATTTTTGCGTCAGTCAAACTTTAAAAACTTTGAGCATTAATATCTTAACATATATAATGTTCTATTATACAAAAATATTATCATTAGATTTGTAACAAAAAATACAATCATATGAGCATGATACTGAATTTTTGATAAAATATGCTACTTGAATTTCTCAATCAAAGAAGGACATTGGAGACCGTGTAACATTTATCAAGCGACAGTTATTGTGAAACAGAGGTAGTAGTAAAATGACCTTGGTACTAACAATTACATAACCATCAGTAACATGTCCCAAAAAAAAGCATCTGAGGAATAATAGCTACTAAAATTTAAAGAATTATGCCAAACAAAGTGTGCCAAATACAAACAACAAGCTAGAAACAAAGGAAAACTTGCAAAATATTGTATAAAAAGGCAAATACAACTATTCCAAAATGCATGTTACAAAGTAGTAAAGCATCATAAGTTGAACAAATGCAACCCTAATGTTACTTCAAAGACATATAATCAAATGTTACTAGAAATTATCTAATTAATGACCCATTAATTAAATAAACACAATAAAAAGAATACGTTACGAAATGAGTAAAATTAAGATGATAAAATACGCCATGATATTTTCATTCAAACATTTTGAAAAATTTATTCTTCACATTGATCCACATTAGGTGACATATTACATTATGATTTAGTAATCTTTAGTTCCAAGTGTTGTCATCAAGTAATAAACATAATTACGAAATTTTAATCCGTATTATAAGTAGATGAGTTCAGAAAACACTACAACCGGATTGGATGATGCAAATAATGAGACGACAAAGTTGTGGGATTCTGGGGTGAATTCAACAAAAAATACATCGCTTTCATCTTCGTCGTCATCATCATTTGATTTGAGGTCTTCTTCATCGTCGAGTATTTTGAATGATAAATACTTGTGGTCTGCTACAAAAGTCTCCATTGTTGTTTCGGTTATCGTCTTTGTCATATATGTTGCACCCTGGTTTCATCAGGTAACTCTGTCTCCTCTCTTATTTTACCCATCAATTACTAAATTCAATTTCGTTCTTTAACTAATAATTTTTCAAATAATATTTTACCAAAAATGAGAAAATCATATTATGACTATGTTTTTTCTTTACAAATTTAATAATGATACATCTTACTTTATTTTAATAATAGATCATTGTATATATTAAGAAATTAATTGTCAAATTTTTCAAAGTTTTAATAACACAAGGATCAAGGAAGCATATACAATTTGAAGTAGGGAGTAAATAATTCTGTCCGTTGAAATGTGTGAACTACTGAGCCTAATTTGCGAGCATGGATTTATATGCACAACTATTGCATATATAAACGATAGCTTTCGTCTCAGTCTAGTTTTGCAGGAAATTCAGTGCACCCGATTCTCCCCAACAATTCCTCAAACTACTATCCAAAAGGCAATGAATATACAACCTTCCGTTGCAGTACGAGCAACATGACCGTAACTTGCCCTCCAAGTTACCCATCCACATCCATACGTAACCCCAACTTGGTACCCTCAAGACGATCATGTCCAGAGTATTTTCGATGGATCCACGAAGATCTAAAGACATGGAAAGAGAAGGGAATCGAACGACAAATGGTAGATAATGTCCCCGAGAATCAAGACCAATTTAGGTTGGTCATTGTTAATGGGAAAGCCTACGTCAAGGAATACAGAAAATCTGTCAACGAGAGGCAAGACTTTACACTTTGGGGGATTTTGCAACTACTAAAGTTGTATCCTGGGAGGTTACCGGATATTGATTTGATGTTTAGTTGCTTCGACTTACCTATCGTCTCTAAGAAAAATTATTCAGGGGAGCAATCGGCCTTTGCCCCACCTCTATTCAGTTATTCTCGCCATAGATCCACCTTGGACATTGTCTTCCCTGATTGGACTTTCTGGGGCTGGTAATTTATTACCTCTAATTGTTATTTTATCTGTTCACACATCTGATACTTCTTCCATTCTTTTTCTATCTAAAATTTTAACTAATTTTTCTCATTTCACTGCATCTGTTATTTTACAATCCAAATAACATATTACTGACTCCTTTGTGAATCTGTTGATACCATAAAGCTAAATTCTAAGCCTATTCCTAAAATTAAACTAGATCTAATGATCAATTTACAACCCCTATCGGATGAGTAAAAGATATTCATTTTGATTCATGTACTTTCAGGCCGACATACAATATAAAACCATGGGTGCTACTCGCGAAGGATATCAAAGTAGGTAACTCGATCAAGAATTGGACAAGTAGGAAACCCTATGCTTATTGGAAAGGCGATATTGCAAATGGTGTCAAAAGATCTAAGCTTGCCGAGTGTGGATCCATTGAGGAATGGAATGCCGAAATTGAACAACAGGTACTTGATCGATCTTCTACCCCCCCGGGAAAAAAACTTGTATAGAAGTTTCATTGAATTTCCCCTGCATATGGTAGAATTTCTAGAAAAATTTTCTTGAAAAAAGTATCCCTGTTTGCTCTTGGAATATTTTTTTTTATCCTGAGTTTGAGTGCAAAATAACTTACTCCATAAATTTTCCGATCCAATTAAATACAACCAAACACAGAAAAAGTTGGTCAACTTAGAAAAATGATAAGCTAGTTAACGCCCGATCTTTCACTTTCTAACATACAGGCTTGGCATAAGGAGCGTAGGGCAAACTTCAAGCACTCTAAACTATCAAAGCAGTGTTCCCATAGGTGTGGTTCTCATGTATTGGTACATGACATACATATTGTTCTAAATTGTTAAAGTTAATGTGTGCTTGGTCCCTCTTTTATTCGCATGGTTAACTTTACTATAAATTTAACCAATGTTTATCGACTTCTGACATATGAACTTGCCAACTATTATTATTTGGCGCAATTTGTATGTGCAGGTATAAGATATACGTAGAGGGAGTCGGATGGTCAGTCAGTGAAAAATACATTCTAGCTTGTGACTCCATGACTCTTCTTATCGAACCAGAATTCTACGACTTTTTTACAAGAGGGCTTATTCCGATGAAGCATTATTGGCCAATCAACTACAAAAATCTTTGCAAATCCATCAAATTTGCAGTCAATTGGGGTAATAATAACACAAATAAGGTATGTGTGGGGTTTCGTGCTTTTGCACTGTGTACTATCACTTTGACAATAAAATTAATCTAGGGCCAATTGCCCAATTGATCGAAAAAAATGTGTAGGGTTGATGGGGAAAACTGGGTGTTTGGTTTTTGACCCACACCTAGACCTAGTTGAAAAAGATTGGAAAAACTTTGGACCTAGAATCGGCTTTGTCACTCGGTTAATTATTTGATCCAAGTTTCTTTTAATAGGAAAAGAATTAATTGATAATATATGTACAAGCTCTTTCTACAACATCGATCACTTGAACTAACTAACTATTTATCACAATATCTATGACTTTATAATCTCATAGTATATCGATTGTTTTACCACATTTGTCCTTATAAATAGTTTCTTTCGTCACCCCCAATACAATTATCAAGTTAAGATACATATTTTTTTGCCATGAATACAACATAAAATGTCTCCTATACTTAATGTTACCTTGATCTCTAGATCCCCCTAGCTTGAAAGCGTGGAAATAGTGAGAATATACACTAAGCTGCCAAACCCTACAATTTGGTCGAGTCCATCGAAATTAGCTAGGTGTTTAATTAATAATGCTCAACCCTAGAGGTTGAGTGTGTTTGATGCGATCAAAGTAGGGTTTTGAATTAAGAGATGTGTGATTATATATGGTTCAGGCACAAGAGATCGGAAAAGCTGGCAGTGACTACATATTTGAGCAATTGAAGATGGAAAATGTGTATGACTATATGTTTCACGTGCTGAATGAATACGCAAAGCTGTTGAGGTACAAACCTACTGTGCCTGATGGAGCAGTTGAAGTTTGCTCAGAGAATTTTACTTGCAACCCAATAGGCCTAGAAACTGATTTTAAGATCAAGAGCATTGTAAATGCACCTGCAGAAGAAGGCCCGTGCAACCTTCCTTCACCGTATGATCCCAACATTCTTCAAACTTTTCTTGAGCAAAGGGCCACAATCAGGGAAGCTGTGGAAATGTGGGGAAATAGATGTGGCTAAGATCGGGAATCATTTTTTCGTAAATGAAAGAATTTTCAATTGATGGTCCGACGAATTTTGTACCTTAGAATGATTTGAGCACATAGTTAAGTCATATTAGGTCTCATTACATATGAGAAGAGCAAGAAGTCTTAGTGTGCAAACTTCTCTATTTCCTTGCTTTTTGCAAAATTAGAGCACAAAAGGCAAATTGAGAACTTGAAACAATAATATCATTTACAAGAAACCAATCTCAACAAAGTGAGTCTTTATTTGCAAATTGTGGCATTTCAATGGTTAGAAGCAATGCTTTTATCTATTCTTCTTCTCCTACAAATGTTATGAACATAAATTTTATAATATAGAAAAAGATAATTTACCTATTCAACTATTTGAGAATTTATATCTTAATTAGTGAAATTTATGTATACATTTAACATAAACTTAATACATTGTTATACATATTGTTATAATTGTTATCGTTTGGGTTAATTGGACCTAGAATGTTCTAACATCACTATTAAAACCTTGTAGTTCTTAAAAGTTACTCATTTTCAATTTGATTGTCGGTTTAACTAATTTTCTATTTCCCACAATATATATCATTTTACAGTCGTAAATATTGCAGTAACAAATTAATGGTTAGTTACTGAATTTACTTTCACCAAATTGTTGAGTTTTTATCCCTTTCTTATTTTTTTCGTGAAATTCAATACCGGGTTTCGTATTTGTTGGCAACAATATTGGGTATCTTGATGATCGAAAAGGGATGGAGGGAATATTGTATTATTTTGATCTTTTGATTATGTGCGTAAACCTTAGGTTAATAAGATTATACTGAGATTTGTTGTTGTTGGTCATTTGCAAAAATGTGCCAAACACCAACAACAAAACAACCAAGGAAGAAATACAATACATCGAAAACTGGTACTTACAACAGTTCGAAATAGATGTTACAAAGTAATAAAGCACCATAAGTTAATGAAATTAAACTCAAATGTTACTTCAAAGATGCAAAATCAAATGCCTTTAGTAGTCAAGGGTTCCAAGTGCTCTTATCAAGTAAACAAACATAACAATTACTATTATTATAATAAGTTAATTTTTGAGAGAAAGAAAAAGAAAAGATGAAATCTTCATCTTCATCTTCGTCTTCACCTTTATCATCGAGCAATTCGAATGATAAATATTTGTTGTCTACTACTACAAAAACCTATTTTGTTGTTGGCTTCCTCGTCGTCTTCATCTTCTTTGTTGATAGCTGGTTTCATCTGGTAATTAACTCTCTTTTGCTAACTCTATTATAGTTAATTATATTAGGGTATGTCTTGACAAACATCTTTATATATATATATATATATATATATAGTTTTAAGCATCTGTGATCGATTTTGCCCCAGTTTAGTTTTGCAGGAAATTCAACGCGATTTTCATCTACAATTCTCAACCCAAAAGAAGACGAGTACACTGTAGTCGATTGCAGGTCAAGCAACATGACCATAGTTTGCCCTGCAAACTACCTAACCCAATCCAAACCTGATCGTCCCTCAGGCAAAATGTGCCCTGAATATTTTCGGTGGATCCATGAGGACCTAAAGACGTGGAAAGAGGATGGAATTGAGCGACACATGGTGGAGAACATCCCAATGAGCGAAAGCCATTTTAGATTGGTGATTGTCAATGGGACAGCCTATGTCAAGCGACATTTGAATTTCCCTGTAGTAGATAGGGCAAATGTTACACTTTGGAGCATTTTACAACTGCTAAAGTTGTACCCTGGGAAGGTACCGGATCTTGATTTGGTGTTCAGTTGCTTCGACTTACCAACCATTCCAAAGGAGAAATACGCCGAGACACGATTAGCCTCTGCTCCACCTTTGTTTAGCTATTGTAAGAACAATTCTACCCTCAACATCGTCTTCCCTGATTGGTCTTTTTGGGGCTGGTAATTACGATCCATCTTTTTTTTTATATATAATAATAATCCGAAAATTATTGTTCATTTAATTATTCAGTGTTTAGGGTTTAGGGTTTTTTTTAAAAAAAATTCATTTTGAATGACTTCTAGGCCAAATTATGGTGTAAAGCCATGGGTACAAATGGTGAAGGATATCAAAGAAGGTAACTTGAAGAAGAATTGGATAGAAAGAAAACCTTATGCTCATTGGAAAGGAGATTTTCAAAATGGTCACAAAAGATCTAAGCTTACAGAATGTGCTTCGATCGAAGAATGGAATGCTGAAATTATACACCAGGTAACTTATATCTATTAATCCTCTATTTTAAAAATGAGATAAATAAATAAATTTGAAAAATATTTGGGACTTAAAGGTACAAATATTATGCATAAAAATTGACTTTGGTGTTCCATATGGTTGGTGAATTACCCCCCCCCCCCAAAAAAAAAAATAATAAATTATCACCATTGGTTTTTCACTTAGTATAATTTTGATAAAAGTCATTCCTAGCTATATAAATAATTAGTCAAAATTATATTTAAAATCATTTTAGTATATGACTTATTAGTTATATCAAAACTTTCATAAAGTAATAATTTTAAAAAATTCATCATATGACTCTTATATGAGACGATCTCACGATAGAGCGAACGAATTTTTTGTTTCGGGTGCAAAGAATGATTGATTGTTCTATATGAGTAAATTCACTTCCTATTATTTATGAATTTGAATATGCTAATTAATGTTAGAGCATTATGTATGCAGAGTTGGTTTAAGGAGTTCAGGGCAAATTTCAAGAATTCTAAATTGTCAAAGCAATGTGTCCATAGGTCGGTACAAATTATTGTTCATATAGCTAACTCGAATACTATATAATTTATTTTTTTTTAAAAAAAAAATGTTTTTTAAGCTAACTCTTATTACATGTAATGCGAAAATTAATCAAAGCAACAGATAATGTAAAATAGACAAAGAAAAATGTTTACCATTTTGTATTATTGTTCAAAATTTGGCTCCAATTATGCAGGTACAAGATTTATGTCGAGGGAATAGGATGGTCAGTCAGTGACAAATACATCTTAGCTTGTAATTCGATGACTCTTTTTGTCGAATCAGACTACGATGACTTTTTCTCAAGGGGGCTTATTCCGATGAAACATTATTGGCCAATCGGTGTGAAGAATCTTTGCAAATCTATCAAATTTGCGGTCGATTGGGGAAATAATAACACCGATAAGGTATGTAGTTTTTTATCCGGCCTGCTATATACATGCAAAAATAGTTTTTGTTAATGAACTAACAAATGTATGTGAGAATATATTTGCAGGCACAAGAGATTGGAAAAGCGGGCAGTGATTACATATTCAAGGAAGTCAAGATGGAACATGTGTACGACTACATGTTCCATGTGCTTAATGAATATGCAAAGTTATTAAATTACAAACCTACTATACCTAAGGGAGCAGTTGAACTTTGTTCGGAGAAATTTATTTGCAATCCAACTGGTCGTGCGAGGGACTTTAAGATTGAGAGCATCATACATGTACCGGCAGAGGAAGGACCATGCGACCTTCCTCCACCTTACGATCCTAGCACTCTTCAAACTCTTTGCGATCAAAAGAACAAAATTAGGGAAGTTCTGGAGATGTGGGAAGATGGATAGATGTCGATGCGAGACTGTTCTTAATTTTCGCTAAAAAGATAGACTTTTCTTTAACTTTAGCTCAGCAAAAAGTTCATGTAGATATTGATTTCTAGTTTATAGAGATGAATTCATCAAATAGAATCTTGTCATGTACACAAAATTACTGTCCAGGCGGTTTTTTGATGGATCAATGATTAAGAAAGTCGGTAGAGGACCGTAAAAAATAACACCCGTGCATGTCATATATTTATAAAGGGCAGCCCGGTGCACAAAGCGTCTCCGCAAGCGGGGGTCTGGGGATATGTTTAAGAAAAAATTTTGTCACATTTTCATCCATAATTAATCCCGATGATTAGATTATTCATGCTTAATTTCCTTTTTTTGTGATATTAAATGGCAATCGAGATATTAGAAAAGAGGGATGTTTTTTCGTCACCACTCTTAATTTCTCTATTTTATGTGTTGCTTTGAATCTTTGTTCATTGAACTTTAAAAATCATTAATTTCTCAACTTACACAAAAATATATTTAATATGAAACTATTACCATGAAATATGTGACAAAAGATATTATCTACTAGTGACAAAAAATAATATTGAAGGAATTTAAAAGACGACACACATTTTTTGTAAAGTTCTTCTGATACTGCATTGTTTGGGTTTTTCCCATATTAGAATTTTCCACATTCAATCAATTATCATGCATGTCAGTCTTAGTTGCTTTCTTATTTGTCCCATACTATTGTTTGTGATCTTGAACTTTTGATCACGACAAGTGGTATTTGAGCGAGGAGGTGTTTCATACTTCTGGATGCTTGATCCTTCAAGTGTTATCAAAGGAGGAGGTTCTTACTGTGGATATGCGACCTAACAAGCTAAGTTTTAAAAAGATATTATGGAAACAATTATCAATTAATACAGACATTTATGACGGTAAGTAATCAATAAGTGACAAATAAATTGGGAAGACTGGAGTATTTAGGCATCGTTCTTTTGTGCGTTGCGTTACGTTTAGTTGCGTTAGAAATGGTTAAAAAGTGATGATAATTTGCGTTATATTGCGTTGCGTTTGGGTGCGTTAACGCATAAAAGAACGATGCCTTAATTTAATAGATCAAAAGTAGCAATCCACATTTGTACACAACATAGACTTTATTTTATTGTAAGTGATCCATAACTTTGATAATATGAAAAAGTCAATTTGTAGGTGCATGTGATCTAACCCATCTTCCTGAGGCCCCACCTTATCATCCCAAATCATGTACTTTGAATTTTCATGGAGCCATCCAAAGTTGACCACTGTTCTTTAATTTAATTAAAAGTTTAACGTAATATCATCTTATCATAAATTTATGATGAGATATATAATTTCTGATGATTTTGTGAATATAAAGGTGACTGATAATTTATTTAGAGTGACTTTAATAAAAGTCATTGATCCTTAATAAATTAATCATATTCGTATTAAAAAGTCAAGGTAAAACAACCAAAATGTGACCCTGGGAGTAGTCCATGTCCTCATAGTTTTACCCCAAATGGTCTCATCCTGAAATATGAATTTGCCCGACCCGAGAAAAAAAAACTAGATAGTAAATATTGGTTTTTCGTCTGAATTTTGACACTTATCAGATTGACTGACCTAAATCTGACATAAAGTAGGTTTTTGCATGCACCATTTGCAATAACTAACAATTAATATAGTAAGCAATAATTCAGCAAACCACACTCTATTTCTCCTTATAAGTACATCTAAATCCTCCCCCACCCTAACTAAACCTTCATCATAAAAAAATGAGCAAGTTTTTGGTGAGCATATGGAGTTTCCTGATACTCTGCATTGTGAGATCCCAAGGGCAGAATTGTAGGCCCACTGGGTATTTTAGGGCATCCAGCCCTCCACAAGGGCAGTGTTCCTCCAATTGCTGTGTGGGGGCCACTGTTTACTTCACCTTCCAGTGCTCCCCTGATGTGGCTCCCACACAGACTGCGGGGATCCTCACCCTAAGAAACTTTCAGAAGGGCTCTGTCAAGTGCACCGGGGCCCGCCAGTACCTGGACAACACCCCGGTGGTGGCCCTTTCCACCGGGTGGTACTCCGGCGGGGCCCGGTGCGGGAAGAACATTCTAGTTCGGGGGCAGAACGGGAAGACCGTGAAAGCTGAGGTGGTGGACGAGTGTGACTCTACCAAAGGGTGCGGGGCGGAGGAGGGGTACCATCCGCCCTGTGGGTATAATCCGCCCTGTGGGTATAATGTGGTTGCAGGGTCCAGCGCAGTCTGGAGGGCCTTAGGGGTCCCGCGGAGCCAGTGGGGCCAACTCAATATTACTTGGTCTGATGCTTGAGCTGCTATTTGGACTGAATGAATTTGACAATTTGTATTCTATGTCCTTTTGTCGGAATAAGACGAAGTTGTGTTTTCTGTGATTTCTGAAATATAATATTTATACTGGTGTAATAATGAATAAAATAGTGTCAACACGAGCCCTACTTATATAGGGTCTAAGAAAATCTAGATACAAACAATCTCGTGTGTGAACTAGAACTCTACTATCAACTATTTGGGATCCATTAATTATGGATCCTATGGACAAAATAAAGTCTTTCTTTAGGATGTGTTTGGTGAAATCTCGGGAAAAAAGTTTCTCGTAAATTTTCCTTGCCCTCAAAAAAAATAATTTCCTGAGTTTTTTAAAATTTTTTTTATTTATAGAAACATAGGATTCATTAATCACTCAAAGATAAGCAGATCATAAATACTGAAATACATAGCTAGCAATTTGCGTGGGACAAACTCCTACCCAAACATGACTCAACTCACGCGACGTAACTTGAGCGAGATAATGGGCCGCAATGTTGCCCTCCCTGCTCTCATGGGCCCAACTACTAACAGCAAAATAACTACAACATGTCATCCAGGACAACATCCCAATCACCTAAAATGGAAGTGGGCTTTAAAAGCCTATGGACCAAAGGAGCACAACCAGACTCAAATTGGATTCTATCATAGCCCAATTTTTATTTTCTTTTTTATGTTTCTGTTTCGTATTCTGAGAGATCTCAGGAAAATTTCATATTTAGTGCATACAAGAAAAATATTAGAAAAAATTAAAGTTGATATTTTTGACAAATTGGAACTTCACAGTCTTCTTGGAATTTTATGGTAAAAAACCCTTGCTTTTGTGCCTATAAATAGACTAATTCCTTGGTTAGACAGCAACCCAAGTATGCATTTCATTAGCTAAAAAAAGAAAGGAAAAAAAATATTACAGGATTATTTTGCTGATTACAACTTCGACTGAGGAGAATTTCAGTAAATAATCAAAGTGCATACAGTACCAACCAAAAATAAAATAAAATCTGAACATACAAAGAAGCAAAAAAGAACTTAATTACAGCAGATAATTTATTCTTTTGCTGGTAAATTTGACATTCTGGTTGAATTATTAGGTTTGAACTAAAATTTGACAATTTGTATATATTCTGTGCCTTCTATCAGAAGAGTGTGTTCTGTAATTTCTGAAATGCAATATATATGTATGCTAGAATAAAACAGTGATTTGCATGGGTCCCTCTTTAAGTGATCAGTTTTCAAGGAGATCCCATGAATATGCATTTAGTTAGTTAGAGAGCAAAACAAGTATACATTTCATCAGTAAAATAATAAAAAAAAACCAGATTATTGTACCATTGTTTTGCTGATTACAACCTCCTCTGAAGAGAATGTCCATAAATAATCAAAGCATATACACTACCCCCCAAAAAACAAAAATCTGAACCAAAAAAAAAAGAACCATTTACAGGAGATAATCTGTTTTGGCAGGCAACCGGCGAAAGAAATTCACAGGTGTACCGGGCAACTTATTGCGAAACTTAGGGTGCCTCATAATGTAAAACCCTCCTAGAAGAGCCGTCGCTTGGAAAGGGATGACATATAGTGTGACGGCGGCCATGAGACAAAATGTCAGGAATATCGAGGTGGCTCGTGGGTCCCGCCAGCTCAGCAAAGCTTGTGCTCGTTCCCCTTGCCCTGCGATGTCTCCCAGGACCGCCTGCACCCTAGATCCGATACTCCTGAGCCTATCGTATCTCCGCCTAACTTGCTCTGTGGATTTTGTTGTAGGGAAAGTGTCAAACTCTTCGTCTAGCTCCTCTGGGGTGACTGAGTCTGTATAGGAGATCCGCGTGTCCATGTGTGGGGGGTGCCTTGGCTTGTACCAGTAGTTCCATAGGCCGATGAGGAACATGTAGAGGAACACGGTTGGTAGGATGAGTTCAGGGAAGCAGACGAGCATGATGAAGAGGAGGTGTACTAGGACGGTTGTCACAGGGTTTTTCCACTTGCAGACGTCTCCAAACCACTTGGCGAGGGAGATTATGCCTTGTAGGAGGGAAACAATCCGGTAGAAGTTGGCCTTGCTTCGCCTCATGCTCCATAAATGGGCTTCAACATCACACATGTACTCGACCACTTCCTTTTTGAGAGGGGGCTCAGCTCGGCTGAGCCTAGATGCTAGTATTTGTGTGGCATTGGCCCTTAGGGTGTTGGTTTGTTGGAGGGACATGGGCCTTGTGTAGTGCATCTTAGGGAGGAGAGGTTTTGAGTATAAGAACATCATGTTGGTCATCGAAGTGCAGGAGAATCTGATAGCCAGGTGTAGCTCCCCCATCTTTTTGAGCCCTGAGGGGTGGAGGACTAGCAAGGGGTATGAGTGAGTATAGACCCTTCCGGCTTCTAGGGTGGAGATTCGGATCCTGACCTTGCCAGTCCTTGTGTCTTGTTTTCCTGCAAGATGGCCATTGTCGAAGACACCAATGGTGAGGACGGTTGCAGGGTCATATACCTCCCAAGTGTATTGTTCGTTGTATTTGGGGCTTAGGCTATCGAGGATTGTCCTTGTTCTAACCCACTTTTGCCCGTACTTGGCCACACAAAATGTGTCCGAGGTACCTCTCCCGTCTCTAGTCTTCATCGGTTGGAGACCATCGGCGTTCAGTATCCCAAGCTCAAGCACACCAATGGAGGGTTTCCAAAGCTGCTTCATGCTTGGTCTTAGGTCACTACTATAATAAGTAGACTCATCAAGTACATGGTAACCACCATCTAGGCTTATTCGAGCATGTAACTTACTAGCAAACTTGTCCTTCTTCTCCTGCTCTTCAACATCAGCAATACTAGGTTTAAGAAGGTTGATCCATTGTGAGGGAAAATTCTTGTCGTCAGGACGCTTACGAATGCTAGCCAAAGGGATAATAACTTTGCCTATGGTCTCCTCTTTGTTAGGGCCCACACGATCTTCAACTGTAAGGACCAAATGCTCATCAAAAGGCTCAGCTGCAACAAACATTAAGTCCTCATTCCAAAACATGTTGCCTTTTTGTGTTTGAGCTGCCTTTGTCCTATAGACCTGCATCCCGAGTTGTGCCTTAACATACACATCGGGAAACCTTCCCTTGTCGGAGATAACCAAGTCTTGAGCCTCAATCACATTCACTCTAAGATACCACAATCTAGGAGAATGATAAACTTTAGACCGAATATGAGCATAGGCCGAAGCAGAGAGTTCAGGGGGAGCAATGGCATCCGAATGCCAAGCATTAGGAAATGCCTCATCGGCTTGAGTACCATACCATACAGCAATCATCAATTCCCCCTTGGAAATCTTCTCCCCCTTCTTATCTTCAAGTCGGTACCATTCAGGAGCCAAGGGACTATCTGGCGGCACCCTTGTTGGAACCTCATGTAGATCAATTCGAATGAGTCCCACAAAATCATCCTTCACCAAATCCTTATCTTTAACCTTAACCTCGAGCACAGAAGTCTGAAGCCTTTCCCTAGAGAAGGCAAAGACCTCATTCCATTCAGGATTGCTGTTTTTGTCAAAGTACTTAGTTACCCCTTTGTAGTTCCCAATCTTGACCTCCACATAAGGATCAAGGCTGCCTGTGATATCCATGGTGGGAAGGTCCCTAGCTTTCACCACACGAACAAAGAGGAACTGCATTTGCTCCACAAGGTCAAAAGGGCTAAGTGAGGAGACAGCCTTGCCTCGAACAAACCTTCCTCCACCAAGATTCGGGCTTAACTCCCTAAGCCTATAGTCAACCGCCTGTGATGAAGGCCCTGAAAACGGCATGTTATACTTAGGTGGGGGAACCTCAAATTTATCTCCTGATGTAGTAGTTGAGGACACTTGAGGTTGGGGTTGGGGCTGAGGTTGAGGTTGAGGATTCTGTTGTTGAGATTTGGTCTCCGACTCCTCTTTAGGTAGGTGCCAAAAGGTCCGCCTAGACCTTCTAGAAGAAGAAGTAGAGATCGAAGAGAAAGAAGATGACTCAGGATTAGGAGGTACCTCATTTTGATTATGCATTGCAAAATTGTCCATATCAGGGACCAGGTTGGAAGGGTTAATGGATGGATCATCAGTAAGGAACACCTTAAGCCCAAGCTCGCCCTTCACCTTAGACAAAAAGTTGGGTTTCTCCAAAGGGTAGTAGAATACAGCAGCATCCGAGTAGGGCACAAAGGAGGAGCCATGGATGGTGACTTTCCCAAGGGAGGGTTTGGACCGGGGATTGGCCTTATTGTAGCTATAGACCTTGACATCCAAGGTGAGGTTTGAGAGGTTGTTTGGGTCCGATATGTTGAAGTAGAATGTCTCATTCCACATGGGATTAAGGTCCTTCTCTTTGGTGCTTGTTCGGAATTTTTGGTCGTCAAAATGGAGCTCTACATAAGCATTCGATGAGCCTTCGCCGTCTTTGGGTACTAGTCCATGAGCTGATGTTACTTCCACTCCTAGCTTCAAGTTGTTCATGGTGCTTTATTGGGTGAAACTCTCCTGAAAAAACAAGAAGAAAATCAATGTATGAGTATTTGACTGATTGGATATTGCTTATTAATGCGCCAAATAGGGATCCAATGTTTCTAATTAATGTAAGTTTACATCAAACAAATACAAACAACAACACATTTTCAAGAAAAACACGTTTGAGCATAGTACGAGATATTCAAGTATAGACAGTTGTTCCTCACACAAACTGAAGTTAATGGAGCAAATCCGCAAAAGACTTTTTTGAAAAAACCATTTTTGAAAACCAGTTTAGATACTAAAAGAAGCCCAACTAGGAAACGATAAATTTACATAAACTGATATGAATAATTTATGGAGAGTAATTTGCTATGTATTATGCACTTAACAAGATATGAACTTGAAGGATATTTTGTGGATGGTATTTTCACAATGAAGGTGACAACTTTGTCACAATGAAGGTGAAAATTTTGTCTTCATTTTCATGTTTGAGGGGGAGCAAAAAATATCTAGTTGCATTGCATCTCATTCTGCACCTCTAACCCAAAACTAAATGCAAATAAATAGTTGAGTATTTCACTTAAATTTCTTAATATAAAAATTATGAAGATAATTTATGCTTTTTTGTGGGTATTTAAGGGGAAAAAAAAAACAGAACACAAGGCAATATCAGACTGATTTTTCACCTTTTTGACTCAAAAGGTTCAGTTTTTTTTATAGGTAAAATCTTAAAATATAACAAACTAATCATCAAAACTAAAAAGGGTCATAATAGAAGTTCAAAAGATTGAATCTTTATCCCCAAGCATGAGAATCAGGCAAATTCTGCAGATATTCTAAAAGGTAAAACACCAAAATCCCACATAATAAATGAAAAACACAATCAAAATCCATAAAAATTAATCATTTTCAATCCTTAATTTCACAACTTTTATTAAAAAAATTGACAAAATTGAACTGATAACTTCTCCCCTGTTTTCAACATACCCAGAATCAAACAGTGCCCCCAAAGGCCAAAACCCACCACCCAAATATTAAAAAAAAAATCAAAAAAATTAAAAAAAAGTTCAAATAAACAATTTAACATCACAAAATTAATGGTAAAATTACCTAAAAAAGGAAGATAATTTCGATATGGGTTTGAAGAAAATCCTGATCAACCACTCCCTGTTTTCACCATGCCCAGATATCTAAATAAATCAAGCAAATTCTGAAAAAAAAAATTGTACAAATAAACAAATTATTAGCAGAAATTGAAGGGTGAATTTACCTGGGAAAGAAGATTAATTTGGTGGGGGGTTAAAATACCCAGTTCAGTTCATCTTCATCTTCTTCATCATCTTCATCATCATCACCACCATTATTATTCAGAGAAAAAAAAAAGAATGAAGAGTTGAATGAGTCGACTCAGAGAAGAAGACGAGTCGTAGAAATAGAAGTAAACACGCAAATTGAAGGAGGAACAAGGTCGGAAATGTATATGAGAGAGAGAGAGAGAGAGAGAGAGAGAGAGAGAGAGAGAGACGTCAGAGACTTGAAAATGGTGGAAGTTGAAATATAATATATTATTGGCTGTTTATGTGGAAAGTTTACAAATTACAAGTATTGCATGCATGTATTTATTGATTAAAAATATTATCGTCGTTATAAAACGTTACTAGTGTGCGTGTTGTCTTTCCTGGCTTCATTAAAAGTTCCTCCCATATTTGAAGATAAAAATGATAAATATTTTAAGTCAATATCGGTAATAATCATCTTGAATTTCATTTAAATCACTTAAAAAATTAAATATAAAGATAGTTAAATCATTATAAATATATATTTTATTATTTTAAGGGTTATTATGATTTATATGCTATATAAAATTATTGATTTATTTATATTTTACAAATATAAAACTATACATAAAAGGTGCACTATCTAGTATAGTTGATAAAATAAGGTTATTATTTATATTTTTTGACCTAGTTAATAAGTGTTATACTTTTACAATTGATCATAAATATATATAACTACTAGAGAAAATATTGATGAAAGTTACAAAAATGTGAATTCTAGGTGATTCAAGATGTTTATTTACCATCTTGATGCAAGATGTGCATTGTCCCTTTGAAGATTTACTTTTTGAGTTCATGAAAATGATAGTTGATTTTTTAATGAAAGATAGTTATATATATATATATATATATATATATATATATATATATATATATATATATATATATATATATGTGTGTGTGTGTGTGTGTGACCATATGAATATCAATTTTACAATGATAAACATAAGGACATCATATAATAAATTAAACATACGAAAAAATTACAAATATTACATGTATTTATTAATTAAAAATTATAGTTGTTACAAAAAGTTATTGTGTGCATATTGTCATTCTTAGCTTCACTAAAAGTTTATCGCATCTTTGAATATTTATGTTAATTTGGTAGAAAGTTTATGTGGCACATAGGGAACTCGGTGGAAAGTCTACATAACATGTTGAAAACTCGTGCGGTAGGTAGTTCACCAAAATACAATACTTAATTTCATTCTGGTATAATAAAATACAACAACAACAATTTCCCAGGTGACATATTTGAGCGCAGTCTGGGGATCCTAAAGTAGACAGCCTTACTCTCATGAACAAAAGTTCTCGAATAGACTGATTCCAACGAATCCGCATCAAAAACAAAGGAGAAACTTGATAAGGTAAGAAACTTCATACCAATATACTAAAATACAATTCTAAAATAAATTACATCACAATCCAAACTCTAATAATGTAGTGCACTACGATCCAATTGATATCTATATGTTTAATTAAAAAGTATAATGACTATTAATAATTAATTTTTTGATGGGTATTATCAAATAATAAATAAATTGGCCATGTTCTTCTCTTCATCCTAATAAATAATAATTTTTAATAAGTACGTACGACTTTTTGTTGGAAGTGTCATGCACTCATGGTTGCCCACAATATGCATTTGTTAATTATATAGATAAAAGTTTACCCATAGATTAGTTATCAAAACTATATATAAACAGTCTCTTAATATTTTAGGAAATAATTGCAAAATAATTAATTATCACCGTGTGATATTTTTGGTTAAACTTTATCAATTTCCCATCAATAATTTATTTGAATATGGATTTTTTTAATTATATAATAAAAGTATTGTTATTGAATATGTAATAAGAAAATGCAACCGGTTGTTGGAGTTAGGAAATGACCGATGATCATAATGTTTTTTTTGATGGAGATCATAATGTTATATTGAAGGTCACTAATAATTAAAAGTAACCGCTAAATAAAAAAATAAGTATACCGATTCGTCAAGCTTTTTAATTATTTTTCAATCCTTTTAATTACCATAATTAAAAAATACAATGCATCTTGCAACTCTTGTTTAATTAGTAGGTAAAATGCCTCAAGAAAAATTAGTAGGTAAAATGTCTCACAAAATTATTCTTAAATCTTAATACACTTTTCAACGCATAATAGATAATGAACAAAACTTTGGTTCAAGTGTAATGGATCAATCACTTTATAATATGAAACTTTTATGAATTATAAATATATATATATGAAACTTTTATGAATATTCTACCTAAACTACATATTTTAGTCTTGGATCTTTTGTCTCATATGTAATCAAATTGTTGACCGCTAAATTAATGATATGACACCATACCTAGCAAATCAATCATTTTTTAAAAAAGTTTTCTTTAATTAATTAATTAATTAATTAGTTATACCGACCAACATTTTATAAATTTTTAGTGCCTTAATTGTATTTTTTTTTACAAATACTCGGTTGAAGGCTATAATAGTCAACATCAGAAAGTTAAGTTAATACTATTCATATATATCTCATGCTAAGGTGCATGAATATGATACATGGCCTACTCTATAAATGTTTTGCCAAGAATGTATTAATGATAATTAGCCTATTTAATTAATTACTTTTGATATCTAATTCTCAATTTTGATCACAAACTTTGCTACATTTCTTTGTCCTTTAATTTATCTTGTAAATGAAAACACCTTAAGTTTTGTGACTTGTTTCTCTCCACACACAAATTAAGGAATATATTTCGTCTGTCCCTAATTATTTATCCACTGAACTATTTTTTTATCCCTTATTATTTGTTGCTTTTCCATTTTCAATAATAATTTTAATGTCTTTATCCTTAATAAATAGCTTTGAAACCAATAACTTAACAATAATTAATGACACTTCTGTCGTCTTAGGCATCGTTCTTTTGTGCGTTGCGTTTACGTTGCGTTACGTTTAGTTGCGTTGGAAATGGTTAAAAAGTGATGATAATTTGCGTAATGTTGCGTTGCGTTTGGCTGTGTTAACGCATAAAAGAACGATGCCTTAATAAGTTTCTACCTAGATATTTACATTGATTTTTCCGCTTTTCTCCAAAACGACAAATAAAAAGAAATAGAGGAGTATATATTTAAAAACTACAAAGAAAACAATTACTTTATTTCAAAAAGGGTAAACTTGTCACAACCAAGAGAGTAAAATACATGAGACAATTAATATATTTTGTTCTCTTAACCAATTCTAGTTACAAAAAAGTGAAAAAAAAACATAAAATTAGGTAGGTATTTACTCAAAGAGGAACTCAATTAATTATTTCCTAATCATCCACTTGAGCAAATTTCATTTGTCCTCGTTTAATTGATTTAGTGATTAATTATAATAGCCTTTGATGATTTGAACAGTTGCTAGTTGATTATAATTTATAACATAATCTTGATTAAATTGACTAAGTTTGATAATTGGATGCCTCCATCATCTTGTCCACTACTGTTGCTATCAAAGCTAACACATATACACTTTTTTGCCCTTATTTATTTATGTATTTATTTATTTATTTATTTATTTATTTATTTATTTATTTTGTCCACACAAGTTGACTCTTTCAACATTCTAAAAAGTCTTTATTTTCTTGGTGTGCTATTTTTCTCTTCCTAATATCTACAAAAAAAAAAAAATTGAATATGGAGTTTTGTTCTGTTAAAAAAATAGTATTCACAAAAAATGTCAATATTAATGTGTTGTTAAAGATTTAATAATGGTTTTCTAATAATAATAATGTGTTATTAAATATTGAATAATGGTTTTCTAATAATTGAATATTTTCTCTTTTATCATCTTTCATCAATTAATTTGCCAATCGATGAATACTATTTTTTTTAAAATATTCACACACATATATAACACGAATTTTAGTATAAGATCATCTCACATAAACTTATTGTAAGACTGACCCTTTACATGATGACATTTTCAATATTTTATCATGACTAATAAATGATATTAATTTTTTTTTATAAAAAAATATGAATGTGACTAATATTCATTAGGGGATGAATTTTATTAGAGTCACTCAATAAATTAATAGTCACCTCTATACTCATAAAAAATCACAACAAAGACCATAAAGTTACAAATCTTACAATCGTGAGACGGTCTCACATAATTGAAACTTATTGCATATATAAAATGTTAATATTCACAAATTAGATTAAATATTTATATAATACTCCCTCCGTTCCAAATTAATTATTATTTTGTTGACTGTCACGGTCTTCGATGTCATTCTTTGATTGATAATTTCTTATATAATATTTTATTTACAATTACAATATTATCTTTTTACGGTAGGATTTTTTCGTTATGAATCTAATCATAGTAGTTATATATAGCAAGTCATTGTATATATTGGGAAATTTATGGTCAAATTTTCAAAGTATGACTGCACAATTTTCCAAAATGACAGTTAATATGGAACGGATGTAGTATTTTCCAACATTTGCATGCTAGTTGACACTAATATGTCATAAACTCATAATATTGACGACTTTGAAAAAAAATTGACTAGAAGTTGTTCAATATTGACTACCATGTGAAAAACGTTCTATGTAAATTTCCTGGATGCTCACCACATTGTTGGGCTGGGCCAATAGGTTTTGTTTCTGGGAGACAAAAGAGTGGGCCTAGTTGGTCCAATGTTGCCCACATCTCAAAATTGGCACAATCATTAGCATATATCCTCTCTGTTGTTTACGCTTTTTGACTGGTGTCAATTTTCAATCAATAATTTCTCGTATAAAATTTTCATGAAAAAATACAATACAATACTTTTTTAATAGTATTTTTATTATGAAGCTAATGACATCAATTTTATATGATAAATCGTTGTACAAATTAAATAGTAACGGTCAAAGTTTTTTGACACGAAATTTGGGTGACAGATAAAAAAGAACAGAGACAGTAAAAACAAATTGAGTTACATCTCTAAAGTTTCTCTCTACCCTAATCTAAGTCTAAATCAAGCATAATGGTGTGTTAAATTCTTGCCCAGTAGAACATTTATCATCAAAATTTGCTAACTTGTTAACCAAAACAAATAAATAAACAAATAAATGAAGGGCATCTATCTCCCTCGATTTTGTAAATGCAGGACCACACTTGAAAATTGTTTCCTTCTTCTTTTTATAATTTTTAGGGAGGGAGAGGATGGTTTATTCTTAGCCACTCGCATTTTCTAACCACTCAACGAGTTCCCTAATCTTGGATTTTTGCTCGCGAACAGTTTGAAGAGTATCGGGATCATATGGCGGTGGAAGATTGCATGGGCCTTCTTCTGAAGGCCCATTTACGGTGCTTTCAATTTTATGGGCTGTTTCAAGGCCCGCCGGACTGCAAGTAAATTTCTCCGAGCAAAGCTCAACTGCCCCCTCAGGAACAGTAGGCTTGTATTTCAATAGCTTTGCATATTCAGTTAGTACGTGAAACATGTAGTCGTACACATGTTCCATTCTGATATTCTTGAATATGTAATCACTTGCCGCTTTTCCTATCTCTTGTGCCTGTACAATATTTATGACTTATACCAATTAATTGCAAACAATATGTTCTCAAAAACATGTTATTGAGTTTAACGTATAGGTATGAATTCGATTGTATTTTAGTTGTGGGATTACTATAGGTAATCAAATTCTAAGCTAGTCAAATTTAAAACAACACAAATGAGATTCAAATCTTATACTTGGATGATCTTAATAATTCCATGTTTGAGTTAGATAATTGTAGGTTTCAAATGAAAATCAAGTTGTTGCTTTTCTAATGTGTTATTCTTTGGGGATGGTTCTTTGTAAGTTTGCTCATGTTAATATGTTGTCAAGTTCAAATGTTAAATTTGTCTTATAGTGGGGTAAAATGAAAGGAATATGTAGGATATATAAATCCAGGTGCTAGAGAAAGATAGGGAGCTAGGAGATTGCTCTTTTAATGGTAAATTAGGGTAGGATAAATATTGGATTAAATAAATCTGGGTAAATTTCAGCAAGTTTGGATAAGGTGGAATTTCAAACTTATACAAACTTACCCAAATTTACTAAACCCAACCCACATTTACCGGTTGCATATTTATCCTATCCTAACTTATGATCGAAAAGAGCAACCCCTTTCGTATGTACCTTATCTGTGTTATTATTGCCCCAGTTAACAGCAAACTTGATGGATTTGCAAAGATTATCAGGGTTTATAGGCCAATAATGCTTCATTGGAATTAGGCTTCTCGTGATAAAGTCATAGTAAACCGGCTCGATACGAAGGGTCATAGAGTTACAAGCTAGAATGTATTTTTCGCTGACCGACCATGCAAATCCCTCTATATAAATCTTGTATCTGCATAAATTTGTACCAAAAAATAAGTTTGATGAATAAAATCAATAAGTAAATTACACACGTACGTTACATATTATGTGAAATGAGAACCCTTACCTGTGAACACATTGTTGCTTCAAATTTGAAGTCTTGAATCCATCTCTTTCTTCCTTGTCCCAACTCTACATATATGAGTGTTCTTCCATTATAACGTCGTTAACATATTTCGAGCTCTAGTATGATTGATTTCTTCATTTACAAGACTCAATGTACCGTAATATATTACTTGAGGAAATAATTGTCAAATAACTTAAACCAACCCGTGTTGATATGTTTATAAAATCTATGAGCATATGGCATCGATATCTCTAAATCCCATCATGGAACGACATAAAAGTTGGAGAAAGATTTTTCTTTTTCGTGAATTTGAGTAAAAAGGGATACAAAGTAATACTGGGGATCCCTTCTATCAAGGCCTCTTTTAAGGCTGTTTTCATGCAAGATTAAAGAAAACTTTATGGTCGGACTATACATCCAAAGAAGAAAGTTGTTAGACCATTTATATTTTTCAACATAAGTTGTCCCATTTATAAAGACCGATTGACGAGTTGCTTGGTTCTTGAAAAGTTAGAGAAAGATGGAATGAGTTACCTGATGAATAATTTCAGCATTCCAATCCTCAATAGAAGCGCACTCTGCAAGCTTAATTCTGTTCCTACCATTAAAAACAGTTCCTTTCCAAAATGCATAGGGCTTCCTCGCGGTCCAATTTTGCATCGAGTTACCCTCTTTCAAATCCTTTGCCAATGGTATCCATGGTTTTATGTTGATCTCTGGCCTATAAATCAATCAAAACCATGAATATCATGTTCTCTTTAGTTATATGGACAATTCAGAAAAGTTTAGCATAGAATAAGTTTAGTCAACATAAGTTGAAAAGTATAAAACCCTACACAACCAACCTTATTACCAATAGCAACAATGAAAAAACGACAATTGAAGTAAGTAATTACCAGCCCCAGAAGGACCAATCAGGGAAGACGATCTCATAAGCAGACTCATCTCCACAATAATGGAACAGTGGAGGAGCATAGGCCGATTGCTCTCCTGGGTACTTATCCTTCTTGACGACAGTTATGTCATTACACAAGAACATCAAATCAAGGTCAGGTATTCTCCCAGGGTACAACCTTAGGAGTTGTAAAATGCCCCATAGTGTGAATACATCCCTAGTTTGGTAAGACTGGTCGTATTTTTCAACATAAGCAGTCCCATTTACGATGACCAGTCTGAAATGTGCTTCTTTCTTCATGGCTTCCACCATATCTCGGGTGATTCCTTTTTCTTTCCAATTCTTCAAGTCTTCATGGATCCATCGAAAGTACTCTGGGCAAGTCCAATTTGAGAAAGAATTGTGACCAGGTTTGGATTTGGGCGGATAGTTTGGAGGGCAAGTTATGGTCGTATTGCTTGAAGTACAGTGTAGGGAGTACTCGTCTCTTTTCGGGTAGCTTATTGAGTTCTTGTTGAACATCGAATTGAATGAGGTTCCTGCAAAACTAGGCTGGGAAAAAGTAGAGCAAACATTTCGGTATTAGTTGTGTTTACCTAGGTATTTTGAGAAATCACAACATGCTTGCAAATCGAGCTCAATAAAAACTAATTAACACTTAAGAAACCATTATAGGTTTCAAAATGAACAATTATTGTGTGAAGTTTATAAATTTGTCTATTCAATTCATACGATCACACCTTCTAAAGAATAGTTAATCAATACGAGGGAGAGAGAGAGTATTACACGATAAGACGAATGTGCAAGAAGGAGAGTGCAAATGACGAGGGAAACAAGAAAGAAAGAGATTATCATCGCAGATAACAAGTACTTATCATCGGTATTCCATAACGATGAACAAGACCACGATAAAAACGAACAATTTGTTGCACGCTTGGTATGAAATTCCCACAATTTTTTGTTTCTTTTCGAACCGCTTTTTCTCTTAGAAGGAGAAATAGGGGTCTCTTCTGAATCTCTTTCCTTCTCCCTCTCCATGGTTATGGAGGATTTTTTCTTTTACTTCTTTTTGAATGAAGTCCAATTATAACTAGTAGAAATGTTTATTCCAAGACATTTGAGGGGGGCTATCATAAATCTTTCATAGATACTGAGAAAACGAAAGAGATAATAGTACATTAACATGGGAAGGATTGTCAAGTTTTGGGGGAAAATGTTACTCTTTTTTTACAGAAAAATGTTTTGAAGTATTGAAAGACATTGATTATTGAAATTTTAACAATTTTATCATA